>JAJAGP010000129.1:0-736203 GCA_025084515.1 Ancistrus triradiatus
TCACTGTGCGTTTTTAACATGACAGATAAATGAGTTTAAACAAGCAACATTCCAGAAGTGCTTAGCTTAATGATAGTGGATTCATTTGACCCAACCCTGACATCAATTTACATTTACATTTACATTTACAGCATTTAGCAGACGCCCTTATCCAGAGCGACTTACAATTGGTACAGTCTTACAATCCAAGCAATTGTGGGTTAAGGGTCTTGCTCAAGGACCCTACAGTGGCAGCTTGGCAGAGGTGGGATTTGAACCCTGGATCTTTTGGCCCATAGCCCAGTACCTTAACCGCTAGGCCACCACAAGCACATCAATTTGTTGATTCGATTGTGCTTTTAGCCAGTGAGTATGTAAATTACAAACAGATACATGTAGGGGAACGTGTGGAATGTTTAGAATGCTCATGTGAGTCCCAGAGCTGAATTTATTAGCTGAGAATAAATGAATGACAAACTTCAGGTTATAAATGTGTAATTACACATTTATTACATGTAATAGCTTGTTTATTACACGTTGTGTCTTTGTGAATGCTTTCCTCAAGATCTGTAGTATTGTAAACTCTTTCAATTGGCAAATATAGTTAGTAATGCCCTAGATTAACACCATCTAACAACTTATTGAATACATTTGGATAGACTTTTTTGGCTGTTTCATAAATGTAGTCCAACAGCCATTGGCTGGGTTGTGCTATGTTTTGTACAGATCATATGTAGGTAATAGGAAGCCTAACAATTTGGTGGCTTAAGAAATATACTCTTGTATGTATATGTATGTGGAGGACTACTGAGCAAACATACAGAAATATTAAAGGGTAGGATTATGCATTACATATTATATGATATACATCATGGGGCAAAAATCTGAGACCCCCTAATGAAAATGCTTCTTTTTTTTAATGTATTTTCATTACAAATATAATGACAACTGATACAAACTTACAAGATAAATTCCAATCAACTGAGGGTGAAAGTCTTGCTCAAGGGCCCAATGGCTAATATAACTTGGCAGTGAGTGCATTTACATGCACTTAATAATCTAATAACTGCATAAAATCAGATTGTCAGTAATCCGATCAAGGAGTATACATGAACTTGAGTAATCAGACAATGGGAAACCCCCAGGTTTACATGACTCAGGCAATGATCGGATTTCTACTTTGCAACTAGTCGATAATCTCATAGAAATATGTGACACAACTTTCAATTAACATCAAGTAATCTAATTCTTCATTTCCCAGAGTATATACCATGCTTCACAGTCTCCACAAAGTGCTGTTTAATTCCGGGGTTGCCAGATCCAGCAAGAAAAAAAATGGTAAGGTCAATGGAAAAAGAGGCCAAATAACTGAAGTATTTTGAATTCGCGGACCTGGCAACCGTGGTGAAAGACTCTCACATATGCTCAGTCTGAAAACACTGATAATAATTTACTGATACACATGCTATGAGTAATCCGATTGCTGGGGTAAAACCCAGCTCTCTTTATCAGATTACTTCATCTGATTTCTAGATCGGAGTATGCTGTATACATGACCACTTGAATAATCAGATAACTGCAAAAATCCGACTATTAAGTGCACGTGAACCTACTCGGTGTTGGGAGTTGATCCCTGGATCTTCTTGTCAGCAGTTCAGTATCTTAAGTGCTGGACATATGACAAAGGATCCCCTGTTTAAGAGAGGCAAAGCCCTGGCCAATTTGCAGACAACAGGCAAGCAGTAGAACCAACTCTCCAGAAAGTCCCCTGTGTCATATTATGCTGACATCATTGAAAATAGCTAGAGTAGTATCATGGTTTTGGTCTTTTTGCAACATCTGGATAATGATGACATGTCGGCTTTAATGGAACAATGAATTCTCAATTAGCAAATTCTAAAGGAACGTATCATGAAGTCTGTCCATGAACTGAATTGATATATATCATAATCCAAAGCCAACGTGCCCAGTGGGGGTCTGTCCTCCTCACATCCAGCTGTGTGTTTGGGTAAACATCATAGTCTGAGGCAGTAAAAACACTGAACACCTCAGAGACGATGAGAGTGTAGCAAAGATGAAAGAGTTTCTCTGTATCACACACACACACACACACACACACACACACACACACACACACACACACACACACACACACCCAGCTGCTTATTCAACTGGCCACATAAACCACCTTCTCAGATATTAGAAGATGGATTAAAGTCACTATCAGTTAGATTGTAACCCAGTACAGAACGATAACCAGATAACTAGATAGTTTTCAAGCAACAATACTACCACCTTCTACTAAACAATGTAATTCAACTAACAGCTTCTGAACGTATAGAGAGGCTGAAAGATTAGATTAGATTACAAAGTGCCCACATTTTTAAACAACAGCTGGATCTGTGTGATGTAGGGTAAAGCAACCGGACAAAATATTATATTTATTTGATCAAAGCAAAGTAAAACAAGTCAAAGCATTCTGTTTTACCTCCACTGATCCTGGACAGGGTTTTGAGCCTAACTTGGAATTCACTGAGAGCAGAGACATGCACTAAATCCACCACCTGACTTCCCACATTTCAAGCACCACCTGGGATTTTTTTTTTTTTTTTTTTGGAACCAGGTTCTGCATTTCCCTCCAACTTCCAACTAGCTAACGTCTATGAGAAAGCGAACTAACTCACAGAATAAGCTTTATATTCCAATTATTGTTAAAGAGCTTCTAGCAATTATTGGATTATTCCGTGAACTCGCACCTGTGTGGTGCTCACAGAGTCCAGATAAATGCTACATAAACAAGTCATTAGTGTGTTTTCCTTCTCTTACACACAAAGAAATAAAGCATCCTGACACTCACAACTCAGCAGGCTTGTCTTTCTTTTATTCTCAAACTCATTAAAAGTGGGAACGCTAGGTTTGGCTCATAAGCCTTTGTGTTTGACCACATGTGGAGAACAATGCTTTTGAACTGGTGTAGCGTGGGTGATTTAGTGATGGCATCACTGAGCAGCAGAGCTTTATAGGACTGACCACATGGACTCGTATACGGGCTGAAAATACAAGCACAAATGCTACACGATATACAACTGAACAAAATCTGAATGCAATAATTTCCTGTCCACCCAAGCCCAGTCAGTCCAGCAATGCTCATTACAGAATAAAATCTCAATTCGACAACCTGCGATAAAGTTCAGCGACTCAGGATGAACTTGGATAATGGAACACATCACCAGTTGTGGAAGAGAAGAGATTTGGGACTGAAACGAAAGAGTGTCTCTGACGAACAGGAAACTGAAGAGTTATGTCAATATTACTGAAGAAACCAAACTGTTTAAATGGACATAGGATCGGTGGAAAAGCAAAAGTTAAAGGAAAGGTGAAAAAGAAAGAGGAAAGAAGGAACCACGGACCAGCATTCTCTTGAAAATATTGGTTGGGGACCAAAATGTTACTGAAAAGTAACAACGCAGTAGATAATCATTAAAGTCCCACATAGAAGCACAACAGAAACACAAAGACAGAGCAACAAGTGATACTTGAGTTCAAATTTTCACACTTTTCACATATTATATTAGCATATTGGATGATGTGCTCCAGTATAGTGCTCAATGGAGACTACAGATCAATTGTATTGTGAGTACCCATCATCATCTATCAAAGTCTCCTCCCAAACACTTGAGTGTTTGGTTTAACACTAAAGATAAAATTCGCAGCACTGTCTAGTCACTCTCTAGTTGGAACCTGTTCATTTCAAATCTAGTTCTGGGTAAAGATGATTGAGTCAACCTTCTATTTTAAAAAGCACCAAAACAATTGAATTTGAATAAGAAGTTTGAACGTCTACTAACCACCGGGTGTCTCGGACAGAAGTGTTACCCTACATGAAGAAAAAAAACCTGAAGAACTGTAAGCTTCCAACTGCAAAACCCAGTAACGACTTGATTATGTGTGACTGTTGATTGAGACATCGTGACTGGCAGCAATGTGTGCTGACTGGGACAGATTGGAACCAGGGCCGAGGTGGCAGTGGGAGCGTTGGACCAGCGCAGTGCCAAGCTCAGCTAGTTAAAGGCTCTAATGTGGCAGTGGTTTCATGGTGGTTGGCTTTGAGCAGCAGGAAAGGGAATAAAAGGGGTATATAAAACAGGAAAAGAGAGAGAGAGAGTCAGAAAGAGCGGGAGAGATCTAATCAAATTTCATATGATGCCTTGCGGCGTGTTATTTTCCTCTCTCGCTCTCTCTCGTATATACTTTTCTTTCTTTTTGAATCATTCTCTTGCTGCGATTTGACCTCATCCTATTCAGCTAGGGATGAAAGCTGTGCACGAGTCTCTGTCCTGTAGAGAGCACTGACACACACACACACACACACACACACACACACACACACACACACAGAGTCTACTTTCATCTCCTGCTTTATTTTCTCTCCGCATATCCAACGAAAGAAAAGTAAGAATGAAAGAAAGGGAAAAAATACGGTTCCTTCCTCTGTCCTCATCTTTGAATAATTAGACCTGCTTTCACAAACCTCTTGATGCGTGTGTGTGTGTGTGTGTGTGTGTGTGTGTGTGTGTGTGTGTGTACAGAGAGGAAAGCCTGGAACACAATTATCTATTCATACACACACTAATTCAAAATACATCCAACACATCGTTACTCAACAATAACTGCAAGCAAAGCCTATTAATGTCTGACAAGCATGTAGTAACACACACACACACACACACACACACACACACACACACACACACACACACTGCCTGCAGGCCATTCGGGGCTGAGATGTAATCAGCCGGATTCCTAAAAGTGTTTCATATCTGAGCGCTCAGTGTGTGCAGTGTGTGAGAGACTATCTGATGACAACCTTAAGGGGAGAGAAAACACTCGTGTGTCTCTTTCTGTCTCTCATTCTCATCCTCTCCCCAATTCATAAAATATCAAACAGACTGGTTCCCGGAGCGGGGGCCGCAGCCCGTAGGGGCCTGACAGTGCGGATATTTTCAGTAGGACCCCGCGGTGTTATTGCAGGTGTCCGGGCAGGATGCCCACATGTGTTTGGACAGCAGATCAGTCGCACTTTAATTCTATTAGGCCCATACACTGATATGAATATTAGAACCATATTCAGCCAGAGGCAGTCTGAGTACTGCTGGAGCATGGGACAGGGCAACTAGAGCTGGGACAAAGTCGGATTGCGTGTGTGTGTGTGTGTGTGTGTGTGTGTGTGTGTGTGTGTGTGTGTGTGTGTGTGTGTACATGCTTATGCAATGTTTGCGGTTTCTGTGTACCATTTCAGTAATTCAGCAACTCTTTGGTCTTAATGTGAACAGTTTTTCTCCTGGCCATGGTGTATCATTACATTCAATTACACGCTGTAAAACATCGAAAATAGCTCCGCCGTGTGCGTGCGGGCGCATGGGGGCGTGTGTTGTCTTTAAATGTCAGCTCGAAATGTCAGAGTAGCGCTAGGGCTCCGAAACAGAGCATGGTGTCGCTCCGCTAGCATGCATGTTTGAAGCGTTTAAAGCAACACACCAGCATTTTTCGACCTGTTAACTGTTTCCGAAGCAAATAGGTGGTGTCCATGCACTTCCCTGTTCTGAAAAAGGAAGATAGAATCTGCTGAATGCTATTTGTAAGCATTAAACTAGTTAAAGCTGTAGCTACGTAATACAATCAGGAACAGTTACAAAAATTACTGAAGTGTTTGGTAAGGTGACACCAAGGCTTTTCTAAAGTACAAACCTTTCAAGCATTTTTCAAGTTTTGAAAACGGACATGCAGTCCTTCACAACGAGTCCGAAACTGAACGATTTTTTATCGGAGTCTGTTCTAATTTCGACGTTGTTCGGATGCTTTAAACTCAGGCTGACCAATCAGAGCTTCGTTGTCATGGCCCAAAGAAATGAGCATCAAGATGGCAGGAGAACAGCTCATCCTGCTAGTAGCAGAGCACAAGAGCTAATATGACAATATTAGCTACGATATTGAATCACACTCTGCAAAACTCACACTCACACTACTTGCCCACTCTACTCTACAATTTAAATCGTTTTCCAGTTTTATGGTATCTATATGTTATCAGATCCTGACCACTACTTAAGCACTTCCTTCGTGCTGAATAGCAAAATTTACAAAAACCCTCATGATCTCTAGAAAAGCTTTCTACCAAACTGTTTTGCATAAACAGCTGTTTTTGATAAATCCCACTGAAAGACCCAGTGCAACAAAAATGACACTATTTTTGTTAGCAAATTTAAATTTAAGGTTTTACCTCAGAATTGGATGTCTTCTGTGGACAGGCCACTTTGATGCAGAGTTTGATGTAGAGTTTACAAGCAGATAGTACCTGGCATTGACATTGTGTTTTATTGGTCCAGAGGCATTCACTGATAAAGCAGTGGAATTGCATGTCCATCACTCGCATCCTTTTGGACACTCTATAGAGAAAAAATGTGCACCTACAGAAAGGAAATGTTAGGGGGCGCCTTTCTTAGATACTCGTATGGGGGCTGCATGGGAAAAAGGTTGGGAATCACTGCCCTAGACTGATGTGGGTCTATACATGTGTATCTAGAAAAGAGAAAAGAAGGAAAGAATGTGTCGAATGCTAAAGACTCTTAAAGAGGAGACAGCAAACGAGAGCAGAAGAGTCTAGAAAATTGAGAGTAAATCTGAAAGTCCAGAAGATAGAGTTTAAACAACAAAAATAGGGGAGCAAATTGAAAGGGAAAGAGAAAACAGAGGGGGTATGGTTAAAACAATTAATAAGTGATACTGGAAGAGATTATAAAGGGAGAGAATAGTGCTTAAAGTCAGACCAACAGCATTAAACTGAAGAAAGTTAAATAAATCAAGATCTGAAGATAGCTTAAATAAATATGTAAATTGAGAACTGAAGTGAATAAGTTGTGTCTGAATATAAATTGTTCATCTAACAAAATTTGTTGGCAGACGCCAGTTTGCAACTCAGTCTACTGTTTCTTTTCCCACCTTTTTCTCTCACTGTATTCCATACATGTGCTTGCTCTGGTTGCCAACGCAGCTACCCTACGGGTACAAGCCTTTTCAGCCAAAGGACCTGGGGTCAAACCCCACTCAGAGCATAATAAATGCACAAGCAAACTCAATCTCTCCTTCCCTTATATGTGGCTGTGTATGAAGAACAATAACCAGAATCCTTACTTTATATATCTTTTAACAAAGGTCCTTCCTTTTTGGGACCTTCCAATAAGTTGGTTTTGTCACCAGCCGCTGACTTCACCCTCCAGCACTGCCTCGTGGCTGAAATCAGTGGCTTTGCACTCTGCACCTGGGTCCAAATCCCATTGCCACATGACAGGAAATTGCTGTGAACTATATTACAGACACATGAAAAGCACTTTATAATTATTTTATAATACGGCTTCAAGTACACCCTTAAAGCCATTCTAATGAAGTAGAGTTCTTGACAGAATGCCAGCCCATTGCAGGACGGGCAGGGGTCACTATTGCAGCAGCCCCCCCACCCCTCCACCCAGACATTGCCAATAGTGTCTCAATGCAGTGGCACCATTACTTGGTCCCCATGGTGGGTATTAAACCACTGTGCCACCCGACCACCCTATCAGAGAAACTGTTCCGCAGAATCACAAAAGCGATTCCACATGCTCTAATTATGGTCGGATTATTCTCAGGTGAAGACAGAAGGAAGCCTCAGATCCCCAACTGTGGTGAGATGAATGTCAAAGCCGAAAATATTGGCGTAAATCAGAGGGTTTCTCACCGCACGTTTTCCCATCCTTGGACTTTCTTTCATTCTCTCGCTCCTGCTTTTCTCATTTTCTCATGCCTTATGTGTAAAACGCTTACATGTGTGTGAATGTGTACAATCAAAAACTTATTTGAGCTTGGAAGCAGCTTCCAATCTCTTTTTTTTTCATTCCCGCCCCTCTCTCTGCTGCTCGCTTTTTATTTTCAGCCTCCTCTCCTACACTTGATCCTTAATTTAGCCACTCATTACCTTATCAGATATAAATGCTTATACACCGCTATTCCAGGCCACAGGGTCGCCCTCTACAGATCACATCCTGTCACAACACAAGTTCTCCAAAGACCTCTATAATGCAGAGTCTTTCCATTTCTCTGGCTCTCTCATTATCACATTGTCAGTCCACATGTAGGGCGCCTTGCATATGATCTCATCATGATGAAACCACCAGAGGCTGCAGCCTCCATCCTGTCCCTTATATACTGATGGAAAAATCTGACCTGGAGGGTATCACCACTACGCAACTTAAGGGAAGCCAGTTATCAAAGATCCTTTCCAGACATCTTGTCCCCGTTAGTGAAAATATTTGGTGATAATAAGTGGTTATGTAAGGGCAAAGCCATTTGTCATCTGCGTGAATATCATTTTGCCCATTGCATAGTGAATTCAACAATCATTAACTTGGCTCCTGCTGAGTTTTTAATTATGGTCAGCTCTATGAAAGCCGAGTTTACTGTGCTGTCCGGCTTTATAGACAATAATAATAATGCTAGGCAAGACTAGTCTAGTTCAGCTAGATCATAAACGCAGTCTGACGTTGCCTGTATGAAACTGAAACCTTCACTGTTGACTTTACCCTGAACTCTGAAAATGGAAGAAAACATTTCATTTGGCAGATGCTTTGATCCAGAGAAATTTCAGATAATAATGGAGAACTCAGAGCATAGAGCTGAACGTTTGCTCAAGGGCTTTACTCTACGTGTGTTCACATGCACACTAATAATCTCATTATTATCAGATTTCTGGAATTTAGGTGGAATCCAGAAGGTTCTGGAATCCAGAAGGTTCTTCTGGATTTCAACAAACCTGCCCAGGAATCAGATTTTTTTTCAACTTTCTACAACCAAGCACACGTGAAATCATGCTGTCCATGCGCTGAAATTAAGTGTGCCTCTACCAAACCACATACTACTGGAATAAGTAGCATGTAAATATATGACTTTAGTGATGTAATTCTTGAGACGCAACCTTCTGTCTTTTTGAAACAGACTTCTCTTCCTGGGGAGGATGGATTTCCTTTTGAGCCTGGTTCATGGGTCTAGAGTCAGCTCTTTGTAATACATGTACTGCTTTTGAATTATTTATCAGGTAGTATTGGTGCCTCTGGTTACTGCTTGGAGTTTGCATGTACCCTCTGGATCTCTGGTATCCTTCCACATCAAAAACCATGCCAGTAGGTAGTGCTGTAGTCAAGACCAAGACGCATCAGTCTGAGTCAATGGCAAGATTTTTAGTAGTCGAGTCTGTGTCAAGACTGAGACCGGGAAACAATTTTATTAGTTTGTTCACTTTAACATCATTATCAGTCATTATACATGATATATTAATACATAATATTATATTTCATCAAATATTTTGTAAACTATAACATTAAATATTATAGTCAAACTAAGGCACTGTAACTTCTGAGTCCACCTTATTCCAAGACCAAGACCAAGACCAAGTACAAATAAGGTCAAGGTCAGTTATGGTCTCGAGACTGAGACCGAGTACTACATTGAGTACTACACCACTACCAGTAGGTGGCTGATTAATCAGTCCAGTCAGTAAGGTTGAGTATTTCAAAAATGACCAAAATTCACAGCCTGATGGACCATATGGACTATACATATTGTGTTTTTCTTTCTTTAAATGCATTGTTATGTTTTCTATAAACAGATCACTGATGTGCATTACCAAAAATATCTACTCTGGTCTGATCAGTCCACTGGACATTCTCCCAATCTGGTCTGTGTTTTTTATGTTGGTGTGTCTTCCTGATGCTCCTACCATGGAGTTCCCTGTCGTTCCGATGGTGCGAGATGACGCTCTTGTGTTCTGCAGCTCAGCTTAAATGTTTGGGAGTTGATCGAGGTTTTTCTGCAGCACCCTTCATCAACTTTTCTCTTCCGTCCACGTTCAAAGAGGTTAGCTGTAGTACCATGGGCTTCAAACTACTGTACTTGAAGATGCTTTCAGTGGACACAATAAGATCTCTGAAGATGTATTTGTAGCCTTGGTGTTGCACATGGTTTTCTATCATTCTGCTATCATTTCTATCATCAAATATCCAGAATGCTCAGGTAGTACAGCGACAAATCGCTTGCCCACCACTGTAGAGACAGGCGTTTGAGTCGTGGCTGTGCCTTATGGCTACACTGGGCATCACAGGCATGACTGGCTATGTCTGAGACAGGCTGGATGGGAGGTATGGACTGCAACAGGGAGCCCTGCCACGCCCTGGACTGGCATTCCTTGTAGTTTGCTCTTCAATGAATTCTGGCACAGGAAATATTTCTAGCAATGACTGTGTGTATGTGTGTGTGTGTGTGTGTGTGTGTGTGTGTGTGTGTGTGTATCCATTGCTACATCTATGAAACTGTTTTACTAATTGTAAGCTTTATTTATTTAAACAGACTATGACCAATCAAATGAAATCCAAATACTGTCTCATGTAGATTCAAAGAGTTCCCATTATCGCAATACTTAATCATATAACCTTTAAGCACTGAGCTATAACTTTCAGACTTAGCTTAAACGTCCCAAACTTGAATTAGCTCGCTGGTGACGTTTGTCCTTAACCCAAGTAAGCTATGTACCATAAAAGAAAATAGCCACTCAGAACACCTGATGTCATCAATCCAGGCCACTTTCTGTGATTAAGTGATTAATGGGAAAACCGGCTTCCTACTTCTTAGCAGCAAATTATTTATGACTTTGTCCTCTGTGGGTGTTGCAGCTGCAGACTGCTGTGCTTAGAACGTTTATGCTAGCACATTTCAGCAATGAAGAGCCAGTCAGTCAGTCAAGAACATTTCCCTGGCAAAAACAAAAGCGGACTGAAAAACAATACTGAACAGTGGTGTTTTAAGGGCTGTCCAAACCCACGCCTGCACTGTCGCTGGCTCACGTTCACACATCACACATTAGCCGAAAAGTAAATGCATGGGGGAGCGATAAAGGAGGACGGGAAGAGAGAGCAGTTGTCGAACATCACGGTTTACTGCAGGCTTAAGAGCTCAGTGTCTGTCTCTCCGCAGAACCGCCGCGAGCTACGGAACCTCTCATCCTCACCAAATCATTTTCTAACCGGCCGGGTCACGCCTTAGTGATCTTATTTTACAAGCTAATTCTAATTCCTGTACAAATTGATGACACAGTGCTGTAATCATGTGTTTTTCAACGCAGACATAATTTACATGCACTTTCAGGAAAGTTCTCAAAGAACCTGACTAGAACAGCAATACATTGTCCTGTTTGGCACCTGTTAAATCACAATGAGCATTTGTGCCCATAACATTCATACTTAGCATATAGGATGTGTTAGAGATCTTCCAAATCTTTTCTTTGTGCATAGGACTGTAGACCTACACATTTCTAAGAGTTACTAAAAGTGAGGTGTATTTATTTAAAAAAATATTAGTTATTTACTTTTGATCTCATAAACTATTATTTCCCTATTGTTTTCACAAATTGTCTTGTCAAGCTCTGACTCAAGTGTAGTTGCCTTATGGCAAGGGTAGGTCTTGTTTTATATATATATATATATATATGTATATATAAAAAGCGTCCATGCATATTCACCAGTTTGGACGATTAAAACATTACTAAATCTGCAACTTCAAACATGCACACACACACACACAGCGAGAACACATGGCTCAAATAAACACCATGCAAAGGCAAGACATCCAATATTGAAGCCGCATTGATTTCCTGATGCCTGAACCCTGACGTCACCCTGAGTAAACTTAAACTTCTTCATTTGCAAAACAGACCACAACCCGTACATGTACTGACTGAGCTTTCGCTGAATGTTACCTTTGTATGTTCAAAAATGTGTAATTATTACAAGTAGGTAGAATAGAGCTGGTTTTTGAGGATGTTTATACTATAGGGTTGTTAACTTCTGTGATATACTATTTAAGCTATTGGTGAACTGTTATTTGTTTGATACTATGTTTATTCTATTCCTCAATAAAAATAAATTGGAAGAATAGAGCTGGTTAGGACAACGTTCTCATCACAGAAAGAGACCTGTGATTGCTTTTTTATTTGACTTGATTTCCCCTGCAAAAAATAAATAAAAAAATATTTAAAAATAAAATAAATTTAAAAAAAGATTTAGAGAGATATTGTAAAAAATATAATTTTTAATGGAAAGCTATGAGAATGAGCAATTGCTTTGATAAACCTAATGCTACCTGGCCACTTTGAATACAAGTTCATTTGTGTACATGGTGATGTTTGTGCTTTACTATCTCTCAGTATCAGATTCCATGTGCCTTTACATTATATCATATTAATTCACATTATATCATACTGTATCGCCTTATATTACAAACTTCATTCTGATCTATAGCCTTTAACATTACACTCACCGTGCCTATAATATGTACAAAACAACTTTACTAATTCTAAGACACTGAATTGTTTTTTATACTTGGTTATATTAAAGTAGGATTTGGGCCTGAAAAAAAAAGAAATTACCTTCTTGTATAACAAATACATTATTAAGTATTCTATTAATAAAGATAAAATCTTTTTTTAAACATTTTCCAGTGTCATTTCTTTTCTTTTTATCATTCCTGTATTTTTTTGAATAATACAAACTGATTTTCTTCTGATTTATTTTTTAAATTGCAGAATAAAACAAAAATACAAAACAACTACAGGTAACATAGTACACAGAAAATCTACTAGATACTTCTCCATTCTTCTGGGGGCACCAAGCAAGAATTTTGGGCACCTTCCAACATCATAATTATTCGTTTTGTTTCCGGATTCTGCCAGATGTACACATATTAATCAATTAAAAATAAAAGTATACAGAATACTTTTAATTAAAACCCCTACTATGCTATGTTGTAAAAGAAAAACTAAAAACATAACACAAATAAATAATACAAAACAGATAGATCAACCATGTACACAAATGAAATAAATGTGTAGTTTACGAATTGGGAATATTGAAATACATAATGGGATAAGGCAAAAAATAAATACTAAATATATAAGCTACGCTGAGTTTTTATAAAATATAATAATTTATATATTATATTTGGTTTATATGTAAAATGTCAAATTAATTTGTTGGTCTGAACTGAATCCAGATTTGTACAGTAGAAAAAATATATCGTATGTAAAAGAAAAGGCTGTTTTCTTCTTATTAAAATAATAATAAAACTGTAATAACCCTCCGGCCATTATGGGGCCCTGGTGGCTGTGAGTAAGCAGCTGCAAACTATAACTGGCACTAAAATATACGTACCATAAATATAAAGCCAGAGTTAGAATTATTATTAAGTTATATTAGATATGCTGTACTTTGCAAAAGACTTGGGTCAACGTTAGATTAGATATAACTGAATAATACAGATTAGCTATATTACATATAATCTCGATATTAGAAGAATGAATGACCATATATAATTATTTCTCAGTCTCTTTATCAGAATACATCCAGAAAATACAGGACATTTGCAGGCAGTATTTAAATGCTGGGAAAAGGTTAGAGTGCATATTTCATGTGAGCTCCCGTTCCACTTCAGCATCACAAAGCTCACAAAGATCAGAAAGAGTAGCATGGGGTGACGAATCCAAGTACAAAATAAACCGTTATAAAAAGCCATTAAATAGCATTGTCCATTACATGAAAATGATTTTCAAACTTTGATGAAGAACTTTGAGACCTTTGAGATCAATTGAGATTGATCAATTGGGACTGTGGTAGCCTAGTTGGTAAGGTACTGGACTATGGACCAGAAGGTCCAGGGTTCAAATCCCACCTCTGCCATGCTGCCACTGTTGGGTTCTTGAACAAGACCCTTAACCCACAATTGCTTGGATTGTAAGACTGTACCAATTGTAAGTCGCTCTGGATAAGGGCGTCTGCTAAATGCTGTAAATGTAAATTAAAACCCTAGCTGTAAGTCAGATCTTATTGTCCAACATAGGAACCAAACCTCACAGTCATGTTCCAAAATAGTGCAAATTTTTCTCAAAAGAATGAAGCAGCAATGTTTTTAGAACTTATTTTTTCTATATATGTACAGATATTTCCCATAAATAGCTTTCCATTTCCACTGAGTTTGTTATTTCATTATTTTGCCCGCTTGACTCACACCTGGTGGTGCAGGCCCATTTTCTCCCCCGTGTTCTCAACTTTCCAGCGTGCGTCCCGTCAGAGGAATTTGTGCACTAATCGTGTTCAGTGTTCACACTGCAGCCTGGCTCTCTGACCTCTGACCGCCTGTGTGCTTCCACGGTCACGTGTGACGAACCGCGCGGAAATCCAAGTCAAACAGCGGCGGCCCCGCAGCCAGAGGGCGCAGGGTCTGAATCGGCGCCGCCTCATAAAGTCTGCTGTAAATACGCTAAATACAGCAAGTTATATGGAGCACGGGGAGAAACAGCCGCATTACACGGGGGGATTGCATTTATGAATGGGGTTATGGGGTCACGGCTGGTTTCTTGCTCCCCTCGTTTCATTATGAGGATGCTTCACATGGCATTGCGACATTTGGGCAGCCTGCCTTTCGTTTCATCCCGTCACACACACATATATAGATAGTCATAACATTACTTTGTGCAATAGTGTAAAATACACAAAATCTGTAGAAGAAGCACATCTGGTGTGCCGCTCTGGCTTGTTTTTATCTGTCCACTAAAAATCAGTATGCAGTATTCTACAGTTTAAAGACTTGTGGTGGCCCAGCGGTTACGGCAGTGGACTACTGACCCAGCACTCCCAGGTGCCACTCGGGCCCTTGAGCAAATGCACAATTGCCTGGATTAATCCTAACAATAACCCTAAGATCTGACATTTTTGCTATATTGCATAGTATAATATCTGCAGACACATTTACCTATCTGGGAATGTTTACATTCTCATTTCTTACTTACCATTATTTAAAATGAATCAAATAAAAAATAAAAAATGCAATGCACCAGTACCATCATTTTTCTACCTGACATTGCTTCATTGGGTCTAATGAATCCATTTGTTCTATTATGGTAATAAAATGCCTTTAATACAGTTTTTATTATAATTATAAGTATTTTCGAATATTTTAGATTTTATATACAACCCTAGTAACTTTTAAGTTATAATAAATTGTCTATAGTGTGAAAAAGGCTTAGGCTACCATTAGATTTTGTTGTTTCATATATGGTTTCATTATCATATATAACATCTTGTTGAAGACTGAACCCAAAAACTTGGAGTCCTCACTCCATAATACTCCTTCCTACTGATCTTCATTCGAATCTTTGTGAGCTTTAGCACATCTTAGCCTTTTCATCCAGCTGTTCCCTTTCCGAAAAGTGGTTTCTTGGCTGCTACCCTTCCAAAAAGACCATTCCTGATCACTCCTCTTTGGACTGAAGGGTCAACTTGGCATTGCTGCCAGATGCTGCTACTGCTCAAGTGTAAGGGGACACTAAATACTTGGCACCGCCAGGTTTTAATACTGCATAGAAAATTTCCTGTATGTTCTGGTTGTATTCTAATAAAGAGACTGAGGAATAATTACATGTGGTCATTATATCATTGCTAAATCAATGGTATATCTAATCATGGCCCAAGACTTTTGCACAGTGCTATGGGCTTAGAATAATAGTGGTTTTAGACGTTACTGAATATCCTCATATGAGACTATTTTGTGATGTGTAAACTAATTTAAGCTTAAGCTACACTACTTAAATAGTGTGATTTACAGAATATATATCCTAAATTAATGGCTAAAACAGAGTAGTATTTTTAGGCTACACTTCTGATCGTTCTCTGTTAAACTGAAAAGGTTTTTTGCTATAATATTCTCTATAATAAAAGTCCGTCTTTCTATTATTGTGGGGACTTTCCACAGATATTATTATTAGCTAATTAATGCCACACCTACGACCTAGTCACCAAAGTCACATATTTTGGTTCTTTTAGCTGTGTTTTGTACAGAAGGTTGCTGTTTTTAAAAAAATCAGTTTTCATTTGTTGTTGAGTTGCTGAGTATCGGCAAAATGTCCTAACAACGTCTGATAGTTTGGTCCTCACAGTGATATGTTAACTCGACCCCACGCCACAGACACAGACACACACCCACACCCACACACAAACACAACACACACACAGGTTTTCTACATACCCGCGTTCCTCGCTGCTGCCACTTCCGCTATAAAAGCCGTTGGCCTGCTGCCACCCGGCCATTAGCACCGTGAAATAACCGTTAACAATGTGAAGCCCAGACGCACCGCTCCGCCAGATAGAGAGGCTCAAACACCGGGCTAAACCCCCACCGGCACTGTTTCCGCATTTCATAATGCTGAGGACGAAAGTGAATCTCCAAACACCTGGAAATGCCCGAAGCGAACACGGCCTGCTCCCGCCATACCATCATCACCGCCATGACTGGCAGCACTCCTCGAACTGAAACCTCATTCTCTCTTTTTAACCAGTTAATTAAAAGTCTGAGGCCTTAATTTTAGTAGAAACACGTGTGAGCCTGAAAGCGAAAAGGTTTAACAGATTATTCTGTCACGCGCTAAATGAAGTAGTGTAGGCCAGAGAGATTAAAGTCGTGCTTGAACGGGGAAGCGGGGACGCGCCGCAAGAGCGCGCATTATGAATTTACTTACAGCTTTTATTAATTTAGACTGAATAGAGACTGACACAAAAAAGTAAATCACTACTTCCTTGGTCTAAACGTAAGTGTATAACTTTTTGTAGTTCGATAACATTGGTCTGAAATAACATAACAATAGAAAGATTGCATAGCTGATTAGATTTGTGTTGTTGATCTAATAGGCGCGTGCAGCAAACATGCATTTCTTTGTCTTATTTATTGATAGTGTGATTAATAACTCAAAACAACAGAGCCTAGGAAAAGCTGATACATGCTTATTTTTTATTTTATTTGGTAGGCTACACGTGAGTACTACTATTAGCCTACTGTTCGTCCGTTGCTAGTAGTAGTACACAAATAATGGATAATAAAATAATTCTTGCGTAGAGTTTATCCAGCTCAGATACAAAATAAAATCATAAGAAATGTCTCCGTTTCTTAAAATGTATTAACCGTTATTATTAGACAAACTCAAACTCAGATTGTTTCTTAAATGTAAGACGTTTTTTTAAAAAAAAAGGTTTACTATTTAAAACATGTTAATTTAAGAGTAAAGGGTTTTACTTTTAGCCCTCACCGCTGGAAAGTCAGAGACACACGGCCGAACCCGACAGCCATTGCAAAAGATATTAAACATGACAGAAAATAACCTACATAAAATACATAAATGTAGTTAAAGTAAAAGAAACAAAATTATTCCCATAACCTTACATGTATATAAGCTAGATCCACTCTAAGAAACTTGTTAGTCAAAAGTAAGGTCATATTTAATAGGTTTAGCTAAATAAATCTATTAGAAATAAACAGAACCGCATAATTCTGTTGTGAATTGTTGGAATTTCACTCTCAGATTAAGTGGACTATGTTAGCCCTATTTAATAGAGCAAAGCTAAACTAACTCAGACTATTAAGTGAAATCTATAAACCACAATATGCTGGGTTTACTTTAAAATAAGTGGGTTCAAGCTAAACGTTCCCAGTCTTTATCTCAAACTATTTCCTCTATTTGACGGAAATAAAACCAGAGAATCAATATTCTTTATAAAACAAATACCATGCAGCGTATTGTCTGTTTTAAAAAAACATTATTATGATTATTATTGTTATTATTTGTTGTTGTTCATTAGGGCAATTCGTGCTGTATGGTATAATAATAATTATAATAATAATAATAATAATAATAATAATAATAATAATAATAATACTTACAAGCTAATGTGTATTTAGTATAAAGAACAATTTGTATACAGAATACACGACTAATTCAGTGTTAAAGTACCCAAAAAAGGGCTCCTTTGATTAAAGCGCCGGCAATCTTATTTTTTATTGTTTATTATTTTTACGATTAAAAAATGAAATAAAAACACATCGTTATTTGTTAAATGCTCGTTTAGTATTCCTGTTTTATTTGTTCTAATTTAATAGCTACATTTCTGTTGTAGACTCGCGGTATTTTAGAAAGTGGATTCATTACAATGACGTCTGGATTTTACTACACTACACTAATAATGGCATTCATCTAAATTGTAAGTATATAACATTTCATTTTCCAAACGAATCCTATCATTTCACCAGCTCTTCAAACATGCATCTATTGAGTAGAACATTTACAAACGTTCTCAGTAAGAACGTGATGCGCTATTACTGGTTTTAAACGATGTTTATCAGTGGGTAATTATTTGCTTATTTATAGCGCGTAACTTAAATCTCCGCTCATACTTTCGTTCCACAATGCTTTGTGTTCGCATATGTGCTGCGTCTCTTTAAATGGATTCTTGGGGGAAAGTTTGAGCCACTCAGCACGAAGTTCTGCAGAAATGCTCAAGGTAAATGTGGCCTCGATCCTAAAGCGGCTGGAACCAACACCAAGCGAGCTTTGAAGCAACACAGAGTAGGTGCTGCTGTCACCGTTGAAGGACAGCTCCAGTACGGGGGAAGAAATAGGGTTAGGGTTCGGTTTGGGGTCCTGAGTTTAAAAAGCAAACGTGTCCTTTCTGACTGGCCTATATTTATATACTTTAGCCTATATGAGGTTATTAATAAGCCACAACTTATGCGTAGATTGCAAATATAAACCAGTCATAAATGATCAACGCATTAATGTTTAATGTTTAATGCTCGGGGTCTGAACAATAATACAGCCTCATTCTGAGAACCGGAGAGTGGAGCGTTTTTACTTTTTATTTGTTTGCTTGTTTATTTGTTTAGATTTATATAATTAGTTTGAGCGCCAGGGTTAGGCAGCCTACTCTCTAAAATCTACTTCATTTTCTCACAATCAGGAGTGAGGATTATCAAAAGCATAAATATCCAATCTACTAGAACAGCCTAATAAATAATAGCCTACCAAATATTTTAATTGTCTTAATAGATATGTTTTTTAAATAAAGCATATTTATGCATGTAGTTACAAGTTATAACAGTTGATGTATTTTTTAAAAATAATAATAATAACAATAAAAATGTTAAAACTAGCCTGCTCACACACAGACGTGTGCCGACGGAAACAAGCATAGGATTAAAAAATTTGTTTGAAACAGCTCCTAATTTATGACACAAATATATTTTTATTTTTGACTTTGAGAAAGCATTTTCGGTATACGACTGCTTTTAAATAATACCACATGATTATAAATAGGCCGAATAAAACAAACCCACTTTAGAACTGCTGACAAACAAGAAGAAGAATAGAAACGTATGAAAACGTTAGGCTATTAAATTATAATAATGTACAACCTACACTTTTAAATAAACCACCCGCATGGCATGTCCAGAGAATCCCATTGCTTTTTGGGATGAATTAGACTATTGATTAATAAATGTTTTATTGCTGTTGTATTAAATTGTTTTACACCAGTACGGTGAAATTAGATTGCATAATTGAGCTAAAATAAGAAGCATAAGAATAGCAGGGTTTATAACAAAACCAAAACTGTTAGACCGAGCTATAACAAGTGTCTTAAATTGTTTTTAATTTATTCTGTAAGTAAATATAGTCTAGCTCATGGCATGTTATGACGAATCCAGTTGCTCGGTGTTAAATCAGCTTTATTATGATAAAGAGAGTTGGAGCTGCTTCAGAATGTTTTATGGCGAAATTGCAGCCTTCTTGTGTCGCGCCGCGTTACGTTGCCATATCTTGTTACGGGGTGGAGGAACGGCGCCTCGCGCTGATCCTCGTGTAGATTTGGTAATTATAATATATGATTGGCTCGTGGGGGCTCGCGGGGAAACGCAGGCGGAAGTATGTGGAACATGTGCAGCCGCAATGTGAAAATGATCACGATGCTGAGGCTGAGCTGAGCTCCAGCAGCAAGTTGCCAGATTACACGATGTTAAACGCTTCCACTTTTAGGGAGAAAGCTCAGGTATTATACTCGGAGCTATACATCTACATCTAGTCACGTGTTCTTATCAAGAACGACTTACACTGGTACAGTCTTGCAGTCCAATTGTGGGTTAAGGGAACTGATCATGGACCCAACAGTGACAGGGTGGGATCTGAACCCTGGACCTTCTGGTTCATAGTCTAGTATCCAAAACTCTGGGTAATAGAGAGAGTTGATCCAGGAATCCAGGAACCTCATGAGCCAACCATTTGAGGTTCCTGGAAGAAACAACTACTGTGGTGGCAGAGTGGAGAAGGTCCCAGGTAATGGACCAGAGAGTTCAGAGCCCAGATCCCACCGCTGCCACTTTTGGGTCCTTGATTAATAACTTAAGGGTGTCTGCCAAATGACTAAATGAAAATGTGATCAAAATGTGGTGCAGAGGTGGAATATCCACCGTCACAGTGACCTGGGTTTGAATGGCAGCGATGCCTTGAGGTGCAGTTTGTTGATGCTGGTAAAAATAAATGAAGTTGAATTTTGTTGCATTTAAGTCATTTTTTGTTCGAGTATTAAGGTTTTGCTGCTTATGCTTTATTTTCAAGGACAACCATGTTTTGTAACGGCTACAATTATTTTCCCTTTCATTCCAGTAATTTGTCTACCTGTAATTTACCAATCTGGCAACTCACTGGTTAGCCGATTTAACACATAAGGGCGGCACGCGCAGAGTAAGGGGAGGGGGGCGCGGAGCTCTACGTTCCTATTGGTCTGCAGTGTCTGTGATTGACAGGCAGCAGACCTGCCCCCTTTCAGGCCCCGTTATTGGCTGTTTAACGGGTCTCGGCCGCTGACTGTCGGTGTCCGCGCGCTTAATGACAGATCGACGGGAAACTTCAGGAAAACTTCTCGCGCGTCGTGCCCCCAGTTGACGTCGCTTCTCGGTGGTGATTAAAGCGCGAGCCGGACTGATCTGAGCAGCTGTGGATGAGCTCCGGTGATTTTATGAAGCAGAGTTTCAGCATGGCTGAGAAGCGGCGCTCTCCCTGCACCATGAGCCTGAAGGCGCACGCGTTTTCGGTGGAGGCGCTGATCGGTGCGGAGAAACGGAGGAAGCTGGACGAGGAGGATAACGAGAGCTGCTTCGGGGAGGTGAACGAGGTCGCGAGCCTGACAGGGAGCGCCGGAGGACCGAACTGCGACACGGACTGCGATGCGTCCCGTAAGTTCCTGACTTTAATAACCTAACGTCCGGTTTACTTCAACAATCCAGGAACGTCTTTAGAAAGGAAAGAGCTTAGAAATAAAATGTTAAAATAACCTGTGAAATAAGAGTGCAATCACTGCGTTGGATCTTCTGTAGAAAAAAAACAAACAAACAAACATCAGGACTGAACCAGAATCTCCGAGCCCAAGTGTGAGAACTGGATTTCATAAATAAAAGAGCAAAACATTTAAGGATATGTGTAGAAGAAAATTGTTATTATAAATTAAATAGTACATCCAACGTTCACTTTTAACGTGTTAATAATTGGGAACTTTCTCAGAGTATCTGCAAGAGCTCTCACTATGAGAATGCGCAAATCTACCCATTTCACAATGATTAAAGTTAATTATTAAAGCATGATAATTCTAGATGAATAAATGGTGAGTTGTTTTTCTGTTTTGCAAGTAATGCATGAGCAAAAACAAGCTTAATAATAATAATAATAATAATAATAATAATAATAATAATAATAATGTTTTAAATTGTTTTTATTCAGGAAAAATACAGACCAATATCTATGACTTAATATTGCTACCTTTTATTCGAATTGTAGCCCAAATATCATTCTAATTCTAAAAACACAGAACCAGTTGTGCGTTATATCTCAGCGAAAGTTTTAACATGTTTTCATGCACTAGTACTAATATGCTTTCAATATTTAGATTTTAAAAAACCGCAGCTTTTATTTTGGTTATAACTATTAGGATTACACTCATATTAAGACTATTATAGAAATAATAAAACACTGATAAGGAGCGGTTATACATCAGCAGTATTTAAAGGGTGACGCGGCTATCAGCAAACAAAAATAAGTAACAATAGGAATTTATGTTCATTATAAATATGGGTCAATATCTGATGAGTGATTTTAATATCCATCAAAACACGGACGTTAAGTGAGAAGTTAAAGTACATATTGTCGAAAAGGCGCGCAGTATAGCGATGTAATAAAGTAAATGTCAAAAATATTATTAGAAGCGGCCGCAGTTAGTATTATTTAACCTTATTATTAAGTGTAGAGTGCGCGGATTGGGACAGAACCTTTCCCAGTATACACTTTAAGCGCGATTTTTTAATGTTGATTAAAAGAAACTACGACTATATTTTCTGGGCTGCAAACCCAATGGATGCTTTGCAGGGTTTATGATAGCTACAAGTTTAAGTTATTTCACGGTCTGACCTGACTTCCACTGATCATAAATCCTAATAACTACTAGAATACGCGAGTGTGAGGAAAGCTGAAAATAAAAACAGAACGTGTAAAAAATTACACTTGTTATTATTATTCCTACTAATAGTAGTAGTAATACCAGGAGGAGAAGCTGAAGTAGTAGCAGTAGTTCACAATATTATTACGTTTATTGAATATATAATAAATAATACTATATATATTCCATGTATAGTTTGCAGTGGCGCATATACATGTACAGAAAGGCATACTGTTAGACTGAACCAATTATTAACCTTCATACCTTTATATCCCATAATAATAAATACACTCATAAACTGAAACAAACACATTATGATATTCAGACATAGTCCGTTTCTGATGGGTGTTCATTTCTCAGCGGAGTGTGAGGACGTGCTGTCAGAGAGCCCGAGGCCTGCGTCCCGGAGCTCCCAGGTTCTCAGCACACCGTCCCCTTCAGGGACCCGAGGAGCGGACGAGATGCGCGTGGAGCTCCAGGGATCGGACCTGTGGAAACGCTTCCACGACATCGGCACCGAAATGATCATCACCAAAGCAGGCAGGCGAGTCGTTACTCCGCACAAGCATATAATAGTAGCTGATTTCTTTGACAGAACTGCATCATTAGGTTTATGGTCATGTTGAACTACAAGGATCTTAACCTTTGACACTGTGGGTGCAACATTTAGTACATTTAGTATCTGGACTGAATTTCTGATGCAAGAGCTTTGTGTTTCATGAATCCATCATTCTAATCTGTTTTTTCCAAATGCAACATTATTTGAGTTTGCAATAGAAGCAAAGGCAAGTAGATCAAAATATATTTCCTGCTTATCGCCCCCGCTGTATCATTTCATATAAGGAATATGTTCATTGAATCGGAGCCATTTCTTAATTCTAGGCGAATGTTTCCTGCCATGCGAGTGAAAATTACAGGACTGGACCCTCATCAGCAGTACTACATCGCAATGGACATCATACCGGTCGACAACAAGCGTTACAGGTCATTCTCTATATATGAAACACATCCACTATAGGCCTGTAGTTTTAATTTAAATATATGTACTGTTTTAGATGTAATATTATGTGCTATGCTTGTGAGAGTTACTTTGGATCTGACACTTTACTGATCTGTGCAAATGGCTCCTCGAGAGAATGCCTTTTGGCCAGCTTTTGGGTGTGTAACCTTTAGGATCTGAAGGTCATGGAACAAATGTGGACCAACAGCTCCTCAAATGTTGAACAGTTGCCCAATTTCTGTATTTCACTCAATCCTTTTTTTTTTTTTGCTATTTTAAAGGTACGTGTATCACAGTTCCAAGTGGATGGTGGCGGGTAACGCGGATTCGCCTGTGCCGCCGCGGGTGTACATCCACCCGGACTCTCCTGCTTCTGGCGAGACATGGATGCGGCAGGTCATTAGCTTCGACAAGCTCAAGCTGACCAATAACGAGCTGGACGACCAAGGACATGTAAGAAAATGCACGTTCTTTACGTGGAGCCTTTACGAAATGACTCATATTCACACGTTTGGTGATTTCAGACAAGGATCTGTGATTATTTTCAGAGTAACGCTTGCAAACAATGTGTTGTTTCTCTAAGCTTGGGCTAAAAAAAGAAAGCCTGCAGAGACCAAATGAGTTTTTTTTTGTTTTACCATTGAAACAAAACGATAGGCCTATTTGAGATTTTTTTCGACTGATCTTTAATGAGGTTAAATGCTATAATTAGAGCGGCCGACTCTTTTTATATACCTGTTAAAGACACATGCTAGTGATTGTCGCCCGGTGTGCATTTTGTTTTGCTGAATTATTGTAAAAGCCTAAACATGTTGTAATGTGGAAGGTTGTAAACAAACTCAATTGAAAGCATTCCTGCGGCGAGCCGGTCGAAGGTTCTGCTCGGCCTTTGAAATCGCCAGCACGTGTGTTTTTATTGAAGTAGAAAAGTGCTCGGGTAATTCTTGAATTTCCTCACTCTGAACTCGGATGCACGGCCTTATGTTTTCCAGATCATTCTGCACTCCATGCACAAGTACCAGCCACGCGTCCACGTCATACGCAAGGAGTGCGGCGACGAGCTCTCGCCCGTTAAAGCCGTCCCTTCGGGGGACGGAGTGAAGGCCTTTTCCTTCCCAGAAACAGTCTTTACTACAGTCACGGCCTACCAGAACCAGCAGGTAACACACAAGGCATGTTTTGTAGCCCAGAACTTCAGGCAAGTCTGATTTCCTGCAGATATCCGATTTAGAGGTCAATGTTTTGGCAATTTTTATATTATATAAGACGTAGCACAATTCCCATTGCCCTTACATGAGAGTAAAGACGTCTGGGATCTGTCAGCAGTACAAACAGTATAAAACACCCCATAAAGACCAACCTAGCCATAAATAGGAAGGTATTTTAGGGCTTTTTTCAGCCTTGCTTATGGACTTTGTTCTCCTCACCAAATAACACACAGTGACGCTCCTGCTTTTTTTTCCCCCCCTTTTTTTTTGGCCAGTTTGTGCACGGCTGTGCCTTTTGGCTGTATTCTGAAGATGTATTATGGTTTTGCTTTAAGAGTGTATTTCTCAGCTGAATGTGCACTTTTCCACTACCCAGTCCAGACCTTTTAGGATCCCCAGTTTGCTTGTTTCATGGTATTATTCATATATTCCCAAAATAGATTTGCAAATCAGGATTAGTTTCATTTTTAACATCAGAATTTTCCTGATTGCAGTCCAAGCAAGCATACATACATACACACCCATGCATGTGCGTTCCCTACAGGGAAGTACGTACAGACTCATTTTCAAACCTTACATTTAAACCAACCACCCCATGTGGCATTATGGGATGCAGGTCACTTGCACTGGGTCAGAGGACTTGGCATAACAGGATGTGGGTCAGCTGGGAAGGTTTTGAGTGATTTTGTGTGTGTGTGCTACAGATCACGAGACTGAAAATAGACAGAAATCCATTTGCAAAAGGATTCAGGGACTCGGGCCGAAACAGGTAAAAACACAAGAATTGTAATATTAAGAAACTAGATATGCAAAAGCTGTGTTCTATGACACTGTGAATGGATGCATTTGAGTTTATAAATGGAATTCTTCTTCTAAAATTTAAAACAACAATTTAAGTAGAGCTTCTTCTACCCTTCCTCTCGTGTTATATTAGAACCAGCAGGCCTTATTACTGGATTATCTGATAAGTATTTTCGTAAGCGAGCAGTCTTTGCTAAACCACACTGAATGTACGTCTGCCATTTGAAGGGCCCCAGACAACATAAATATATAAAAAAAAGAAATAAAAAGAGCGTCACAATCAAATCCATTATTCCTCCATCCGTGGGCAAACACAAAAATAAAGTCTACGAGACCATAAAAGTAATCTCCATCCTCGCGTAAAAGTGGAAATATAAATAATAAATGCGTAAACAGGAAATGGAGGTTGCACAGTACTAAGGCGGTTGCGGTGCTGGCATGGAGTCTCAGTGGGGGGGGTTTAACTCTGCTCATTAGTTTTAAACGAGAGCGATTTTAACACCCTGCTGAATCGCACCAGACCACATGCACCCCGAACCCTCCTCCTCCTTCCCCCACCGCCCAGCATCCGTTCCTCTCTCTCTCTCCCCGTTTTATGCTCTCGCTCGGCCCTCGTTTCAGGATTATGGGAAAAGTTAAGCCGTTTGCTAAACAAACAGCCGCCGGATGGCTGGAGTGTCGAGCCTGATAAATCCACGGTCGAAACAAGTCGGGACATCTTGTGCGAGTTACGGCCCGAGTGGCGATCATGCTAACGAGCTGTCGTTACCTGGCCAGTGTCCGGCTCTTTCCCCCTCATCATAAAGCTTTAATTGTGGCTTCCTTCATTCTGCATCTGATCCCGCCCTTAAGAGCGTGTGAAAATAATTACAGCCACGCAGAAATACGCGCTGACGTACACGCTCGTGTGCGCACACGCGCTTTATGTTCCTCGTTACCTGAGCTCTGCCAAAAACATGGCGATAAGCAAAGGGGCCCAACGCTAAGATGGCTGCCAGGAACGAAACGAGATCGAGATTTTCGTTATGCTGCATTCTCTGGTTCTGTTTGGTCTGCTTTTATGGAAAAATCTCATTTGCACAGTTTTTCACTTTACATAGTCAAGCCAAGACCTGTTTGTGTGGTTGGCAATGGTGCTACGAGGCTAATGTAGCTAACAAGTTAACAAGGCTTTTCAATAAACAAAGTTTACAATAAATGCACACTCAAATCATATACACAGTTGGAGTACGCCAAATGTCCCGACTGCCAAGTCTGCTTTTATTTGGTTCATGAGAGGAAAGGATTTAACCAGAACCAATTGAGGAAAAGAGTGTTCCAAGATGGCTGACTCATGATGTTACCGTGGTAGAGCTAAGCAGTGTAGTCAGTATTGTCATTGTTATAGATAATTTTTATAGGCGCAATAAGTCACATCAGCAAGTCTGAGTGATTGTGTAAGAACTGGTTGTGGTTTGAGGCTAGTGTGTGTTTACAGATTTTAGGTTGCACAGACTTCCAGGAGGCATTAGCTACTTTAGCCTCGTAGCTGAGATGCAAAGCTAACAAGCAAGTCAAACACCACCCATGTGTTGACGTATCAACAGTTTGGAGAACAATTCTGTGCTCTTAGGGAGGTTTTTTTGTTGTTGTTAGACTGTGTGTTTAAAACTCTTTGGACCAAGTTTCTAACGTAAGAGCTGTATCTTGCAGGATGGGACTGGAGGCTCTGGTGGAGTCGTATGCTTTTTGGAGGCCTTCGTTGCGAACGCTGACCTTTGAGGACATACCAGGAATGGCCAAGCAAGGTAAAGAATGGGAATTATTGGTTCGTAGGACAACTCCTATAGAGGGACTCGCCGATCGTGAGATAGGATGTTGACCGAAATGGTCACTAACCAGACATTGCTATTGTCACAGTCATTTTATGCTGGTATAAAGTAAAGGTACTGGGGATTTTCGCAAGAAAACTGCGTGCAAACAATTGGTAAATGCTTCAGAGATACTCCGCCATAACACCTTGGTTTGGCGGACGCCAAAAATTACTTGTTACAAATAAGTAAGGGAAAGTCATCCACACAAACACGTGTAACACACATGTGAGTTTCCAATCCAAACATGAGCTAAGGAGCAAGCGAGGACACACAAATTAAGGACTTCCACTCTTACTCCTGCCTCTGCTCGTGGATCTGCAGCATTGATTGGCTGTTGAGGTGACCATGTCTGGAACTTAAAAACAGATTTTAATTTATTGTCATTTTTAAAACCTTGGTTGTCAAAGCGAACAGCTGGTCATTAAACAGCGCATACCAATACTATATATATACACATAATATACACACACACACACACACAGCCTGGCCAAAAAAAAGGTCACCACCTGGAATTAACTAAGCAAATAGTTAAATCGTTTTTAAAAAGAGCCTCCCATCGGATAATTACTGCATTGCTGATTATGTTCCAGCTGGCAAGAAGTTCTTTAACCCTAACTGATGCAGTGAAGAGCTTCTCATTTGTTAAAGAACCATGTCGAAAGACATCCTGTGGTCGTGGAAAAGATGTTAGTTTGTTTCAGAAGGGTCAGATTGTGAAAGAGTGGTTCAGGGAGCATGAGACATCATCAGAGTCCAGACCTGAACCCCATTGAGAATCTTTGGGATGTGCTGGAGAAGACTATGCGCAGTGGTCCAAATCCCATCATGAGTACAAGATCTTGAGGAAAAATGAATGCAACTCTGGACAGGAATAAATGTTGAGACATTGCAGAAGCTTGTGGAAATGATGCCACAGTATTTTGGCCAGATACACACATACACACACACACACACACACACACAAAGTATATACTCTATGTCATAAAAATGTGTTACTCATTTATGCATTTGTGTGTGATACAGGAGGTTCTCATGGGGTGGTTGGATCGTCTGCACACACACACTTACTTTCCTCGTCATCCTGCTCCTCTCCGGCATTTCACCTGGCCTCGGGGGCAGGCCCTATGTGTGATTACTCTGCCTGCACCCGATCGAGTCATCCTCTTCACCGATTTGCCACGCCTCTCACTGCAGACTCTTATACCCGGTTGACCGGCTCTGCGGCCGATGCCTTTACCACTTCCAGAAACCCCGCCTATGTGGGCGGCGCAGATAGCGAGGCGTTCTCCTGCACACAGACTGGTCTGCCTATCCAGATCCCCGGGATGCCCAGTCACGCCCCGCAGCTCCAGTATTTCATGCCCAGCCCTGCGCACAATGCCTTCTCCACCAATCAGGGTGCACAGACCTCATACAACGGCTTCCGCCTCCACAGTCCGTACGGCCTCTATGGATACAACTTCTCCACCTCGCCCCGATTGGCTGCCAGCCCTGAAAAGATGACGGCCACACAAAGCTCGGTCCTAGGCTCTTCCCCAAGCGGTACTTTGACAGACAGGCAGGTTCTGTCGCCTGTGGACAGTCTGCACATGCTCAGTGGCGGCCAGCAGTCACACTTTGACTCACGGACACTAGGGTTGACCAGTTCTGCCTCTCAGGTCACTGCCCACATGGCTTGAGTTGTGAACTCTGACCCCAAACAGGTGGGCAGAACAATTTGGAAGGCTCCTTATTTGGAGCCGTCTTCCATACTGGACAGTTGGACAAACGAACAGTGCAGAGAGATTAATGGTAAGGAGCGACGGGACGTTTTATACTGATGAAGTGTTTTGCGATCGTTACCAAGGACGAAGAGCAAAAAGCAAGTAAGCCAGAGGAGGAGAAACTGCTTAGCATGGCAGTTATTTCTAGCTCGAATGTCATCTGGAGGTCACTGTGATACCATGTGTGTTTTCGTTTTCATCATGCCACCAGGTTTGCCACACAATAAAACGCTATGGGACGACTAAAGAAGTCAGAAAGAGCTAGTACAGTTTAAATGTGAGCATAGTTATGTGAAAGAACTGGACAATTGGTGTCCATTCGGACAGAGAAAGACTGGATACCACCTCTGCCTTAGAAGTGCTTTGCACTTCTCTTTCAGTAAAACCCACCTATAACCAGGTGCCAAAGTTCCGTCTATCACCAGGACTGTAAACAGCGCCCGTTCACTAAGAGACTCCTAGTATGAGCTGACCTAGAATATGAATTAGCCTTGAGCAGCCGGGAAAGCAGTAACACTAGGTGACCGACGCCGAAGCCTGACTGAAGCAACAGGAAACAAAGGAAATTGTGTAGTCCCACTGGACCTGGCTCCCAGTCCATTTGGGTCTTTTTTTGGTATTAGCAGAGCTTGCAAGCAGAAAATCAACAGTTGACTGTATGGTTCTGGAGCCGGATGCCCAGATTTAGCGACTCCAGCGCTTATGACCTGAATGGCTTCCAGCTAGCATCATGGTTTATGAGGCTTAAGCCGAAACTGGAAAGGTAGAGCAACACTAAGCAAAAAATGAGGATATGGCCTGTATTTACCAAGTCGCAGGCTAGAAATATGATCTGCACTTCTCTATAGGGGTGATTTATAAATACAGGGCTGGTCGTTGTTAACATGTGTACAGCCGCATTCGCAGGCTCTGGCAACCTCCGGCAGGCATCCCGGCTCATACTAGGTCAACTTTTAGTACCACTTTTACTGAACTGGAGCTTCAGTTCTTCAGAAAAGCACAGTATTTTTTCTAGCAGACATTCTGTATTAGTTGTCTGTTGTTTTTTTTCTAAGAAGTAACTCAGTATAACTATGAAAAAGATGCATATTAATGTTATTGTTGAAATATTTCACTCATGCACTTATGGGAAATTTACTTGTTTTAATTAAAATGGCCAAAACTGAACATTTTTGGCTTGGGAGTTCCAAAGAAATACTTTTTGAGCCAAATAAAATGTATGCATATTATAAAAATCCTGAAATGGAGACATTTAAATTCCATTAATAATGTGTGTGTGTGTGTGTGTGTGTGTGTGTGTGTGTGTGTGTGTGCGCGCGCTCTGCTGTCGTCCTTATTAATAGTAATGGTTGGGCTTATAGATGGATGTTTGTGGTAAAACTTGGTACTTTATTTAAAGTTACATTATAATTAGGGTCATTTTTAACACTAAGCAATGCACTCCAGCTTTTATTATTCAGTCATTCATTTTTAAAAGCATATTATTCGGCATCTACTACAATATTTACAGTAAACACAGTGAGTCTAGTAGGAAAGTTATGCAGAACAAACTTGTGGAATGCAAGTCTGGAATCACTGATGAGCCCTGAGAGTTTAATACTAATCTGAGCTACATCATTCCATGAATGTATTACAAGAACCAGGGAGAGTGACCTATATTGGACCTTCTTTATTTTAGGTTTACTCACTGGTAAATTTCCACCAAGAAACATGGGTTGCCATCTACTGTTCACTGGTCCTAAGGCCTGGCAACATAATCTGGGAACCTGGCGTGAGTTAAGACTGACTCACCGTGCTCGAGAAACAAAATGGTTGAGGAAAACTTGATGTTTTTAATGCATTAATGCATCCACTACATGGAGTGATCAGTGGAAAAACACACATACAGACCATAAAATTCTAATCCTATGGGGGAAATGGTTTTTGTACTGTTTGACCGCTAGGGCTGGTCAAGTATATCTGAACTTGTCACTCTGTACTGGACACGAGACAGGCATTTCGGCATATTTTAATGAAGCAGTAAGAATTCAATTCAATTCTGCGACCTTACAAAAACATGTATGGGGTTTCTGAACATGTACCTCCACTCTTTTAAATGCCATATTTTCCAATGGGTCTTAGAATGTATTCATATTGCAGAAACGTGGTATTTAGGCTAGTTAGATTATTTTTATTTAGTAAAGCACATAAATTGGCCAGTTGTACCCAAAATTCTTCATAACGCTGTTAACAACCCTGCTACAAAACAGCAAACACCAACATACTGTATGTTGTGTTTTGAACACTGTCATGTTGGTTAACCAGCAAGACCAGCAAGTCCATGTCAGTTCACTAGCTGCACCAGACCAGCACTAACCAGTATAAGCCAACTTGGATGAACATGGAACATGGAACTCTTATAGTCTTTGCTGTTTTTCATTATTTGTAACAAGTTTACTACATCTACAGGGGTGCTTGAAGGTAACCCAGACCTAACATAACCCTAACCCTTGGTCTAAATATGACACGTCTACATGTCTATCTGCATAAATAAAAAATATATATACTTGGCCATTCATGTATTGAGGAAATGATCCAATATTACATATCTATGACAAGCAAAAGTATGTGAACTTTTGTTTTTATTATCAATTGTGACCCAATTGTTCAGCACAAACTGCAAGAAAATTTCCCTCTAACTGTTGATCAGTCCTGGACATCAGTTCAGAGGAGTTTTAGCCCATACTTCTGTAGCGAAAAGCTTCAACTCTTGGACCCTAGTAGGTTCCATCCCATGAAATGCTTCCACAAACTCTAGTGGATTAAGGTCAGGACCTTGACTTGGCCATTCCAAAACAAGAACTTTATTATTTTTTTAATTACTGTTTGGTGGATCAATGTGTGTTTAGGGTCATTGTCTTACTATATGATCTACATTAACTTGAGCTTTAGTTCATGGACAGATGTTCTGATTTTTCCTTTTAGAATTCAGAATGCATTGTTCCATCAATGATATGAAGACATCCTGGACCAGATACAGCAAAACAGCCTCAAACCATGATACTATACTATCACCACCATGTTTCTCAAATGGGATAAGGTTCTCATGCTGGAATGCAGAGTTTTCCTTTCTCCAGACATAACACTTGTCATTTAAACCAAAAAGTTCAGTTTTGGAGGGCAGTGGCTTTTTCCTGCCACTCTACCATTGTTGTGCTGGGTTCTCCTGATGATGGACTCATGAATATTAACATTAGCCAATGTGAGAATTCCTTTAGTTGCTTATAACTTATCCAGGGTTATTACACAGTTTGCTCTTGGAGTGAAATTTGTTGGACGACCACCTCCTGGGGAGAGTAACAATGTTCTTGAAGTTCCTCCATTTGTAAACAATCTGAGCTGCCAACTCACACCCGATTGTCATCCTGTTGATTAAAATCACCTGACACTATTTTCCCCTTCAAATTAACTGCTAACCCTAGAGGTTCACATACTTTCCCCAATCACAGATATATCACATTGGGTCGATCTCAATAAATAAATGACAATATAAGAAATGATGATGAATCGTTTAGGAAAATACAAAAAGTTCTGAAAGTGCAGTGGGCAAAACCATCAAACACTACCAATGAAACTGGTTCTTATGAAGTTCACACCAGTAAAGGAAAACCATGTGCTACCTCTGCTGTAGATGACAAACACATTAGAGTCATCAGCCTAAGAAATCACCAGTTAACAGCAACACATTACAGCTGCAACAAATGCTTCACAGAGCTCTGTCAGCAAAGCCATCTCCCCATCAGACAGTTAATTTGTAATATTTTATTGCCTCAAGGTTTTTTGTGCAACTATAAGGTGAATAAAATGCATTAAAGGGCAGATTTTTGACCGGTACCATATATGTTGCTGTTATGTCAGTGCATGATATTGCTCTGCAGCTACAGTGGTGTTTAACAGAAGAAAACAGTTAACAAATCATAAATAATACATTTTATTTAAAAAACAAACAGGTTTTGGAGTTCTGAAATCGAAGAAGCAAGAGCTTCTTAAGTACAAGATTCCCTGCTAAAAAAAAGCAGTGTAGACCAGCACATGTGTTATGGACACTGCATGTGGGTCAACCAGATTTACCAGCAATCCAGCACCAGACCAGCACTACCCAGTATATACCAACTTGGACCAACATGGAACTTGTACTGCTTTGTGGACTGACCAAAATAAGAGCATCCAGAATACAACATATGCTCGTCTTTGCTGTTTTCTGGCAGGATGTTCAATATGGACCCCAGTGAGTGTCAACTTTCTGTAAACTAAGTTCTGTAAACCTTGCTAACACAAGTAGTGCAGCAGGGTTTAACTTGGACAAGATGGCAGCACATGTAGAAATCCAGTTAGCAGCTAATGCCAAGTGTATGTACGGTGTTTTGTAGTGCAGTCATTCATTTGACCTACACTTCTAAGGAAAATGTAGACTACAGGTTAGCTACCTAGCTAAATTGGTAGCATCTGTTGTAGCAGGGTAATGAAGACTATGGTGACGCTGAATGACCTATCCACAAGCTTTCACTGATTTAACCACGTGAAAAGCTTGTGTACTCTCAACAGTAAAGCAAATGAACAACTCATGATGAAATATGGATTGGACACCATTAAATGTGACAGATTTAGTCACATGTAATGGTGGACTGCACTGTAAGTGATCAGTACATAGGGTCAGTACTCAACATGTACCTACACATATGGCAACAAAAGGCTTGAGCCTTGTGCTAGCAAAATCAAACATCTGTCCCTGAGGGATTTATGCTAATAAACATGTACACAGCTGTCACCAGGGCATTACTGTTTGCGTGAAACCTTTAAACCAGTCTAAAATTATGGCCCTCTCTCTCCCTCAGTGAAGCATTAGACATTACTCTACAAACACAGCATTTCTATCTGTTATATAACTGTTGGATCAAAATGACTGTTTAAGTTCTAAATAAGAATGCGTTACCTAAATGCACGTGTTTACGTCTCACATATGGAGTTCTGCTTTTGGAACCCAGGGAGTTATGTCTTGTAAACTGAAGGTTAGTGGGGTTACAGTGTGTGCCCAGAGAGTGTGTGTTGGGGGCATTTTATTTTAGAACAGAGGAATGGCTGGCTCGCCGAATCTGACTAACAGGTGTCAGGTTTTCTGCCTGGCAAATGTTTCCACACACACACAAACAATTGTACACACAGACATAACAGCTCGATGTCAGGCTCATTATCAGTACATATGAGAACATTAACACCCTAAAGTTAGCAGGTGCAATGGAGGGCTGAAAGTGTGTGTGTGGATATCTGTAGTTCTAAACTGTCTCAAACAAAGTGTATAAAAAAATCATTAAATGAACTGGTCATTTGACATTCAGTTTAATGTAACTTGCATACGTATAGACCATGTCTGGTGGCCATGGATAAGCATGGACTAGTAATCCATAAAAACACAGAGGACATGTTTAGCAAGATACTCTACTTTAGTGTTCCATTTCCCACCTGTATTCTGACAATGTGTCTTCAGCAGTATTTTTCCTGCTGCCCATGGGGGGAATTCATCGTGCATTATTGGCCTCATGGCTGAAGGCAGATTGGGATATTCAATAGATTTCTTACTTGTACTAGAAAAGCCAGATACATTGGTTAGCCAGAAGTAACAGTCCACCAAGTGGCATCGACTTCCGTGTACCTCTGAGCCAAGGGCTCAGGATGACTGCACATGTTGCACAACAAATGTGAGGAGTTTGGCTTGGTCACCAATTCTACATCCAAAAGGAGAGCTCGTAGGCTTTCTCTGTCTTTCCAATCTAAAAGTTTATTCTGAATACATCTTGTGTTCAGCTCCAAGCTGATTCATAACAGTCCAAGTTCACATCGGTTTATATAAATAATTCATATCCCTTTAGTACTACCTTATACATCCGTCGTGGCTTATTAACATCAGAGCATATTTCGAGCCACATCATTTACTCATGTCTGCATATTCATCCATGTTTCTCCTGGTGCGGTGCATAATGCAAACGATCCGCTGTTAAGTCATGAATATCTTCAAAGTGGATGGTTAGATCATAATCCGCTCCACCTCAGCAGCTCGTCTGCTTCCTCCCTCTTTAACATATGACTAATGCAAAGCTGCTACACTGGAGCCTGTATTCCCAGCCTTCATGCTTCCTGTAGCTACATGTTGTGGCCTAGTCACTCATGCCTGAGCATAAAGCACGAGGAGTCACAGCTACAAGTAGAGAGTGTAGTTATTTCATATTCCTTTAAAGTATCGCTGTGGAAAGCTGGAGAGTTTACTGTTCAGTCATGTTTTAAACAGCAGAGGCGGTTGCTTGCCTTAGGTTTGCTGCAGTAATGTGGACTATTGTGAGCCTTATATTATTCTACAGCCATCCATCACAAATATGAACTGCATTTTATTGGGTAAATTTAAATAAAGTATAGAATATACTCCATATGTACAGTATGTGCAGGAGTATTTCCAGAAAGGGTGAGTTTAACAGGTGCCAATCCATCATAGAGCACATACACTCACACACTTATACAATAGGGCCACTTTAGGGTAATCAATTGACCTAGTGCAAGTCTCTGGACTGTAGGAGGAAACCAGCCGCATAAAGGACATGCAGACTCCACTCAGAAAGTACCCAGACCTCTCCACATGGGACTGAACCCAGGACCTTCTTACTGTGAGGCGACAGTGCTACCCAACAAGCCACAGTGTCGCACCCCAAAGTCAAAATTAAAATAATTTATATAGCGCTTTTTACAACAGAGCATTGTCTCAAAGCAGCTTTACAAATATCTAGGCCCAGTTCCCTAATTGAGCAAGTCTGGTGTGACAGTGGCAAGGGAAATCTCCCTAACTGTTATAAGGAAGAAACCTTAGGAGGACTAAGACTCAAAAACGGACCCATCCTCCTAATTAGTAAGTTTATAGTAATACAGTGGAATCTCAGAATTCAAAATTAATTGGAACTCCGACTTATGCAAAGTTGGAATAAAATTTCCCCCTAAAAAGTAAGGTAAATAGGATTAATCTATTCTCCACCCCCAAATGATGGTGCCTATATTCATATGTATTCGTATGTTTTTATGTTTTCTCCTACATTGTAAATGAATACTGCAGTAATCCAGACTATGAAGGAACACATGAGGAATCACGTAGTAAACTTAAGTGTTAAACAAACCAAAATATGTTTTAGATTCTTCAAAGTAGGCACCTTTTTGTTTCGATTACAGCTTTGCACACTCTTGGCATTCTCTCAATCAGCTTCATGAGGTAATCACCTGAAATGGTTTTCTAACAGTCTTGAAGGAGTTCCCAGAGGTGCTGAGCACTTGTTGGCTGCTATGCCTTCACTCTGCGATCCAACTCATCCCAAACCATCTCAACTGGGTTTAGATCAGGCGATTGTGGAGGCCAGGTCATCTGATGGAACACTCAATCACCCTCTTTCTTGGTAGCCCTTACATAGCCTGGAGGTGTGTTTGGTCCCAGCACAGACCAGACGGGATGGCATGGTGCTGCAGAATGCTGTGGTAGCCATGCTGGTTAGGTGTGTCTTGGATTTTGAATAAATCTTCAACAGTGTCACCAGCAAAGCACCCCTATACATCACACTTCCTCCTCCATACTTCACGGTGGGAGCTACACATGTAGGAACCATCCGCTCTCCTTTTCTGCATCTTACAAAGACATGGTGATTGGAACCAAAAATCTCTAATTTGGACTCATCAGACCAAAGAACAGATTTCCACTGGTCTAATGTCCATGTGTTCCTTCGCCCAAGCCATTCTCTTCCTCTTGTTGTTCTTCCTTAGAAGTGGCTTCTTTGCAGCAATTCAACCATAAAGTCCAGATTCACACAGTCTTCTCTGAACAGCTGATGTTGAGATGGGTGTGCATTTAGGTGGGCTCTTATCTGGGCTGCTGTTAGCTTGCGGTTTCTGAGGCTGGTAACTTATCCTGTGCAACAGAGGAACTCTTGGTCTTCCTTCCCTGGAGCCGTCCTGATGAGAGCCAGTTTCATTATGACGTTTGATGGTCTTTGAAACTGCACTTGAGGATACTTTCTTGAAATTTTTCGGACTGACTGACCTTCATTTCTTAAAGTAATGATGGACTGTCGTTTTTCTTTACTTAGTTGAGTAGTTCTTGCCATAAAATGGATTAGAACATTACTCAAATAGGGCTATTCACTGTATACCAACTCTACCTCTTCATAACACAACTGGTCTCAAACACATTAAGAGTGCAAGACATTCAAGAAATTAACTCTTGACAAGGCACAGCTGTTAACTGAAAGCCATTCCAGATGACTACCTCATAAAGCTGACTGAGAAAATGCCAAGATGTGCAAAGCTGTCAACTAAGCAAGAGGTGGCTACTTTGAAGAATCTAAAATATGAAACGTATTCTGGCTTGTTTAACACTTTTTTAGATAGTACAATATTAGGAGTGTATTATAAAGGAGAACATAATACAACATATATAATATAATACAACTACAGAATATAATACAACAGTATATATATAAATAAAATATTGTCTATAATAACTTGGAGAATATGTGTATTGTGAATGGAGTGAATGTGTCACTGTCCTCGCTGACAAGCGGCTGCATCTGAAAAAGCACCTGTGCTGCATTGAGGGGGAAGTTGAGTGGTGTGTGTCCGTGGCGTAGCGGACAGAGGTCCATGTCCTGGAGAGTATTTGATGACAGTTGCAGTAATCTGAGGCTCAATGGTGTCTCTCTGTCCTTTAACATTTGTCATCAAACCCTCCGTTGCTATGATTAATGGAGTCTGTTCCATCCTGTTAGTAGAGCAGTGCACACGGTCATGCTTAATGCCAATCTGTCTCCTGGTTCCACAAATCATTGTCGAAGATCTTCTAATACCAGCATGTAAACAAATAAAACAAAAACAAATCAGAAGAACAAAGCTTATCTACATTCAGTCATCCAGTAATATCTCAAAGACTAAATCTTTTAACATGTTTTAGAACCAGTGCTAGTCTGAAGATGCCAGGATGCATAGAATCCTCCACCTTTGACCCCAGTCAGTTCCCACAGTCTATATATACACCACTTTGTTTCCTTTGTTGGGCTTCATCATCCTTTGCTTGTGTATTCCTAACATGTATTCTCATTCCTTCCTGCTCTCTTGTGCTTCCCTGTTTATTTTTGTTATCGTCTGTCTTCTATCTCTACTTTAGCTATTAGCTTCTCTGTTTAGCTTAGTGTGTTGTTAGTCTTTTGTTAGTGCACTCTTCCTGTGTCTACTTAGTATTGTGTGTTTTTCTAGTTGTGTTAGCCTCCTACCTTCCCCTGTCCTTCAGCTTCACTATTTAGCCTAGCATGTAGCCCTACATCTTTCATTAGCATGCTCTGTATCTACTTAGTCTATTTGTGTGTTTTGGTCCTTGTGTTAGCCTCCTGCTTACCCTGTCCTTAGATCCTGGTTTTATGTTAGTTTCTAGTCAGTTTTTCTCCTTTGCTTGTACTTGCAACGTAGGTGTGCCCCCTTGACTGTGCTATTGCTCCTTAGCATCTTGGTTTTCTTATTACCCATCATCTGATGCACATTTTACACCAGCTTATAGATTATCCTATTATTAATGGCTATTGGAGGTGTTTTAGCTACACATCCTTTCACAGCCATCTAATATGCTAGTCCAGAGATCTGGGTTTGAATCCTGATGGTACTTTCTGGCTTGGTTGGCCATCACATATAGGCATACTGGCTACAGAGATGGTTGCCTTAGCCTCCATGATAATTAACAGGAAATAGGTGTAAAAACTGCAAACAGAATATTCTAAAAATAGTCTAAGTGTAAAATGTCAGGAGATCCTCATCCACAGCTGATCTTTTTTTTTTTTTTTTACACAGTGTTGCTTTTCTCATAAATGTTGACCCATACTGTGTTTACATAATTAGATTTTGTAAATCACCTGCAAGATGCCTTCAAACTGCACATGCAATCTATTAGACATCTCACGCAAATATTGTTTACTTGGCAACTTAGTAAGTAAAGTCCTACCAGGTCAGACTTGGATGAAATTCAGTATCAGATACGCATCGGATTTCAGTACCACATATAGTAGGAAAGTGAAGCAACTGGAATTCGAAATCAGAATTAAAAGTATCACATATGTGAACCTGGCCTTACAGTGACAAATTAGTTATACTTCAGGGTGTCTCAGAAGGCCAATGTAGATATGAGTGTATGTCTGCATCTGACAATAATACCAGACTGCTAAATGATCCTTGGCTTGAGTTAAATGTACAAATTACAACAAAAGTCTCAGCACATTCTCTATACCTCGCCTTAAAATTACACACACACAATACTTTTCTGATTTACCCCATTCAAGGTCATGTGTCTGGAACCTAACCCGGAATTCACTGGATGGTTTACTCTGGGTAAGGTGTCAGTTCATCCCAGGTTGACCTTCACATTTCAAACTCCACCTGAGATTAGAAACCCAGGACCTCAGGACCAGCCTTTTCCAGCACAGCTGCCTCTTACCTCTGAGAGCCTGCAGGGAATTTTTAGCACATAATATTAATATTTAACACAATGATTTAATTAATGAATCCTGGGTAACTGAAACATTTCAAGCTGTTTTGCTCTGACCTTTAGCATTCAGTAATTCGGGGAGAGCTACAAACTCGGTATAATGGGAAGTTTGTGCCAACATAACAGTACTGAGCTGTCTCTAATAATGCTTAATGAGATAGCAAAGCAGGGAATATAAGACACAGATTGTTTGGACCATTTTTGTTTGGATGTTTGTTTTGGATCATTGTTCTGATTCAAAATCCATCCGTGTTCCAATTGTAGCTTTCCAGTTGTAGTCAGAGTCCATAATGCATTGTGCACGAACAAGTTTTCAATGCCGTTGGAGGAAAAACAACCCCATAACATCACCATTCTTAACAGATAATTAGGCTCTGTTTTTGTACAGATACTTCCTGTGTCATGATGGTCCGGTTCACAAATTTTTGACTTTACAATGGGAGTCCAATGCACAAACACATAGAGTGGGGCAAAAAAGTATTTAGTCAGCCACTGATTGTGCAAGTTCTCCTACTTAGAAAGATGGGAAAGTTCTGTAATTTTCATCATAGCTACACTTCAACTATGAGAGACAAAATGAGAAAAAAAAACCAGGAAATCACACTGTAGGATTTTTAAAGAATTTAATTGTAAATTATGGTGGAAAATAAGTATTTGGTCAATAACAAAAGTTCAACTCCATACTTTGTAACATAACCTTTGTTGGCAGTGACAGAGGTCAAATGTTTCCTGCAAGTCTTCACCAGGCAACCCGGACTTTCAACTCCCTCCACAAATTTTCTATGGGGCTGTTTTCTGGAGACTGGCTAGACCACTCCAGGACCTTAAAATGCTTTTTATGGAGCCACCCCTTCATTGCCTGAGCGTTGTGTTTGGGATCATTGTCATGCTGGAAGACCCAGCGACGTTCCATCTTCAATGCTCTCACTGATGGAAGGAGGTTTTGACTTAAAATCTCATGATACATGGCCCCGTTCATTCTTCCCTTAACACGGATCAGTCGTCCTGTCCCCTTTGCAGAAAAACAGCCCCAAAGCAGGATGTTTCCACCCCCATGCTTCACAGTAGGTATGGTGTTCTTGGAATGCAACTCAGCATTCTTCTTCCTCCAAACACGGCGAGTTGAGTTTTTACCAAAAAGTACTATTTTGGTTTCATCTGACCACATGATATTCTCCCAATCCTCTTCTGGATCATCCATATGCTCTCTGGCAAACTTCAGATCGGGCCTGGACATGTACTGGCTTAAGCAGGAAGGACACCGCCTGGCACTGAGGAATCCGAGTCCCTCTTGGGTGTAGTGTGTTTACTGATTGTTAGCTTTGTTACTTTGTCATTCTCGTCCCTCTGTGGTATTTCTGGATTTTGCTCACTTTCCATGATCATTTTGGCCTTACAGTATGAGATCTTGCGTTTTGGGCCCAGATATAGTGAGATTGTCAGTGGGTCCCTTGTATGTCTGTCCATTTCCATGTATTCACCACACAATCTGCTTGCCTATTGTATATTTAACTCTTCCACCTGCCTGCAGATCTACAATTTTTTTTCCTGGTGTCCTTCAACAGCTCCTTAATTCTTGGCTATGGTTGAGTTTTTGGAGTCTGACTGTTTGAGGGCTGTGGACAGGTTGGTCTTTTATACATATAACAAGGTCAAACAGCTTCCTACAACATGTAACATGGAGGACAGAAAGAGCTTCTTAAGAAGAGTTACAACAGGTCTGTGAGTTGCCGAATCTTCTTGTTTGTTGGGTGACCAAATACTTATTTTCCACCATGATATACAATCATTTTTAAACTTTTCTCTTGAAACCATGTTCCAGTCATTCTGTAGCTCATGGCAAGCACATTATTTTCACAAGTCACTTACAAACGATTATTAAACTGTCTAGTACTCTTTCTTTGGGATCTTACTAAATCAAAGTCTGAGTGTAAGTGTGAGCGTAATCAGCATGACCATCCATTTCTCTTTCAGCAAGAGTTCCACGCATCTGTTTAGAGAAACGGGCAAAGATGAAGCGAGGTGACAGTGAGGGCAGTTTGTCTTTCTCACACAGCATAAATAATGACACTGTTTTCCATCTCCACTGCTCCTCACTCCTGTCCCTCACACACTGTCACACTCATATACTCCTGTTACACCATTAGCAGCAGAACATAGAGGACGGGTGAAGCCCCCCTTTCATGCTAAGGCCAGACTTAGCACTGTCATTTATAGCCCAGCACACCATCAATCTCAGCAGAAGTGAGAAGCGCAAAGACCCGATGAAACCCCAGCCATGATCACTATGTCAACCAGAGAGAGAGAGAGAGAGAGAGAGAGAGAGAGAGAGAGAGAGAGAGAGAGAGAGAACAAGCAAAGCAAGGGAGTTACTATGAGAGATAAGATGATCTTCCCAGGTGCCCCGAAGTACTGCTGAACTTACCAGAAACTTCTACTTATAATTATATCCCAGGTCCAGGCACCAAGTTCCGTGTAATATAGACCCTAAGGGTCTGGCATCTATCCCAAAGACACAGGTGCAGACACTGAACACAGATCCCCCAAACAGCCAAGCCTCCCCCTCCTCAGACTTTGTACAGTACTGTATGTCCAATCTTTATACTGGTACTCTGTCAGAGATTGTGTTTTAGCTTCTTCACATTTTGAAAATCCGGCCATCCTAAACCTAAATATGCTTTAAGAGACAAATTTAGCTGATCAGCACACAGGTAATCATCAAGTCCTTCATGATTTGGATCAGGAAAACATACAGGGCTAAGAATTAAGTGTGTTTAGGGAGAAAGGGGAGAAGATTTATTTTGCTGTGCATCTTTTGCATCAAGGATTCAAATTCCCCCTTTTGCTATCACTACTTTCCTCATCCGACCTCTTATTCCTCATGAGTAGCCTTTCCCCCTCATTGCTTGTTCCTCCCGCCTTTGTTTCTCTTCTTTTCTCTTATCTTCCCAGGCTTGGGATTTAACACTACTAAAAATCCGTGAGACTGGTAATGAACGATTGAGCTGTCAGATGTTTCAGGTGTGAAAGCTCTCCTGCTAAACCTCAGAGTAACTGATGACCGGTTCACAAGGAGCTAGAAAAATAATCAAAACAAAACTACTTATGGCGTTTTGTAAATTTCACATTTGTAAGCTTTAGTAGCAGACGCCCTTAATCCAGAGCCACTTGCAATTGGTACAGTTTCAATCCAAGCAATTGTGGGTTAGGGGCTTGCTCAAGGACCCAACAGTGGCCAAATATGTCGAGATGGGATTTCCTCTGACCTTTCTGGTCCATAGTTCATTACCTACCCGCTAGTCTAATACCACAGTCCATGAAGAGTTGGAATGAATGAGTTGGGAAAAACACTGATACATGCAAACCCATGGGTTTGATTTAAATTTCACTATGAAATGGAATGTAAAGCTTGAGAATGAAACACTTTGAGCTCTCTGGTCATAACAATGTTTTGCTCATTTTAGAATAATAGTTTACCATTATCCAAAGAACGTACATAGAAGAACAGTGTGGCCAAAAAAGTATTAGTCCAGCCACTGATTGTGCAAGTCTACTAGAAAGATGAGAGAGGTCTGGTAATTTTTCATCATAGGTACGCTTCAACTATGAGAGACAAATTGAAAAAAATCCAATGAAATCCATTGTATGATTTTTAAAGAATTTAATTCTAAATCATGGTGGAAAATAAGTAAGTTGGCCACCCACAAAAAAGCAAGAATTTTTCTTTCTTTCTGCCCTCTCACAGACCTGTAACTTCTCTTTAGAAGCTCCTCTGTCCTCCCCCTCGTTACCCCACCCTGGTATTAATGGCCCTGTTGAAAGCCTTGGTTATTCTTATAAAGGACCCCTGTCACAGCCCTCAACAACAGTCCAGACTCCAAACTCAACCATGGCCAAGACCAAAGAGCTGTTGAGGACACCAAGGAGAAAATTGTAGACCTGCACCATGCTGGGAGAGGAATCTACAATAGACAAAGCAGTGGTGTGAATAAATCACCTGTGGGGAGCAATTTGTAAGAAAATGGAAGACATACAAGACCATTGATAATCTCCCTCGATCTGGGGTTCCATGCAAGATCTCATCCCGAGTGAGTTAAAAGTCCGTGTGCCTAGCGACAGCCCCAAAACATCACTGCTCTAGAGGAGATCTGCATGGAGGAATGGGCCAAAATACCAGCTACAGTGTGTGCAAACCTGATGAAGACTTAAAGGAAACGTTTGACCTCTGTCATTGCCAACAAAGGTTAAGTTACAAAGTATTGAGTTGAACTCTTGTTATTGTCCAAATACTTATTTTCCACCATAATTTACAATTAAATTCTCTAAAAATCCTACAATGTGATTTCTTGGACTTTTTTTCTCATTTTGTCTCTCATAGTTGAAGTGTAGCTATGATGAAAATTACAGACCTCTCTCATATTTCTAAGTAGGAGAACTTGCACAATCAGTGACTGACTAAATACTTTTTTGGCCCACTGTATATATGTGTGTGTGTGTGTGAGTGGTCACACTTTAATAAATGGTGGTGTTGTACAAAAATTCTTTCCCCTCTCTTGTTCACTCGCCCTATGTCGGGTAGGTGAGGAAATCTTGGTTTATTTAGCTTCTTGACAAGAAATCATCGCCCCCTGGTTCCATCCAGAAGCTTCCTGGCCTTAAGACCATTCTCCCATGACAGATACATCAACGAGTCGCTGCCACACACACAGTGAGTCACACACTCACACACATACACAGACACACACACACACACACCCTACATTCCTAATATGAGCAAATATTTTGTACCACAGCCTCACACAGACGGTTAGTGTGCGACAGCACTGTGTATGTTGTGTCTGATTGTGGCTCGTGTTTTCTGTATATTTATAAACTCATTGTGTGTCACAGACAGACTTCCAGGAGATTGTGCACGTGTGATGTGCTTGCTTAACAAGCGATGTGTTTACATCTGACAAAGCAGAATCAACACGGCCACCCACACAGCTGCTGCAACCCACTGAGACGCCCATCAATCACCCATCTGTTGACAGCACCGCCGACGCAAAGGCCAATCACAGGGTCCAATCTCAGAATAGAAACAAGTGCAGCCACAAATCAAGGCACGATCGCTGCTACCTCATCAGATCTCAACCAATCAGCATGTGGAACGGTTTTCCTATTTTTTTTAGGAGGCTCTCGTGATTGGTTGAGAGGGTACAACTTGGCATGCGTGGTCTGTTTGTGCTGTTGGTTTCTTAAGATGGTCACTAAGTCCTTCTGATTATTTGGGTGTAATCCTATTAAAACTATTATTTAAATAATTAAACTACTGTTTGTTTGTACAGTAAACTACTGTAATGATGGCTCATAGCTATATATTTAGTGGATGCAACTCATAACATTTTTTAGTGTTAACTTGTTCTTAATTTCTCATCCACAGCAAAGTAAAGTCCAATTTAGTGTTAAATCACGTTATCAGGCTTATTTTTAAGCATTGCCAAGCAGAGGGGTAGAGCTGTAGCTCTCTAAATTCTGTATGTGCCCCAGTATGACAAGAAACGTCCCTGCCCCATCATCTATAATTAACTAAAATTAACGAAATCTTATCTGAATTTCAAATCTTAATAAAAATAAGATGGTTACCTATACTCATTGACAAAAAAAAAATCTTACCAAAAGAGTTCTTGGGATCAAATGAAACTTTATATATATGAATGCAATGATGATATTTGTAAGTGATTACAATACAAGTTTATTGTGGAAAACTGAAAGGAGGCTCTAGTACCCTGTTAGGTCACCTCTAGTGTGGATACAATATGAGATGCAGTCGAGCATGGAGCCATACAGATTCCATATGGTATCCTGCGACATTTATGCCCACAGATGTTCCAACTGGGCCTGTAATTCCTGCACACTCATAGATTGCAGAAGCAGTCACCCCAGCTTGTCCCAAAAATGCTTGGTTGGCGATAAAACTGACTACCGGGCAGGCCGAGGAAGTGTTGGAATCTGGCGGAGATATTCCTGGGAAACCCTTGCTGTGTGTGGGTGAGCATTATCCTGCTGAACAATGGCAACTGGAAGCCCTGCCATGAGAGGCAACACATGTGGCTGCAGGATGTCCTACACATGCCGCTGAACTGTTGGTGTCACTCATATCACTACTAGGGGTGACCGACTATCATATGCGATGGCTCCACTGATCATTTGGGGTAGTGCGTCACTCCACAACAATGGCAGGACTGAAGTGTTCACCACACGGCCTCTATACTCGAACCCTCATCGCTAAAAACGAAGCAGTTTTTAGCAGTCCAGGTTTCTCGTTCATGACGCCACTGCAAACTAAGTCAATGAGAAGACATGTAATGGGCACCGTGACAACAAATTTCCACCTGTGTCAGGATGGTGGAGAATGAAACCGTGGGAAGCACTTTTATGTCTAAATGGAAATCAACTTTTAAGAGTAAATACTGGAATAACAAAGATTTGGAGACTGTAATCCTTCCAAAACATAGGGAGGCATGGTTTAATACCAAGTACTGAAAAATACCTGAATGCTTTCATGAATTTGTACAACTTTTCATTAATCGAGTAGACAACATGGCGACCGATGGTGTGTGTGTGTGTGTGTGTGTGTGTGTGTGTGTGTGTTTATTATTGCTGGGGTAACTGCTGAGACAGACAGATTTACAGAGAGACACACACTGAGCATGGAATGACAAACACACCCACACATCCACTGAAGGAAGAGAAAGCAAAGGGAAAGAAAAAAAAGAAGGAAACTCGATCTAGTTTTTAGCATTCACATAAAAGTGACGAGTTAACATAACGAAGGCAGACGCGGCAGGTTTGGTACTGGCTTATCTGCCATTAAATATGGAGGCTTTAGTAGTTTTTGCAACCTGTGTTTTAGGGGGTGCAAAGAGTTATTTGCATTTCAATCAGCTATAATCCAAGAGTTTGTTCAAAGAGCACACACTAAGTGCCAGAGCAGAAATGAAAGAAGATAAGAGGTCTCCCACAGGACACTTCACCCCCAACACAGACTGGCAGTACAGTGTGTGTACAGTACAAGACGATCGATAAGTCTGATTAATCAATCCCAATACAAATCTGACAATGTGAATACACAACAAACACAATGTACTAGCTTCCATTCAAAGAAAATCCCCTTTTGGTCGTCTTCCACAATCAATATTTACAATTCTGAGAAATGAATCTCAGAAACTCACTTATACACTGTAGTCTGAGAGCAGATAGGAAGGCATTACAGGATTTATGATGGGGATATGTTCAGAGAAATCCATCGTAAGTTGAATTTATCATTAACCGAGGAGTTTACGTATTATATACTGTATATACCATAGTGGAGCCTACCTGAAACATGCTTAAAACACTGACCATAACCTACATTTGGGCAACATCATTAACACAAAACTTATTTTATTACAGTATTGAAATATCGCTTGTAATTTATTGCATAATGTATTGTAAGTGAAAAACAAAAACGCTTATCATCACAACCACAGCTTTTCCTCAATTACATTTCCCTGCTTATTCTGGTCAGGGTTCCATGTGCGGTTTATCTTCAAATTCACTGGGGTCCATCGGAAGTGCATACTGGATGGAGTACCAGTTCATCACAGTCCCTTTTTAAGTGCTGTGGCCTTTCTTCCCTCAAACACAATCCGCTTTAGTCAGAAGACACCACTGGGACTCAAACTTGCATCATAGCAAATTGCTGCTGCACCACCAGAGCGCCAAGAGGAATAACTGTGCATGCTTTCATGATTGCTTCTAGCTCCAACTCTGTGTTTGTTCTCTTGGGTGTTGTGAGCTACTGCTGTTGTCACTAGTGGGTGGGATCCGAGTCACTGACTCAACACTGACCTGCTAAACTAGAGAGGAAGGAATTCTGGTCAAGACCAAATGATTCTCTGAATCAGCCACTTGCCTTCTAACGGAAAAAGAGTGAATCCTGATCCAAAAATTCCCTGCTTTAAAACACTGACCCATGGAACAGAGGAAGGAATTTTGGTCATGCTCAAAGGATTTGCCGATTCCAACACTGACCCACTGTAGGGCAGATGAAGGACTCTCAGTTTCACGAATTTAAACACTGACCTGCTAAATAAGAACATGTACTTCATCACCAGAAACTACACAGGGTCAAACACAGACCCCATGAAACAGAAAAACTGAAACAACCTGAATCAAACATTACCCTGCAAGAAAGAGGAGGGAATCATGTTCATGGCAAAACAATTCGTTAAACGAGCCATTAATGAAGAGAGAAGTGAATCACGGTCATAAAGAAAACGATTCGCTGATTAAAACACTAAAAAATTTACAAAGAGAGGAATTAATTTCAGTCCTACCAAAATGATTCACTGATTCAAATGCTGATTCACTACAGGACAGAGAAGCAAATAAGGCTCAACGAGAAATCGATTCACTGATTCAAATGCTGATCCACTACAGGACAGAGAAGCAAATTCATGATCATGAAGTAAACAATTCACTGGTTCAAAAACTGGAAAATTTCAGAGAGGAATTAATATCAGTCTTAACAGAACAATTCACTGATTCAAATTCTGGTCCACTAAAAGGAGAGAAAAGTGAATCGGGCTGATGAAGAAACAATTCACTGATTCAAACACCGACTTCCTGATAAAGAGAGGAGGGAATCTTTGTCTGACCAATTGATTTGCTGATTCAACCCATGACCCACTAATACTTGAGTTGACTCTAAGTAAATGCAATAGAGAACGCCATAAGGGAGTGTATAAGAAAAGAAGTGAGGTAGTGAGTAGTGAGTTAGGTAGTGTGAGGGAGTGAGGAAGCCACTGGGTCATGACTCTCAGGATCCAGAGGCGGCGGCGACCTCCAGAGGTCAAACAAATTCAGGGATTACTCCTCAATTCCTTTGTGTGTGTGTGTGTGTGTGTGTGTTCCACACTTGTAGTCAAGTTACAACCACAAGGAGAGGAAGTGGGAAATTCTTAGAGCTCTGGATTTGTTTAGTTTTCTCTGAACAGATTTAAAAATACAGCAAACTGCTTCCTTTATTTAGCATTTCCCTCACGAACCGATTACATTTCAGCTCAACGCTTTGGTTTGGTAACTGCACAGAACAGCATAGTGATTTCACTTAATTCCCATCATGCACTGCAGTATGTTCTCTCCATGTATAGGCAGGTGTATTATGTATGTAAGCTGCTTTAATGATTGTAGTTCAGTTTCCTTGGTCCGGACCAAAGCAGAAAATGATATATTGTTGCTTTTCAGTCCTGGATGGCTTAGGTTTCACGTTGGTATTCTTATCATCAAACCAAAATATGTAAACAAAAGACATCTGATTACATACAGTACCTGCAAAAGTCTTAGGCCACCATTAGATTTATTGTTTTAGCAGTGGTATAATGGCCATATACTGTATAATTATTCTCAGGCTCTTTATATTAGAATACAACCAGAAATACAGGAAATTTGGACAGCATTCAAAAAAAAAAAAAAAAAAACAGCTTCATTGGGATGCCAAGTGGACTCTTCTACAATCTGAAGAAGTTTTCTCAGGAATGGTCTTTTTTGGAATGGTAGCAGCCAAGAAATGAAATGAAATTATATTCACCTACTAACTGAACAGCTTTTATGTCGTGTTGCTACAGAACATGCCAAAAATGTCATATGAACTTGGGTATAGTCAACTGGCAGCTGTAGTTGTGATGTGGACTAGAAGGTCATGGGTTCAAATCCCACCCTTTGTCAAGTTGCCACTGTTGGCTCCTTGAGCAAGGATCACCCTGATCTCACCAGCCCATCATCAGACATCATGTCATTGCTTTAGACCTAACAGCAGACTAGTTGATTAGTGTTCTTGAGTTACAGTACCCACATAATGAAAAGAAATAGACACCTCGAAGACATTAGCTTTATTATGCTGGTCTCCTAGCGACCCAGTTTTAATACCACCAAGTAAAGAGCAGTAATATTCATCTCATATTCGTTTGGACTGCACAGACATCTATTTTTGTGTTTATGAATCGCGTGCTAACTTGACCGCTGTTCACACCTCGTGTGAACTTGCTGACATTTCTCATTTTGCATGAGGAATAGTCCACGTCTGAGAGAAACGCAGACGCACACATACACTCTGACATTTGAGAACGAGGTTAGCTTAGCTGTCAGAATGGAAGGAGCGCAGCAGTGCCGCTGCCCCGAGCACACAGCAGCGTACAGTCTGGGTTTTATCTGTTAGGCGTTTGGGAGTGCTTGGTACAGTTATGAGGTTTCCGGGGTGTATCTGAACTTAGATAAGTTGTATCTGGACTCCATACTGTGGGCCTGTTTACTTTTGTGATCGCATACTGAGACTGAAATGGTCTGTGTTTAAATGGACATTCTGGTGTGCAATTAGTACGTCAAGTAGCACAGCATAGCATCGGTGAGCAGCACTGAGTTGTGTATCTTTTGGCACTTACTGCAGACCTGTCAGTGTTCAGTAAGCAGGATGGTCAGCAGGCAAACGTTCATTCCATGTACTTGTTTTTACAATTTTGAGATGCAGACTAAGTTTCTATGAAGAAAAACTACATTTTTTAAATTGCTATTGCTGGAATTAGCAAGTAGCTTGAATTAGCATTACATGCATTAGCATTTACGTCGAACAGATATAATTTCCTGAACAATATTTCGTTACTGTGATATGTGACTGTGTTACAATATCAGCTATGGAATTTAGAGCAGATTTTGAAGGGTTGAATGGATTCATTGTCTCTTTCATGTCTTTTTCTCTTTTTTTTTAAGATCAGGTGCAACTGAAAGCAAATTAGAACCTCACATCAGCAGCAACATCTACTCACAACAGGAGAAAGCTACATTGATACAAGTCAAATGCATTCATACTGGGCCGATTTTGAACATCCGCTTAACCTAACGCATGCCTTTGGAATGTGGAAGGACGCTGGAGTACCCAGAGTAAACCCACGAGGACACAGGGAGGACATGCAAACTCCACACAGAGTCCAAGGTCAGATTCGAACCATGGATCTCTGGAGCTGTGGGGCGACCATGCTAACCGCTTGCGCCACCGTGCTCCTTTTTTTCATTAGACTACCCACATACCTCAACATTAATCAAAATCAGTGTGGAACAAATTACGGAGAAATATTTTTCTACTTACCATTTTCAAATATGAATCATTTCAACATTTTAAGTGGTCTCACATGACGGAGTCGTGGTTTTCTTTGCAAATGTGAACACATCAAATGCATCTTCTAAACAGACCCACATGCTAACTGTACTGAGGCAAAATCCCAAGGTGGTTCATGTAACGTTTGTTTGTGTTTTGTTTTGTGCGTCGTGAAAACGCCGCTTTGTGTTTTGCCTCACAGCTAAGAACCACGAGGCCCTTTACACTGGGATGCCAACAGTCTGTCAAGAAATGTAGATGGAACCGAACACAACCTGAGAGTGGCATCGACCAGTGGAGCATCGGTACCCTGGATACAGCCTTGATGCAGAGACTCCTGTCAGGTGGAAAAGGGCAGCCTTGCCCAGGTACGCTCCGGAACCGACGTACCACAGTGGCTTAGTTGGTAGAGCACTGGTTTCTGATCCTGAGCCCCGTGTTCCTTGTTTATATCTGGGTCTAGGGTACCAGCTCCCCACCGCTCGATCTCAGTCTCGGCTCGAGTCCATTCCCTTCCGCAAATCTGATGGCTGACTCATTACATTACATCATTATATCTCTCATTTAGCAGACACCCTTACCCAGAGTGACCTACACCTGATAGTCTTACAGTACAAGCAATTGTGGGTTAAGGGCCTTGCTCAAGGACCCAACAGAGGCAGCTTGGCAGGGGTGAGATTTGAACCCTGGACCACCTTCGGTCTGCATTCATACAGTGGTGCTTGAAAGTTTGTGGACCCTTTAGAATGTTCTATATTTCTGCATAAATATGACCTAAAACATCATCAGATTTTCACACAAGTCCTAAAAGTAGATAAAGAGAACCCAGTTAAACAAATAAGACAAAAATATTATACTTGGTCATTTATTTAATGAGTAAAATGATCCAATATTACATATTAGTGAGTGGCAAAAGTTTGTGAACCTCTAGGATTAGCAGTTAATTTGAGGGTGAAATTAGAGTCAGGTGTTTTCAATCCATGGGATGCCAATCAGGTGTGAGTGGGCACCCTGTTTTATTTAAAGATCAGGGATCTATCACAGTCTGCTCTTCACAGCATGTTTGTGGAAGTGTATCATGGTACGATCAAAGGAGATTTCTGAGGACCTAAGAAAAAAAAGTTGTTGATGTTCATCAGGCTGGAAAAGGTTACAAAACCATCTCTAAAGAGTTTGGACTCCACCAATCCACAGTCAGACAGATTGTGTACAAATGGAGGAATTTGGAATGGGACGGAGACTCGCCTATGCAGGTCTTGATCCGCTTGTTTGGTGCACACCATGGCTTGAATGGCAGAGTTTACACTCGTTCAAATGAACCGCACTATGGGAGCAAACGCAGAAGGGTTTGTTTTAATCAAGTGTGAACACACCCTAAAATAGTATAAATAAAATAAAATACACTTGTTTAGTGTGATTGTACTCCACTTCTTGTTTAGTGCGAGTTTGATTGTGGACTTCAAATATTAAAAATATTAAATAACAAAACATGTCTGAATCTCTCATCTGAGCTGAAATGGTGTGTGAGACCAATCAGGACATGGAATCCAGCATGCTGTAATGGCAGATCATTTGTGTGAATGTTACAGGAGTGTTGGGAGTCTGTTAAGCTCTGCTCAGCAGGTCGCTGCTTTTATTACAAGTCTTCACTGCTTTGGACAGATGGTCAGAAACTATTAAAGAGATACCACAAAACCATGTGGACGACAGGGATCAGCAATGGGAGACATGATTCTCATGCATGCACACCCTCTTGTACTTGTCAGCGCCCCATACTCTGGCTTTGAACCACAAGGATCCGGGGTGACAAATGTGCATGAAAGAGTGGCGCCTCTATCCGATCGTAATCAGCAGCTATCTCATTCACCACCATACACAGACTCAAATAAACACACACGCACAACACACTCACATAACAGGGTCAGCTCGAGGGCTTGGGTCAGCTGATGTAAAAGTGCTAAAGGGTGTGTGGGTGTGTGTTTATGTTGCATAAGGACAGAACTCTTCTGCCTCCAGGAGCAGAGAAAACTGAAACGATCAGATCATGCAGGGATGAAAATGGCATGCGCAAACGTTCATTCATTCACCTTCATATCCGCTTGATCCTGGACAGGGTCGGTGCCCAGCTGGTGGCATAGAGCACAAGGCAGAAACAAGCCTAGACAGGGCGCCAATCCATCGTAGGGCACACGCTACAGGTACTTTAGAGACAACAATTAACCAAACACACATCTTTGGACTGTGGGAGTTCCACCTGGGATTGAACCCAGGACCTTCTCACTGTCAGGTGACAATGCTACCCACCATGCCACCATAGAAGTAAAAGTTATCAGACCCTAATGACTTTTATGTATACAGAATGCATGTAAAGTCTATTAAATAATGGATGGCTCGGTGTGTAGCACTGTTGCCTCACAGCAAGAAGGTCCTGGGTTCAATCCCAGGTGGAGCAGTCTTGGTCATTTCTGTGTTGAGTCTGCAAGTCCTCCCCGTGACTGCATGGGTTTACTCTGGGTGCCCCAGTTTCCTACCACAGTTAATTGATTTCACTAAAGTGCCCCTAGTGTGTGAGTGTGTATAGGAGTGTGCCCTACGATGGCTTGGCACCCTGTCTAGGGTTGTTAATGCCTTGTGCCCCATGCCGCCTCCTAGGCACTGGCTCGCCCGAAACCCTGGCCAGGATTAAACGGATAAGAAAGTGAATGAATGAATGAAATTACAGCTACAGTGAGTATTAATATTGGAGTTATAAATTGGCGAATAATTGGTCATACTGATAATATTGATACTGTATGATCATCTCTTCCAGCTTTAACATCAAGGCAGTCTTTCTCTCCATTGGCCCATACCCTCCGTACATCATCGGCTCTCAGGATCAACTACCACTACTTACAGAAACTGTGAAATCCTAGACAGATAAAGACTTAAATAGGGGCTGGGAGAGTGCTGGAACGTGTGTTTGTGTTCAGCCTGCCAGTAAATGTGTGTGTGTTAACAGGTTCAGTGATTGGCAGCTTCCTGCAGGCCTACCATAACTGCAAACAGTGATAAACGTGCAAAAGAAGCCAGGATTAAGGTTGCCTGCACATGCAGCTTGGGCAAAGTACAAATCGTTATGCTGCCTAAATGAATCAGTGACACAGAACTGTGAAACAACACAAAATCTCAATCTCAATCTCGTTCACCGTGTTTGCGTTTGCTACATGGCGTGTTTGTTCATTCAGCTGTCGCCAGGATCAGAGAAGCCTTTATGGTTGAGCGGGAATGCTGGCGCTCCTCAGTAACGTGACTCATGCAGGTAGATGGCACAATTCCCCAGAACCTGTGGGATGAGAACCCTACACCTCAGGGTCTCGCAAAGAACAGAGGCATGCTTTGAATACCGGTTTGCGAGTGCAGACCTCTCCCTCAATCAATAACAGCATGAGGAATGGAACTGTACAGGGGGATAGAGTGGGGCAAAAAGTATTTAGTCAGCCACTGATTGTGCAAGTTCTCCTACTTTGAAAGATGAGAGAGGTCTGTCATTTTCATCATAGGTACACTTCTATGAGAGACAACATGAGAAAAAAATGCAGGAAATCACATTGTAGGATTTTTAAAGAATTTAATTGTAAATGATGGTGGAAAATAAGTATTTGGTCAATAACAAAAGAGACAGAGACAATTAATGTCTGGAAATGTGAATAATTATGTATTCTTCCTGATTAGGGAGTACATTTACTCAGCATCAATGCAGTTTACACCATTATGGCAGTATTTTACACAACAAAATGAAATGTGACATCACAGTGTGTCAAAACCCACTAGAGAATAAGTATAACCACTTAAAAATGTACAGTTGTAAGTATTGGCCATTTTTTACTTTTTTATTTAATTATTGTTACATTTGCATATAAAATATTGGCATGAGAAAAACCAAATTCTGAACAGCTATGAAAATACAGCTTGTACTTCTCATAGATTGTGCAGAAAACTTTAACGCTCTCTTTAAAACTCCCAGAGTTTCTCCACTTGTCAGGAAAGCTGACCAAGACGCTTGCCCTTCCATCATCCTTCACAAATCATCATTACTTTTAGCTAATAATTCATATGTACATCAAAGGATGATTACGTGACTCTCACAAAATACTTGGACACCATTAACGATGGCTTTCGTTTGGGTTTCACCATGTTTTCCTCAGAGTTTTACATCAACCTCCCAGTGGTAGCAGCAATCACAACATTTCTAACACTGCCAGAGCTTTGTCATCGGTTATGATTGCAAAACTCGCCTCATCTTAACTCACTACCAAAATATTGTTTAACAATGGCTGATTTTTTTTTATGTGACTGCAAAGTCGGGCTGAAAACCATACAGTGTAAGCCAGCCTTAAATGTGCTTTGACTTTTACAGCAACGTTGTATTCCACTTTAAATATCAGATACAGTGGTACGTGAAAGTTTGTGAACCCTTCAGAATTTTCTATATGTCTGCATAATTATGACCTAAAACATCATCAGATTTTCACACAAGTCCTAAAGGTAGATAAAGAGAACCCAGGTAAACAAATGAGACAAAAATATTATACTTAGTCATTTATTTATTGAGGAAAATGACTCAATATTACATATTAGTGAGTGGCAAAAGTATGTGAGCCTTTGCTTTCAGTATCTGGTGTGACCCCCCTGTGCAGCAATAACTGCAGCTAAACGTTTCCTGTAGCTGTTGATCAGTCCTGCACACCGGCTTGGAGGAATTTTAGCCCATTCCTCCGTACAGAACAGCTTCAGCTCTGGGATGTTGGTGGGTTTCCTCACATTAGCTGCTCGCTTCAGGTCCTTCCACAACATTTCGACTGGATTAAGGTCAGGACTTTGGCTTGGCCATTTAAAAAACATTAACTTTATTCTTCTGTAACCATTCTTTGGTAGAACGGCTTGTGTGCTTAGGGTCGGTGTCTTGCTGCATGACCCACCTTCTCTTGAGATTCAGTTCTTGGGACAGATGTCCTGACATTTTCCTTTAGAATTCTCTGATATCATTCAGAATTCATTGTTCCATCAATGATGGCAAGCCGTCCTGGCCCAGATGCAGCAAAACAGGCCCAAACCATGATACTCTACCACCACCATGTTTCACAGATGAGATAAGGTTCTTATGCTGGAGTGCAGTGTTTTCCTTTCTCCAAACATAACGCTTTTCTTTTAATCCAAAAGGTTTCTATTTTGGTCTCATCCATCCACAAAACATTCTTCCAATAGCCTTCTGGTTTGTCCACGTGATCTTTAGCAAACTGCAGACGAGCAGCAATGTTCTTTTTGGAGAGCAGTGGCTTTCTCCTTGAAACCCTGCCATGCACACCATTGTTGTTCAGCGTTCTTCTGATGGTGGACTCATGAACATTAACATCAGCCAATGTTGAGAGAGGCCTTCAGTGGCTTAGAAGTTACCCTGGGGTCCTTTGTGACCTCGCCAACTATTACACACCTTGCTCTTGGAGTGATCTTTGTTGGTCGACCACTCCTGGGGGAGGGTAACAATGGTCTAGAATTTCCTCCATTTGTACACAATCTGTCTGACGGAGGATTGGTGGCTTCCAAACTCTTTAGAGATGGTTTTGTAACCTTTTCCAGCCTGATGAGCATCGACAACTCAGTTTCTGAGCTCCTCAGAAATCTCCTTTGCTCGTGCCATGATACACTTCCACAAACATGTGATGTGAAGAGCAGACTTTGATAAATCCCTGTTCTTTAAATAAAACAGGGTGCCCCCTCACACCTGATTGTCATCCCATTGATTGAAAACACCTGACTAATTTCACTTTCAAATTAACTGCTAATCCTATGGGTTCACATACTTTTGCCACTCACTAATATGTAATATTGATCATTTTCCTCAATAAATAAGTGACCAAGTATAATATTTTGTCTCATTTGTGTAACTGGGTTCTCTTTATCTACTTTTAGGACTTGCATGAAGATCTGATGATGTTTTAGGTCATATTTATGCAGAAACATAGAAAATTCTAAAGGGTTCACAAACTTCAAGCACCACTGTACCTAAAACAGCTTCTTGATAACTTCAGTTTAAAAATTAAAATCTTGGATGATGATTTAGGATTCCAGCTTTAGCACTGCAGATGCATACAGTACGTACACAACAACATACTGGCTACGTAAACCCAAATAAACCCCCTGTCCCGTTACCAATAAACGCCACCACCTCTGCTGTCTCTGATCCAACCCTGCAGGATGGTGGAATCAGACTTCGCATTGCTCAGGTCAGTCATATCAAACGTCCTGCTGGAAACAAAAATATCGGTGCATCTGAAATGGACCAACCTCAGTGATTCCTGCTAATTCATCAAGTACAAACACAACATCCACCGCTGACACATCAGTGTTGGGCTTGGAGCGTCACGTTTGAATGTTTGCCTGAAAAAATAATGTACTTTCAGGAGCGGTAGGTGAACCTTTTTTAAACCACAGAATCTCATCAAAAAGTCATTATGTGATCGCAAAACATGGCAGGTGATGAAAAGTGCATGTTTTGCCTTGTGAAACAGCGTGGGTGCGAGTTTCAGGCGTGAGACGGCTCAAGCAAAGGGAACGCTTTGCACACAAAATGGATTGGAAATGCACTAAACCATTAGCCCTGCATGAGTCTGGCATAAATTTGATAAGCATTAGGAATTCCTGTTTATTGAGCAGACCTGCAGAGAGGCCCCAGTCAGCCGCAGGACCTGACTGAGCGTGCTCGGTTCCCATGACGACCTCCTCCCCTTTCCTCCTGGCTCAGAGTAGCGCTAATGAAGCATGGTGCTCCGCAACGGCCAATAACCCATCGACTGGGGCAACGGCTAATAACCCACCGCCATGGGCAACTAGTTCTGCCTAGAGGAGAAGACTGCATCGCGGGAACCAGAGAGAGTATGGCGGGGGAATTCTGGGACTCTAATTGAAATAAAATGGAACATGTGTCTTGCAGGTCAAGCCCTGTGCGTACAAGCTGTGTGGAAAGTAGGTAGAGAGAGAGTTAACACTGGAACTGTTTAAATAGAGATGCACAATTAGATGGCATACACCAATGCACACCAATGTCTCAAAGAAACATACACTCAGAACGCTTATTTTCCATATACCTAAGCAAACGCATAGAATATTTGTTCTGTCCCGTTTCCAGAACTACACACAGTCATATCTCAATAGGTCTTTGTGGACGGTTTACTGCGTACTGCAGGGCGCCGACAAAACAAGCCCTGTTCACGCAGGAAAACGCGATTCCACCATAATCCTACCCCGGCGCAAACCAGCCACTCTGTCAGACTGTCCATCTGCCCGTCCGTCCCATCTCTCCCATGCAGTGTGTGTGAGCTCCTAAGTTTATTTTCTCTTGGTGCTAATGTAAATTCCTCATGAACACCTTCCATCACACGCTCAATGATCCACAACGCAAGGCCCCTCTTTAGCAGGCCTGTTCACAGCAGGACCCACACACAACATACCTCCTGCACACTCCCTATGCCAATACCTATGCCAACGCACTCACCCAGCATTACGAATGATTTCATAAAATGCTACCCTTGTAGGCATATCAAAGCTATATACAGTGCATGAGAGTTCAGCAATTTAGCTCTTCTAGGAAGTAATGTTAGTTTCCAGTACTGTTCCAAGACCAGAGCAAATAAAAGTTGGATTTTGCTTTGCAAAAATAAAACTTAGGTGTATTATTGAAAATAAAATGTCTTATTTTCATGTCTTCTTTTAATTCCTCAACCAATATTAGAACAATTGGATATCTTTTGTAATTCTTTTCGTTCATCTAGGAACCCCTGTTGGTCAGAGATTGCTGGAAACTGCAGTTTCTGAGGACGTCCCAGGCTGGGCTTATAACGGGAAGAGTGTATGGTGAGGGTACAGAACCCTGTAACTGCTACCAGTGTGTACCACTACCCACACCAAGATGGTTTGAAGGAAGGCTCCAGACCCTCCCCAAGGTCAAAATTAAATAAAAAAATATCAAGTTTGAATCAAGATTAATGGAAAGCAATGGCATATAATCAATAACCTTCTCAAGATAAACTCAGTGTTGGTTGCTTTAAACACAAATGCATCCATGTCTACATTTTTGTCCAATTCCATTTCTCCTAAGGCATGTTAGAAATATCAGGGACAAAATTGCTATGTAAATGAAACATAAATGAGAATGCCTATTAAGTCTCTTGAGGTATGACAGAGCAAGTCAGTCAAGTCAAGTCAGATTTATTTAAGCGCTTTTCACAATGGAGCATTGTCTCAAAGCAACTTTACAAGTTTAGATTATCCCCTAATATCTACGTCCAATCCCAAATTGAGCAAGCCTAGGGTGACAGTGGCAAGGAAAAACTCCCTAAGTGTTATGAGGAAGAAACCTTGGGAGGGCCAAGACTCAAAAAGGGACCCAACCTCCTTGGGCGGCAACCACTTAGCACAACACCAATCCCTAAAATAAAGAGCTACACACATGTTTTGTGTTCTTTACTTCATGTTTTTGCTCTTCATGTTTGCAAAGTCAAGTCAAGGTTATTTGTATAGTGCTTTTTACATTACATTGTCTCAAAACTTTACAGAATCCAGGACCAAAATAACACACTGAGCAAGCCAAAGGCAACAGTGGCAAGGAAAACTCCCTCAGATGCCTGGATGTTCAGATACTTCTGTCCATGATCCTGCATTTGCCATTTTTCAATGTTAGTCTTGAGTGTGTGTGTGGCCCGTGTGCAGCCCGAGGTTTGTCTGCGAGTAGATATATGTGTGTGTAAGTGCTCCTTCGGTGACCCAAAGTTAATTTATGCCTGACACAAAGACTCCCATGTAACCTGTTGCCGTTCCGCTCTCTTGCTCAAAGAGACCTATGAGGCATACGTGTGATTGTGTGATTGTGTGTGTGTGCATGAACATGGACAAAAGTATGTGAACAACCGGACATCCGCTTGATAAACATCTCATTTCAAAACCATGGCCCTTAATATGAGCTTGGTTCCATTTTGATATTGATGCCAGACATCTTCAGGGACCCAGATGTAACCCTCTTGTCTGATCTCTGTGGTGTTTGGCATGTTCCACACTGTGTCCGTGTGGGTTCACACCAGGTACCAGCAATTACCAAAACTGGAAAAATGACTTTATGAAGTACACCTCCTTGTTTCTATACCCATTGTCCTTTTTATCAGTTCCACTTACCATGTAGAAGCACTTTGCAGTCCTACAATTACAATCTGTAGTCTGTCTGTTCCTCTACATACTTTGTTCGCCTCCTTTACTCTGTTTTCTAATGGTCAGGACCAGAACAGATGTGTTAAAACGTGAAAAAAATAAACAACACAATAAAAGCACCCCAGAATTATGCCAAAATGCTGCAGTGAACATCTCAGAGTTCTTCCATCAGGGTTAACTTTGCCTGTCTCTATGTTTTATGCACCTGTTACCAATGGGTGTGGCTGAAAGAGTCGAACACAGTTAGTAGGGACGTCCATCTCATTTCGGTCATGTAGCATATGTCCCTGTGTGTGTCTTTGTGTACACAAACTTGGCAGATGGTGACGGGCGTCAGAGTCAATCAGTCTTGACGATAAAGTGGAGAGTCCGTCAGTGCTACATTCCAGAAGTGGGAGTCAGAGCCTTCACAGCACTATCACTCTAAAACAACACGGCACCAACGAGCCTCAAGCTGCCTTTATTACTCACTACAAATCACCACAAACCCCCCTCCTCTGTTCCTCTGACTCTCATCATCTGCCTTCTGTCTTTCCTCAATCCAAATCAGACTCGTTTTCTCTCTGGCAAATGAGAAGTGACCGATATTGCTCAGATTCTGTCATTCAAACCTCAAGAATGTCCAGAGCTGAGACCGATCTCGTTTTCATGCCACCACTGGAAGCCCATCAAAGCGGGTCCTAGCGATGCGTCTGCATCCCGTGCCAGGACAAGGGGCCGTCTGCTTTCAGATCAGCTCCACAGCCCGGTCATAAAGCTGCAGATGTCGGGCGCTTCATAAAGACTAATGAAAGACTCCATACGCTGTCGCTCCATACATCGAGGCGCTTTAACAGATCTGAGCGCTGTGGTAGCGCAATTACAATCAGGCAGTTTTAGACTCGCTTAACCCAACTTTTACTGCAGACGCCCGATACGGCTAGCAAACTAATTTTGGGAGGAGAGCATGGTTTCAAAGAATAGTGTCTGAAAATGAAATATAATTTGTGATTTTTTGTGGGGTTTTCCACTATTGTACACAAAATATAGGAGCAGCTTATAGCTATGGTTTCAGCATTCAGGAAAAAGCATTTCAAACAATCATAGTTGAAGTCATGAGCGTGTCTAGTCCCAGTTTAGGGGTGCTCAAGCCCTGCTAAATTGAGTCCCAACACCTCTAAAAGTAGTAAAAAGTCATTTTTGTTGGTTTTTTAATGCAAGTTTGTTTCCGATAAGCTACAAAATTGCTACATCCATAGAAGGTATGAGGTTTAAACATAATATTTTAACACTGAAAATACAGCAGTCTTCTTTGCCTTGCAAATGGTATGATCCAAGTGATACTTCCAGTAAGAATGTTTCCCCTACCAAGAAAGTCAGATGTACTTCCTTCACAAGTGTGTTAATGACAATTACATAAAAAAATGTAAATGTAATGGTCAGTGTAGAAAATGGGCTGGTTACTCAAAATAGCTGAAAATGTTGGGGTAGTTACTCAAAAAAAACCAATCCATTACTGATTACTCATTACTTATTTATGTTTAGGAACAAAATGTAACAGTAGTAGCAACATTGAACATGCGCAAATAATAATTTCACTAGCCTATTGTAGATGTTATACTTCATTTTGGGAAACCTTGCATTGGGGTTCGTGTCCCTGTAATTTGTAAGGAGGGTTTGGTTCTGTGAGCTTTAGAAAACCAATGGTGACATACCATGGGGATCACTACTGGGTACGATACAGATAGGATAGCACAAACCAGGGCGTTTTTTGGGTCTGAAGACACTGGGGGTTTAGCCCAGACCCATGTAGAGGGGTGCAGGAAAGTTTGAATTCTCAATATTGATCATTTTTATACAGCTACCGTCTGGGATTCTTTTTAAACCTGTTCGGTATTTGTAGCAAAACACTACAACGTTCAGTATAAGTAACTGTTTACACACGTGTAGCCCTTTTTTAACAAACACAATGTAAAATAATGGACGTGACAAACCTGAGAATACTTACATTTCACACGTTGAGTGACATCATATCAAAACAGCGCTAAACTCGGCCGAATGAAATGAAGAGCCGTTTGGGAGCCGAAAGAGTCGACTCAGTAAGTAGAGGCAGATTCGCTGGTCCCGTTCACAGTCACATGACAAGCTGCGGTCTGCTCTGGGAAGACATTAGTTCATTCAGAAAATAGCATAGGAAATGTTTTATGCTTTGGGTAATAACATAATATTAAAGAAAAACGTAAGGCAAGTAACGTTGTTTTATTATGTTTTTTACCTCGTTACAGAAAAAAGTAATCACATTTTTAAGGCACCCCCAACACTGGTAATGGTAATAGTAATAGAATACAATATTATGAAGAGTATAATAAACTGGAGAATATAAAACTATAGAATATAAGACTCTAATGAACTGAAATGCTGTAAATCTCCAGCTCATACCTGATGAGCACAAAGGTGAATCATCATTTTCTTCCTTATAAATGTTAGGGAGTTTGTCCTTGCCACTGTCACCCCAGGCTTGCTCAGTTAGGGCTTATGGCTTATTTTTGTAAAGCTGCTTTGAGACAATGCTCTGTTGTAAAACCGCTCTATAAATACATTTGCCTTTGACACTGTTCAAGTCAAAAAGAGAAGAACACATTTCAGTCAGGAACAAATAGTTTCTGATTCACATTCATTTGCTGAATGATCTAAAACGCTGTCAGTTCTCTCGCTCTCAGTCAGCGACAGGATCAGTTAATACTGGAGGCTATTTGCTAGTTTGATGATGAGTCAGTCACTCCAAACGACTGCTGCAAACGACTGCTGCAAATCTGTTGTAAATGCATACTGATTCGTTTAGATGTTGAAAAAGTACTGAAAGTCCTGTCTACATGAAACCTAAGGGGAAAACAACATTGAACACATACACACAGTCTTAACGCAGCACAGAGGAATTTTTTGCAAAGGCGTCCATGTGAGTTAAGCAAGGCCAAATCATGAGGGTTCAGCTCTGTATGTGTGTGTAGGAGAGAGGGAGTTCACCTCCGCCTGCTCAGGAGAAGATGGTGCTGACACCTCAGGGTTAGCCACAAGGGCAAGGGTCAAATGTCATGGTAAAGCTCACCCGACTGTCATGGGAAAAACACTGATGGACCGCCGGGAGGAAAGACATTTGTCTTGCTTTACATCTTTGCTAGATAGTTCAGAGTTATGGCTTGGAAATTTCCTTTAGCTGTTTGGCTTATCATGAATATAAGAACATATTGATGTCATTTCAGGACAGGTGTTGCTATGTTGATGTGTTAGTTAATCATTATTAGGTGCTAATATCAGTGGTTGAAATGCAAATGGTCACCAAACCAAAGTAAAAATCTGAACTAGGGGTGTGAGATGAATACACCAGCTGTGTTAATGGTCTGATTTTTAGACTTTTCAGTTCTGTAATAAACCTGCAGTGAGTGCTGTTCCCTGGTTTTTGCTCAGTTGATGTGTTGTGTAGTGTGTAATTAAGCATCTCATTAGAGCACGAATAATAAGAAGGGCTGATCCTAAGCCTGCAGGCTGGAGGCTTCCTGCTGTTAGACACATTTGTATATGTATTTGCACCTGGTTGAAAAACAGTGACCCTCTTCCTATATTCTTTTTACATTTTGCAATCGTTCTCCTTCCTCCTTCTCATGAACACCAGTTTTATATCTCTCTCCTTGGTCGTACTATCTCTCATCAGACCCATCTTCAATCAAACGTTCATGGAAAGTAAAACACAATCTCCCTCCATCCATTCATCCATCTCCACTGCCACCCCCCATCTAGCTCAGGAACATGTAACTAGTCAAAATAATGCTATCACTAAGGCAAACAACTCCACGTAGAGGTGCCGGGTCAACCAGCGATGACAGTTTTTTGCTCACGCGATCAGTCAAGGTGCTATCACACAAGCACTATTCAGTTATGTGACTAACAAACTACATTTTTGACAATGCTCTACAATGTAACTGAAGGAGAAATGTGGTTCATGAAAAGCAGCATTGTGTTAGTACGTCTCCAATATTTTGAAAGGTGTGCTTGTTCTTAGATGCTTGGTAAAGATGGTAAAAGAATGTAACCATCTCAGAGCAACTGGAGCATGAAGGTGGCAAGCATGCAAGTTTCTGGGTCACAAATCTCCCTGCAGATCTGTCTTCCATAACCAGCAGGAAAACAAGACAAAACAAGAGAAAACATCATGGGACAGAATCATTTTGATAAGCTGTATGAGAATGTTGGACCATTATTGTTAAACTCTCTGACAAATCACCTCACCCTGACTAACTGAAAGCAAAAGTGGATCATAAAGGACTGTAGACCACCAGAAGACTTACACACCTACAGGAGGATTTAGATTATTGAACTGTTGTAAGATAAGGATGGAGAAAAGAGGAATATAGAGGGTCTCACCTCTCTCTGAGACTTTAGCTACAACACCTAAGGAGAGTTATACGTTCTGAAATCCTGTTAGTATAACTTACGTAGCCCTTGACTATGGCCATAGCTTAACTGGTATCTTAACTTTCAAAAAGCTCTACCAGGCAGTTATCATACCATAACATCTACCTATAGAGCCAGAGAAAAACTGACAGAGAAACATTTTCCTCAAGGTACAAACAACTTATAACCCCAAATCAGAAAAAGTTGGGACAGGATTATATATGGAACAGCTGGGACTTTAATTTCATTGCAGAAAGTATGAATGCAAGATAATCCCTGTTTTGTCTTTAACTTCATTTCATTTGTTAGTAAACATCCATTCCTGCATTTCAACTCTGCAACACATTCCAAAAAATGCTGGGACGGTAAAGCATTTACCACTTTGTATCGTTGCCATTCCTTCTCACAACTCTTAAATTCTCCATACATTCTCCATTGGGGACAGGTGGGTCTTCCACAGTCATGTTTTTGTAATGAATGGACGTCCCTGGAGCTGTCTTGAATGCAGCTTATGTTTCTCTAAGATCTCAATGTACTTTTCTGCATTAATGCTGCCATCACAGAAGTGTAAATGACATTTTCCAAGAGCACTGACACAACCCCATACCATGACAGAGCCTGTCCCAGTCTGGATGGTCCATTTCGTCTTTGGTCTAGAGTGCACGGCATCCATTTCTTCCAAAAAAGGTCTGGAATTATGATTCATCTGACCTCATTTCCACTGTGAGATGGTCCATTCTAGATGCCTCTGAACCCCAATAATGGGACCATACAACAGATTGGCACCTTGGCCAGTGTATTCCAGACGAAGCTACGCATCTCCCTACGTTGACCAGAATAAGAGGGTGTACACAGGGATGCTTTTATTTTGTGCTTTATGGTGTCTGTATAAAACAGATCTGATTTCGTTTTTGTATTTTAGAAAATGTTTCTAAATAATAAAACCACCTGCTTAATATTGCGGCTCTGACCCATCACCAGACCCCTGAAGGTGTCCTGTTATATCTGGCACCAAGCTGTAAGCAGTAGCTCCTTTAAGTCCTGTACAGTATGTTGTGAGGTGGGAAATCCATGGATATCCAGCGACAACTTGATCGGATTGAGATGCAGGGAATTTGGGAGCCAGGGCAACACCTTGAACTCTGTGAATTGTTCCTGAACAATTGTTGCAGTGTGAATTATCCTGCTGAAAGAGGCCACTACTTTTAAAGAATACACTTGTTCTGAATGGGTACTTGTTCTGAAACAATATTTAGGTAGGTGGTACGTGTCAAAATAATATTCACATGAATGCCAGGTTCCATGAACGTTGCCCAGAACATCACACTGTCAATGTTAACTTCACCTGTCAGTGGTTTTAATGTTATCACTGTTTCAGTTTGAGCTATCTTTTGTGTTAGAATTGGTGGTACGGAGCTATATTTGTATATTTTTAGAAAGGACCGTGTGAATTCACTGGAGCAGTTTAAGGTAATGGTTTAAAAGTCTGTACTTTATCCATCTATAGCTTTAAAAAATGTTTTTTTCTTTTTCTTTTCTTTACTTTTTGCTTAGTTCGTATTACTCATTCAATATTTGACAAAAATTAGAATCAGTCGTTTTAAGTTTCGTTTTCATTAACTGTAATAAGCCTGTCTTCAGTCCAGTGATGTGTCTCAGAACGTCTGCACTTCAGCAGCAGCCCATCAGTCCAGCTCAGGCCCACGTGGCTGAAGCTGGATGCTCGGTTCTTTGGAAATGTAGAAAGCAATAAGATTAGGTTGGAGAGGAAGCCTGTATTTGGGGTCAGGCCTCTGGGACAGCATTCGTCCCCCTCTTACCTCCCTCCTGTCCTGTTCACTAAAACGCTCTGGCTTTTCACTTCTTATTCGCTCCTCATCGCTCTCTCTGTGTAAATAGGACCAGATGGCGCAGGCCAGCGACGGCCGGCTAATTGAACAGCGTATATAACAATTTTGCCATTGTGTCAGGAAGTGACCAAATCAGTAGCACATTTACAGCCCTGACAGAAAGGCAGACAGACAGGAAGAAAGAGGGAGAGAAGGCACTGGCGGCGGAGGAGACACAGGTTGGTGTTTTGGCTGTGGAGATGAAAAGGAGCGTAGCAGTTAGTCTTGCTGTAATGAGATTCAGACCGAGAATAGGAGCGCTGAAGTAAACATGAACTCACTCACACTTTCCATTGACTGTACACTTAGAATGATGTTAGTATTGATTAAAATAGTCATTAATATGCAGCATATTGTATGAATAACTGGTGGCTTGCCAATAGCTGCATATTCTTACATTTACATATACAGCATTTAGCAGATGCCCTTATCCAGAGCGACTTACAATTGGTACAGTCTTACAATCCAAGCAATTGTGGGTTAAGGGCCTTGCTCAAGGACCCAACAGTGGCAGCTTGGCAGATGTGGGATTTGAACACTGGACCTTCACAAGGCTGATCATGCTTGTCCCAAAATCTCTGTTTAGATTTGTGTATGAGTGTGCATGGGTATCATGAAGGGTTAGGAGTCTCAGATTGATATGACAGAAAGGCATTAATTAGGCTTGATTATCATAAATCATTAAGACCAGATTTCTTGGATTGGGCATTTTTATTTGTTTTGTTGTCTTCTATCATATACAAACACTCACCAATCACTTAATTAGGTACACCTCCTTGTTTCTACCCTCAGTGTCCATTATCAGTTCCACCTACCATATAGAAGCACTTTCTAGTTCTACAGTTACAGACTGTAGTCCATCTGTTTCTCTACATACTTTGTTTGTCCCCACAGATCAAGTACTATTTGGGTGGTGGATCATTCTGAGCACTGCAGTGACATTGATGTGTTGGTGTGTTAGTGTGTGTTGTACTGGTATGATTGGCTCAGACACCTCTTCACTCACTGTGCGCTCTATAGCATTTTGCTCCACTTTGCAGATGTAGAGTCAGCAACAGTAGCTCATATGTTTTTGGACAGTTTGTGTTAGTCTTCGTCTAATCCTTCATCATGCTCACAGAATGCTGCCTACAGGATGCTGGTGGCTGGACATTTGTTTGGTTGGTGGACTATTTTCAGTCCAGCAGTGAGTTTGAGGATGTTACAAAACTCCAGCCCCCTACACAGAGGCACACACAGTGGTATTAGGTGTCTAGGGGACATTGTCACAGCTGGGTGCATCTCAAATATTATCAATTGCAAGTCAAACAAACAGCCGAACTTCCTGGCCACCGCCGTGTAGAGACTTTCTGAAAATCATAAACAACCTCCTGCCAACTTAGCCATGCTGTCCAGTTCTTACACCATCACATGAACAGTGCTGAAGAAGGTACATGGTTAGTACTTTACTCGTTACGCTCTGAAAATGTATCCCATTACTCATTATTTTTATGCTATGCACTGAAGGATATATTAATATGTACTAACTAGAAAGTACAAGGATAACAATAAATAGTCATTTAAATGCTTTATTTAGAACATCCATGCTATAATACAATTGGTTTTTGTAGGGGGTTTTACTGGTTGTCCAGAGGCAGTTGCACAAATCTGACCAGCAGATGTCGCTAAGATGGACGGTTCGAATCAATTGATTTAAACGATTCAAAGCTTCACGTTAGCCATTTATACTGTTTACACCCAGATCTGAAAATAGCAGCATATACTACTTTTACCCAGGTGTAAATAGAAATGTATATTATTTACACCCAATTGTAGGTGCTATAATCTAGGTTAGTTAGCTAACGTTAACTCAAACGTAACATTGGGGTTCATACAACTAACTCAGTTTGCCAAAGACACTATTAAAAAACATAACTGTCAAGCTAGCTCAAATAGGTTTCACACAACCAGCTATTTCAGTTTGCCAGAACCCCCATGAAATATATACCTAGCAAGGTATTTTAAAAGTTAGCTAACGGTTAGATAACGCTAACTTAAACCAGTGTTTCACAGTACTTTTGCAGTTTGTCAGAACCACCATTAAAGTACATAACTATCAAAGTATCAAACAGGTTAGAATGCTAACCTTAAGTTCAACATGGATTTTTTCATTGTCTGTTAACTACAATAAGTTTGCTAAGTTGGCCAGTAAGCTAGTTAAGGTTATTGTTTCAAAATAGCCCTGAATATTAGCACAAGCTTTAAGGACTTTGGTGTTATTTTTTCACTCAGAAACTTGAATAACCCGTCTTTTTTTTTTTTGTCAGTAACTGTAATGTAACTAAAAATTTGTTACAACCAACACTGCCCACAAGTAAGTAACTTACCAGTCCAGTAACTGGGACAGAACAGTATCTCGCCCAGAATCTTGTAGGATTCAATGAAAGTGATGAAACTCCAATATAAAAATGAGCTGTAAGGACAAAATGTTGTACAAAGGTTACGATGTATGAAGAAACTTCATCGTCCATAACCTTCCCTGTTCATCTGGAATGATGAGCGTGTGAGTGAGGTCTGCCTGAGGAAATGTAGACTCTACTGTTTTCTTTAACACTCAGGGGGTCATGAAAGTAAATAAAAAAGCACATTTCTACTACAGGAAACTTTTCAGGAACTTCTGAGCTTTTTCTACTAGAGGAACCAGGGCTGTATCATTCGAGTCCTCGTCTCAGAGTAGGTACCACGGAACAGTCCGCCAAGGCTGCCATTCCACTGTTATGAAATGAGTTAGTATTCACTTGTTAGCCAAAAACACTGTTGGTCACTGACCTTCAGTACAGCAAACTCCACCCAACAGTTCCTCCTATACTAAAAATACCCATACTACAACTGTGTTTTAAATCTAACGCTGAAACTACGGCTCTGGTTCCTCTGGCTGAAACGTGTCCAAGATTCTTGAGTTCTTGTGAATGTTAGTTCGGTTTCTCAAAAATGCTCTTGCAGTGGAAATGTACCTTTTCAGGTATTCAGAACATTCTAAGAAACGTCTTAGCAGAATGCTTATATTCTTCATTATTTTATTCTAATGTCTTAAGACTCTCAGACTGGACAGGACAACGACATAAGAATGAGCTAAACTCAACACTTAGCCAGAACTTAAAACTTAGCCAGAGACACAGGGGACAAGGCAGGAACAACCTTAGGCAGGGCGTCAATCCATCATAAGGCATACAAACACACTCATACACACACTGAGGCAGTTTAAGACAATATAGTTGTTTATTAAGTGACAGTTCAGTTACGTTATCATCATTTCTCAGACCCCCTCAGATCCCAGAAGGAATTACTATTAAGCTGAGCAGCTGAAAAATAAGGGGCTTGCTCAAGAGCCCAACAGTAACAGTCTCCATTAGTAAAGCCTTAATCTCTGAGTCAGTTTAGTTGTGTACAACCTTTGCAGTACAAATACAGTACTCATTCTATCTAAGTGAATGATGACTGGATTGATGGATATATAGAAAAACACTTCTACAGTACATAAACTTATTTCTATGTCTGTGCTCCAGATTAAAAAGTCAAGTAAAAGTCTGAACTCTTCTAAAATAATCCAGACTGGTGATAAAATACACACAAACTGAGAAAGACGAAGACAGAACGTAAGAGTGGCACTGCTCAGGAGTCAGCATGGCTCACACTTTGTAGGACCTCAGGCCAGCACCCACAAATCCCACCATTTTCCGGACTCGTCCTTTGTGCACACAAACTCATCAGGTCAGTAAGAGCCTCCACACGCCAGCCCCTGCACTCCCATCTCCATGTCTCCTCGCTCTATCTCTCCCAAGGAAAGACGGCTTTATCTCCCGATAAGCAGAGGAGAAAACAGCGATTATTATGACATCATTGGGCGACGGATGAGAAAATTCAGTCTGACACTTCTCAGTTGGGGAAATATGGCATGCATGGGCAAGGCCCCGGGCCAGTTTCGGCTCCCGCGAGAGACGTGGAAAGGTTTCGGGGGGAAGTCGCAGGAAAAACAAGAGCAGGAGGCGGCGAGGCCAGTGATGGAGTGATAACAGAAGGAGTGGACAGACGAATCAGCTTTCCCCCATTCGTCATGTTTATAACATTTCTTTCGCTGATAGCACCAGGCTCTCCCACCTCTTCCAGACATCGTTACACAGGAATTATGGGACGGTGGGCCTTTGTAGTGCGCGAGCGGCGTCCGCAGCCAGGGCGCAGGTTATTTATCGGTCGACAGTGCAGGGGAGAGGGGGAGCGAGGAAGAGGAGGAGTGAGAGAGTGTGTGAGCGCACCGCCGCCTTATTAGTGTGATTTACAACAGAGCCACATTAGTTCAAATTCATAGGAGCCCCAACCCACACACACACACACACACACACACACACACACACACACACATCTATATAAGAGAAACATGGATACACTTTAAGCATGACTGCAGCATAATGGAATTCATTATTTTTGTTTGGAAGCAAAAGACATTCACATGGACCACTGAGCAGGCGCGCACACACACACACACACACACACACACACACACACACACACACAATATTTGCGAGGACCTTCCGTTAACCATGTATTAGAATAGATAATAACAATAATAATTATTCTTGAATTGAATACAATGTTTTTTCATTACAAGTACAATCAATAAAAACAAGTCTAATAGCATTGCAACAACTTCTTGAAGACCAAAGAAAATCAAGGACTGTTGACTGTCATGGGCTTCACAGTCACATGACCTTAAATCAGTCAAGCATTTATGGGGGCACTTGAAGATCGAGAAAGCCAGGCATTCAGAAACATCACAAGATGCATGAAATATTGTGAAACATTTTTTAAAGGCTTTTGATTCAAATTGTTATGCTAATGATATGACTTGAAATTAAAAACACTGTATTAAATGCAAGAATAAATATTAAAAATTAGAAGCATTTTCTCTAGGACTTTGTGTGGCCATTCTAAACGAAATATTTTCTTAGATTTATCTAGAACAATAAAGGAAAACTTTGGCATTTTTACCTTCACCCACGGCTATGTTGATGTGATTGAGCTGCTGAGATGCTGGCTTTGAAGGAACCTGACAGTTCCCATTTTGACATCACTCATCCTGGAGGAGACCAGATCCTACTCCGGAATTCACTGGGTGCAGGAAAAAGTCCATCACAGGTCCTTGTAACTGGAGCTTCATGTTGCAATGCCAACCCAGGAACTGAAGTTATACTTGGTCATTTATTTATTGACTAAAATGATCCAATATTACATATTAGTGAGTGGCAAAAGTATGTGACCCTCTAGGATTAGCAGTTAATTTGAAGGTGAAATTAGAGGCAGGTGTTTCCAATCAATGGGATGACAATCAGGTGTGAGGGGGCACCCTGTTTTATTTGAAGAATAAGGATCCATCAAAGTCTGCTCTTCACAACATGTTTGTGGAAGTGTATCATGGCACGAACAAAGGAGATTTCTGAGGACCTCAGGAAAAGAGTTGTTGATGCTCATCAGGCTGGAAAAGGTTACAAAACCATCTCTAAAGAGTTTGGACTCCACCAATCCACAGTTTTAGGTCATATTTATGCAAAAACAGACCATTCTAAAGGGTTCACAACTTTTAAAGAACCACTGTTTCATTCAATTAAAAACACAGGTTACCAAGGGGGGGGGGGGGGGGTGCCTCAATACAGGAAAAGGTGGCAAAAAAAATCATGTGCTACAAATGTGCTAATTTGTTTGAAAAACCCTGGATTTGTCCTTTAATGACGTCTACAACCTGAGCATTGCATTATCTAAACAGACTTTACAGACTGTGTGTGTGTGTGAGAGAGAGAGAGAGAGAGAGAGAGAGAGAGAGAGAGAGAATATGAGTGAGAGGGGTCTGTTTTCATGCTCTTTTCCATCTAACAGGCATCGGGCTGCTAATAAAGTGCTCAGAGAGAATAGCTGGCGTTGAACATCTGCAAAATCCATTGAGAAAGCCCAAAGTAAGGGGTGGTCTCTTGCACACATTGCTTCTCTCGCTTTCAATGGGAGATTCAAAGGCGTGTTGGCATGTCTTTCGCCGCAGCATTTGCAGACAATAAAAAGGCAAGAACAAAATGAGAAACGGAGAGAAAAACAACATCCATCATAACACCACAGAAATACTGCACAATCACAAATGTTCCCATTGTCCGTCTCTTTTGTTCATTCGCTCGCTCGCTCACTCGGTCTGTTACTTAAGCCACGTTGACTCATGTGGCTGACGAGTCCATGCCTCCCTCACTCACTCAAAGCCCACTTAAATCTTTCAGCAAGAATCAAGCATTCACACAAGAGCCTAAATGAGAGTGGTGTCACACTACAGTCGTCTCTGTTCTGTCGCTCTAACACTCACACTCTGGTAGATAAGGGGGCGATATCGCGACCCTTCTCTGTGTCTTACCTTGCCATGTGTTTGTACTCTCTCTGCTCGACCCACGGCCCACATCCCCAACTCTGACGTTATCTCTTTAAATGTGATGCAACACTCCAGAGAATTGGCTGTTTATCTCCACAGCCACGATCACACACCACCTGTCTGTATGATGCTGCTCTCCTTCATGCACACGCTGCTGAGAGAATAGCTAGCTCTCTGGTGTGACACACACATTAATAAACATTTACATTTACGCCATTTAGCAGATGCCCTTATCCAGAGCACTGATGCAGTCTTACAATCCAAGCAATTGTGGGTTTAGGGGCTTGCTCAGGGGACCACTTGTGGTGACTTAGTAGAGGTAGGATTTGAACCCTGGACCTTCTGGTCTATAGTCCAGTACTTTAGCCTGGACATCTATGTCAGTCCGTTTGTCTGTGTCCTTTCCATTATTAGCACAAAGATCTGTTTTACCAGCGTACAAGTATACTTAAAAATGGCAGCTGACTTCAACAATGCACTTCATTATACACTTGCATCACCATGTCTGGACCAATCGCCGTACTCTTACATCTGGACCAATCAACACATATCTATGTCACTCAGGCTTCCTATGTGCTGAGAAAAAACCCTACCTTAAAGTAGGAGCTAAAAAGTTACCTATACACATCGTTTTAAGAACTACAATCATTCCCAGTGAACATTCAGGAAGTGGGGCACAGTTCTAAGAACTACGAAAAAGCTCATCCAGTGCGAAAGCACCTATTGAAACACAGAGGCACATCTGAGGCACTGGGGCTTAATGGAAATCAGGGGACCCTGGTGAGCCAAACACATACAGTGGGGCAAAAAAAAGTATTTGGTCAGCCACTGATTGTGCAAGTTGTCCTACTTTGAAAGATGAGAGAGGTCTGTAATTTTCATCATAGGTACACTTCAACTATGAGAGACAAAATGAGAAAAAATATCCAGGAAATCACATTGTAGGATTTTTAAAGAATGTAATTGTAAATCATGGTGGAAAATAAGTATTTGGTCACCCACAAACAAACAAGATTTCTGGCTCTCACAGACCTGTAACTTCTTCTGTCCTCCACTCGTTACCTGTATTAATGGCACCTGTTTGACCTCGTTATCTGTATAAAAGACACCTGTCCACAGCCTCAAACAGTCAGACTCCAAACTCAACCGTGGCCAAGACCAAAGAGCTGTCGAAGGACACCAGGAAGAAAATTGTAGACCTGCAGCAGGCTGGGAAGAGTGAATCTACAATAGGCAAGCAGGTAGGTGTGAATCAGTCAACTGTGGGAGCAACTGTAAGAAACTGGAAGACATACAAGAACATTGATAATCTCCCTCGATCTGGGGCTCCACGCAAGATCTCATCCCGTGGGGTCAAAATGATCATGGGAACGGTGAACAAAAATCCCAGAACTACACGGATGGACCTGATGAATGACCTGCAGAGAGTTGGGACCAAAGTAACAAAGGCTACCATCAGTAACACACTACGCCAAGAGGGACTCAGATCCTGCAGTGCCAGGCGTGTCCCCCTGCTTAAGCCAGTACATGTTCAGGCCTGTCTGAAGTTTGCCAGAGAGCATATGGATGATCCAGAAGAGGATTGGGAGGAATGCTATATATACTACAGCATATATAGCATTTAACTCTGTGAGGCAATTTAGGGGTCCTTTCTTCAAGCTGCCATTTGGCATTCTGCAAGCTCATGCTTTTGCTTCCTTGATTTGAGTTTTCCTTCAGTTCTCCCTCAAGATAAAGTCCTCCAAAACTTTTAGAGTGATCACAAAAGATATATAGGCATATCCATTTATTATTGTTGTTGTCATCATTATTATTATTATTATTATTGTATATTGTGTCCTAATTAGCAGTTGTTTGTATTTATTTATTGAACGACTGACTTATTGATTGAGTGATTTATTATTTAAATGTAAAGCTACTTGTAGCTGCAGCACAGTGCACACTTTCTCAACAGCAATAACAACACAGAAATGGGATTTAATTTAGATTTTATAGCGCCTATCCAAAGACACCGTAGGGTGCAGACATAAGATTAGCCTGAAAGTGGCCATTGCAGGGCTGGGTAGGGGTCACTGTTTCACTGCCAGGGATGATCCCTCAACCAAACTCAACTCCCTCAGAAATAGCCAATCGTGTCTGGAAATGATGCCCAACCCAGCCGGAAGGCACTGCTGGGACTAGACTTTCTTGCTGTATTAGACTTTGCATTGAGTGCACCTTAAATATTATTATTAAACCATAGACATATATGGTGTCTTAGTTGCCAATTAGTTTTACATATTTTTTATAATGTGTATCATTATAATTACTATTATTATACTGTATTTTGCAGTAGTATTTCAAATTTTTAATGATAATGATAATTTTTAAATGATTTCAGATATGAACGTAAGGAGATCAACCACTCCATGGTGAGTAGTTGTTTTTTTTCTTCCTACTTTTAGGTCGTTACCTTACATTTACGTCATTTAGCAGACACCCTTATCCAGAGCGACTTATAATTGACGCAATCTTACAATCTAAGCAACTGTGGGTTAAGAAAGATTGCCTTGCCAACAGTGGCAGCTTGGCAGAGGTGTGCTTGGAACCCTAGACCTTCTGGTCCATAGTCCAGTACCTTAACCGCTAGGCCACCACAGTCTTCAAGATCTTCTATTTCTGTATGTATATGGTATTGTATTGTGAAGTCAGCCAGCATGATCCAGTTAGCAGTCTGCAAAGAAACCCAAACCGAAGGCTGCTCTATATTTTAAAAACATTACTCTCAATATTTTGTATGGATGGTCTGCTTATGAAATGCTACATCATTCTAGAAATAGGAAATATTTTTTGGTTTGGTATATTTGGTGGCCCTGGGTAAAATGATTATTCTGCTGAGTTATTTCTGTGTCAGTTCCTCGAAGTCGCCAACTTGCTGGTTCACAAGGGAAAAAAGCCACAGTGTTTGTGTGTCTTTCTTAACGTCTTCTCATTCATTCCTGCATCCATCTCCCAGCTCTGGGGTGTTTCTCCATCAGCTCCTGGACAGACGAAGAGAGGGAGTGATTAGTCAGGGCGCCTGAGAGGCGCACAAGTGAGATTATTACCATGCAGTGGATATGCCCTCCCTTTAGTGAATTTACACACACACACACACACACACACACACACACACAGTGAACTGCTTCAGTTGAGAATTTAGCATGAGGATTGAATCATTACAACCATAATAAAGATAAGCAGCATCATGGGATTCTCCGAAAAGAATAGCAGCATTCACACACACACACACACACACACACACACACACACACACACACACACACACACAGTTTGTCTTCTATTGTTGTGGGGCCATCCGCTGACATAGTATTGCTGTATCTAATTAATCCTAACATTAATCTTAGCAACCTAAAGGACATCTTCTGGCTCTTTTGGTTTGCAATTTTTGATTTTTGAAAACAAAAGAAGGCAATTTCCTTGCAAAATATCCCCACAAGGTAACAAATGTCAGGTCATTCTATCCTTTACCCACAAACACACACACAAACAACCACACACACACACAAAGAGTCCTCCTTTCGCCACTAAACAGCTCCAGTTTCCACTTTAAAAGCTTTAATTGCATCCACAGGGAAAAGACTTCTTTTGACACATTAGCTTTATTTGAAATGAAGGATAGAGGGAATGAGTGCGACGCTGGAAGCACCGTGATGGCTGATGCGTGATGGCAGAAAGCCTGGGCGACCAACTCTCTGCTTCAAAATGATCAAAAATGGACCAGCAGCCACTCAAAGGCACCAAAAACAAATACAGAAACCTTTTATGGACTTTATTACTCACTCCGTTACCCCCACACACAGCAGCAACAGCAGCAGCAATCCAGAAACCTTTAGGTCTCCTTATTTTTCTAGAACCTGCCAAAACACAACTTTAAAGAGCACATATGTCATTTCAGAAACTCTCCCTGTAATTTTTCCTTTCTAGTTGATACTATGCGTCTTGTTGTTTCATACCTAGACAAGCTCCTAACAGTATTTTAGTTATATTGCGTTCTTGGGCTGTAGGCACTTTGTGCTAACAAATGTCTTCTCTGGAAAAAGCCACCACTGAATGTGCTAATGGTTGGGCTGGGAGATACCAATAACATGAAGTATAATCTTTGCCATACATAGCAGTAGGCTTTACAGCACTAATATTTCGTTGGACGGCCTTGAGCTTTGGCATCATTTCCACAAGCTTCTGCAGTGTCACAACATTTATTCCTGTCCAGAGTTGTATTGATGATGGGAGATTTGGACCACTGTGAAAAGTCTTCTCCAGCACATCCCAAAGCTTCTCAATGGGGTTCAGGTCTGGACTCTGTGGTGGCCAATGCATGTGTGAAAATGATGGCTCATGCTTCCTGAACCACTCTTTCACAATTTGAGTCAGAAGAATCCTGGCATTGTCATCTTGGAATATGTCCGTGCCATCAGGGAAGAAAAAATCCATTGATGGGATAAGCTTCAGTATGTTCAGTATGTTCAGGTAGTCATCTAAAACATAATCAGCAATGCAGTAATTAATCGATGAGAGGCTTTTAGGCTTTTACCTATTTTCTTAGTAACATCCAGGTGGTAACATTTTTTGGCCAGGCAGTATATATATACACACACACACACACACACACACACACAGTATATATGCCATATCATATATACCACCTACCTCTTTCAGCAAGAAAATGCACCCTGCCCTGCCACACTGTAGGAATAGCTTGAGGAACAAATAGTTCAAGGTGTTGACCATGGCCTCCAAATTCCCCAGATCTCAGTCTGATGTGGGATGTGCTGAACAAGAGAGTCCTATCCATGGAGGACATTCAGAGGTCTTGTGGAGTCCACACCTCACTGGACCAGTGGAGTAAAGCCACGTGGATATGCAAACTCTACACAGAAGGACCCAGACCACTCCACCTGGGATTAAACCCAACCAGGACCTGACATGAAAACATGCAACAGCACTAATAAATAAATTAAGAAATTTCTGACCAACTTAAATTACATTAAAAAAAAAAACTCAAAGAGAAAATACATTTTTACTGTATTTGTGTACGTGTGAGAGAGAGAGAGAGAGAGAGAGAGAGAGAGAGAATCATGAGTGAGAAACACATTCAGTGAGCCATTAAGGCCAAAGCTTGTGTCACCACCTAATCCCCTGCTGTGTGTCACCTACTGACACACCTCCCGGTGATGGCTTTACCACTCAGCTACACCAAGACGGACCACCAGGGTCAAAACCGGTCTATGGTCAAAACACTCACTCAGAATCCCTGAGATTGCAATAGCAGATTGTTTTAAACGGTTACAGCTCCCTCTGTGTTGACCCCGAGTCCTTAAAGCAACTGGAACAAATCCCTTAAGTGAGATCATCAGTGCAGATTTAACTACTTTCTATCTTTCTTTCTTCAGTCACCTGCAAGTCATCTGCATCCCTAGATCCAGCCAGTAGGTCATCGTTACTGGGTCTACATCATAGTAGGCTTGTCCAACACGGCACACATTCCTCATAAAGCCTTTGTGAACTTCACTTGAGGTTTTGTCTCCATACTTACCACTTTCTTCAATTCTGGATGAGGTCATTCCGTTCGACAGTGTAAAGTACTGAGCGAACTGTGATTCAGGATGGCACATCAATAGTACTGATACAGGAGTGTTTATGATACGATGCACAAAGATGCCTTATTAATAACTCTCGGAACCAATTCCATCAGGCCTTCGGCATCAGATTTTCCATCCAATTCTAGTGTGTGTGTGTGCATGTACAGCGTCTGCATGTGTGTGCTTTCCACACTGGTCCACATTCCGGCAGGGGTCTGGATCTGAACGATAAAACACACCACATTATCAGGGAGAGAACGGCTTTGCATGTGAATGCAGAGATTTATTATGAAGGCATTAAGAATGATTAGAAACATCAGCACCGCACACGCATAGAGTATCAGAACTTAAAGGCTATACCTTTTAAACAGTTTCTATGGATTAGAGGGAGCGACGAGGCAAGGTTTAGTGTGGTTGTATGAGCACTTGTAAGCTGTCTGAGTAGTAGTGTTGATGAACAGACACACTCCAGGCGCAGAGTGCTAATCCAGTAAGGATTACTGTACGGTCTGGGACTGCAGGAAGCGTGATTACACAGGAGAAATCAATAACTGTAAATGAGCCGATTTCTATTCATGCATTTTAAACAACACGTTTACATTTATTCATTTACATTTTATCCTTTAGTCGGAGATTTTATCCAAAGTGACACGCAAGCGAGGCTAATCCGGCCTAAGCGTCTCGTAATTAGCGCAGAGGGTCATACAAGTGAAGACTAAGTTTCCGTCAGTTGACCAGAAGTGATGCAAGAGTTTGTAGACACCAGACACCAGATCCAAAACTAAGGGCTTTAAGCCTTCTGCTGCTATAATGGCCTATACTTTCATTCAGTTTTAGTGAGACGGCTCGGTTGGCATTCCAATACAGTACTGTGCAAAAGTCTTAGGCCACCATTAGATTGTCGTTTTTACATTTACGGCATTTAGCAGACGCCCTTATCCAGAGCGACTTACAATTGGTACAGTCTTACAATCCAAGCAATTGTGGGTTAAGGGCCTTGCTCAAGGACAGAACGGTGGCAGCTTAGCAGTGGTGGGATTTCAACTCTGGACTTTCTGGTCCATAGTCCTGTACCTTAACCGCTGGGCCACCACAGTCACAGTTTTTGCAATGGTATTATGACCGTGTATAATACTTTCTCAGGCTCTATATTAGAATACAGCCAGAAAATACAGGAAATTTGTATCAATTTCTAGAGTGATGAGTATTTATGGCAGCATCTGGCAGCTTCATTGGGACACCAAGTTAACCCTTCTACAATCAGAAGAAGGTTGGTCAGGAGAGGTCCTTTTGGAAAGGTAGCAGCCGACAAATTAGTTTTTCGTGAAGGTCCCACTGAATGCTGAACTCATTCTGTTCTGAAAATTGTGGGTTTATTTAATTTTGTGTACAAAGTCCCTACATTTTCTGTTTGTATCTTAATAAAGAAATACTTATATATGGTCTTTAGGCCCTTCCTAAAAAGGCAAATCTAATGGTGGCCTAAGACTTCTGCACAGTACTGAAGGTGTAGACCAGTTATGATCTTCACACCATGATGAAAACTTCATTCTGGTCCCAGAAAGTTGAATCGGTTCATCTGGACATAAGGTTTTGTGAAAAAAAGTGAGTTTCTCCCACAAAAACGTATGTCCAGATGAACTGACTCAGCTTTCTGGGATTTTCTCACCTGGATTATTGAGCATGCATCAAGACTTTTCATTATGGTCTGTTCCTTGTGCATTCTACAAACTCTTGCCAGGTTAAATGCCTGCAATTCTCTACAATTTCATTGTCTGCTGTAGCGTTGGCTGGAACTACGTCCAGACTTCAGGGCAAATACAATTTCATTCTCAAATCTGTTTTCTCGAGCTGCAAACTATATGAAACCAAAGCCAATTTATCTGTTGGGATTATAGGTAGTTTCACTAGATCCAGATCGGTTGCTATGGTGACGATGCAGGCATTTCTACGCTGAATAGAAATGGATTATGATTTATATTAAAGGTGTTCATTTTAAATGTTTTATTTTGCACTAGTACTGTTGCCCTTGTCATGCAAATCCGCATTTACTGTATGTAGAGTGTCATTTATTCAGCTTTATTTATGTAAGTCCGATATTACTTATTCTGTAATATCGGTTGAACAGATTGAACATCATCTCTTCATGGGTCCAAGCTGAGTTACTAAATCATACTGGAGCTCATACATCATGCAAATCTCTGACATGGTAAAAACTGAAAGACATAAAAAAATTAAAATAAAAAATACACACACATACATCGCCTTATAAAGTCTCGAAATATGATTCTGATCAGATTTGAAATGACATACTAATGTGGTTTGAGTCCGATTAGGACAGATTAATGTCAGACTGCAGAAAATCTGTGAACCTCATATCATAGCATCAGGGTTCCACCCCAAGTCATCAGTACAATCCCACACCATTATTCCACTGCCACTTTTCATTGCCAATGGCTGTATGCTTCACACCATTCCAGTCACCATGTGATAGTAATTCCATATTCCATGCCTTATGAAAGGCGAGGGGTGAGGGCTGGGTCTGTCTACATGCTTCAAGGCACTAAATTATGATCAATGTAATGGTACCTGGGCGCTCAGGTTGTGCGATCTAATACACTACTCCACTGCCCTAGGGACCCGGGTTCACGTTTTGCATCCCCTGCAGTCGCAACAGGTTATGAATAAGGGAGTGAAAGCTGGCCAGGAGATGCAACAGGGTTCCCTGTGGTGGACTGGTGTCCCGTCTGGGGAATACTTATGACGGCAGCCTGGGTCCTCCAGAGAGAAGCACCAGAGCCCTCACAACCATGACCAGGACAAATGCAGGGGAAAAGTAAAAGTGAAAAAATGATGGTATCTTAAGAAGTATCAATCTTGTCAAGACATGCTTGGTAATTCTGTAACTTCCTGAGTGTTGGTGGCATGCAGGGCATTTCTAGACTACTTGTCGTACTGGGGCACACACAGAATTTAGAGGGGCACAGTTGTACCGCTGCTTGCCAATCAGTCATAGGAGCACAAATAGACTTAGTGATTTAACACTAAAGAGGGCGTTACTCTGCCATGGATGAGAAGAACAAATTAATGCTAAAGATTTTTTAATTGCATTAACTAAATATAGTTATGAGCTATCATTACCTCAAATATTTGCTGCTGTCCATTAGTCCATGAGAAAAACCGAAAGCAACTGGCTCTGACTGAAAGCGATAGGCACTCAAGCTGGTGCATTATGGGAAAATGTGGTGCCTGGAGTGAATTTGTGTGCCATGTTCTGTAGTTTTGCGGAGCAAAATTAACTTTTTACCCCCTTAATTTTAGTGGGGTACAGCAACATTTTAGTGGGGCACGTGCCGTAGTAACGTGGGTCTGCAGACGCCCCTGGTGACGTGAATAAAGGGCACATTGTGACCTGTTAGTACGACTGTTTTATTAGCCATGCACTTTTAATAAATGCCAGTCTGTATTACTTTACTTAACTACATAGCAAGTGTGTCATATACTGGGTTTATATTATGCTACGTACCAATTCCAGTCTAGTCAGTCATAAAATGAAACTGGGCAAGTATCTGCAACATTCACTCGCCCACTGGGTATGCTGCTAAACTTATTAAATGCCAAATACTCTCAGAAGTCAGACATTCCCATCACAAAGAAGTCAAAACTTAAATGATACAATATTGATATGCCACCAATAGAAATAATTCATAACAGTAATATAGTTAAATGAATAACCACGAGGAACACATGCTTACCTCAAAGGTAAAGACACGTACGAGAGTGTTTCTGCAGAACCTTCTACAATATCCTTCTAATATTTAAATCCTGAGGCAAAATAAAACAGAACCACAGGTTAATGAATTATACAGGCAACAGACCTCTGAAAAAAGACGTCCTGGCAAGACTACAGTAAGACTTTAATATTACAACAATAATACAATGATGATAATAATAGCAGACGCAAAAAAAAATCAAATAAAAATCTTCTCTCTGATGAAAACAGTTATGTCATCAATCAGCCTGTTTGTGGTCAGCCCTGGACAGTCTCTGTGCTATTTATTTAGTCTGTGGTTCTATTGTTCAGACCAAAATATCCTAGCAGACCACTTGTAGATTGACATAGGAGGCTCCCGGAGAAACATCTGCGTAAAGGCTGAACAGGTTTTTGAAACTATTTGCACATCTGACTCCAGATTAGACACTTGAGCAGAAATGGGGGGGCGACGCTGGCTGCCAAGTCCCACAGCTCTGCTAATTACGCTCGACTTGTTCAGATACCGCTGCTTTGCATCCAAGTAGCATTCGCTCATCCTTTCAGATCAGCATTAAAGGAACTGTTTAATAACGTGTACAGTTTGGCTCTTATCCAAATGCATTCACTGTTTAAAGCGCTGTCGAAAGTTTATACCTACCAATTAAGCATCTTGCAAACTTCATGCCTTAATAATCACACACCTTTGAGCATTAAGTCATTCATAGTTTTATGTGGCATACCCAAAGTATGTAGACACCCCTTTTACGTTTAGCTGTGCAATCTTCACATATAAACGCTGACTGTAAAAGAGGTTGTACCGAAGAATATGATAGCGTTTTAGAGCTGAAAAAAATTTTTTTGGTTGGATTTAGAGAATTATTCATAATATTATGAGAAGAAAGTCATAATAGTTTGACAATAAAGTCATAATATTTCAAGAATAAACGTAAGCTGCAGTATTTTGAAAATAAAATCGTAGTATTTAGAGAATAAACTCAATGTTTTGAGAATAGAGTCATATTTTGAGAATAAAATCGTAGTATTTAGAGAATAAAGTGATAAAGTCATAGTATTTAGAGAATAAACTCAATATTTTGGGAATAAAGACATAATATTTTGAGAATAGTCATAATATTTCGAAAATAAAGTCATAAACTCATAATATTTCGAGAATAAAATCGTACTATTTAGAGAATAAAGTCATAATATAGTCATAGTATTTAGAGAATAAACTCATCATATTTTGAGAATAAAGTTAAAATATTTAGAGAATAAAGTCATAATAAACTCATAGTATTTAGGAAATAAAGTCATAATATTTCAAGAATAAAGTCGTAGTATTTAGAGAATAAAGCCATAATATTTTGAGAATAAAGCTGAAGTATTTAGAGAAAAAAGTCATAATAAATCATAGTATTTAGAGAATAAATTCATAATATTTAGAGAAATAAGTCATAATAAAGTATTAGAGTACAGTCATAATATTTCAAGAATAAAGTCGTAGTATTTAAAGAATAAAGTCATAATATTTTGAGCATAAAGCTGAAGTATTTAGAGAATAAAGTCATAATAAATCATAGTATTTAGAGAATAAAGTCATAATATTTCAAGAGTAAAGTCATAATATTGAGATTAAAGAAAGTTGTAATATTTCAAGAATAAAGTTGTAGTATTTAGAGAATAAAGACAATATTTTCAGAATAAAGCTGAAGTATTTAGAGAATAAAGTCATAATAAACTCATAGTATTTAGGAAATAAAGTCATAATATTTCAAGAATAAAGTTGTAGTATTTAGAGAATAAAGCCATAATATTTTGAGAATAAAGCTGAAGTATTTATAGAATAAAGTCATAATAAATCATAGTATTTAGAGAATAAATTCATAATATTTAGAGAAATAAGTCATAATAAAGCATTTAGAGTACAGTCATGATATTTCAAGAATATAGTCATAATATTGAGATTAAAGAAAGTTGTAATATTTCAAGAATACAGTTGTAGTATTTAGAGAATAAAGTCATAATATTTAGAGTACAGTCGTAATATTTCAAGAATAAAGTCATAATATTGAGATTAAAGAAAGTTGTAATATTTAAAGAACAAAGTCATTATATTAAAATATACTTAAAGATGTGCTGCTGGCTAAGCACCGGCTTTACCCTGACCAGGATTAAGAAATGAATGACTGAATTAATTAATGTATAATATAAATTAATGTATAATATCAATCAATATAGAGAGTTATACTTTCACATAGGTTTATGGCACATCGATTCATATAAGCTAATGCTTTACTGATGGGATTAGTCGTCATGTCATGTGGATTGAATCGTATAATACAAATAATGACCAAAGTTTCAGCATTTCAACCTTTTTCTCAAAATATCACAGCTTTATTCTTGAAATCCAACCAAACATTTCTTCTTCAGTGATCCTAAAACGCTGTCATAGAAGAGACACCTTTTCAGAACGTTAGCTAGCTTACCAAGATGTCTGTCCTTCAAGACTCAACTCTAAGTGCCATTATTGTGATGTGAAACCATCTAGGAGCAACTACAGACTTTATCGCATTGCTCTCGCTATCGCTGCTGAATGGAAGTGAATCCTAGCAGTCATGGTCCAAAATCCTGTCTAAAGATTTCCCAGAAATGTGAAAGTTACAGTTGCAGACCAACATAATGCCATAATAATACTGGTGTTCACTTGTATTGTATTGTGTAGCAAAAAAATATTTAATCTGGTCAATTACAACAGCTAAATAAATGTATCAGTCACTTATCTTTTAATGCACGTACTATGATCTGAGATCCAGAATGCACTCTCTGGCAGGAGAGCTCAGAGGACAGGAAATCTTTAACAGGGAGCCAGATTGCTGAAGACAGATGTATTAAATACACAATGGCTATTTTGGAAATGAAGAATGTGATAATAGTTCAGTCATGTCCCACATTAAGGCTGCTCAGAGTTTATTATCTATAATTCAATGTAATGTTTTGAAAAGAGTTCTCAATTCTAGGTGCTAATGGCATTTGTTAAATGAGAACACAAACACGGGTACAGATGTGGTACTATTTAGGCGCAATACTCGGTGTGGTAGTGTGCGGTTTGGGACACGGCCCGAGTCTTTCCTCCTGGAGGAAAGGAAGAAAAGAGAAAATAAACGACGGATGTGGTCGGACTGAGAATGAACTCGGATCAGTTCAAGCCTCTTTTATCAGGGCCGGATCACCCTTACACCTCCCTGTCGGCAGTTAGCTAATTGCTAAATCTTATGATGCAGAAAATGTCAAAATAAACACAATTTTAAATGGTGAGACGAAAAATGTTTTACACGGGGAAAAGAAAACCTCTAACACTCTGGCTCCAAGTTTAGCCTTATCCCTTTTTGAACTGTGTAACTTTTTGAAGCAGTTTTTGGAGAAAATGTGGCTTTTTGGGTGAAGACCTATTTTTTATAGCATGCGGCTCTTTGGGTTCGGGTTATTTTTAAGCCCTCGGTGAAAAATATCCCAGACATTTTAACAGGCTGCCCTTCAAACGCAAGCCCAAACCTCGTTTTCTCATTTAGTTCGACTTCAGACCGAGATTTCCCTTTAAAAGTTATTATTAGACTGCAAGGCCTGGGCTTAAAAACATGACACCGCAAAGGAAATGATTTGTGTTTATTTAATCATCAAGCAAAGTGCGGATCCCAATCAAATGGTAGAAATATGAGCGAATTCAGCAGCAGCAGCTTCAGTTACAGCTCAGTTCGTCAGTTCATCTATTTATTTATTTATATATTGAAAGTTAATAAAATGCTTATGAACATATAAATGCATATTATTGATTCTTACATCTAATAATAATAATTTTTTTTTATTAATTCTAATACAATGAATTTTATTTCACTAGAATTACTAAAAAATGTTATTTAACAGCATTTTTTTAGGATATACAGCTATACATGCAATGTCTTAGTGTGTGAGATATTAACGGAGAAAATAAAATACATTTTATTTAATTAGAAATATATATTAATATTTCTAAATCACATTTATTCCTATGACCTTATGCATATGGACTAATAATAGCGAATATTATTTGAACATACACATATGCCAGAATGCAGCTACTTTTTTACTTTAAATATTTTTCATTAAAGTACATTCTGAAGATTCTATTCATATGTATTCTTATTATTAATATTATTATTAAGGCTACAATATGAATATCGCATGTTCTGTACATGTCATGTACTATGAAGAACAATAAAAAAAATTACTTAATTCAAATGTGGATATACAAATATATTAAAATGTAACATCAACACAATTATTGGCAAAAGTAAAAGCCACTACCTTTAAGCATTGTTATTTTATTATGTAATAATGCATACATTACTTATCGGATTTTTCGGTAATAATAATAAGCTTTATTTATATAGCACTTTTTCAAACAACGTTTTACAAAGTGCTATACACAAGCAAAAGAATACAAAAAACAATAATAAAACAGTAGAATTAAATAAAATAGAAACATTTAAAATTGCAGACACAACAAAAGATGATGTAAAAACACAAGGTAGACACGAGAAGCCTCCAAATTAAGCACCGAGTGCATTTTCCCGAGGTTTAGAAGTGAGGTTTGACACATTACAGAGGGAAATGATGCTTGTGTTCCACAAAGCGCTCATTACAGCGCGGCGTGGTGCGAGTGTGTGCGTGTATTGGACGTCATAGGTCGGTAACTGGCGCCCTCCTGCGGCATTAAGCAGCACTAACGCGTGTAACCTATGCGGCACGAGATTGAAGGGATATTCCGTAGCTGGAAAGCAGTGAAGAACTCGTGTAAGAGTGAGGGTGTGATGTGTGGGTGTGTCTGCGTGTGCGTGGGTTGACCTGGCTTTGATGACTGCTGTTCTGTGCTGCACCATAGCACAGCTGAGATCTCCATCACTCTGCTACACTCCCACTCTTTAACATGCTGGAGCAACCCGTGCACATGAAGCACTGTTCCTAAGCATAACAGTAGAGTTATAACATGCTCTGCGTTACAGCTATAGCTCAGATAAAATGTTCACTCTCGGGACTGGAAAGTTTAAATCCTATCAAGCTACCACTGTTGTGCACTTTTAAATAATGGGACAGCATTGTCTGATAAATGGTCCTATGTCCTGTGAGGCTTTTGTTGTTGAAACGTTCAGCAAAAACTGCAAAGAATCGTCTCTGTAACTGCTGATCAGCCTAATCATCAGCTTGGAGGAATTTTTGGTCATTCCTCAGCAGGGAACATGAACTTCTTCCACAACATTTCTATTGGATTAGGGTCAAGACTTATCATTTTTGGGTCTTGCTCCATGACCCACTTTTTCTTGAGATTCAGTTCATCAACAGAAACCCTGATACTGTCCGTAAGAATTTGCAGATTACACTGCCATGTTTCACAAATGGGATAAGGTTCTTATGCTGGAATGCAGTGCTTTTTATTTCTCCAAGCATAACACGTCTTATTTAAACCAAAAAAACTCTATTTGCTTAGAAGCCATCCTGGGTACCTTTGTGACCTTGCAGACTATTACACACCTTGCTCTTTTATTGATTTTTGCTGGTTGACTGGAAAATTCCTCAGCTTGTACACAGTCTAACTGTGGATTGGTGGAGTCCAAACACTTTAAAGATGGTTTTCCAGCCTGGTGAGCATCAACAACTCTTTCCGAGGTCTTCAGAGAACCTTGTTCATAACATGATACACTGCCACAAAAATGTGTTTTAAAGACCAGACTTTGAGGGGATCCCTGTTCTCTCAAACAAGATTTTTCATGTGAGGAATGTACCTGTGTGGGGTTTGGCATGTCCTCCACCTGCTTGCATGGCTTTCCTCTGGGCATCTCTTACACCCCAAAAACACTCCACTTGGTAATCCGGTAAGTCTAAATTTCTGCGAGATGTGAAGGAGTGTGTGATGACCTCACACTGCTGTACAGTCAACCCCCAGGCCCATAAACACCCAAGCATGCACACTCCTGACACAGGACCCTTAACAGACCGTGACAGAGTCACTGAGGCCACCAACGGTGGAGACAAGTGAAAAACCATCAGCACTCAGTTATCACCTTCAGTGGGATCACCAGCCCATAACCCCCAGCCCTCATGTCCCTCTGGGACTGTTAGTGTCCTCTCAGCAGGTCGGTCCATTCCCTCATCTCCCTACCTTTACAGCCATCAATCTGTCCTTCTAATGAAGTTTGAGTGTTGATAGTCCTGTGTGTGTCCTTAGTTCTGAACGATGGCAGCTGTACAGCAGAATCAGCTGTCAGATATGAGAGAGAGAGAGAATGAGAATATGTATAAATTCCATCCAGAGGATCAGATGTCAGGACCAGAGGGCAGATGTCAGGTTCTTACACATACATCGTCCTAACAGGAGCCATTAAGAACTGTACTTTATACTGTATGACTTTATATAGAATCATATAAGCATTTACTATAGTATAAATACATGGTGTCAAATAAGTCTGCACCATATATACAGTTTATATTCTGCTTATTCTTTATTTAAATTGTAGGGGTCAATGCAGTTTGTAGTTCTACAATTACAGACTGTAGTCCATCTGTTTCTCTACGTGCTTTGTTCATCCCCTTTACTCTGTTCTCCAATGGTCAGGACCATCCCATTCAGAGCAGTAGTGTGGGGTATCGGATGGAGCCCAACTCCTTCCTCCTGGAGGAAAGAAGGGAAAGACAAATAAACGAAGGATGTGGTCAGACAGAACCTGTACACAGATCAGATCAAACCCATCACCGCTACACTGGGACTTTTAATCCTTTTTTGATGCTTTAATATCCTAGTGATCCAAACTGGATCAGCCAAACCATAAGTAAAAATGACCACTCGTGGAACTTTTGGGAAAGAGCCACTGACTTTGTCACTGTAAATCATATGCCACTCAAAACTCTTGGGATGAAATACCCTTCCCAGGTTGTTAAAAGCATAAGAAAGCATTAAAATAGATTTTAGCTGTGCGGTTTTGTCGCATGACGCTAAAAAGTACAGACAAAAGTTTATTAGTCATGGGAATACTTTTAAAACTCTCCTTTTTTGCAGAAAGTTATTACAATATTATATAGTCTTATCCAAATGTTTAGGCACCCCTGGTCAAGTTAAGTTTCACTGATTTTCCAAATGAAAATATGCTAGCATGGAACAAACTGAAATAAGATCACACAGTCACTTTCCAGAGATGCTTCATCCAGTTCAGGGTGGCCGGGGCTGGGGCCTAACTGGCAGCACAGGGTGTAAAACACACACTCTCACCTCACGCACAATGCAGATACATCACCTGACCTTTCACGTGTCTTTAGAATGTACGATAAAACCAGAGTACCCAGACGAAGCTCATGTAGGAGAACAAGGAGAACAAGAAAATCCACACAGGCTGGGCCAGACCTCAAACCTGAGATTCTTGACCTGTGAGGAGACAGCGATGCATCACTGTGGCACTCTAAGTCTAAGATACTTCTGCAAATTTGAATGTATACAGTTTAAAACAGTTTACAAACAGGTTTGTAGGGGTTGCTCCAGACAAGAGTGCTCCCTGGATGTGATGCCAGTCCATCTCAGTGCACCATAACCACATCCTCCAACCTTCACACTGAAAGCCTAACCTGGGATTCAGAACCCAGTTCTCATAAACTGATGTTTCCAGCAGCTGGCTCTTACCACTAAGCCACAGGAACTGGCATTTTAAGACATATTGGAAAAAAAAATCATATAGTTCCATAAACTCATTTTTCAGAGGAGTCGCTAGCATTTTTGCAAGATCAGGAGAACTTAAGTGAGAAATTAAAAATAAATTTGCTCAAAAAAAGTGTGATCCATGCAGAGTTGGTGTTCACTTTTGGCCTGCTTGAAAACTTGGTCCATGGTCACTCGACCAAGAATGTTATGCAAGTTATTTTAGGCAATATTAGTTTGTTTCACTTACAAGCAATGTACTATAAAGTCAGGACAGTTGCACCACATGACGTTAGAATCACAAGAATCACTTGAAATTGTGGTCGCTTAGCGGTTAGGTTACTATCCTGTGGACTAGAAAGTCCAGGGTTCAAATCTCACCTCTGCCAAGCTGCCACTATTGGATCTTTAACCCACAATTGCTTGGATTGTAACTGCATTGGTTGCAAGTCACTCTGGATAAGGAGCTCTACTAAATGATTAATTATACCACAGTTCATTCTGACCCTGCAATTTGACTGGCTGAGAACTTTCTTTTTAATGCATTTAAATGAACTTTTAACTTTGTGTTTACTGTCTGTATAATAAACAGTTATTAAGAAATGATGTTCCTCAACTATTATGACTGAAGGCCATAGTCTGAGGTTTTGGCAGTGGGGTGTCTGATAGGATGGAACTATTTTACCTCACTCTAAGTCGATGTACAAATCTTACCTCATCTTAAACTCTAACAACAAATGGCGATAACGGAATTGTGCTATAAACCCAATAATACTCTCGAGGTTCATCTTATTACGTGAGATGTAGGCACAATATCAAATCTTTACATCGCTTAAATCTTGATGCATTAACAGAGTCAAAATAAGCGAAAATTGTGTCACATGAATTCATTAATAAAGGACAACATCATGGAACTGGACCCAAAAAGAACTGTGTCATTGTTCCACACACATTCCTCCACTGTCCATCTGCTCTCTTTAACCCCATAACAGCATGGTGCATGGGGGTGTGTGGGGTGTGTGGGAGGGTATGCAGGTTGTTAGCGGCAAATTGAAATTCCATCCGTCCCCACAGCGCTCAGTTCAGTGCACCACAGCTGAAAGTCAAAAACCAACTCTCTCCAAGTCTTGCTCTTTCTTTTACTACAGAAACGTAAATATAGTTCTTTCTCGATTTCCCCATCTTTAAAGTACTCCTTATCCAAACAGGAAGTTGCCCCCTGACCTGCAGGATGTAAGGGAACACCAGTGGAAATTTCATTAGACTATGCCAAGCACTCACAGCCGAATTAACACACCAATTACCCGCCTCGCTGCACCTGTAAAACTTTACTATGTGTAATTCTGACCCAGTCCTGCCACACTATGGCCATGTGTCTGTCGGGGCCTTTTCACAGTTAGTAGAGATGGTGTGTGAGAGTGTGTTACTTTGGTTTGTCTGTGTGTATGACAAGATATCTGGATGTAGTGTACCAACTACTGGTGGCTCTGGATGTTTGTCTGTAGTATGAAATCAATCAGTGTTTTGGTCAGTGTGTGTGTGTGTGTGTGTGTGTGTGTGTGTGTGTGTGTGTGTGTGAGAGAGACAGAGAGAGAAGGCAGTGAGGCATGAGGAAAGTCTCACACACTGACCACTGTGCTCCAATGCTGTTAGCAGTCAATTAGCCATGACGATCACTCAGTAACACCAGCCACACCATACCCACACACACACACACACACACACACACACACACACACACCTCACTATACTTGTGAGTACTACACCTACAGTGGTGCTTGAAAGTTTGTGAGCCCTTCAGAATTTTCTATATTTCTGCATAAATATGACTATGATAAACATCATCACCTTTTCACACAAGTCCTAAAAGTAAATAAAGTGAGTGGCAAAAGTGTGTGAACCTCTAGGATTAGCAGTTAATTTGAAGTTGAAATTAGAGTCAGGTGTTTTCAATCAATGAGATGACAATCAGGTGTGAGTGGGCACCCTGTTATATTTAAAGAACAGGGATCTATCAAAGTCTGCTCTTCATAACGTTTGTGGAAGTGTATCATGGCTCGAACAAAGGAGATTTCTGAGGACCTCAGAAACAGAGTTGTTGATGCTCATCAGGCTGGAAAAGATTACAAAACTAAACTCTAAAGAGTTTGGACTCCACCAATCCACAATCAGATTGTGTACAAATGGAGGAAATCCAAGACCATTGTTACCCTCCCCAGGAGTGGTCGACCAACAAAGATCACTCCAAGAGCAAGGTGTGTAATAGTTGGCGAGGTCACAAAGGACACCAGGGTAACTTTAAGCAAACTGAAAGGCTCTCTCACATTGGCTAATGTTATGTTCAGAGTCCACCATCAGAAGAACACTGAACCACAATGGTGTGCATGGCATGGGTGTCAAGGAGAAAAGTCACTGCTCTCCAAAAAGAAAAAACATTGTTCCGTATGCAGTTTGCTAAAGATCATGTGACAAGCCAGAAGGCTATTGGAAGATGTTTTGTGGACGGATGAGACAAAAATAGACCTTTTGATTTAAAAAGAAAAGCGTTATGTTTGGAGAAAGGAAAACACTGCATTCCAGCGTAAGAACCTTATCCCATCTGTGAAACATGGTGGTGGTGGTATCATGGTTTAGGCCTGTTTTGTTGCATCTGGGCCAGGACGGCTTGCCATCATTGATGGAACAATGAATTCTGAATGATATCAGAGAATTCTAAAGGAAAATGTCAGGACATCTGTCCATGAACTGAATCTGAAGAGAAGGTGGGTCATGCAGCAAGACAACGACCCTAAGCGCACAAGTCGTTCCACCAAAGAATGGTTAAGGAAGAATAAAGTTCATGTTTTGGATGGCCAAGTCAAAGTCCTGACCTTAATCCAATGGAAATGTTGTGGAAGGACCAGAAGTGAGCAGCTAATGTGAGGAAACCCACCAACATCCCAGAGCTGAAGCTGTTCTGTTCGGAGGAATGGGCTAAAATTCCTCCAAGCTGGTGTGCAGGACTGATCAACAGCTACAAGAAACGTTTAGTTACAGTTATTGCTGCACAGGGGGTCACACCAGATACTGAAAGCAAAGGTTCACATACTTTTGCCACTCCATAATATGTGATATTGGATCATTTTCCTCATTTAATAAATTACCAAGTATTTATTTATTTTTTTTGTCTCATTTGTTTAACTGGGTTTTCTTTATCTACTTTTAGGACTTGTGTGGAAATCTGATGATGTTTTAGGTCATATTTATGCAGAAATATAAAACATTCTAAAGGGTTCACAAACTTTCAAGCACCACTGTAGACCAACAGTTTGCTGTAGTGTTACATATGCGACATCTAGCGGCAGATTGTGTAATAGGTTCTGTGCTTCGTCTAGATGTTCACCACAGATTTTAAGCATGGGCCAGCATCAGGTAAGCTTGATGCTGTTTTTGTTAATGTGAGGAAATAGAAACTCAAATATAATAAATACGTTTTCATAATGTATCTCTATAGTGCAAAGCTAGAGAGAATATGGAGACATCTTTCAGAAGAGAGTGTGGACTCTGTGGTGCCTGGACCATGTCCTTTAAGAAATAAATCAGCAATGACAAAGCTCTTTGGTGATTTTTTTTTTTAACCCCCGCAAACCAAGTCATTTTCCAAGCTTGCAGAGCAGGACGTTGTATTGGCCTCCTTGATCTCTGCAACGGGGATTAAAGTAAAATTTCTATCCTCACTTTGTATTGAAAATATATCGTATCGTGTAGCAAAAACAGCAATATGTATCGTATCGTATACATAGAGAGAGAGAGAGAGAGAGAGAGAGAGAGAGAGAGAGAGAGAGAGAGAGAGAGAGAGAGAGAGTAAGTGAGGATGTGTGTGTGTGTGTGTGTGTGTGTGTGTGTGTGTGTGTGTATACATACATGGATTAAATGTATGTCATTTAATGTATATTATTTGTGTGTTCCCTGATTCTCTTGACCCTTTCTCTATCTCTTATAAAGGAGAGCACAAATTGAACTTCATCCCTGCAATGATCGGCCCGTTTCTGGAAGTGACTCTGGTTCCTCAGCCGGACCTGAGGAATGTGATGATCCCCATCTTCCATGACATGATGGATTGGGAACAGCGCCGTAGTGGCAACTTCAAACAGGTACAACAGCGCCCCCTGCTGCTGAATCGAATTAGTTTAAAAACTCTTACATAGAGTATGCAGCAATGCTATGCCCAAATTCTAATTGTAGGTGGAGGCAAAACTTATAGACAAACTTGACAGTCTGATGTCAGAAGGAAAGGGGGATGAAACTTACAGAGAGCTCTTCAACAGCATGTGAGTAAGAAACTAGATGGTTGTTTTGCATTCAGTAAGTATTTTATGTGGAAAATGACCATAGTCCTGTACATAGTCCTTTATTTACAAACACTTGTGTGGTTGAGTTTTAGGTTTGACCTGCTGTCAGTCATGCTCTCTGTCTTGAGTAGCATCATTCTCACATGATGCTTGAATTAGGTTTTATGAAATTAAAGCACTGTAAAATGTGGAATGGTTAATACTTTTTGGAATAAAATAAAAAAAAATAATAAAACAACCCCTTTTACCAGACTACACAGAACCAACATTGCTAATACTTGCAGTGCTTAAAACTGTGTCTGATGAGGTCAAATGAACATAGTTCTATTTTGTCTTGCATGTAATTGTTGCTTCTGACTCCGGACTCGTATACCTGTGTGGAGTGTGCATGTCCTCCCCTTGTCCATGTGGGTTTAGTTCAGGTTCTCTGGTTTAATTCCACATTTCAAAGACATGCCTTAGGTTAATCGACTGCTCTAAACTGCCCCCAGTGTGAGTATGTCTGACTAATATTGATATAACCTGTCCATGGTCATATGCAGTGGCCTACACCAAGTACAATGTTGAAATACTATTTAGTTTGCTGTATGTGCTTTGGGACACACCCTCAGAGACATTATTTATAATTTTCTATCATAAACAAACATAAATAGTTATTGTCCAAGCTAATAGTAAATATAACACATTTATAACAGTACATTTTAGTGCTGCCATTTTCCATATAAAACAGCGACCACAATTTTGCCTAAGCGTTTGTGGCTTGGCATTACCAATTTCCGGAATCTCTGCTTTTCAGTTGTGAAATCGTCTAGGTTTTTTGACATGTGGAGGTAAATAATTGTAAGTTATTGTCTAGTGAAGGAGCAAAGGATTATTGTATGATTTGGTAAAGGATTCGCCAAACCTATCGCTGACACCCGATGATGTTTGTCACACTTAAGTGTTTCGGAACATCAAACCAATTTAAATATTAGTCAAGGAAAACACAAGTAAACATAAAATGCAGTTTTTAAATGAACGTGTTTATTATTAAGGGAGACAAAATCCAAATGTACTGTGTGAAAAAGTGATTCCCCCCCTGTTAAAACATAACTTAACTATGGTTTATCACACCTGAGTTCACTGTCTCTAGCCACACCCAGGCCTGATTATTGCCACAGCTGTTCTCAATCAGGACATCACTTAAATAGGACCTGCCTGACAAAGTGAAGTACACCAAAAGATCCTTAAAAGCTACACATCATGCTGAGATCCAAAGAAATTCAGAAACAATAGAGAAAGTAACTGAGATCTATCACTCGGGAAAGGGTTATAAAGTCATTTCTAAAACTTTGGGACTCCAGCGAACCACAGTGAGAGCCATTATCCACAAATGCCGAAGACATGGAACAGTGGTGAACCTTCCCAGGAGTGGCTGGCCGACCAAAATTACCCCAAGAGCACAGCGACGACTCCACAACAAAAGACCTCACAACAACATTCAAAGGCTTCACTTGCCTCAGTTAAGGTCAGTGTTCATGTCTCCACCATAAGAAAGAGACTGGGCAAAAATGGTCTCCATGGCAGAGTTCCAAGGCGAAAACCAACATTAGAACATTAAAAAAGAACATTTAAAGCTCATCTCAGTTTTTCCAGAACACATCTTGATGATCCCCAAGACTTTTGGAAAAACATTCTTTGGACTGACGAGACAAAAGTTGAACACTTTGGAAGGTGTGTGTCCCATTACATCTGGAGTAAAAGTAACAGAGCATTTCAGAAACAGAACATTATATCAGCAGTAACATATGTTGGTGGTTGTGTGATGGTCTGGGGCTGTTTTGCTGCTTCAGGACCTGGAAGACTTGCTGTGATAAATGGAACTATGAATTCTGCTGTCTACCAAAAAATCCTGAAGGAAAATGTCCGGCCATCTGTCCGTGACCTGAAGCTGAAACAAACTTGGGTTCTGCAGCAGGACAATGATCCAAAACACACCAGCAAGTCCACCTCTGAATGGCTGAAGATAAACAAAATGAAGACTTCAGAGTGGCCTAGTCAAAGTCCTGACCTGAATCCTATTGAGATGGTGTGGCATGAGCTTAAAAAGGCCGTTCATGCTGGAAAACCCTCCAATATGGCTGAATTACAACAATTTTACAAAGATGAGTGGCCAAAATTCCTCCACAACGCTGTAAAAGACTCACTGCAAGTTATCACAAACGCTTGGTTGCAGTTGTTGCTGCTAAGGGTGGCCCAACCAGTTATTAGGTTTGGGGGCAATCACTTTTTCACACAGGGCCATGTAGGTTTGGATTTTTCTCTTCTTTAATAATAAACACCTTCATTTAAAAACTGCATTTTGTGTGTACGTGTGTTGTCTTTGACTAATATTTAAATTGGTTTGATGTTCCGAAACACTTAAGTGTGACAAACATGCACAAATTAGGAAATCAGGAAGGGGGCAAACACTTTTTCTCAACACTGTAAATGCACCCTTGATCCCCATTATGTGCTTGTTGCATCTGCCCGTGTGTGTGTGTGTGTGTGTGTGTGTGTGTGTGTGTGTGTGTGTGTGTGAGAACAAATTGCCCAAGGACACTGCTATATTTACACTGTACTGTTTATTGCACCCTACTTGAAAAGTCAAAAATGGCATGTCTATTTATTTTGTACATCATGACATTTACAGCTGCATTATTCAGCCTGTTTCTACAGTTCAGCCTCCTTTCCATTCACAAACTTCTTTCTATTAGTACAGTTTTGATTGACTAAAGATCTGATTTGTTTTTCTTTTTTTCCTCTGTCCTACCTACACTAACAGTACTAACCATATAATAACTTTGTGTGAGTGAGAATGTTGTTATCATTAATCTATTAATCAGCCTTTGTTCCATCTCTGCTTTCCTGGAGTAGAATTCCTCTATTTGGTCCATACCCTAGGTAAGCCACAATGTTCTCCTGGTTAGTTGTGTGAGCCAGTGGTATGGGAATAGTGAGGAAGTGCAAACAGTGGGAGTTGGTGCATAAACCGAACCAAAAATACAGTTAATGATCTCAGTTTGTGTATTTGTATTCAGTCTTTTAAAGAAGATAGAAAGAGAAACATGGAGAGAGAACGGAATCTCACTCATTGCAACAGTAACACGTCTAATGGAAAGACTGCTTGACTACAGGTATGTGAGAGACAAAAACTCGCTTTTTACTGTTCGGTTACTTTTAACATTTTCACTATATTTACTTGTTTGAAGGCTTAAGAATGTATTTGATGCTTCATGTAGGGAAATGGACCTGGACATTATATGATGTATTTATTGATTTGTGTTGTATTACATTGCTTTGTTCATGCTTTTAATCATTAATTATGTACAAATGTAGTCGTAAATAATAATTATTTTGGGCGTCTGGAATGGATTCATCCTATTTACAGTACTTCTTGTGGGGAAATATGAACAAGTCAGAGTTTGACCGTCCTTTTGGAACCAATTAAGTTGTATTCTGAGGTTCCACTGTACAGGCTTTTACATTGAATTGTGCAACATAAATGCATTATGTACTGCTTCCCCCGATGCTAGTTCTGTTTGTTGCAGACCAGTTATATAGTATGATAAGCACTGGAATACTAAATCTTTTAAAGTCTTTTCAGTGTCTTTTAACAAAACTGCTCTACTACACTCAGATATGAATGAGTGGTAAGAACTGTTACTTTATTTTTCCTAGGGACTGTATGAAACTTGGAGAAGTGGATGGGAAGAAGATTGGCTGTACTGTCAGTTTGTTGGTATGCTTTATTCTGCACATCTGCAATGACCCTGCATTAAGAATGATCACAGCAAGAATTACAGTGGTGCTTGAAAATTTGTGAACCCTTTAGTATTTTCTATATTTCTGCATACATATGACCTAAAACATCATCAGATTTTCACACAATTAATAAAAGTAGATCAAGGGAACCAAAATGATCCAATATTACATATTAGTGAGTGGCAAAAGTATGTGAACCTCTAGGATTAGCAGTTAATTTGAAGGTGAAATTAGAGTCAGGTGTTTTCAATTAATGGGATGACAATCAGGTGTGAGTGTTTTATTTAAAGAACAGGGATCTGTCAAAGTCTGCTCTTCACAACACGTTTGTGGTAGTGTGTCATGGCAAGAACGTTGTTGATGCTCATCAGGCTGGAAAAGGTTACAAAACCATCTCTAAAGAGTTTGGACTCCACCAATCCACAGTCAGACAGATTGTGTACAAATGGAGGAAATTGAAGACCATTGTCACCCTCCCCAGGAGTGGTCGACCAACAAAGATCACTCCAAGAGCAAGGCGTGTAATAGTTGGCAAGGTCACAAAGGACCCCAGGGTAACTTCTAATCAAATGAAGGCCTCTCTCACATTGGCTAATGTTAATGTTCATGAGCCCACCATCAGCAGTTTTTTTGTGCCGAAATATAGAACATTCTAAAGGGTTCACAAACGTTCATGCACCACTGTATGGCTAAATGCAAACAGTTTTGTTGTCTTATACTGCATAACGCTGTTAAAAATGGTATATGGTATGCTGTATGGCAGGGGTGAGTATTGGAAATGACTTCACGATATGATGCGCATCATGATACATGGGTCACGATACGACTATATCGTGATACGTTGAGATACGATGCATGTTGTTATATGTTGCGATATTCCACATAGTTAAAAAAATATATAAAAACAGTTGAAATAAAGTTACAGGGTACAATCTGAGTCATCTTAATTTAATAATTCAGCAGACAAATTCAGAGTCAAAACACTGTACTGCGACATCTATAGGAGCGGAGATTGTAGTTTACACTCCATTTAAAATGTGTTTTTTTTATCCTTCAAAAAAATCGATATTTTGAGCTGAAAATCGACGTAGTATATCACGAAAATAAATATTGCGATGTATTGCTGTATCAATTCTTAGCACAGCGATAGTATATGCTGTTGTTTCTATTTTAAGCTGTTTATTTTTGACATAATATTTACAGACAAGTGAGAAATAGAAGGGAAAAAATTATTCAGACAAAAATCACCTATATGTGTGGAAAGGGGTTGTAATCTGAGGACTGCAAAAGCCATAGATATTGGCAGAGACCACTCCCCTCAGGACAGAAATTGATTTTGCAGTGACCCTTCCCTAATGTGTTAAGTGAACTCAAGTCATGCCAGCAAAATTCCTCTCACCCCATAGCAGGCCCTCCAGACCTCCCTGACTTATTCACATCTTTAAAGTTGGGCAGATGATCACAAGAAGATTCAGGCAGATACTTATTGAGTCAGGTGAACATACTAAACTGAAGCCTTGGATTAAGGTCTCACATTCTTCTTAGTAGACATGTTGACTGTAAAGCAGGATTTCAGTCTCAAATTTTGCATTTATTTATTTTTCGGACTGGAACCTTGGTTTTACACTCGCACTCCATCTGAACCCCCAATTGAGTTTTCTTCTCCTTTGCTTGACTCTTTTCTTAGTTCAACCCTTATTAGTATCCATAGAAACCAGGAAACCTTGTAACTTGGCATGTGGGTGGACAACTTGGTCTCATTTGTTACAAAAAGCAGGAAAAACACTTTAAGGACCTTGGCCTATCTGTCCATCTCTCTCTCTCTCTCTCTCTCTCTCTCTCTCTCTCCCTCTCTCTCTCTCTCTCTCTCTCTCTCTCTCTCTCTCTCTCTCTCTCTGCCCCTCTCAACCCATACAGAATTTCTATAAAACTGAGCTAAATAAGGAGGAGATGTACATCCGCTACATCCACAAGCTGTACGACCTGCACTTGAAAGCACAGAACTACACAGGTAATGGTGATGTGAGTGGAGACCTGATGATGCTCTACAAGTGAAAAATGTAATAATGAAAGCCTGACTGTATGTCCTATGGTTTCATGTAGAGGCCTCTTATACCCTGCTGCTGTATGACGAACTGTTGGAGTGGTCCGAGAGGCCACTGCGGGAGTTCCTGACTTACCCCATGCAGAGCGAGTGGCAGAGGAAGGAGTACCTGCACCTCACCATCATCCAGAACTTTGATCGTGGCAAGGTGGTAGCCACAACAGCATCTTAATTGTTTGTTTTTTAATTCCATCTTGATTATTATTTTGGGATCTTTGCAGTTCAGTTTCATTCTTAGATTTATCATCTACGCCGCCTAAGGAGGTTGGGTCCCTTTTTGAGTCTTGGTCCTCCCAAGGTTTCTTCCTCATGAGGGTTAGAGAGTTTTTCCTTGCCACTGTCGCCATAGGCTTGCTCAATTTGGGATTGGACGTAGATATTAGGAGATAATCTAAACTTGTAAAGTTGCTTAGAGACAATGCTCCATTGTAAAAAGTGCTATATAAATAGCTCTGACTTGACTTGACTAGTTTTAAAAAGTTTATGTGGTATGCAATAAAACAACACCCAGATACACTGCTTGGACAAAACGTATGTGTATTGTTTGTGGACACCCCTTCTAATCAGTGGGTTTAGCTATTACAGTCATTGCTAGCATTTGAATGAAATCAAGCTTGTTGTCTTGACATCTCCATAGATGAACATAGCCAGTAGAATGGGCCTTACTGAAGAACATTTTTTTTCTTCTCATTTAAACTCATCAGTTCAGCTCATCAGCAGCCCAAGTTAATTGTAAGTGCTGTTATTGTGAAGTGGTTTCTTCTCAGGAGCAGCAGCAAAAAAAAGGCTAAAGTGTGTAGCAAAAATAATTTGTCTTCCATTGTGATTCAGTAAAAGTTGCTTATGTTAAGCTGGGATCTCGAGTTATTGGGTTTCACTGGTCAAACAAACACACACTATGCTCAGTGGTTGGCATCGGTTGGTGCAAAGCACACCACAACTGGACTGTGAAGCGGTGATAATTTCTCTGGTGATGAATCATGCTTTACTTTTGGATTAGTCACAGATGAATCTGGGTATGAACATTGCCTGCATGTGTAGTGTCAACTGTATGTAATACAGTAGTCTAAACATGCTTTTTATATTGCATTTATTCCCATGAAAGGATGTCTTAATGCTACAGCGTACAATGACAGTCTGCAGAATTGTCTCAAGCCTCCAACTTTGTTTCAAGAGTTCCGGGAACATCTTTTCATCCTTTAGTATGATAGTGTCCATGTCTGCTTAAGCACTTTTTAAATGAATAGTAATGACAGTTCAATCCCAGGCCTCATTTCCCCAACATTAGCTACTAAACTCACTGATACTCTTGTGATTGAAAAGAAGCAAATCCAGACAGTCATGTTCCAAAATCAGCATAAGAAGGATTTTAAAAAATTCCAGCATATTAATGCACATGGTTTTGGAATAAGATGTTCAACAAGTGCCTATGGATGCAATCCACATACTTTAGGCCATTTAGTGTGTCATATCATAGGTCAAATATAATAAATGGGATAATTTTCATCAAAAGACAAAAATAGAAAAAAAAAAGTAAGAACTCAAGAAAAGAAATCAAGGTTCTTCCTTCTGTTGTTGCATAGGAACATTTAACTGATGACATCTCATCGCATAGCTTTTATTAGCTACTGATCAAAGTATCTGTTGGAGATCGACTTTTCATTAGGTACCCATCAAAACAAAATTGCATTTACATAATTAGCACCCTCATCATCGGCGTGTTGAAAATAAAACATCACCACTCCTGTCGCCTACTTTTCTCCTGCATTCCTGAATTGAGCCATCTGTGAGCAACATTGCTGAAAGATTTGAAAGCAGCAGGGAAGAAAACATTTTATTTAATTAGTGTCAGAGCAAAGCGCTTAGAGAAGTTTTTTTTTGTTTGTTTGTTTTTTTTTTGTAATAATTTGTGTTGATTATCATCTGCTGCCCCCAATGGAAGTTAACATGTCTGAAAATGCATTTGCTACATGGTGTGACACCTTTTTTGTCTTTCAGTGTTGGGAGAACGGCATCCTCCTATGCAGAGAGCTGGCTGATCAGTATGAAGCGTACTATGACTACAGGAACCTGAGCAAAATGAAGGTAGGATTTCTCACTGGAGTAATGTGATTAATACAGAGACCAAGACCTATTCATTTCACATGAACTAACATGAGTTACGAAATGGGCTTGTTGTCAAACAACAGATGATGGAGGCCTCACTGTATGATAAAATCATGGACCAGCAGAGGCTAGAGCCGGAGTTCTTCAGAGTAGGCTTCTATGGGAAAAAGTTTCCCTTCTTTTTACGGGTAAGTTGCATTAATTTGGTAGTGTATTGACAAACCTTTGCTTTATCAATGTTTAAATGCCCTGACTCATAAATATCGCCAACAGTTATCCGTAGCTACTTCTATTGGCCAAAGAGTGTAAAATCTGCCATGGATATAAAACAGATTACACATCTATTATGAGCAGTATTTTTCCAAGCAGTATTTTAGTCTCAGTATTGTGGTCCATGCTGTTTGATGAGTGACATCGCTTTGGCATTTACATTTACAGCATTTAGCAGACACACTTATCCAGAGCGACTTACAATTGATATAGTCTTACAATCCAAGCAATTGTGGGTTAAGGGCCTTGCTTTGGACAGTGGCAGCTTGGCAGAAGTGGGATTTGAACCCTGGATCTTCTGGTCCATAATCCAGTACCTTACCAGCTAGACTACCACAGTCCCGCATCATGTCTAGATATCAGTAGTGGCTAGTGTAAGAAACATTGCACATTAACACTTAAGGCATTTAACAGACATCCTTATCCAGAGTGAATAATACAAACTTACAAGATGCAGTCCAAGAACTGGAACCTCAAGAGCTAATTTCTTTGGTCACTTGGTGTTTTCAATCAGTCAGTGTTTCAGGCATAGTCACATAACATTTGCAATATGAGACCTCAGATAATTTTTGTATCTATGAAATGGGTATTTATGAACCAAATGTGTCTCCGCCCTTTGCGTTATTGCCTTTGCAAATGCCATTGAAATGAATAGAAACTATATCTTACCACATTCTCCAGTGTGATCTCAGTGGTCCTGTTCCGTTTGAAGCATTGTTAGTACCCATCTGTGCTAACGAATCCAGTTGAATGTGGCAGGAAAGAACATTTTTTGATTACCTCGACTCTGATCAGAGTGGTGAATCATTAAAGGAGGGAAGAGCCAAGTAAGAAAACCAAGCTTACCAAATTCAGTCTGTAGCCATGTATATTTTCTTTACAAATATATACTAAATGCCACATAATGTATGTACATCCCATCCATAACTTTTTAATATTTGCAGTCTTTTCACGCTTCACTGAGGCTCACTTGGTTGGCACTTCCTATCAGGCAGTAGTGATATCCTGTAGTCCACTTGATGGCACTGTTACCCATTATATATATATGTGTGTGTGTGTGTGTGTGCGTGTGTGTGTGTTTTGCTTTGTTTTCAGAATAAGGAGTTTGTGTGCCGCGGTCATGACTATGAGCGCTTAGAAGCCTTCCAGCAGCGCATGCTCAATGAATTCCCTCATGCCATTGCCATGCAACATGCCAACCAGCCAGACCAGACCATCTACCAGGCTGAAGCGCAGTGTATCCTTGTATATACACACTACAAATAAATGGAACTGAGCATGAACACACATGATCTGACTAGTGAACAAGCTTAATCGCAGCTGTGATTATTGTTATGAGAAGCACCCATATTGGGGGTGGAGGAAGTTTTTGTGCAAGCTCAGGACTACAGCAACCTGCTGTAAATACATGTCTGTGTGGTGGCAGAAAATCGATTTTGCCTCACTGCCACTGCAGCTGACTTTAGGAGACACCAGGGACTGAATGCTCGGTTGATGGGACAAATATGTGGAAGGCTGCAGCATGCTGAATATGGGCCTTTCTCCTGAGTGCAATTAGAGGAGACATGAGCGGTCAAACTGCCTTAACATAGTGCTTTGTTATCCTTGTGAGCAATTAATCAGTGCCATTCCTGAATTGCTGCCATGCCTGTTTCATATTTCAGTGCTGATGGGTTTGCCTGGATCTGACCTGCGACCTCGGGCATGATGAATGTGGCTATATACTCTGTTTTAACCGAGGATAGAAGTGAACCTGCCTATAAATTTATGTATTTCATTAGAAAGCATGTGCAGATGTTTTGGAATTTGAAATGGAAGGTTTGAGATTGCTCTACGAATAAGAAGCTTGCATTTTAGTAAAAAACTTGTGCATCTCAGAATGCATGAGTGGAAGTTAAATGTGACATACAACTTTTTCACAAGTTAACACGGAAATCAGTCAGGTGGTTTCAATCAATGGGATGACAATCAGGTGTGAGTGGGCACCCTGTTTTGTTTAAAGAACAGGGATCTATCAAAGTCTGCTCTTCACAACATGTTTGTGGAAGTGTATCATGGCACGAACAAAGGAGATTTCTGAGGACCTCCGAAATTTGTACTCCACCAACCCTCAGTCAGACAGATTGTGTACAAATGGAGGAAATTCAAGACCATTGTTACCTTCCTCAGGAGTGGTCGACCAACAAAGATCACGGCTTGTAATAGTTGGCAAGGTCACAAAGGACCCATGGGTAACTTCTAAGCGACTGAAGGCCTCTCTCACATTGGCTAATGTTCATGTTCATGAGTCCACCATCAGAAGAACACTGAACAACAATGGTGTGCATGGAAGGGTTGCAGGGAGAAAGCCACTGCTCTCCAAAAAGAACATTGCTGCTTGTCTGCAGTTTGCTAAAGATCACGTGGACAAGCCAGAAGGCTATTGGAAGAATGTTTTGTGGACAGATGAGACCAAAATAAAACTTTTTTGTTTAAAAGAAAAGCATCTATGTTTGGAGAAAGGAAAACACTGCATTCCAGCATAAGAACCTTATCCCATCTGTGAAACATGGTGGTGGTAGTATCGTGATTTTGCCTGTTTTGTTGCATCTGGGCAGGACGGCTTGCCATCATTGATGGAACAATGAATTCTGAATGATATCAGAGAATTCTAAAGGAAAATGTCAGGACTGTATGTTAACAAAAAAAAAACATTACTGACACATCTCCTGTTCCAAAATGGATTTAGTCTGTTACACCTATAAATGATTTACACTAACAAAGTTTGAAACAATTATATGGTGGAATTCTTGCATAATCCACCTGAACATACTACTGGGTAAAGTAATATTTTGGGGCAGTATGTGCTGGTTGTAGCCGGGATGCTGAGATAAAAAATAAACTCCATCCACTTAGCTTTTCTGACATTTGAGGCTGGGGGTCAATTTAACAGTTTGTGTTGGCCTGTGCAGCCAGTGACTAAGCAATTAGCATCTTATCTGCAGCATAATGCTAGTGTCTATTTAATGACACATTTTTTGTGGTGGAATGTTATTGGATATTTTTACAGGAAAATGTGAAAAAGTGCTTGCTTTTTGATTTTATTTTATTTTGCACCCTAGTAGGTAAGGATGGGGACAGCAAATAGATATCGTTGGGATTAAGTGTAAATGGAGAACTGCTGGAATGGGATAGAGAAGGAAATGGAGTAGCATGGAATTTGTTGTCATGGAGTGTGAATAAAGACATGATCTGTAGAGGTTGGATGGGGATAGAGAGGGTCTGCAGGAATGGAATGGGAATGGAGATATGGTTTGCATCATGGGAGGGTGAAAGCAAGATGAGGTCTGTGAGATGGAATTGGGATAGAGATGGTGATAATAGTGATTTGTTGGTCATGGCGATAAGTTCTGCAGGGATAGATTGAGAACAATGATAGTGTTTGCACATATAGGGTAGGAATGCAGATGGGGGGGGAAGGGTTGGCAATGGAAATAGGTTTTGCACGGAAGGGAAGGAGACAGAGATATGGTCTGCGGGGATTGAATGAGGATGAAGGTCATAAGGTGATGGGGTAGGATGGAGGAAGTTATGGCGATTAGATGGGACTGGAAATCGGATCTGCTGGGACAGGGTGAGGATGGAGATAGGATATGCCATGTGGGTTGGGGATAGGAAATGGAGGGTATGAAGATAGGGTCTATGGGGTGTTATAGGCATATTGTAGAGTATACTTGGAAAGATGGGTCAGATATAGGGTATGCAGAGATAGAATGGGGACAGGGACAGGGTCTGAAAGGTAGAGCTGGGGTGGCAATGAAGTCTGTAATAATGGCATGTGACTGAATATATTGTCTGCTGGGATAAGACTATTGATGGAGATAGAGTCTACTGAGGTTAGGTTGTCTGAGTACTGCGGTAATAGGTTGTGTGGAGTTGATGATGGAGTTATTATATCCAGGTATGGGATTAAGATACAGTCTGCATTGTTAGAGTACATGGTATGTGCAAGTGGGGTTATGGATAGAGAGAGGTTCTGCTGAGGTGTGATGGACACAGTCCCGGAGTCTGTGGGATTGTATCAGGTTGATCTTTTGATCCATTTCTGTATAGATAACTGCTAAAGTACTGCTTTATCTGTAGTTATTATTGTGCATGTTTGTATGCAACGTTTTGGTAGCTCCAAACCCTGTATCCCAGTTTCAGACCATTGGCCCATGTATCACTGTCACATTCTTTAACACGTCCCACCTCAGACCTACAGATCTATGCAGTGACTCCAATCCCAGACAGCCAGGATGTTCTCCAGAGAGATGGGGTCCCAGACAACATCAAGAGCTTTTACAAAGTCAACAATATCTGGAGGTTCCGATATGACCGCCCCTTTCACAAGGGCACCAAGGACAAGGAGAATGAGTTTAAGGTGAGCTGACACTCAGTAACTGCATATGATCATCTATTGGCACATTAAGCATTTATCCTCTGTTGTTTAGAAAGATGTGTGTATTGTGCGAATATGCGAGTAAGAAGAGGCATGTGTGTTGAGCTCAGGTGTGCTTTCATGTGATGCATTATTCACTCTGAGCTCAGTGAGGCTAATTAAAGTTTTAGAGGCCAGGAGACCGTCTCGTTCCAAATATCATTTCCCTCATCTCTCGCTCAATATCCATCCTCTAGTGGGTATAGCATTTGAAATAAACAGTTTAGCCCACCAAATATTGCATTTTCTCTGACACTGAGGAGTGCATCACTCTGTCTCCTTCATCATGAAGAACCATTTTTTTCCCCCAAAAATCTCATTAAGAGGCTAACTTAAGCTGAAATTATATTTAGATATATGATTGTACTGGAGGCAGCAGTTTGTTTGAATAAGTGAAGCTCTCCCTTCTTAATAATGCTTGCTCTTTATGCATTAGCTGAAAACAAGCCTGGAAATCCTACTGAGAATGTCATTCAAAATAGGAAAAGACAAAACTGAGGATAAGCTTTGGTTACAGAGTAGATTGTTACCAGCCAGCATTGCGATATTACAACAAAATGGTGAGCGTGATTGTTTTCATCAATACTCCAGTTTAAGCCAGTTTTTTTTCCTGCTTATTCTGTCCGGGGTCACAGGGTGGGTCCAGAACAAAATGAACTAAGTATCCCATTTCATTCCAGTATGCATACAGTTAAAACATGAATTGGTACATCAATGTATACTGATATGTGTTAAATCTGGGACAAGTGGTGGCTCTAAATTTTAAGTCCACATCTTGTTATTGGCAAACTGTTTGTTTGGGGCCTTCAGAGAGGCCCTTAAACTGAAGTTGCTTAGATTAATTGTAAGTTCCTCTGGATATGGGCTTCTGCTAAATTAGCCAACTTTAGCACACATGTCTATGTGCTGCAGCCTATATCTTTTCATCATAACCAACAACAAGTGTTAAATTACGTACTTTGATGGGACTAAATAATTACTCCTGATCATAAAAATAAACATGATCACCAGCAGTACTGTGACACCTGCCACAATACCTTCACCAGGGACATTAGACCATGCAACCCTCTGTGCTGCTACATATTTAAATGTTACAATGCAGGCTTACATAAGAACTTGTAGCACACTGTATAATGCATTTTAGCAAGCAGTACAAGTGTCGTTTCCTAAAGCAGAGCACAATTTAACAGCAGCAGCCAAGTCTGAGGTGATACTGAATGTGCAGGGGAGGATGGGATTGTCTTTGAGTCAACATGAGACAAAGGATGAGACTTTAGTTAGCACTGTTAACAGGTTTCCGATGCCTTATGCTCAAGGGTACAAGATGTACATTAATGAATGTGTTTTGACCCACAGAGTCTGTGGGTGGAAAGAACAACACTTACCTTGGTGCAAAGTCTCCCAGGCATCTCACGCTGGTTCGAAGTGGAAAAGCGAGAACTGGTAAGAGAATTGATCTTCCACAAATACCTTCTCACTCCTACGTGCTCCGTGTCTAATAATACCACCCATGCACATGCCTCTGTGGATGAATCCGATTTCCGAGCGGCTCTGTTGTGGTGCAGGTAGAGGTGAGCCCACTGGAGAATGCTATCGAGGTGATCGAGAACAAAAACCTGCAGCTACGAACGCTGATCGCACAGTGTCAGACACGCCAGATGCAGAACATCAACCCGCTCACCATGTGCCTGAATGGAGTCATCGATGCTGCTGTGAATGGAGGCCTCGCTCGGTATCAGGAGGTCTGCCATCTCACCCCATCTCACAATTTTCACCTTAGGTTATCTAGCTGAATAGATATGATATAGGGTTATTTTTCTTTTATTTGGCACACTAGTCAGGAAGGCTTCTGATTTATATGCAAGACAACCTATATGTGTGTTTTTTAGTAGAGTTGTGTGTTCTTGGGGTGGATGATATGGGTGATGATATATTAGAAAGAAATAATATATAATTTTATGATAAACCAAATTGTTGTCAATGTTTAGGTTTGCTGAAATTTTTAAAAGCTCCTACATAGAGTGAACCTATATTATTGAACACGAAATATGTCATTATTTATTCCAAATGTATTGCTATATATGCCATAAAATCCAATATATATGCCAAGGATACAATTTGAGAAGGATACAATGAGACTATTACGAGCCATGCTTGAGTCGCTAGAGGGCAGCATCGGCTCGTTAAGCACGCTAGCATGGGTTAGGTAGCATGATCGTGCTTATTATTTTATTAGCTCAGGTTTTTAAGAACTTACCTGAGCATCGGTGGGTGTCGCAGCCTTATATACTTCCACATTTATTTTCAGTACTAGGGACCTCACCCGTCTCGTGTGCGTGCTGTCGCGGCTTTGTTTTTGGGCTTTTTGACAGGGAAAGCAGGTAGCCGGCGGTTCGTAGACTGCCAGCAATAGTACGGCTTAGAGTACCGAGGTAACCGGCAGGGTTTAGATATAGCATAGGACAAGGATCCTGCTTTTCTCCCCGTTTGCCATCCTTAGGGTCTCCCAGTTCCCTCGGCTGCGGCGACATGTGCCTCCGCCTTCTCCCTTACTCGCTGACTGCCCCTTCGGGCTTTCTAATTCACCCCCTCTCTGCGATTGCACTTCCGTGTGACGCTATACTGCCATTCAGTCTCGTCCCACGAATCTTGGCATTCGGATCGTGCTGCTTTTGTTGTGGCTTTTGTTTTATTTGCGACAGAACGGCGATTCTGCTACGCCTGTCACTTCCACGTCCGAGTCACGCTCCTACAGCCGCGAGGGTCTCGTGACTCACTTTCGCAGCGCTCCGCTCGGGGTGCCGTCCCTCTGCGTGCGGACCCTCTTGCGTCGTTTCTGTAGGGGAGCTATTTTATAAGTGTAGCTCAGCCTTACGGGGTTCCTTTTCTTTTCGGTTTTCCCTTTTCTTTTTGCAGTGGCTGAGTGGCACGCTCAGTTAACGCGGGTATTACCAGGGTTCGACCCCAACCACTGCCCTTGTTTTCTTTTTGCTGTTTTATTCACTTTCTTTTTGTTTAGTTATATGTTGATTGACCCCTTCCATCTGGAGCTAACTGCGATTGTGTCCTAAAAGCCTTTCTATTTTTTTGTTAAATATGGTTTGCCGGTTTTTATAGAGGCTTTTTTTTACAGAGACAGACAGAGACAGCCAGTCAGATACACACAAAAGCAGACAGACAGTGAGACGGACATAGAGACTGACGTACACAGACAGAACAGAGAGATAGACTGACAAACACAGTGAGAGACAGATGGGAGAGACATAGCGTCAGAGAGAGTGACTCACACAGCAAGAGACTGACACAGTTTGTTGATCCCCATAGGGATATTTGAGTTTTGCAATAGCAGCATCAAGGGCAAAGATAATAGATAAAAGAAAATAGATACAACTACCTATACACACCACATATTTCAAAAGATCTCCCATAGCTCCATTTAGATTACTTTGGTGTAAGGTCTGTGCCTGATGGTACTTTTGGTTATTGTGCCATAGAGGTGAAGTGAATCATTGTTCAGAATGTTCCCCAGTGAGTCCAGAGTCCTGTGATTGAACTGACTTGTTGAACTCAGTATACTGAGGGACTTTTATTTAGTTCAGGGGGCTGTAGAAAGCTGCTTTATTTACTGGCTTGTTATGTACATTATTTTAGCTCATACCTCTCAAAATATGTTCCATGTCATCCCTATGTATGGAACACCCGATACATGATGTACAATGACATGCTTTGTCCTACAGTGCTGTCTGCTGACAGCTGTGGTAGTAAAAATATGTTGGATTTCTTTAGACATGTTTACACTTGGACCAGTATGAGCTCTCTCGAAAATTACATATGAATTTTTTTTTTTATAATTTTATAACAGAAAGGTAAATAAGAATTAAATATCCTAGATGTGTTAACTGAAGCTAGGATGTGTCTATGTTATGGTGCAGGACCTGCTTTTTGATGGTGTTGTATGGATAAGTGACTGCCCTTCCACAAGCTTGTTGCATGTTGTGTGGTGAAAATAAATTGTAGCCCAACCTTCTAGAGTGTAGCTTTAGATCTAGCGGAAAAGTCTAAAACATGTCATAACCCTGAGGCAGATTAATGTAGTAATATTCTCAAGTGCATAACATGCTGTTTCTACACAACTCTGCCCACTACTTTTAGAGTTAAAAACAGAAATAAAAATATTATCGGTCAGAGACCAGAACAAACCGAAAACACAGCATAGTTCATACACCAGAAGGAAAACAGAATCAGGGTCAGAATGCTCAAAGTCCAGGGTGTGCAACTGTGTGGCTATAAAGAGTACAGGAACAAAGAGCTAAGCGGCCGAGCATTCAAACATGCAGCAAGGAATCGCGCAGGAATACAACGAGCAAGGAACTAAACATACTAGAGCGAAATATGCAGGAGCAGAAGTGCTGTGTGCAGTGACAGATGTGTTCTAGTGATTTTTTTACTCTAGTATTCACAAATTGCTAATATTTTTGTAGTCCTGAAAGAAATCTTTTAGATTTGTACTTACAGGTACTCATGTGTATCAGTATCAGACGCCTCAGCTTTTTTGCAAATTTTGTTTTGTGGAATTATTTTTTGTCCATCAACGTACAGATGTGTTCTGTTTAACATCCGCATTTTGGCCTGTGAAACAGGATGTTGGCCAAAATATATGTTGACCGGACATTGCCATAGTCACATTTTAGATACTCTGCTCATAGTGTTTTATTTTATACAATACTGTTGAGTAAAATACAATATGTAAACAAGTATCCTTATCTTTGTATATTTTATGAAACTTGAAACACTTACCAAAAACATGAGTGGAATGCTGCCATGCCTTCTGCCTTTCAAGACTCATACTACTCATCCTCATACTAGTTTTCTGTCATTCAGACTTGAATAACATCTATATAACAGATTTTTATTTCCAGTTATAATTCTTAAGACCTCAGCCATTGAAGTGAACAGACATTGATCGGCACATACCTGTATACTCAGTAATCCACAATGACAAAATTTAGAGCATGTTTTTAGAAATGAAAAATCCATAGCTGACTTCTTCATAGATGTGTTTTCAAAAGAAGTGTCAGTTAATTTGAGATCGATGCTTTATCAGATTTACGATTCTGTAGCTACTCCGCAGAGCTGTTTGAAGTCTGAGTGGGAGATTCCTCCTCCGGCTTCATTTCTCTGACTGACTTTTTGGAGATACAAATCCATCATACTTAGAGAGATTGATGTGCATACATTGTACTCTTCCCTTTCCCCAGTGAAGAAACTGTTTGCATTGTTCTCAATGGCATTGCATGAAAGTACTGATTCCTCACAGCAGATGGATTTTCCACTTCATTCCTCTGGTATGAAAGGGTTTCTTTTTGCACCATGACATCAGAGAACACCATCTAAACTAATCAAAGTGCAAATTACATTCCTCTAATGAATCATGATGCTGTGCCTTTGGTGCATCTACACAAAATCTATTTCCATCACAAAATACAGTAGCAACTAGACATTTCAAACTCACGCATGGAATAGTTTTAGTCTTCAGCTGATGCACCTTTTTACCTTGAGTCGTCACTTTCTTTTTTTTTTTTATTTATTTTTGATTTGCCTGCCAAAATTGCAGCCATAAAGTGGCAGCCACTGAAACATTACCTTTCTCCATTTTAGCTTTTTGAAGAGTAGTGTGTGGGATGTGTATGCACACAGCATCAATCATGTTTTGATGATGTTTAGGGCAGCATAACTGAACTGAATATAAGTAACTCTGTGTTGTGTGTGTGTGGTGTGTGTGTGTGTGTGTGTGTGTGTGTGTGTGTGTGTGTGTGTGTGTGTGTGTGTGTGTGTGTGTGTGTGTGTGTGTGTGTGTGTGTGTGTGTGTGCGTGTGCGTTTGTTACACAGGCATTCTTTGTAAAGGACTACATGATGAATCACCCAGAGGATGGAGATAAAATTGGGCGCCTGCGAGAACTCATGTTTGAACAGGTCCGCATTGGTTTACTTTTTAATTTACAATCCACAAGCTTAATGAATGCAACTATTAAGACTTGAATTTAACGTTTACCACCTTGGCAACATTTTACAGTATCTTAAGAATATTTGGAAATATTTCTGAATGGCTCAAGTGATTACTTTGCAAAATATTAAAGGCATAATAATTGGTAAACACTAGTATTTATATCCTGTTAAAAAAATCAGCTTGTTAATAACATATAATTTGGTGCCTTAACCATATAAAGCACCGTTACTTATGGGCTGTGTCCAAAATGGTCCCTTAATCACTATCCTACATTCAACATAGCACTTGACACAGAGTCCAGTGTAAGCACATGGTTTGACAGCATGCCCATGTTGTGTACTTTCTAATAAAAATGCCTAATGAAATGAATACTTTGGTAAATGCTGTTGTTTTGGTATTTGTTCAGTTATTACAAAGCATTCAATACGTTCTGTTGAAGCTTATATGTGCACTCATATGGCTTGTACACAGTGTTTTTTATAGGAAAATGTATTTGTTTAGTTTCAAATATGAGCAACTAAAAATGTGTGTAGTTTAGCAAGGTAATTCTGACACATGGAAGCTCTTCAGAGCATGCTGTTTGCAATACTGTACATGCATAGTAAAAATATGCCATAGAGGAACAACTCCGAAAACGTTCAACGCAACTAATTTAATAAGATGTTTAAAACAACATCACCTTGCTGAACATGAATGTGGAATGTGACAGCTAACAAAGGAAAAGATGTTAAAGCTAAAGCTAGCAGTAGCACAGAGCCAGGCACAAGCCAGCATGCACTGCTATCTTTGTTTAGCAAAGTGACAGTGAAGTCATCCATTAAAAGACGAAGTTTCCATTAAAAGAAAAATTAAACAAAAATGTTTTTGTATGCTATAATTTATGATTTTGAGACAGAAAGAAGTAGGTATCAGCCAAGGAAATTGCAATCGGTGCATCTCTAATTATCATCAACTCTTTGAAACACTGTCACTGCATTTTAGTCAGACAAATGGGAGCTTAATTTTTTAAGAGCAGTTCTTTTAAACTCTCCACTCAATTACTTATGCATTACTCCATTACTTGTCTTTTTTTAAATAAACCTATTATATTCAACGCAGAAATAGAATTCCTATGGACAGTTGAAAACCTGTAGTGATTAATAAAACCAGCATAAAGTGTTTTTGGGAGTGGAATGCATTGTGCTGAAATTAAAAAGTGTTAGAAAGACTTCATCACTTTTATCGCACACGACACGAACCAATACAATATTTTCCCTGCTGTTTTTTTTGCGTTACATTACGAACATTGATTTAAATCAAGTTTGTTTTCAAATACTGTAGGTAAACGAATTATGCAAGACATTTATTATGCTCTAATTTGATTGGTGTAATTTATTTTTCTGTCTCAGGCACACATACTGGAGATTGGCCTGGCTGTCCATGAAAAGTTTGTCCCTCAGGATATGCGGCCTCTGCATAAGAAGCTGGTTGATCAGTTTCATCTCATGAAGTCTAGCCTAGGGATTCAGGTAAATCTCAAAACTAGTGTTTCCTTCTCAAAAACAGCTGTGGAAGACTTTGTCTCTTTATATCATTCTTTAGCATTCATTTCATGTGTAGAACTATCATTCCATCTTCACAGGAGTTTCCAGCATATGTGCGGGCCAGTCCAATCCACTTTCCTAATGGAAGCCCTAGGGTGGGTCGAAACTCTATGCCCAACATTCTGAATCCAGACAGTGGGCGAGTGGTGGCCCGCCGCAGGTGAGAGACTTGACTGTGTTTTTAGAATGGTGTGCTCATGTTGGCAATGCTGGTACCTGATCAAAACCTTCTAAACTAGATTAAATGTATGTGAAGGTTGGAATCTTTTTTGCTGTTCCTGCGTAGTTTTCTTCCAGGTATTTTAGAGTGTTGTTACTTAGTGGTACAGTGGGGCAAAAAAGTATTTATTCAGCCACTGATTGTGCAAGCAGAGAGAGGTCTGTAATTTTCATCATAGGTACGCTTAAACTATGAGAGACAAAATGAGAAAAAAATCCTGGAAATCACATTGTAGGATTTTTAAAGAATTTCATTGTAAATTATGGTGGAAAATAAATATATGGATGATTCAGAAGAGGATTGGAAGAATATCATGTGATTAGATGAAACCAAAATAGCACGTTTTGGTTTTGGTTTTGGTTTGAGTTGCATCCCAAGAACATCATACCTACTGTGAAGCATGGGGGTGGAAACATCATGCTTTGGGGATGTTTTTCTGCAAAGGTGACAGGACGACTGATCCGTGTTAAGGGAAGAATGAACGGGGCCATGTATCATGAGATTTTAAGCCAAAACCTCCTTCCATCAGTGAGAGCATTGAAGATGGAACGTGGCTGGGTTTTCCAGCATGACAATGATCCCAAACACACCGCTCGGGCAACGAAGGAGTGGCTCCGTAAAAAGCATTTCAAGGTTCTGGAGTGGCCTAGCCAGTCTCCAGACCTCAACCCCATAGAAAATTTGTGGAGGGAGTTGAAAGTCCGTGTTGCCCAGCGACAGCCCCAAAACATCACTGCTCTAGAGGAGATCTGCATGGAGGAATGGACCAAAATACCAGCTACAGTGTGTGCAAACCCTGGTGAGGACTTAGAGGAAATGTTTGACCTCTGTCATTGCCAACAAATGTTATGTTGCAAAGTATTGAGCTGAACTTTTGTTATTGACCAAATATTTATTTTCCACCAAAATTTACAATTAAATTCTTTAAAAATCCTACGTTGTGATTTCCTGGATTTTTTTCCTCATTTTGTCTCTCATAGTTGAAGTGTACCTATGATGAAAATTACAGACCTCTCTCATCTTTCTAAGTAGGAGACCTTGCACAATCAGTGGCTGACTAAATACTTTTTAGCCCCACTGTAGCTCAGGGTTCACGGTACTGGACTATTGAATAGATGGTAGAAGATTGCCACTGTTGGATCCATGAGCAAGGCACTTAACTGCTTGTATTGTACCATGTACAGTAACATTTTGGCCATTGTAAATAGCTTATATATCAGGAGCAAACAGAACATCAAAGTTGTTATGGAACATTTTTGTGGAAGAATACTTTGGATTACTAATCAGATGTCTGTGGCTTAAAATCCCAGTTCCTTTAAGCTGTCTTTGTTGGGACCTTGAACGGGGCTATTAACTCTCATTTGTAAGTCGCTATGGATGTGTCTTCTATATTTATGTTGCTGTAAATGTAAATATTAATTATTCCCACCTGCCAAAACCATGCCAGTAAGTGGCTTGGCTAATTTGCTTCAAGGTAATCAGTGAAGAAGAGAGCATTTGATGCCCTGTGAGAGAACATTATCTTATCTGGTCCTGTTGCTGTGACCAGGGTATCAGACAAATTATCATATTTACTCCACACTACAGCTACCACAAGGAAAGCAAGACAGCATCTTTACCTCCTCAGAAACTGACAAAATGCCATATTTCCCCTTCTATCCTCACATCATTTTACATGGCTAGTATAGAGAGCATTCTCTCGTCACTGGCTGGTATGGTAACTGTAGCAATGAGGACCCTGCAGAGGGTGGTGTGGTCTGTTGAATAGATCACCAGCTTACAAGGATTACACCCAAACTTTTCCTATTGTTGCCATCTGGGTTGCGTCTCTGAAACAACTTAACCAGGATTGAGAGCCTAAGGAGGATCTGCCTCCCCCAGGCAGTCAGAACACTGGACTCCAAAACAATATCATAGTAATTACATGCCTCGCATATGTTCATTTGCATACAATCTCATACATTTGCACATACACAGGACACTTTGAGAAATGCACTATAGCTACATACAGATACATACTTTTTTGCTGATTCTCTTTTCTCTTTCTTATAATTTCTGTGATAAGCCAGAATAAAATTTAACTTGATTGGTAATGATTAAGCAAGGACTTTTTATTACTTTTACCCATTTGAGTGTTTTTGTTTGTATTTGTTTAGATTCTAGCTCCCACTTGAGAAATGGTTGTTGAGAAAAATGTTGAGAAAAAATAACCAATAATATTTCACTCATCCCCTGCCACTATTATCATGCAAAAAACACCTAGGGATTTTACAAGATAAACAGTTCAATATAACAGTTTCGTCTTAGGCACTAGAACCTTGTAGATTATTAGAGACTATTGACTAGAAGGCTGATGGATTAAGTCTGTTGTAAATAATCAGTGTATTATGTTTATTATGCATTAGCAATGCAGTTTACATCAGATTCTTGCAAATACCAATAAATCATTTTACAAATTCTCTATTTTGCTATTAATTTTGAGAAATAATTTTATAATCACACTGCACACATCTTCTAAGCACTTTGGATAAGCGAAGTCACCGGTGTCATAAATGCATGTATTTGAATGAACAGAATTAGCTTCCCAATAAGCAAATTGTGTTTGTGTGACTCCATGTGTGTGATGTAGCAGCATTAAGAGCTGATTTCATATCTCTATGTCTTCACACTCTTTGAGCTGCGAACCTGCAAGTTTTAGCAACTGGCTCTATTGTTAGCAGATGCTAAGCTGTAATTTTTCCCTACATCTGGAAAATATTTTTGTACTTCAGTTTTTTCCTTTCAGTTACAACACACGGTAGTGGTGTTAACGCCCTGTATCTGTGAGTGTGAATGCTGAATTTATGCATGTGTGTGTGTACAGTCCACTCAGCTATCCGGCTGTGAACCGGTACTCTTCGTCCTCACTGTCATCGCAGGCCTCCAATGAAGTGAGCAATATCACTGGGCAGTCAGAGAGCTCAGACGAAGTCTTCAACATGCAGGTGTGTACTCAGGTCTGGCAGACACCTCCAAACTGACAGTTTAACACACACACACACACATACGCACTTGCTCAGTCAAGCTGAGAAAGCTCTCAGCCTTTAAATCAGCCTGCCACCTCAACCCTAACTATACCTTCTCTTACATCTCTTTAGAATCTCTTTCCTTTCCTGCTCTCAGTCAGTCTCTCTTTCATCTTTTCCCCTAATCACACTCCCTATGTCTGTTTCTTTTGGTCTTTTATATCTCAATTGTCATCACACGGTTTTCTTCATTTTCTGCCTTCCTCTTTATTTCCCACTCCTGCTTAATCTTGTCTCTTCTCACAAGTTTTCCCTTTGACAATAAGATTCTCAGGTATGAGCTGGAACATGAATTGGATTAGAATGAAAATGAAGCCCGAACTTTTGCAGCTAACCTTATTTTCTGAGATCTCGCACAGAGGCCTGTTTCCGATTGTTTTTGTGATTGTTGTCTTCCTTTCTTCCTATTCTAAGCCAAGCCCATCTACCTCAAGCCTCAGCTCCAATCACTCAGCCTCCCCGAATGTGACCAGCTCAGCCCCCTCCAGTGCTAGAGGTGAGGACATGCATTCCACTTTCCCACAGACCCCAGAGTGTGTTTCATCATGATTATAGGCTTTGTGGAACACAGCTCTAGTAGAGTGATTATTTAGGTCACACCACTCACTTCCTGTTTTGAACACATACACTGAGTTTCTGGTTTATTGGATACCTACACACAATTTCACTTTATTAGATAGGATGAACCTATATTTAAGCTGCTTTATACCTTCTTTATTATCATGTTGCTGACTGTATCCCATCTGTTGCTATGCACAGCTGTGTAGCCCTGTATATTCAGTCTATAAATGGAAATGGACTGCCATGATGCTGTTTGGGTATTGGGTCAGTCTCAGAACAACATGTGTTTAATGTGTATCAGGTTTCATCGGTACGCTTTTTACTGGTGCTCCTCATTTGAAATGAATTTTGGAAAAAAAAAATGTACGTTTCCTGTTTATTATTTATTCCTCTGCATCATCTGCAAAGCTGGGTTCAGTGGGGCATGGGACAAAATTCAATTGTTGATACTTTGAACTATACTTATTGTGCATGTCATAAGTAACTTTGATGTGTAACATAGGCATATTGCCACAGTTTCGAGACATTATTTAGAAAATAATTAATTAAAACACCACCAGACCAACACTAAACCAACTTGGATCAATATGGAATATGGAACTCTTGCTGATCGACCAGCATACCGGAATCAAAAACACAACATATGCTGGGCATATGCATTTTTCATCATAATTTTGTATACATTTTTATAATAGTGTTCTCTAATTACTGTAGTTATGTATCTGATTTATTTATAATGGTATTCTTTTTTAGAATTTTTCTATATTTCTGCATTAATATGACCTATGACATCATTAGATTTTGACTGAAGTCCTGAAAGTAGATAATGAGAATCCATTTAAACAAATGAGCCAAAAATGTTATGCTTGGTCATTTATTTATTGCGGAAAAGAAATGTAAAATGTACGGGAGTGCTTAACCTTTCTGAATGAAGGTCCAGGATTTTTTTTTTTTTTTTTTTTTGGTACTGGATAAGTTGTGAAAAGTGCTGGAATTGGTGAAATGGTCAAAGTGTACAAACTCTATGTAGAAATACAAAGTATTCAACAAAGGGTTAAAATATTATAAGGTGAAGGTAAGTTGGTACATTAAGATAACCCTGCGATGGATTGTTGCCCTATCCAGAGTGTATTTGTGCCTGTGCCCATTGAATCCTGGTTCGGCTCCAGACACAACCCTGAAACTCTGAACAATATAGGCAAGGATCCAAGGGGATAATCCAAAAATATACATAAATGCATCTTAGCAGCCATTGCTACTCCCACTCCCCTGCATTAACTATTACAATGAACTATTGTCATATTTGTCAGGTTGATTCTGGTCATCATACAGGTTTTCCGTCCTTCTAAGCAAATCTACAGACCATTTTATATTGCAAGCTTTGTTTTACATTTTTATGTATTTATGCCATTTGCTGTACAAAATATGTATTTATGCGTAACGCTCTTAGTACGTGCATGTGTTCTTCAACGAGGATGTTTTTGGTTGGTAACTTGCAGAATCAAACCTGATTGGATTTTGAATTATAAATGACAGCAATCCCAGTGGTTTTTCTCTTATAAAAACGAGCCATGTGAATACGATCATGTAGCTGTTTAGCTCTTTTTACACACCTCTATAGCATTCAGATTTCCTTCACAACATATTTTAAACTTAACTTTAAACTTGGTCTTTGTAACCTCCTTTCTCCAGCTTGCTTTCGCTCAAGTGCAGGTGGCATGTAATGTGTAGGGGACCAATTACAGGCGGCGCTGTGTAGCAGAGCAGCTGATGGCTGTAATGGTACGGTGAAGTGGCATGTGAGTGCTGGCCGTTCCCCGGTGTTGGAAGAGTGAGAGCACAAGCTGCTCCGTCCGTCTGGAAATCCGTCTCGCCGCCAAATAGCCGTCTGTCACCATCAGACTCCAATTCTCACCTCAGCAGGAGGGTTATGTGTGGAGAGGAGTATTGCTTCTGCTCCAGCTGCTTAGTATGTCTAGAAAAAGGACAGAAAGAATGAGTTATGTTGTGCTGCTAGGCTCACATTCGCTGTGTTGTTACTGTTTTCAGGTTCACCACAATTGTCTGAAAAACACAAGCATGCCCGTGAGAACTCCTGCCTTTCTCCAAGGGAGAGACCAAGCAGTGATATATTTCCCACTCAGCTTGCCTCCGCACAGGTAACTATACTGTTTATTCTTATCCATGCTTACATGTCACAAAATTGCGTGAAACTCTGGTTTTGGAATTGCATTCTACATACTAATTGTGAGCAGTATACGCAGATTTAGAATTATTGCAAAGTAAACAAAAGAAAAACAGATTTTTATGGAACTGCCTACTGAAGGATCATTTTAACATAAATTAAACAAGTTACTTTAGTTACCGTATTTTTCGGGCTATAAAGGCGCAATATCAACGATCGGCTGCTAACGGATCTATTTTCATACATAAAGCGCACCTGGTTATAAGGCGCATTAAATGAAACGAAACTCTTAAGTTCTGTCGATAGCTCAGTTTGGTCTTTGCCTGGCGCAGGGCGTCTTCTTGCTTCCTCCACTTCCATACCATTGATTCGTTAATGTTGAATTCTCTCGCAGCTGCTCTATGTCCACGTTGTACTGCGTGACTGATAGCGTTGTGTTTGAAATCCGCTTCGAAAATGAATGAATGAATGCACGTACCCTAATGCTGAAGCACATACCGTATTACTCCGCGATGCTGTGCACTACGGTGGCCGTAAGCTTCGTAACTTACCAAGACCATGCTAAAACATTTTGACAGATTTATGAGCGCCGTGTACCATCTACAATCGGTTCTAGGTCAGAAGGCTCAACCAGAATTAATTCATACATTAGACGCACCGCATTTTAAGGCGCACTGTCAATTTTTGAGAAAATTAAAGGATTTTAAGTGCTTAAATGGTCCGGAAAATACGGTATTGCGGTATTGAAATCATCAATAATATATTATACAGGGTGTCTATAAAGTAAGTCCCAAAAGTAAATTCCCAAAGGCATTTTACTGTTTATTGTTGTATTTCATTAAAGGGTATATTTAAGTTAAATATGTATTCATAAATTAATACTGTACATGCCTTATTAGAAAAATTGTTTCTAATCAAAAAACAGATTTTTATGGAACTGCCTACTGAAGGATCATTTTAACATAAATAAAACAAGTTACTTTAGTTATTGAAATCATCTTAATATTACACATTAAGACAAATTCTAATTTAAACAGTGATGAAAACTGGAATGAGTCACACCATAGGATAAGTGAAGCAACAAGCCTTAGCCTTAGCCTTAGCTTAAAGATGGCTTTTTTCATGTCCAGTTAAAAAGCCCATATAAATTACTCTAAACCAGTACCACACAACCAAGGACACCCCTTTTCCCCCACAGAAAGCTCTTATTTTCATTGGTTGTGTGGATTCAGCAGACCCACATACACTTTCTTATGATCACCTGAAGAAATTATGCTAATTCAATGAAGCATGTGATCAGAATGGGTGGTGGGGGTCGGGTTTTGGCAGGTTGCGTCCAAAATATTGTAAAATGCTGCCAAAACCTTATATATTCAACTTAAATGCTATGTTAATATTACCTTGTGTAACGTTAACAGCACCTTCCGCTCTATGGACTGGATGCTTTCTGCTGAGATGTTGAAGTATTGATGTTGTGCTATTGTCGTAGGCTCCTTTAGTTTTACAATAGACCCATATTTTTTGTTTTTTTCAGCTTGAAATGATTGCAGCCTGAACAATTCTTGTCATTTTCGCTGGTCTGTCTGTTCTGTTCAAGTCTCACTGTTTTGTCTTTCTCTATTTTGCAATCCATTTTGTCAAATCACATCTTATTCACATCACATGCTCACATTGTAAGCGTGCTGTGCAACAGTAACAATCATCAGTACAAAACACAGTGAGCTATGTATAGTTAGATGGACTGAACAAAGCTTCGATGCAAAAACATGCTTCAATGGTTTTTGGTAATGAAGTTACTCAAGTTTCCCAAGGAATGCTTTCAGCCTTACCTGCAGTGGCTGAACACAATTTGAAGTAGGAATTGACAGATGACATCAACAATGACATGGAAATAGTGCATGCATAAATGTATTTGTGTTTTTTTTTTCAGAGACCCATCCCACATCTGTCAGGAGAACCCTCTCAGGCCCCCAGTGATCCCAACATCACCAGTTCTGACAAAGGTGCGCTGCATTGATAGATACAAACCTACACACTCCCACATGCACTGGGCATCCATGTCATTTAAAGGCTTGTTTTATGAGCTATACATTGATGAATACTAGGTACTAGCTGACAGCTACTCAACCATTTATTTTAATTATTTTTTTAACTTGAGTGTTTCTACTTGAAACCTGAATTTATTGTAGAGTGTCTATAAAGTAAGTCCCACTTTAGCATTGTTTATGTTGTTTTCCACGTCAGCCATGGGACTCGCATTGAATCAGTGTAATATGCATAAAACCTCATGCTTCATATGTATCAGGAAGCAGCCTCTCATGTATGTTGGCTGGTAAGTAATATATTTATTAAGTTGGGACCTACTTTATAGACAGCCTGTATTATGGGTTCCCAAAGGCATTTTGCTGTTTAATGTTGTATTTTTATTAAAGGGTATATTTAAGTTAAATATTTATTCATAAATTCATACTGTACATGCCTTATTAGAAAAATTATGAAGTGCAGTTCTGCTTGAACATATTTTACAGGGGATTATATAAAACTACTTAAGTTTAAGAAAAAAAATTCCCGGTATTTGATTGCTTTTTGGTATTTTTACTGCTTTTGGTGGTTAGAAGGCATTAACAAACTGAAGCTGAAAATGCATCAAAGTAGAGGAAGATCTCCTCTTGACAGTTGTCTGTGCAATAAGCCGGCATGAGAAAAAAATTTACTATTTTTTTAAGACACCATTCCTCTGGCTGTTTTTCAGTCATTATTCCACAAAATTGTTAATGCAACAGTGCTCTTGTATGTTAAACTGTCATGGTGCCGAGATTACTGACCTCATATTTTGTGTCTGAAAGTGGTCAAGCCTGCTCCGAGCAGCTGGAGTCTTGACACACCGCTTTCTGACACTGTTGGAAAGATGGCGTGCCCTCCTGTCCCTCCTAGACCACCGTACTCAGGTAATAAAGCAGCATTGTATGTCTGACCTCCATCACTCAAATGAATACTTATTGTACCATTTAAACTCTAACCAGTTGTCTAGTGTAAGGCAATCCTTTACATGTGTTTTCATATTCCTGTTTCCACTCTTTGCCTGGCAGTTATCCAGAAATGTACAAGGATATTTTCAATGGTCTCACACTTTCATGTGTGAAGATTTTTGGCTAAATTTAAGTGGATCCGTCTTTTGGAATCTGACTATAAACATAACCTGCATGTATTAAAGGGTAGCGGATCCACTTTAAGGGGATTCAGCCTGCTCTTGCTCATGTTATAATCCTGGATGAAGAGATGAGCCTCCTCATAGTATTTCTCTCTCTAATCTGCATGACACCCCTGGGCTTCATTAAATCCTCACACAGCAAGCGAAAGCTGAACTGTCTCTGCTTTTCGATTTTCTTCCTCCCCTGCTGTACCCTCACTCTGCTTCATCAAATTTCTCTTTTTTTCTCACCATTTGTTAACTGGTCCCACCAGTGTAAATTTTTAGAGTCAGTCTTTAATTAACTTTAATTCAACCTTAATTGGGTTGTACTTTTAAACAAAAGACATTGCAACAGAGCAGATTTGGAGAGATCAACAGCTGTAATAAGCAAGTCATCATAAGGCAATAGTGTGGGAAAAACTCTCTGAAATGGGAAACATAAGAACTTTAGAATATATTCATATAATACATTTATTTGCGGCATAGATTAAACAAGGTGCTGCAAACATTACTCTGAGAATTTGGTCCATATTGACATGATAGCATCGCATAGTTCCTGCAGATCCATGATGAGAATCTCCCGTTCCACCACATCCTGAAAGTATTCTATTGGATTGAGATCTGGTGACTCTGGAGGCCATTTGAGTACAGTGAACTCAGTGTCATGTTCAAGAAACCAGTTTGAGATGATTTGAGCTCTGTGTCATGACACGTTATCCTGCTGGAAGTAGCCAGCAGAAGATGGGTCATGAAGGGATGTGGTCATGAAGGGATGGACATGGTCAGCAAAAATACTCAGGTAGGCTGTGGCATTTAAAACATGCTCAGTTGTTATTAAGGGACCCAAAGTGTGCCAAGAAAATATCCCCCACACCATTATACCACCAGCAGCATCCTGAACCATTGATATAAGACAAGATGGATCCATGCTTTCATGTTATTTATGCCAAATTCTGATCCAGACATCCAAATGCGCAGCAGAAATCGAGATTCATCAGACCAGGCAACATTTTCCAATATCATATAGTCTAATTTAATACCTCAGTTGTAACAAGTGGTTGTTTGAGTTACTGTTGAATTTCTGTCAGCTTAAATCAATCTGGCCATTCTACACTAATCTCTGGCATCGGCAAGGCATTTTTACCTGGATAACTGCTGCATACTGGATATTTTCTCTTTTTCGGACCATGGCTCTGCATGAAATTCCCAGCAGATCAGTGATTTCTGAAAATACTCAGACCAGCCAAACTAACACCAACATCCTGTCGAGTATGGGCAACAAACTGACCTGTCGGCCACCTTGTAGAACATTCATGAAGCGTTCTAACTTGTGGAACACTCTAGAACATTCCAGAACATTCTACAACCTCTGAGAACACTCTAGAACCCCACAGACCATACTGAAAACTTCTTGAACACTGTAAAACCTTATACATATCACTACTAAATAGTTGTTCTTTGTTTTCTGTCAGACTATGCACTACACAGTAAATCATACAACTTTTGACTTTTATCCTACCTTTCAAGTATCATGCAAGGGTTTGGTGTGTAGCTGTAACATCTGGCACAAATGTGTGAGTCTCAGGGCAAACTTTTCAAAGCTCACGCATCACAAAAAAGCTCCCTTTTGTGATAACCAATATAGTGGAGTTCATTACTTTGACTGTATTGGAATTGCTGCTGAGGGTTCTGTTGCAACGAAAATTTACGGTATCATAATCCATCATCCAAATTCAAATTTCCAAAGAGTACTATTTTTATACTGCAACAGATCCATTTACCAGCTATCTCTGGTTCTTTTCAGAAATCTTGTGTGGTTTATCATTGTTTGATGACAGACTAGGCACTGAAGAGCAGTCGAAGATGGTGCAAAACCTCCATCTTCCGCAATCAACCAATTCATCTTGACCATCGACCTGAATCACTCGATAACAAGAGCCTTGCATCTTGTGTTACATGGAGAACAGCTGTCATCTTTGATGTTCTTCATATAAATGGAAATGAGAAAGCTGAATGCTTCCTGGCAAAAAATCCTGCTGAATGGAGTGATGACCCCTCATATCAGGACTTTAAGAGGGCAGCATTGACAGTGACGGTCATCAATGACTCTGCTGAGAGGGCAATTGCGTTAATGCAGAAATATACAACTCAATTCTGACATAGAATGAGGAGCAGGAGAAATACATTCTTCACATTGTTCAACAATACAGAAAGATGTACAGTAGCTATCCTGCTCCAGAGTGGCACTATAAACATTGGCTGATTGATTTATATTGTAGTGTTTGTGTGAATGTTATTGAGAAAGTCAAGATAATGAGATTTTAAGAGATAACAAAAACAACAACAATAATAAAAACACTGCATGCATTTAAACTTCAATGTACAGAGGCTTTTCGTCCGCCAAATGTCATATGTCATAAAGCATAGGCTGTGATCTGTATGTTTATGTGGGACAGAAGCTGTCAGAAAATTCCCAACCAAAATATTAGATCAATAAAGATTCTGTTCCTCAAGCACAATCTTGTGACTTGTGGAACATCAAACTTGCCTTTGGTACAGCAGTGTCATCATTGTGATACCAGTTTATCATAATGCTTTAGTTCCATGATCCCCACATCTGTAACTTTAGTGCAGTACCTGTTTGCAAGTACAAAACAAAGATCGATTTTCCTAGAACAGAGACTTGTGGAACACCAGATTTTTTACAGTGACAGAATTTTCAACCTAGAGTATCCTAATATCTCTTTGGTCATGATACCCCAGGGTTACAAATCTAAAACGGTAAATCTAAAATTGTAGCCCTGGATTAACTATGTATACCTTGACCTCCATTAAGTGAACTTGCTGTGTTAGGAAATATAAGATGAGTATTTTCTGAAGAGGGATGAATACCTTCTATGCATAACAGGCCAGTTTTGTCCTTAAAATCAGCTACTGATCAACAAAGCACCACATATATAGGGAACAGTTTAGCCATCATAATCTGTAGTATCTGTCCTTATGTTCGTTAAAGATGACAGCTGTGGACCCTAATGAAACTAATTTTCCTGAAAGCCTACAGCTGGCAGATGGATAAGGCACTTAGCAAGAACCTCCAACATGTACCAATATGTCTCCTGGCTTTAAAACTAGCTATGGCCATGTGGCTGTTGCTGGATAAAACTGACTTTCTCGAATACTGATGTCAAGTAGTCAGAAATGTAAGACTCAGTGAGCCTTATGTGTGTCTTTGAACAGGGTCCCCTGCTAAAAACATGAGATCACAGTCACCAGTATCCCAGTCACCACAAAAGGTAGGAGCTATTTTCACTGTCTTTTTCATTTGTAACCGTATGTGGGTTAAGTTGCATTGGACATGTTGTAAAGGACATGTTAATGGAATTAGATCTCAGCTGTGCGTTGACATACTAAAACTTTCCAGTGCTATCTGACTGTCAGTGGTTGTCGCTTGTTCAAATTGCTCTGCTGATCTTTATGCTTTATTGGTTAGAACATGGTAGAGCTGCTTGAGCAAAATCGTGATACAGTCACATCAGTCATGGTGCGCGTGATGAGTGTGTCATTATACTTTGCATAACAGATGTATTTACTTTTCAAGGCACCATAACTGAGTTAACTGGTGAGTTAAGTGTTTGCCCCTTCCTGATTTGCTATTTTTTTGCATGTTTGTCACACAAGTGTTTAAGGTGTTTATTATTAAGGGAGAAAAAAAATCCAAACCTACATGGCCCTGTGTGAAAAAGTGATTGCCCCCCCTAACTTATCTATGATTTATCACACCTGAATTTACTGTCTCTAACCACACCCATGCCTGATTACAGCCACACCTGTTCTCAATCAGGACATCACTTAAATAGGACCTGCCTGACAAAGTGAAGTACACCAAAATATACTTAAAAACTACACATCATGCTGAGATCCAAAGAAATTCAGGAACAATTAACATAGAAAGTAATTGAGATCTATCAGTCAGGAAAGGGTTACAAAGCCATTTCTAAAGCTTTGAGACTCCAGCGAACCACAGTGAGAGCCATTATCCACAAATTCCGAAGACATGGAACAGTGGTGAACCTTCCCAGGAGTGGCTGGCCGACCAAAATTACCCCAAGAGCGCAGGGACAACTCATCCAAGAGGTCACAAAAGACCCCACAACAACATCCAAAGAACTGCAGGCCTCACGTGCCTCAGTTAAGGTCAGTGTTCATGCCTCCACCATGAGAAAGAGACTGGGCAAAAATGGCCTGCATGGCAGAGTTCCAAGACGAAAACCACTGCTGAGCAAAAAGAACATTAAAGCTCGTCTCAATTTTTCCAGAACACATCTTGATGATCCCAAGGATTTTTGGGAAAACATTCTGTAGACTGACGAGACAAAAGTTGAACTCTGTGGAAGGTGTGTGTCCCATTACATCTGGTGTAAAAGTAACACAGCATTTCAGAAAAGGAACATTATAGCAACAGTAAAATATGGTGGTGGTAGTGTGATGGTCTGGGGCTGTTTTGCTGCTTCAGGACCTGGAAGACTTGCTGTGATAATTGGAACTATGAATTCTGCTGTCTACCAAAAATCCTGAAGGAGAATGTCCGGCCATCTGTTCATGACCTCAAGCTGAAACGAACTTGGGTTCTGCAGAAGGACAATGATCCAACACACCAGCAAGTCCACCTCTGAATGGCTGAAGAAAAACAAAATGAAGACTTCAGAGTGGCCTAGTCAAAGTCTTGACCTGAATCCTATTGAGATGCTGTGGCATGACCTTAAAAAGGCCGTTCATGCTGGAAAACCCTCCAGTGTGGCTGAATTACAATTCTGCAAAGATGAGTGACCAAAATTCCTCCACAACGCTGTAAAAGACTCATTGCAAGTTATTATCATACGCTTGGTTGCAGTTGTTGCTGCTAAGGGTGGCCCAACCAGTTATTAGGTTTCGGGGGCAATCACTTTTTTTCTTTTTCTCCCTTAATAATAAACACCTTAATTTAAAAAACTGCATTTTGTGTTTACTTGTGTTGTCTTTGACTAATATTTAAAATGTCCCGAAACACTTAAGTGTGACAAACATGCAAAAAAATAGGAAATCAGGAATGGGGCAAACACCTTTTCACACTACTTCTCTCTTTCACACACACTTTCAGTTATACTAATTACTACAGGGAAGGCAAACCTCTGAAATGGGTCAGGTCTGACTATTAAATTCTTTATTACAGTCCTTTTGCCATGTAGGAGATCCCAGGGAGATTGATAGCCTTGTGTGTAATGGAGCATATTCTTGTCAGAGGTGCAAGCCAGCTGAATCCTTTGCTCTTCCAACTAATCAGTTTCATGCTTCTGATGTTGGAACTCATTTGATCCCATGCCAGTAATTGTGCTGTATTCTGTTTTGTCATGTTCTGATCTAGCAGGTCGTATCAATTCCAGACCAGGCTTTCTGCAAATCATATTCTCACTAAGCACACATTTATTCTCCATTACCTAGAAAGTTGTGCAGAGAAACTCACAAGTGGGCGATAATACGAATGAGCTGGTGAAATTAAGTAGGCTGGGATACAGTGTTTGTCATACAGTATACTCTAACTGTCATGTAATGTGTGTACACTAAGTATTATATATTATATGTCAATTGAACATGGTGTGTTTCAGATGGTCTCTGAGACTATGTGTAGGCCAAGAGTCCATGTTGTAATGCTGTTTGGCAGGGTGCACTGAGCTGTCAGTTCCTAGGTTGTGGTCTGTAAAAAGATGAGTTCCCTGGACAAACAATTGATCAGGTGTCCTTTCTTCTGTAATATTAGTTACATACACCTCTTTTTATCTTTTAATAACAGCACCAGTCCTGTCAGGGAAGGACTCCAGCAGTTTGTTACGGGGCTATTATACCTAACAAAACTATATACCTTTTTTCATTTTATTGTGACAATTTAAGATAAAATAATATTTAGAAATTTATAAATAATTAATATTAATTCTGTAACTATAAGTGAAATCTGTCTGAAATAAATCTTTCTGTAAACACATTCCATGTTTCCTGGCTTAGATTTAGTATGAATCATTTAGCCAGGTAAAAGTTTATTTATATAAAAAAATGGTTATACTTGTTGTCTTTTGTTGTTGTTTCCCCCATTCGCACCGTTAATGGGGGCACAGTATCCCGGTGGATAGCATCGCCACCTCACAGGAAGAAGGTCCTGGGTTCAGTCCCAGGGTGTAGTGGCCTGGGTCTTTTCTGTGTGGAGTCTTCATGACCTCCCCGTGTCCGTATCAGTTTACTCTGGGTACTCAGGTTTCCTCTCATAGTCCGAAGACATGCGTGTTAGATTAATTGATTATGCTAAATTGGCATTGACTTGAGTGTGTATATACAGTGGGGAAAATCATTTTTTGTTACACTACCGATTTTGCAGGTTTTCCCACCTACAAAGAATGTAGAGATGTGTAATTTTTATCATAGGTACACTTCAGCTGTGAGAGACAGAATCTAAAAAAAAAGCAAGATACACGCATTGTATGATTTTTAAGTAATTAATTTGCATTTTATTGCATGAAATAACTATTTGATTACCTACCAACCAGCAGAAATTCTGGCTCTCACAGACCTGTTAGTTTTTCTTTAAGTAGCCCTCCTATTCCGCACTCATTACCTGTAATAATTGCACCTCTTTGAACTCGTTACCTGTATAAAAGACACCTGTCCACACACTCCATCAATCACACTCCAACCTCTCCACCATGGCCAAGACCAAAGAGCTGTTCTAGGACACCAGGGACAAAACTGTAGACCTGTGGACAGATGAGACCAAAATAGAGCTTTTTGGTATCAACTTCACTCGCCGTGTTTTGAGGAAGAAGAAGGATGAGTACAACCCCAAGAACACCGTCCCAACCGTGAAGCATGGGGGTGAAAACATCATATTTTGGGGGTGCTTTTCTGCAAAGGGGACAGGACAACTATACCGTATTGAAGGTAGGATGAATGGGGTCATGAATCGCGAGATTTTGGCCAACAACCTCCTTTCCTCAGGAAGAGCATTGAAGATGGGTCGTGGCTGGATCTTCCAGCATGACAATGACCCGAAACACACAGCCAGGGCAACCAAGGAGTGGCTCTGTAAGAAGCATATCAAGGTCCTGGAGTGGCCTAGTCAGTCTCCAGACCTGAACCCAATAGAAAATCTTTGGAGGGAGTTGAAAATCAATGTTGCCCAGTGACAGCCTCAAAACTTGAGAAGATCTGGAGAAGATCTGTATCTGACCTCTGTAATTGCAAACAAAGGTTTCTTTACCAAATATTAAGTTCTGTTTTTCTGTGGAATCAAATACTTATTTCGTGCAATAAAATGCAACTTGATTATTTAAAAATCATCCAAAGTGATTTTCTGGATTTTAGATTCTGTCTGTCACAGTTGAAGTGTACCTATGATAAAAATTACAGACCTCTCCATTCTTTGTAGGTGGGAAAATTGCTAGTGTATCAAATACTTATTTCCCCACTGTATATGACTAGTCTTGATATAACTTTGTGTTTAGATGTAACCTTGTGAGTGTTGCTGAAATGGCCACTGATGATGATAAATAGACATTAATAGTTAACAACTTTATCAATATTTACAACAATACCAATTTAATAAATAATATACTTTGCAAATCCTTAAATGTTGCATGATGTGCAGTGTATATTTCCATATAAATGCTAGACATAAAAAAAAAATACCAAACATATTGACCTAGCACTAAAATAATTAAAACTGAAACTTACTGCACATATGAAAACCAACAGTTTTGCACATATTCGATAAAATACCTGTTCACCAATTTTAATACAAAATCTGCAAAAGTGGTGTCTTGAGATGTCTTCTACTGAGTGCTTCATTTAGTGACAGTGTGTGAGAGCCTGTTTCTTCATTTCATATGCTGTTCCAAATAGTTCTGCAAGTTTTTAGATTTATTTTGAAGAGCTTTTCTGAAGTTAGTTCAACAGTGCTCGTTGCAGAGTAAATTTAAACGTAAAACATGTTATCACTACTCATTTAGAATTGTATTAACACAGGTGTGCTTAAAGTCCTCAGTCTGGAGATCCACCCTACCACAGTACATAACCAACAGTACTGTAGCATTAAAGATGGGTTTAGAGGTATTGCAAAAGCACTTTGTAAAGCCCTCTCACAGATGCACTGTTATACAAACATGCTGTATGTCAGTAACCAGAGGAGAGGTAGGCTGCAAATGCAGCAGTTTTATTAGGCAAACACAGAATGGAATAACCAGTCCAAAATAATACTGGGGAAACCTGAGCAATGTAAACACAACTAGAAAGGGAAATCAAAACCAGTAATCAAAGTAAGTCCAAAGGTAATCCAAATTTGACAGTCTAGCAAAAAGTTAAAAACAGGATTAATAATGCAGTGCTTTAAATAATGGTAACAACAAAAAGCAGATAGCACAAAGCAGCAATTCATCACAATTTTAAAATACTCACCCAGCATCAGTCATTCCTTATTTAAAATAAGTATATAAAACAGCATGTATTACCTTTTAACAATCAAATTGTATTTGATGGTCATTTTGTTTTAATCCAGTGAGTCAGTGGTGAAGAGCAATCCTGTTTTACATGCTTAAAACTTAGAAAAAAAAATGTAAAACTTATGTTGTTTTAATAATATTTAGATTAGGATATACAATGGTGAAGTGAGTGGTTAATTTTCAGATGTATAAGGTTTAGTATTTTAATGATTTAATATAAGACTTTAGACTGGCACAACACAGAAATGAAAGCAGACATTTGTGGCTTTCTTAATCAAAGAAAACCACAAGCAGCAATTCTAAAATGCTGTTTTACATTTATTTGATGTCTTTTTACCGTAACATATATTTCATACGCCTGTTTTCAGCCTAATTCTATGCATGCGCAATATATAGTAAATGGTTTAAAAAACTGATATTTACAAACAAATTTAGATCGTCCTCAGATCTACAGGGACTTTCATGCAAAACCATCTCTAGGGTTTACAGAAAATTCTATGAAAAAAAGAAGATCTCTAGTGAGCTGCAGATGTCTAGGTGAAAATACCTTGTTGATGACATCAAATATGTATTCCCAGAAGAATAGTGAAAATTTTAACAATTTCTTGGATATGTATAATATAGCTTATATGACTTAGTTAGAATGGCCAGAATGCATTATTGCTTGATTTAGTTCTACTATAACATGCAGATTGAATACATTAAGATAATTTTCTATATTTATTTTTACTTCTTGCTTTATATAAAGTTCATCTTGATTAGTATGGTCGCATCTAGTCCTCATAACCTAAGCTAGAAACTTACACCCATAGCATGTTAAAGTGGCTGGCAACGACAGTTTTATGCAAATTTACGCACACCTGGTCAAATGGCATACTTTGTTAATTTTCTAAATAAAGAATTCGTAACTAATTTAAGTCTGGTACTTAATATACCAGTTGGTGTGTGCAGAAGGTTGGACATATGAAGGTTTCTACATGATCCACTAGTGTTATTTGTAAGACCTTAGAACTTTAATAATAATAATAATTTTTGATAGATTTGTTAATGGCACAGAAAGTTCATATTTATATTTTAAAAATAATACAAAATAGGGAATGAAAATAAGTAAACAAATATAAAACAACAAAAAAATCAGAACTAAAAAGCCACAGACCTTCTTGATCTTTATTTATTTAATCATTTTATTGATGTATTGTTTGTTGATATATTTATTAATACAAGAAATCCACCTAGTCAAAAAGTGTAGTGGTGGGTCAGCGATTAAGCCACTGGGTTATTAACCTGTTGGATGGAGGTTCAAGTCCCAGCCCTGCCAAGCCTCCACTGTTATACTGCAGAGCAAACTATCATTAGTTTATGTAACAATGTATTTATTGTAACCTGCTTTGGATAACAGCATCTGCTAAAAGAATAAAGCAGTCAGTACTACAGCAACTGCAGAAGTGCCTCAGTTGTTATGGGTCTGGAATAACCTGTCTGTTAACCTGTCAATGAGTGCGTTTACATGCACTTAATAATCCAGTCATAGTTGGATTTCTGCAGTTATCTGATTCTTGTGTTGATTGAATTGTATTGATTATTGGGACTGCAGTGGCCTAGCGGTTAAGGTACTGGACTATGGACAAGAAGGACCAGAAGAAATCACACCACAGCCAAGCTGCCATGGTTGGGTCCTTGAGCAAGACCCTTAACCCACAATTGCTTGGATTCTAAAACTGTACCAATTGTAAGTCGCTCTGGATAAGGGCGTCTGCTAAATGCTGTAAATATAAATGTATTCAAGTGGTCATGTATACAACATACTCTGATCTAGAAATCAGATTGAGAAATCCAATAAAGAGAGTTGAATTTTACCCCAGTAATCTGAGTACTAGTAGCATATATACCAGTTCTATATACCTGATTTCAATTGGACTAGTGGGGGGAAAAAAAAAAACATGGTTGCCAGGTCCACTTATTCTTAGAGATTTTGGTTCTTTAGGACTTATTTACACAGACAAGGTAGGGAATTATTTTCTGGAATATTGGAATATTTTTAAAATACTGTCACCAATTTTGAATATCATCACCATTTTTTAATACCGTGGTATTCTTGAATACCATCATACCAAACAAACCTACTGGATAATGGTTTTTGCTAAATAATGTAAATGTAGATACTATATCTACTGCACCATAAGGTCTATTTAGATTAATTACATGTAGCCGATATATACAGTCTTATGATTTGTATGTGTGTGTCTGTCTGCAGATCTCCATGCCTCCCTTCACTCCCTCACCTACCGAGTGCCATCATGCTGGACTAATACCCAACTCACCAGGGCTGTCTGGCAGTTACAGCAGTGGTATCTCTTCTCTCAGCCGCTGCAGCGTTTCTGAAGCCTCGTGTACTGAGGCCATGCTTCCTATCGATCACACCTTCCCCACGTCTGTGTCCAGCGGTTCTGACGAGCTCAGTCATCGAGAGAACAGGACCCCACCTCCTTACAGCACCCAATCTCGACGACCAGTGCCTATTCCGCAAAGCCATTGCATTCCTGTGAGTGCTGATGCTCCACCCATTCCACCAAAACCCCACCAGATACGAAATGTTAAGCAGCCAGTTGAGCAATTGCCCAGACCACGCCCCCTTCCTAGGAAAGTCTCTCAGCTCTAGTGCTGTGGAAGGAACATAACACCAATTGCACTTTCTCTCTTATTTGGGTTGAAAAACCTGAACTTTCATTTGAAATGAAAGACAATTATGACTGTCAGGTATATTTTTAATACAGGAAGGTATTACAGGGGTATAATGTCGAAATAACTCCAAGCTAGTACCAAGTTATTGTCTTGCTGGTGTATCAATTACAGTGTAAATATTGATCATATTGATATGAGACATATGTTTTGCCTTAAGTATTGAAAACATAATCTTTTTTACAGATGGGTAATGCATGTTTTTGAAGTACATTAGAAGTCCAGTTTACTTTTGAGATAAAGGTGCTAGCTGCCTCCATCATCTCTCCATGCAGGCACTAGATGATAACAGCTCGTCTCCACACACCCCCACACACTCCTACCACATACCATTCCCAGAGATGGAATTATGAAGGATGTTGCTTTTTGGAGGCTAGTTTACTAAACTGTCACCCATGTGCAGCATGTTGCTGTAGTTATTTATTACTGATTTGGTAAGCACAAAATATTGTGAAGAAAGAACAGAAATGAGATCCATCCTTTCCACACAAAAAATGCCCAGTTATGCCCTTTAAAACTTCCTTTCATTAGATGAATTGTTAGATCATTGAATCACTCAGGAGCTCATAAGGATGAATTCTTGGCTTATTTACCAAGTATTGTGCCAAAGTACTTGCATTCTTTGAACGCTATTAATACTTAGGGAGGCTGAAACAGTCACATAATGCAGCTGCTTTCCAAGTTATAATACTGTCAGTTTGCTCAAACATAGGCAACATGAAGTCTCAATGGCATACCGGTTAATCAATAGCACATCTATTACCGATCCTGCGAACCCTGTATAAGTAAGGAGCTAAAATAAGCTTTTTTTTTTTGTCTTAACCTGATGGATCACTTTCAAAAACAAGGCCTGCCATTTGCTATCCACATTCTACTTTCCCAGTAAAGAATGAAGTGCTGATATATGTTATGTTACCTCTTCTACAACTGTTGGTAGGCGTTGTAGGTAATTGTTCATTTGAATGTCTCCAACACATGCTGTGGTCTGTGACAATATATCTGTACTACACCGTAATGATGCAACCGAATGGCACATTTTAGATATGCAATAATATTCAGCTATTTTGGTTTTTAGTTACTATTTTACCAGGAATCAGATATTGTGCCAATGCGATTTTAACACCCATTTTTGGTACCTAAACGTTATATATTAAACAGGTGTTGCCCTTCAAACAGTTTCAGAAAATATTACATCAGGCATTTGGTTAATGATAATTAATGATCACCTCACTCTTTCTTATATATTTTTTGGTTGTGTGTGGGAAAACATAATGTTTGCCATTTGTCATCACTTTTTTGCAAGTCATCGTTTGTGCTTTTGGTGAAACTCCACAAAAATCAGTGCTTGAGAAAATTGTAAATTATATAATGCAGTTGTAATTATGCCAAATACTATACCTTCTCTATTGTAAATAGTGTGGTTTTTAACAAATTTTAGCTATAACAAATTTACAGCTTTGAATGTTGGAGCAAGCTACGATTATTAATTGTTAAATATTTATGATTTGGGGGATTGTAGAGAAAATGAGGTCAAGCTGAAAAGTCTAACACATTTACATTCTAATGACTTCCTGTGTAATAAAATGTTTTCAACAAGAGCATAATGAGTCCAATCTGTGTTTCATTATATAATGGCTTTAATCCTTTTCGCTGCACATTTGGTTCTCTTATTTTTATTTTTTTCTTCTCCTAATTGACCACGTGTGTTACTTCTGTTTTCCTATATCTTTATGACTATGACTATAGCTATACATCTCTGTGTACACCTTTAATGGCAAGTGTTTTCTTTTTTTTTCTTTTGTACGTGTTTATTCTTTTTATTTTCATCTTTAGCTGAATGTTAATTTCTTGTTATCCAGCATGTTTATTTCTTTTCCTATACAAGCATTTTCTCTTTCTTTGTGTATTTCCATTTTTTTACTAAGAAAACATTTCTTGTTTTCCCATATTATGTATATTATATTCCTCTCTTCTACATGTGTATTCCCCTTTTTATGAAAAAAATTATGATCTTTTCATCTTTTTTTACACAATCATCCCTTGTGTTCCTCTTTACCTCATTTGTATTTTCAAGTATTTTCCTTTATATTTGTTTATTTTATTTTATTTTTTTCATGTCTACAAGTGTTTTGTCTGTTTGTCCTATATTATTACAGCTCTATTTCCAACATGTGTATGATTTTATCTCTTTTCTTATAAGGCAAGTTTGGGACAGTATCACATTTCTTATCTGTATATTTGTTTTGTTTTCTTACATGTATATTTTTACTTGTTTTCGGCTTACAGGTGTATTCCTTTTCTCTTTCCTTTTAACTGCAGGTGGGTTTCCCTTCTTCTACATGGGCATTTCTTTTCTTTTTCTGCTTTGTGGATTTCATTTTTTTTCTCCCTTATTACATGTGTAATTTTTTTCCACATTTCTTCTTTTTATCTCCTCTCTGTGTATTTATTATTTATGTATTAGTTCTTTTTTTCTTCTCTGTTCACTTCCATTTTTTCAAAATAAGAAATAAGTAAAAAAGGGACACAACATTCACTTTCACAGGAATAGTAACAAATGAGAAATACCATTGTTGGTACCAATATGAATCACAAGAATAAGTACATTTTATTTATTTATTTTCTTTAGGACAGTCTGGCCTAAGCCTCTTACAGTAGTTCTAGTGAAGAGTAATTGTAATCCTAAAGCATACAGTGATATTCTAGAATATTGTGTGCTTCCACCATTCAGGGGAAAATCAGTTAAATACCCTACAATGCATTTCAGTTCTGAAGACGTTTTGTATTTATGAATACAGAAAAAAGAGAGGGGAGAGAGCAGACTTTAGTTCTTCTTTACTTTAGATGGATGCTCAATAACAGCCTGGGAGAAGCTTGAGGTGTTTTTCTGTTCAGGTAAATCCCAGAGGAAGAGTACAGACTCTTGGAGCTCTACAGGGAAACATATACATTGATCAAGAGGCAGATTTCAAAGAAAGCTTAGGATAATATATCCTCCTTCGCACCCTCCTTATTTCCTATCTGCTCTGTTCTGCTTAGAGATCAATGGGATTTACCTGTCAACTTTAAACTGCACATTTTTCATTCATCCCGTCTTTTTTGGGGATACATTATGACCACGATAGAGGACTTCTTCCAGAGTTATGTGGATTTTCCTTTGTATATCAAACACAAAGGCTGCTGAAGCTGGAATGAATTGAGTTACCCTTTTTTTCTGCTCTATGAAGTGTCGACATTGAAGTCGGATGGTGAACTTTTCTGTACAACTGACACACCATGAAGAAGGGACAGCCACATGCATTTTTGAAGATTTGTCTTTGGATATTCCTTCTCGGCAAAAGCACCATGAGATTCATGTTCAGGTAAATCCCATAGTTCCCTGAAAGTCCAAGGAACCAAGCTGTATTTTAACTTGAGTATTCTTAATGTTAATGTAATTAAAATTGAAAAGACAACTGTGTATAGGTCAAAACTCACTGTATATATACACAGTCTTATCACAATATTATGACGGCCCTTTGTTTTTACAAATCTCTCTGAGGTTTCATTTGGGTAGTGTACCTCTTGGTGAGAGATCGTTGACTGCTAGACATATACCTCTACGACACACTTGAAGACATTTTGCCCAGTTGACAGACTTTGAGAGGGGGTGCATCATTGAACTGAGGATGGTCATTTCGATGAATTTCCTGCCATCTAGGCAATTCTGACCCTAGCTGTTAGGACATGTTGGGAGTAGTGGTTCCGTGCACACATGGCAAACAAGCTCAGACAGACCACCAGAGGATTGTTTGATCTGCTGACAAGCATGACCAGCTCCAACAGTTTTATTGTCCATCTTCCAGACACAGGTGGCACCTTCTATACACACCCCTGGCAAGGCCATTTCCAGGCGCTTTACAAAAGGAAATTTGTTGTCATGGTGCCTATTATATGTCTAATGACAGCGAGCCACTGTCGCCTTCGTTTTTCTTCAAATCTGGGTTCTGCTTGGGATCCGATGACGGTCGGGTTAGAGTATGGAGGCCTTGTGGTGAGTGCTTCAATCCTGCCATTCCTGTGAACGTGGAGCGACACACTGCCCCAACTGCTGGTGTGATGATCTGGGAAGCCATCAAAATGGCAGTCAGTGATCCCTAGTAGTGATATGAGGGGCCTAAAAGCAAACATTTGTTTGGCCTGCCTGATACCCAGATTTATTTCCAATTAAACATTTATGGGTACAAGAGGTACACTTACCAAAAGTAGCCTCTAAAATCCTTTTTTAGGGCAGCAGTGGAAGCACTTTTACGCCTTCTTGTGGCAAGACCCAGTGTCTAATCGGACCACACCTGTAGTAATAATAATAATAGCAATAATAATTTACATATCTGCCTGAGACATAGCTGCATGCCAAGTTTTGCAGCAATCCAGCATTTCTATATTAGTGCGTTGTTCCTTTGTCAATGAATATGTGTGTATATATATGCCTTCAGAATTGTCTTAATTCTCAATGGCATATATTCAACAAGGTGCTGAAAACATTTCTCAGGTGTTGTCCATATTGGCATTATGGTAGCGTCATGGTAGATTTATCAGCTGCACATCCACAATGCGAATCTTCTGTTCCACCACATCTGAAAAATGCTCTATGGAATTGAGATCTGGTGACTGTGGAGTCCAACTGATAGTGAACTCATTGTCATGTTCAGGAAACAAGTTTGAGACGATTTGATCTCTGTGACATGGCACGTTATCCTGCTGGAAGTGGCCAGTAGAAGATGGGTACACTGTGGTTATAAAGGGGTGGACATGGTCATCAACAATACTCTGGTAGGCTGTGGCATTTAAACAATGCTTAGTTGGTATTAAGGGGCCCAAAGTGTGGCAAGAAAATATCCCTCATACCATTAGACCACCGCCACCAACCTGAACCACTGATACAAGGCATGATGGATTTGTGCTTTCATGTTGTTTACACCAAATTCTCACCCAATCATCTGAATGTTGCAGCAGCAATCAAGACTCATCAGACAAGGCGATATTTTTCCAGTATTCTTTTGTCCAGCAGCCCATCTGCTTTAAGGTATGATGTGTTGTGCATTCAGAGATGCTCTTGTAAATACCTTGATTGTAATGAGTGGTTATTTGAGTTACTGTTGCCTATCTACTGGCTCAAACCAGTCTGGATATTCTCCTCTGGCATCAACAAGATATTTTTACCAGGGGACCACAGCTCACTTGATATTTTCTCTATTTTTGACAATTCTCTGTAAGTCCAAGGGATGACTATGCATGAAAATCCTGAGCAGAAATCATTGTAGTTTCACAATGCCAATTTCCAACCTTTATGTACTCACACAGGGGACATACAATAATGTGGCACTGTTGTTGAAATAGCACAACAGTTACAACAGGAATATCTTTGGTGATCTAAAATTATTAGCTCTGCTACTAGGAATGCAGAATTGGTCTCACTGTATCCATTTCATTCCAGGGTAGAAAAGTATGGCACATAAACTATTCATCAGCCCAGCAGAGATATTTCTGTCTCCACTTCAAATACAACTCAGATTGATGAAAAATGTGATGAACAAAAGGTGATGGATTTTGCTATGTTTGACAAATGTTTCTAAGGGGAACTGACGCCAGCATTAAGGAAAGCAATTTTGTTGGTCAAGAAATCAGACAGGCTATCAATGACAGGGAGTTTGAAGATCTGCTAGTCGGGCCACAGAAAATAGCAAATAAGACATTTAAGGATGTTGTTGAGAATTTTCTTGGCAAACTACAGAGCACCAAACTACATTGAGCCAATTGAAGGCCTGCTTAAAACCATGACATGCGACATGTCATTGAAAATTCATTTTGTGCATTCATACTTGGACTTCTTCACTGCGGATTTTGGTGTAGTCAGTGACAAACATGGTGACAGGTTTCACCAGGACATTGTGACCATGCAAAAGTTGTATCGTGCTGCACCCACCTCTATGTGAAGGCCATGAAGTGCAAGTTCCAGACAACAACAACAGCAACAACAGAGTTTTTTTCATAATGGAGTCTTTCCCTAGTTCTAAGACACCTTGATCCCAGCTTAACATTTGTAGTTGATGTGGGTGTTTCAGACAGGAGAATTGGTGCAGTGCTGTTCCAGCATCTACATCTCTTTCCCCATTGCCTTCTGTGCCCACAATCTGTCACCAGCAAACCACAACTATGATGTACGAGGGTGAGAACTACTGGCCAAAACTCACCTTGGGAAGGTATTGTGACATTGGCTGGAATGTGCAAAGCATCCTTTTGCAGTCTTCATGGTCATTAGAACGTTGAGTAATGGAAAGTACTAGAAAGTATGACAATGATGAGGTCTATTAATCTATGTTTCATGTTGTTGGTCCCTTTGTCACCTCACAATTTCCTTACCAGACAGGGGGAAGCAAAAGAGCCCCTTGCTATCTTTATTGGCTAACCATTATTTATTTATATATATAATATATAATATACATATATACATATATATATATATATATATATATATATATATATATATATATATATATATATATATATATATATATATATTGTAAAATAAGTCTTAAATTACCCACTTATTCATGCCCCACTCCGACACATAATTACACTGCCCCCTGTGGTTTTAATTAATTCTTAATAGGTATTCAATTCATGATTTAGTTGTAAGATGATATTTGAATTCTTTGAAATATACTCTCAGAAATAATGTATAAGAAAATATTTATTGTTTACATTTTGCAATGTCCAAGGAATCTCCAAATTCAGTCCCAACATAAGTTTTTTTTAAAATATGAAATTACAAGGTACCATTAAATGTAGACAGCACTTAAATTTAAGGATCTCTATCATTTCAGCCACACTCACAACAGATTCTTATGTATATGAAGCATACAGTCATAGACTCCCCATACACAAACAGTGGCAGGAAAATGGATTGTACTGAACATCTCAGTTGTTCTCAATATCACACATTAGGTTTCCACCTCCCTAACAAGTTAGTTCATCAACTTTCTGTCCTGCCTTCCAAAGTTAATATAGCAATGATTGCCAACTTTGATGGAGAACTTGTTTGGCTTCCACAGAGCCCATCAGACACATATGAGATTAATCGAAATGCCAATAGTGAGCCAGGGTCTACTGTTCAACACCAATACCTGACCTCACAGTCATGTTCCGATATCTAGTGGAAAGCCTTTGGATTTTTTTTTCCCCTTTAACTAGAGTAGTGTGTATATAAAGTCTTTTTAATACAGGCCTGACTGGCCTAATATTTACTGTTCATGGCTGTTTGTTGGCAATCTGTGCTCACAAGGTGCCTTTATTTAATTAGAAATTGGGTCACAATGCAGACTTGTGATGGTATAGTAGAAATAATGTAGATCCATTTTTGTACTTTGATTTTCCAGTAATGCTTGGGGAGCATGGTTAGTTTCATTATACAGGGTCTTTATTTCAAAACCATTATTGCAACCGCATGTATTTTTTGTTGTTCCTCCCGTCTTTGAATAAACCTTCTTGATAGCCAACCATGTGTGGCCAGAATCATGTTGCTTTCTAATCAGCAGCTTTTCTTTTTCTCTGCAATTAGAAGCCTGTATTGGTCAGTGTAATCAATGCTTAAGTTTCTTGCTCACACAGTCTTGTCAGAGACCACGGGAAGTGTGGATGCGCTGAAGCTGAGTTATAATTATGCCAGCAGGCAGGGACGAACCACAGATCTATCTGTGAAAGATTCCTCTCCTTAATTAAGCACTCATCAAGCTAAATCAATCGTCTTTTCTCTCCCACCAATTACACATCGCTCTCACTTCATCCACAAGGTCAATATTGCATTCAGCTCCAGTCACTTAACTACACTTGCATGCCATTTGCTCAGAATTATGTTTTTGTCACTTTACCCATCCTGATTTGAGGTTCTGCATCAACATCTCTATAATGTTCTGTACCAGGAATGATTTTTGGAGCCTATGTATAAAATGTCTTTCTTTAGCTCAGTCATGTCTGAGTGCCTTATTGAAAAACAATACCAAAAGATTGATCAAGTCAGTGTTTTTGGAATCATCCTAGAATAGGATTTTCTGCTCACTTAACATTTCAATTGATATGATGGAAAACACAGGTACCTGCTTTATTTACCTACAGATGCCTCATCAGTTTGGGTTGGTTTCTTATTACTGTGTCTTTGATGACTTTGGGCTGTTTTATTTTCTTAGTTCAGATGCAATAATGTTGTAAGAACAGGCGGTGTGCATACTGATAATCTGGGTGCCTGCTTGCTCAGAAGCAGCACATATCCAGGAGTGGTTTTCCACTTCTTGGTTACTGCAGAGATAAAGGCAAGGTTGTAGTGGAGAGTGTCTTTTTCACTTGACTTGGTACGCTGGGTCACTTGCCCTCTCCATCTGTCTCTGGGAACCACTGGGAGCTGATAGTGTCACCTTTTGCCATGCTCCATCTGCTGCTCTTCGTTTTTACTGATTGTCACCAACTATTGGGCCTGAAATATTTATGAAGGGCCACTCTGTAAAGAGATCTTCTGTATTTTTTTGGTGTCATATTCTTATTAGCATGGCTGGATTTGCTACAGTAGTTTAAATTGGCTAGTTCTGTATGCACACATGAAATACTTTGTTCTACTCATTTCTTTGACATTTTCCATGTCCGTTTAGTTCACTGAGTGCTCTCAAACCTCTAACAAAGGTGTAACTGAGCAGAAAGCCTTAAAATACTAGACGGCAACAGAGCATTTTATGAAGACTTTGGAACAGTAGATGCATTCTATAAATACAAAAAAGGGTACCAGCTATCCAACTACTTCTGAAACCTTCAGTAGCTGCTTAGTAAACAGCATTACGTTGCACAAGCTCAAGAAAATGGTCACCATGTGTATACAGTGTACTTTCATGCGTTGGAATGGAAAAGCAGGGGTGGTTTTGGACAGCTCTGAGACGGTAAAATGTTTCAAATGGACAGGAAAATAACTTTTATGACAGGGATCACAGAAATTGCAACAGGCCACATTGCAGTGCCCTTTCCTTCAGTGTTATTCTTTAGTGATCCAGCAGGTTGGGATTCTGCAGAGGGGTTTCAATTCAAGTTGACACTGACTGAGCATCGCTAATGAGACAATGATGTCAGAGATGCATCCATACTGTCTCTCAGTCTGATGATAAATTAAGTATGTCACTTAAATTAGACATTAATGGTAAGAGTCTTACAAAAAATACCAGTTCCTTCCTTTGTGCATTTATTTATTCCTGCTTTTTTCCAAAGGAAACTGGATGGATCAGCCTTGCTATCTGCTTGATTTGCATTGCTTGAGGGTACTGCAGATGGAGCCTGTATATCCTCCATGATTGTGGGTGTCATGTCAGGTAGGCAGCCATGGTGGGCTCTAATATATTCTGTCAATTATGGGATAAACACTCCTCCTTGTTTCTGAAATGAAATATAATGCTCTTAAGTGAAGCTCTCACTACTTGCAATAAACAAAACAGTGAGTTCACAAATGATACTGATGATATTTGGATGCTTCTCAGCAAGCTCATGAAATAATGTCAAATTATCTAGAGCACCATAGTATGGACCTGGGCAAAATGAGAAAAATGCCCATGATGTATGCTAGTTATATGCCACATTTTTGCTATGCTCGGTATACTGTCTTCATCTATCAGGTTAGCATATTGGAAGGAGGTTGCTGGAAATTCACTGTGCACTATTTTCATGCAGTATTTCAATGATTTGGCGAACCAATTCAAAGTGGTTCACTGCAGTACTGTATTTATAGTGGGTAATCTGTTACACTCACAGTTTGAGGCTGTTCATACAATGCAGTACAACGTAGGTGTATGTGTACACGCACATGTTGGCACACACTAGGAGATGTAGGCGGGAGCTACTGGCTCTCATCACCTCTCTGAATGCTCTGTGCTGCAGTCTGGAAGCAAATAAAAGCAATTTACACTTTATTCATTCACATTTCGTATAATTGAGACACATTTGGCTCTTATGATGCATTGAGCTGTCCAATGTGACAAAGACTAATTTTGGGTTAGTGTAGTGTATGTGTGTCTTTGATGCCTGCTGCATGTTTTAAGCATTGATGTTCTGTGAGTCAATTGGAATTCAGAAATGAAAATTAAACCACCTAGATTTTGGTAAAGATGTACTGTAGATAGATGTACTAATTTTATTATTGAATATGTGCCATTTTCACTTGCATGCTTCATCTAATTGCAAACCATTTATGTTTACATTTGTTAGATGGAAATACTAATAATCATAAATGCAAGTAATATATTTGCATATACATCTGGATAGTTAAAAATATCTGGCCATATTCCATTATATAGTTTATAGATTTGCCAGTTTAAAAATCACGTACCTTTGTAAAACCTACACGTAGGGATTCAGAAGATTCACGTAGCAAAATAATTGACTGAAGTACTGTGTATGCAGTCAAGACCAATGACTACACACAGCTGTGAACATAGAAATCAAGCAGATGCCATATGTGCATAAAACATTTAATTCCAAAACCATTTGTCTTTGCTGCTGTAACAACCTAAGCTCTTCTGTATCTGAGTCTTTTACCTGTTTTTGGATTATGATTACAGGTATTTTACTATGCTATAATTGTAAAACTATTTTAAGTATACTTAGATGTGCCTTAAATATCCAGTGGTTCATGAAAGTTTGAATTTAGTTATCTACAGTGGGGCAAAAAAGTATTTAGTCATCCACTGATTGTGCAAGTTCTCCTACTTAGAAAGATGAGAGAGGTCTGTAATTTTCATCAAGGGTACAATTCAACTATGAGAGACAAAATGAGAAAAAAAAATCCAGGAAATCACATTGTAGGATTTTTAAAGAATTTAATTGTAAATTATGGTGGTAAATAAGTATTTGGTCATCCACAAACAAGCAAGATTTCTGGCTCTCACAGACCTGTAACATCTTCTTTTAGAAGCTCTTCTGTTCTCCACTCGTTATCTGTAATAATAGCACCTGTTTGACCTCATTATCTGTATAAAAGACACCTGTTCACAACCTCAAACAGTCAGACTCCAAACTCAACCATGGCCAACACCAAAGAGCTGTTGAAGGAGACCAGGAAGAAAATTGTAGACCTGCACCAGGCTGTGAAGAGTGAACCTACAATAAACAAGCTGGTTGGTGTGAATAAATCAACTGTGGGAGCAATTGTAAGACATACAAGACCATTGATAATCTCCTTTGATCTGGAGCTCCACACAAGATCTCATCCCGTGGGGTCAAAATGATCATGAGAACGGTGAGCAAAAATCCCAGTAGTACACGAAGGGACCTAATGAATGACCTGCAGAGAGCTGGGACCAAAGTAACAAAGGCTACCATCAGTAACACACTACGCCGAGAGGGACTCAGATCCTGCAGTGCCAGGCGTGTCCCCTGCTTAAGCTAGTACATGTCCAGGGCCATCTGAAGTTTGCCAGAGAGCATATGGATGATCCAGAAGAGGATTGGGAAAATATCATGTGGTCAGATGAAACCAAGATGGAACAGGACAGGACGACTGATCCGTGTTAAGGGAAGAATGAACGGGGCCATGTATCGTGAGATTTTAAGCCAAAACCTCCTCAGTGAGAGCATTGAAGATGGCTGGGTCTTCCAGCATGACAATGATCCCAAACACACCGCTCAGGCAACAAAGGAGTGGCTCCGTAAAAAGCATTTCAAGCATCTCAACTCCATAGAAAATTTTTGGAGGGAGTTCAAAGTCCATGTTGCCCAGCGACAGCCCCAAAACATCACTGCTCTAGAGGAGATCTGCATGGAGGAATGGGCCAGAATACCAGCTACAGTTTGTGCCAACCTGGTGAAGACTTGAACCTCTGTCATTGCCAACAAAGTTATTATGTTTACAAAGTATTGAGTTGAAAACCAAATTTATTGACCAAAATACTTATTTTCCCACCATAATTTACAATTAATTATTTTTTAAAAAATCCTACAATGTTATTTCCTGGATTTTTTTTCTCATTTTGTCTCTCATAGTTGAAGTGTACCTATGATGAAAATTACAGACCTCTCTCATCTTTCCAAGTAGGAGAACTTGCACAATCAGTTTCTGACTAAATACTTTTTTGCCCCACTGTATATTTTTAGCTAAATCTAATCTAAAACATCAGAGTTTAATTGAAGTCCTGAGAGTAGATAAAGAGAACCCAATTACACAAATAAGGAAAAATACACTAGCTGACAATAAAATAAAGCACCCAGATAGAAATACGGGATTGCTGCAAATCAGCATGTGGTTATGTCACAGGCAGATATGTAAATGATTACAGGTGTGGTCTGATTGAACACTGGGTCTTGCCACTAGAGGGTATAAAGGTCCTTCCTCCACTGCCCTATAAAAAGGCTCTCAGAGGCTACTTTTGGGTAGTATACCTATTGGTGAGAGATCACTGACTGCTAGACATGCCTCTCTGACACACAGATGTTGCAGCCGGGCCTATAGATCTTGTACACTTGTAGTTTGCCAAAGCTGTTGTCCCAGGTGGTCCCATAAATGCTTGATTTGCGATAAATCTGGTGATCAAGCATCCCAAGGAAATGTTCCAATCTGGCAGAGAAATTCTTGGGACACTAGATGGCAGGAAATATGTCGAAATGACCATCCTGCTTCTCTTAGTCCAATGATGGGCCTCCCATCAAACTCTGTTAACTGGAAAAAATTTCTTTTTTATAGAGGCATGTCCAGCAGTCAATGATATCTCACCAAGAGGTACACTATTCAAAAGTAGCATCTGAAAGTCTTTTTATAGAGAAGTGGGGGAAGAACTTTTATGCTCACTTGTGGCATGGCTCAGTGCCTAATCAGACCACACCTGTAATCTTTTACATATCTGCATGCTGAGTTTTGCAGCATTCCAACATTTCTATGGGGGTGCTTAATTTGTGTCATTTGATCATTCAAGAAAATTAACCTATATTTAATATCTGTGAGTGGCAAAAATATGTGAACCTCTAGGATTAGCAGCCAATTTGAAGGTGACATTAGAATCAGGTGTTTTCAGTCAATGGAATGATAACCAGGTGTGAGTGGACAACTTTGTTGTATTTAAAGAACAGAGATCTATCAAAGTCTGATCTTCACAATGCTTGGAAGTGTATAATGGCACAAACAAATGAGATTTTTAAGCACTGCAGAACGAGAGTTGTTGATGCTTATCAGGCTGGCAAATGCTATAAATCCATCTGTAAAGAGTTTGGACTCCACCAATTGACATCCAGACAGGGTTGAGCACAAACTGAGTAAATGTTAGACTAATGTAAGAAGGGTTTCAGGGAAAAAAAGGTTTTATGGATGAAAATAGAATGTTTTAACTTATTTGAGATATGTTATGTCTAGAGAAAGGAAAACACTGCATTCCAGCATAAGAACCTTATCCCATCTTGTGGTAGTATCGTGGTTTGGGCCTGTTTTACTGCGTCTAGGTCAGAACAGCTTGCCATTATTTATGTAACAATGAATTATGAATTACACTAGCAAATTGTGAAGGAAAATGTCAGGACATCTCTCTGTGAACTGAATCTAAAGAGAAAGTGGGTCATACAGCAAAACAGCCAGCTTAAGCACAAGTTGTTCTACCAAAGAATGGTTAAAGAAGTCAAAGTCTTAACCTTAATCCAATAGAAATATTGTGGAAGCAGTGTACGTGTGGAAACCCACCAACGGCCCAGAGTATAAGCTGGTTTTTTTTATAGAAGAATGGGCTATAATTCCTCCAAGCTGATGTGCAGGACTGATTAACAGTTACTGGAAACATTTATATTTAGTTACTGCTGTACAGGGGCACACCAGATGCTGAAAGCAAAGTTTTGCATAGTTTTTTGCCACTCACAGATATGTTGTAATATTGAATCATTTTCCTCAGTAAATAAATTACCATGTAGATTATTTTTGTCTCATTAGTAAATATTTTTTAGAAATAGAAATATATGTATATACAATTAATAACACAATCATATTAGTTGATTTACTTTATTTAAACAAAACAGCGCAGTCACTGGGGATGCAAAGGGTACTCCTAAGTGCTGGTATCAAGCCAGGACAAATGGATAGAGTCTCATAAGGAAGGGCATCTGGCCAAATGTAACATGCAGATCATGGTGATGTGGTGGCTCCTAATGGGATTAGCCAAAAGAAGAACAACAACATTATATAATTGTCATGTTTGTCAAAAATGGGAGCTGAACACAATCCAGAAACACGGTGGGATTCACTAACGTTAAAAGTAAACAGAGTCAGGAACCTCAGTAACGTGATTTAAGTGAAGTGTAGGAGTGAACAGCATTTAAACTTCTGTGAGTGTGATCAGTAAATTGGCATATAAGAATGATTGAGTGAAGGGCAGTGTGGAAGTGAATTATGTTGGGACTTGCACTCTGGGAGTGATGGAAACGGGATTGCCCCTTCCCTACATCCCACAAGGAGTCCACAGGGGTTGATGCATGTGATGTCTCCCATGTGCATGGTCGAGTGGTCAGATGGTCTGGGCCTGAAGCAATCCTGGATCCAGAATGTGGTGGGCTGGAACCCAAGAGCATTCCTCATGGCCGGAACCCTGCCAATCGAAAAGGTATTGAAGGCCTTGAGCTCCCCAACAGAAATCAAGCAGGTAACATATGGTATAGGCATGGGCATTGTCCATCTCAGTCGTTGTGGAAAGGGCCACTGTGGATTCATCCTGGGTCCAATATACTGGGGTACAGCTTCTTATTGCCCCTGTGAAAGCAGATGTCCTGAGTGGAAAGCCAGACATGATTACCAGGTTGGTATATAGTGACATGGCTTTGTTTGTGGTCAGCCTGCTCCTTATGCTGACCTCTATATATTTTGATGGGCCTGTTCCCATAGAGAGTCACTGGACCTGATCCAGGGATTGATGACTAGTGCATTAGCAGGGGACAGGTTCAAGGGCAAGAAGGGGGACTGGAAACCCAGGTACACTGGAAAGGTGCAAGTCCCATGGAAGAGTAGGTTAGGAAGTTTTGCGTAATTTCTCCATAAATACCTGGCAGACCTCTGAAATGAACTGGGGACCCTGGCCAAACAAGATATTTTCTGGAAGCCCAAGTGCTGCAAGATGAGCTGGAACAATTGTTCTCCAATCTAGAAGACAGTGGGCACTTTTCCCCCTGCTGTGACTTTTTAATTCTAGGAACTAAAACAATTCCTGTACCCTGTGAACGAAGTAGACAAGCTGGATTGTAAGACTATAAGAGTTCACTCAGATAATGTGGGGCCAGGCCATGTAGAGCTTTATAAGTTATAAGAAGTATTTTGTAATCAATGCGGAATTTAACTGGTAAACAGTGCAGTGATGATAGAACAGGAGTGATATGATCAAATTTTCTAGTTCGTGTTAGCACTCAGGCGGCTGCATTCTGAACTAATTGAAGTTTATTTATAGATTTACTAGAGCATCCAGTAAGTAAGGTGTTACAGTAAGCCAACCTTGAGGTTATAAACGCATGAACCAGTTTCTCTGCATCATTAAAAGAGAGGATATTTCTAAGTTTAGCAACATTACATCATTGAAAGAAAGCAATTCAAGTGATGCTGCTAATGTGCGCATCAAAGGAGAGATCTGAATCAAACATGACACCTAAGTTTTTTTATAGATGGATTGGGCAATACTGAACAGCCATCTAGATTTAGCCAACCTGTCTCTCACAGTCTTGGGTCCCACTAATAGAACCTCAGTTTTATCTGACTTAAGTAAGAGAAAATTAAATGACATCCAATCTTTTATTTCCTGTACACAGTCCTCAATTTTGTTGATTGTAAGGCCGTCATTTGGTTTTGCTGATATGTACAGCTGTGTATCATCTGCATAGCAGTGGAAACTAATGCCATGTTTACGAATAACTGAGCACCATGTGGCACCATGTACAGAGATAATATAGAACATCATCAACAAAGACTGAAATACTGATAGTTCATTGGTTAGTTAAATTAACAAGTATTCATAGTGGCCAGAGTTCATCAGGAAAGCTGTCTTCCATTCATCACCCTCTGGAATCCACACTAAGTTGTGGAGATTGAGCTTGGGGAAGAACTGGGCTTATTTGAGGCATCTGGGATCAATGGTAGTGAATACGAGCATTTGCAAGTTACTTTATTGAGGCCCATATAATCAATACCACAAAATCACATCCCATTTCTGGATAAAGAAGAACACTGCAGTTACTGGTAAGGTGGAATATAAACTTATTGGTGAGAGCGTCTGAGACATAGTCACATACTGTATGGCCTGTGTCTGAGCCAGGAAGAAATTATAACCATGACAGCATGGAGGCATTATTCCTTACAAGAACTCTATAGTACAGTCATAGGGTCAATGTGGAGGCAGTTGAGTGGCTCTTTGCTTACTAAACACCTTTGTGAGATTGGCCTGCACATTGTTGGGTAGTGGAAATGATCATTCGGTGGATGTAATGCAGTGGGGGCGGCAGTTGGGTGACCAGGCATTGATTTCATGTGTGCTCCAGAAGATGACAGAGCTGTGTGAAGCCAAGGTAGGCCCTGATTGAGAATTACTCCCAAGTTATGGAGAAGACAGAAGCAGAGCATCTCTGTGTACATGGAATGATGGAGATACTCACTGGTAGAGTCTGGTGGGTGATGGTACCTGACCCCACCTATCCCCTGCTGCAATGCCCAGGGGCTACGATATTTGTTTCACTGGGAAGTATCAGTTCTCAGATTGACATCAAGAACATTCCCCTGGATGCCAGAGTCAATCAGAGCTAGAACATGAATGACCATGCATGACCCCCAACTTCTGGGCAGTGGCCCTACAATTTAGAAGTTTTCTGTCATAACTTGTCAGAAATGGGAGGCGAACACAGAGTGCCGATTCAAATGCTTTAATATAAGTACTGGGCTGGGGCACAGAAGAGCAGAGCATAACCAGAAAAACAGATAAACAGTAATAATCCTAAAACAGAGCAGGGTTTCATTAACAGGGTCCCCATTAACATCAGCCAATGGTGAATCGGTGCTCATGACCAGTAAGTTGGCGAATCAGTACAGGGGAGTGAAGAATAGAATTAGATTCCAGAAGTGACAAAACCAGGATTGTGACAATAATAACAACATGTACTCGGAATACAAGTGCACATGGGGAATTCAACACTGCATTTTCTGAAGAATACATTAGTTTTCAATATGATTGAAAAATTTAAAAATATATTTTAACAACACCTATGTAGAGCTCTTCTAAAATGAGGGAAGGCTATAGTATCAGCAAACATGCATGAGATCCATATTAATAAACATTTTTTGAACATTATATTTGGGTGTCCACACTTATAGTTTCTACTGCCTGACTACCTTTTTGTCATATGCCTATTCCTTAGAAGTCCTATTTGAGTTCCAGTAAAATAATTTGCATGTTCTTCTCGTGTCCACGTGTATTTTTTCCGGGTGCTCCAGTTTCCTCCCACAATCGAAAGACTGTGCATAAGGTTAATTGATTATGCAAAAATTGGGCAGATGTGATTGTGTATGACTAGTTTTGATGTAACCTTGCACTTGTTGTGATGCCCACTGCAGCTGATGCGCCATTAAATAAAGATAATTCCCAATTCCCAGTAAAATAAATGTCCCCGATACCAGCATTACAACTGAGAATGGGAGGATAAAAAGAGATAAATCACATTTTCTGTCTATATGTGTGCTCTCATAATTTGTTCGACTTCCTGCTGTGTATTATCATATATCTGAATGATTCATGAGCTCTGTGAATGTTTGAACATGAAATCTGCACATCTGAACTTGTGTAAACATTTCTTATGAAATATTTTGTAATGAATCTGGCTGCTATTATGCTTTCCCATATGTGCTTAGCTACTGAACAAGCAGACAAACTGAAACCAAGAAGCCACTTGGCTAAACTCATGGTTCATAGGGACATAATTGCACTCTAGTTTTGGTTGGCATTGATGTTAGTTGTAGTGACTACATGTGTGTGTGTGTGTGTGTGTGTGGACAAAAACCTACAACATCAGCAAGCAACACAATTATTGACATTCAGTAAGAAATTTGAGCATTGGATGCTAAGTTGTGTAGTATCTATCTATCAAACTTAATGGAATGATTTCATAAGAAATCAACCTTATATATTTTACAACACGTTAGGTGTTTTGCAGTGGAGCTACCACGCTAATGCAACTAATAGATAACTAAAAAATAAAAGCATGTAAAATAATTTCTGTAAATACCTGAAATTGGGTGAAATGGGGATTCTTTTTAAACATGTTCATAAATTGTGGTTAGCTTAGGTGACTATATTTATAGATAAATGCATGCACAAATGACCAGATGAGGTCCTATTATACATGCAACTCTTGATCCCATTCTCAATACTTACATTGCTGTATTAGGGCGACATGGTGGTTCGGTGGGTAGTACCGTCGTCTCACAGAGAGAAGGTCCTGGGTTCAATCCCAGGTGGAGTGGTCTGGGGCATTTCTGTGTGGAGTCCATTAGTCCAGGTACTCTGGTTTCCTCCCACAGTCCAAAGACATGGTGTAGGTGTTAGGATTCACATGAGTGAACAGGAGTAGGACCCAAATGCGGTTAGCTGGATTTATTTAGTAAGCCCAACTATCTGGGCTGAGAAGAGTATGGGCATGCTTACAGGGACTATCACACTTCACAGAATGCATATAACACAGAACAATAATATACGCGGTGATATAATATAATGTGTGGGAGTGTCAGTGTACAGGAAGTAACCGATAAAATATATATATATATATCCACTTTACAATAGTGTGCACTACAAGACCTATGTAGGGAGGGAGGAGTGGCGAGACAAGGAGGGAAGTAGCTTTTAAACACCAAAACAAAGGAGCCATTCGGAGATGAGCTCAAACAAAGGATCTCGCTAAACAGTAGAGAAAACGAGATCCCGAAAACATACTAACATACTAACAAACTAAAATGCTAATAACAAAGCCAACTTGGCGGCGTAGGGAGCGTGGAAAAAATGAAAGCACGAGCGCGAACGAGGAAAGAAATAAATAAACCTTTGCTCGACCATGATGTTACAGTCTTTCCCACAATACCTTGCGGCAGAGAGCTACAAAATACCAAACATGCGACGAGAGACACCACTCTCAAACAGTCTTGAATAAGCGCTCGAGCAGTTGCATCTTGTCAACCCTCATCAGCGCTGAGCATAGTGTGCCCTCTAGTGTCGGGTCACAGAACTGCCTGCTTCCTAATAGCAGGTTAATGAATCTTATTGATTAATTAAGGTTCATAGGCTAATTGACTTTGTGTGCCCTACGATGGATAGGCACTCTGTCTATGGTTGTTCCTGCCTTGTGCCCTATGCCACCATCTAGGCACTGGCTCTCCCATGACCCTGTCCAGGATTAAGCAAATAAGAAAGTGAATGAATGACTGTATTACTGTATTAATGTGGGGATGACACAGTGGTGCAAGCAATCAACACACAGCTCCAGAAATTCCCAGTTTGATCTCAACATCTGTGTGAAGCATGTTTTCCCTGTCTGTGTGAGTTTATTCCAGGTTCTCCAGATTCCTCCCATGTTCTAAAAACATACATTAGGTTAATTGGTAACTCTAAATTGCAAGTCTGTGTTGAGTAGCATGGAGGAGGGAGAAGGATCTGTTTCTTTTAGATTTAACAGATTTCCAGTGGTGTTTGAAAGTTTGTGAACCCTTTAGAATTTTATATATTTCTGCATCAATATGACCTAAAACATCATCAGATTTTCACACAAGTCCTAAAAGTAGATAAAGAGAACCCAGTTAAACAAATGAAACAAAAATATTATACTTGGTCATTTATTTATTGAGGAAAATGATATACTATTGCATATTAGTGAGTGGCAAAAGTATGTGAGCCCTTGTTTTCAGTATCTGGTGTGACCCCTCCTGTGCAGCAATAACTGCAGCTAAACATTTCCTGTAACTGTTGGTCAGTCCTGCACACCGACTTGGAGGAATTTTAGCCCATTCCTCCGTACAGAACAGTTTCAGCTCTGGGATGTTTGTGGGTTTTCTCACATTAACTGCTCACTTCAGGTCCTTCCACAACATTTCGATTGGATTAAGGTCAGGACTTTGACTTGGCCATTCCAAAACATTAACTTTATTCTTCTTTAAACAATCTTTGTTAGAACGACTTGTGTGCTTAGGGTCGTTGTCTTGCTGCATGACCCACCTTCTCTTGAGATTCAGTTCATGGACAGATGTCCTCACATCAACATCTCTTTTTCTGAACTCCTCAGAAATCTCCTTTGATCGTACCATGACACACTTTCACAAACATGTGTTGTGAAGAGCAGACTTTGATAGATCCATGTTCTTTAAATAAAACAGGGTGCCCACTCACACCTGATTGTCATCCCATTGATTGAAAACACCTGACTCTAATTTCACCTTAAATTAACTGCTAATCTTAGAGGTTCACATACTTCTGCTACTCACTAATATGTAATATTGGATCATTTTCCTCATACAACAATATTTTTGTTTCGTTTGTTTAACTGGGTTCTCTTCATCAAATTTTAGGACTTGTGTGAAAATCCGATGATGTTTTAGGTCATATTTATGCAGAAACTTTCAAGCACCACTATATCTCCATAAGAGACATAGCCCAGACTGGAGTCCATTCTTGATTATTTGTCTTAAGTATTTGCGGATAAGTGTGAAAAACAACAAATATGATCTCATCAGTCAGACCAGGAGCCTGTCTCTAACTCAGAGGGTGATTAAATGTGAGATCACATAACTGTGGTTTAAATTCAACTGGGAAAAGCCAGATTCCAAGCAAAAAACTAACAAAAAATATTGTAAATAGTAGCATAACTCAGGCACAAAGTGCAACTTACTGTATCATGACTGAGTGAGTGAGTAATTTAAGCTTTAATTAAACCCATGATAAAGTAATATTACCTACAATATGTATGCTGGTCTAGGCTACAATTTTGAGCTTGTGCTACATCCATTTAATTTTGGCTTGTAACTTAAATTACATTTACTTTGCAAAATAAGCTACATCCTAAAACAATGTTTCTACTTAAAATTTTCAGTAGTGCTCATTGTATTAAATACAATTTTATAACTGAATGTTATAAATGTTATACATGCATATGTTTTGTGTCACTGATAGCTAAATACGTTAAGTAGCTGCATCATAGTAATTGTGTGAAATACAGTTGGTCCCAGTTCAATTCCAGTCAACAAAAGATTTTGGGGTGTCTATCCATAGTGTAACAATCACAATAACACTGACAGTTCTTAAGATGTTTTATATGTGTACAGTATATAGTTAATATTTTCACATGTTTCCATTGGAAACATTGTACTTTGAGAAAACTCTTAATCATAGAATTTACTACATTTCAATATAACTTGTAAAGCACCTATAAGTCAAATTTCCAATCCAGTATTAAGGTTCATATAGCCCACAATGTTTACACACACACACACACACACACACACACACACACACACACTTTTCTTTAGTATTCTTTTGTTAAGTGTGTGAATATAAAGTCAATCACAGCAGTTTCTTGAATGATTGTTTGACAGACATTTAACAGTCCTGACTTTAGAACTGGTCATAGCTGGTCAAGGCTATTTTCTTGTCTATGATCAAAATAGAATTACATATTTAAAATATACATAAATGTATATTTTTTATGCATTTATGCACGTATATTATTAACTTACTCATAACCTGTTAGCCAGGTGAGGTACTAGTCTAGATGGACGATGTTAACCACTACTCCAAAGTAGCTGCACTAAAACTACACTGGTCATATATTTAAAAAATAAAAAAAAAGAAAAGAAAAAAAAACTCCCATTGAAAAAGCACATAAACATTATAATGATGTTATAATGATATTATAACAAGCCTGTTATAACAACAGTAGTTTCTAACAAAAAAAAGAAGCAATATTGCAAACAAAATACATAGATATCACAATATGTTTGCCTTGTTTGATTGAAACTTCAAAAATCAGTGGTGTATTCTACAGGAAATACCAGGAAACTACCGTATTTTTCGGACCATAAAGCGCACCGGATTATAAGACGCAATGTCAACGATCGGCTGCTAACGGGTATATTTTCATACATAAAGCGGGTTATAAGACGCATGAAATGAAACAAAACTCTTAAGTTCCCTCGGAAGCTCAGTTTGGTCTTTATACCTGGCGCAGGGCATCTTCTTGCTTCCTCCACTTCCGTATCATTGATTTCGTTAATGTTGAATTCTTGCTTGCAGCTGCTGCTCTATGTCCATGTTGTACTGCATGCATGACTGATAGCGTTGAGTTTGAAATCCGCTTCGAAAATAAATGAATGAATGCACATACCCTAATGCTGAGCACATACGTATTTACTACTCCGCGATGCTGCGCACTACGGTTGGCCGTACAGCTTCGTAACTTACCAACGCTGTGCTAAAACATTTTGACAGATTTATGAGCGCCGTGTACCATCTACAATTCGGTTTCTAGGTCAGAAAGCTCAACCAGAATTAATTCATACATTAGACGCACCGCATTTAAAGGCGCACTGTCGATTTTTGAGAAAATTAAAGGATTTTAAGTGCGCCTTATGGTCAGAAAAATACGGTAAGCTGCTAACTGCAGCCCCAGAGCTGTTGCTCTAACTACTCAGCCCTCTGACACTGGTTGTGAATGTTCATTCGGACTGAGGTTTTTGGAAACACTCTCTCATCTAATGGCAGTTCCACTGACAGAACATACCAACATATTTAGACAACTAAGCTTTTGGGAAACACAACCCTGTCCAGCTCAAATCCAATTTGAGCTTAAATCCAAGCATGCTTAATATAACCTGAGTGGTTTAATTCAGCCTGTTCACTGGGCTGCTTTTAGTGCTTCTTTTGTCAATTTTTTTCAGCATCAATGGCTATTCAGGACAGGGTCAAGGTTACAACAATACTAGTCAGACTGGACCAATTTAGAGCAACCAATAGACCTAATGCATGTCTTTGGAATGTGGTAGGAAAACAGAGTACCTGGAGTAAACCTACACAGACACAGTGGGACATGCAAACTCCACACAGGCGGTGTCTGAGGTCAGGATTGAACCAGGGATCTCTGTAGCTGTGACGCTACTGTACTCATCACTTAAGAACTGAAAAAATAATAATATTTGTTAACCAAAAAAGAGCTTTTGTTTATACCAGAAAATGTTTAAAATGGTAAAACATTATCTTGAGTATGTAATGGCATATCGGAACACAATATTAATTGACTAAATAAGTAAAACAGATGCACATTTGCCTGAGCTGTCGCTAAGTAGATATGTGGTCTCAGAATAACAAAAACTGAAAGACTTTTCAGATTTAAACTGGGTATGGAAACAGAAAACATACCTAAAGCATTTAACTGGCCTCTAAATATAATAAAAATGAGCTGGCACAGACCTTCTGGCTCTCTTCCATTTCTGTTCATTACAGCAGGAACACCTTGCTCCATGACTACTTAGTACCATATTAGGACAGTAATTACTAGTCAGTAATTTCTTGTAAGATTTTTTTCCCCCCCATGTTTTATCCCTACTTTTCCTGGTCAGGGTCAAGGGGCTCAGAATGCAGGCAGAAAGTGTTCACTATAACTTGTCTACAACTGTGGTTTCACAAAGTTTTAATTTGAACATAAAACATGATGTTGACATTATATAAGTGTTACTGCTATTGTAAAGCTCATGTGGACAACATGCTTCTAAAGCATACAGAAACTTAGTAAATCAGTCAACTCTTGATTTTCATTAGTTTAATGCCAGTATTCATATTTCATAACCACTTAATCCAAGTTGTGGTTGTGGGAGGCTAGGGTGTCAGTCTATTGCAGGGCAATGTCAGTACTGTTACAAGCAACTATTGATTTTTAAGTAACAAAACAGTAATACCTCAATAATTAGTAATGAGTTACTATGTGTATGTTGGGGCCACCGATGGTCTGCATCACTGTGCACCTAGTCCACAGCCAGAGGAGCACTGGAGTGGATACAGTGGTGCTTGAAAGTTTGTGAACCCTTTAGAATTTTCTATATTTCTGCATAAATATTACCTAAAACATCATCAGATTTTCACAAAAGTCCTAAAAGTAGATAAAAAGAACCCAGTTAAACAAATGACACAAAAATATTATATTTGGTCATTTATTTATTGAGGAAAATGATCCAATATTACATGTTAGTGAGTGGCAAAAGTATGTGAACCTCTAGGATTAGCAGGTAATTTGATGGTGAAATTAGAGTCAGGTGTTTTCAATCAATGGGATGACAATCAGGTGTGAGGGGTCACCCTGTTTTTATTTAAAAAGCAGGGATCTATCAAAGTCTGCTCTTCACAACACATGTTTGTGGAAGTGTATCATGGCACGAACAAAAGAGGACCTCAGAAAAACAGTTGTTGATGCTGAGGTTGGAAAAGGTTACAAAACCATCTCTAAAGATTTTGGACTCCGCCAGTCCACAGTCAGACAGATTGTGTACAAATGGGGGAAATTTAAGGCCATTGTACCTTCCCCAGGTATGGATTACCAACAAAGATCACTCCCAGAGCAAAGCATGTAATAGTTGGCGAGGTCACAAAGTACCCCAGGGCAACTTCTGAGAAACAGAAGGCCTCTCTCACATTGGCTAATATTAATGTTCATGAGTCAATGATCAGAAGAACACTGAACAACAATGGTGTGCATGGCAGGGTTACAAGGTGAAAGCCACTGCTCTCCAAAAAGAACATTGCTGCTCGTCTGCAGTTTGCTAAAGATCATGTGGTCAAGCCAGAAGGCTATTTGAAGAATGTTTTGTGGATGGATGACACCAAAATAGAACTTTTTGGTTTAAAAGAAAAGTGTTATGTTTGGAGAAAGGAAAACACTGCATTCCAGCATAAGAACCTTATCCCATCTGTGAAACATGGTGGTGGTAGTATCATGGTTTGGGCCTTTTTTGCTGCACCTGGGCCAGGACAGTTTGCCATCATTTATGAAACATTGAATTCTGAATTATATCAGAGAATTCTAAAGGAAAATGTCAGGACATCTGTCCATGAACTGAATCCCAAGAGAAGGTGGGTCATGCAGCAAGACAACGACCCTAAGCACGCAAGTCGTTCTACAAAAGAAGGGTTAAGAAGAATAAAGGTAATGTTTTGGAATGGCTAAGTCAAAGTCCTGACCTTAATCCAATCAAAATGTAGTGGAAGGACCTGAAGCGAGCAGTTAATGTGAGGAAACCCACCAACTTCCCAGAGTTGAAGCTGTTCTGTACGGAGGAATGGGCTAAAATTTCTCCAAGCCAGTGTGCAGGACTGATCAACAGCTACAGGAAACGTTTAGTTGCAGTTATTGCTGCACAAGGGGATCACACCAGATACTGAAAGCAAAGGTTCACATACTTTTGCCACTCACTAATATGTAATATTGGATCATTTTCCTCAATAAACAAATGGCCAAGTATAATATTTTTGTTTCAGTTGTTTAATTGGGTTCTCTTTATCTACTGGCCTTTATGTGCTTCAACCAAGGCCCATGCTACCATGTGTTTTACTTTATAATATTATATTTTCGATAAATTATTGCATCCTGTCTAATCTTTCACTCTGGTTCCATCACTTGGACTTTGTTCTCAGTTTCTGGATATTTTCAAACAAAAAAAATGATTTAATCTATTCTCTGTTTCAGCCTTCCCCAGCATTATTGAAACCTACACTTTTGCAACATAACGTTTGTCTATTCTCCACTTTTAGTCCTGTTCCGGAAAGCTTTGTTGTACAGCTTATTAAGATCTCTGGAGCAACTACATGACAACTAGACCCCATGCCAAAGCCTTGGGTGAAAGCTTGTCTTTCACTTTGCCCTTTGATTTCTCAGGCTATTAATGCTTCACTTACCTCAGGATTGGTCCCAGCTTGTTTGAAGCTGGCTGGCATCACGCTGGTTCTAAAAAGAACTGGTTTAGACCCTGAGACTCTAGCAAACTATAGCCCAATTTCAAATCTTCCATTTCTAAGAAAAAATATTAGTGTAGACTGTAGCTGTCCAGTTAATTGACCATATCAAATCTAATGACCTATATGACGTTTTCCAGTCAGGCTTCAAGAAGAAACACAGTTCTGGGTTTATGCTTGTTAGGTAATAAATTATATCCTAGTTTCAGCTGATCAGGGGATCTTACTGCAGTCTTCGATAAAGTATGTCATAGCCAATTACTATCCTGCTTAGAAACATAATTACAGTAACTGTTACTGTATTTACTTGGTTCCAGTAATATTTAGCAGATAGGCAGCAGTTTGTTTCGTTAGCTGGCTACGGTTTGTTTTTTTAGGTGGCTCTCGTGGTGTACCACAGGGTTCAGTTCTCGGTCCATTGCTTTTTGTTTTGTACTTGCTCCCCCTTGTTGACATTATTCAGTGTTTTGCTGACGATTTGCAGATCTATATATACACTTGATTTGCCACCTTTTGGTTCTGAATAATTGTTTAGCTCATGTATTACTTGGTTGCAGGAGAACCTCCTGAGTCTCAATAGAAACAAGCCTGAAGCTATACTAAATGCCTCTCTAGCTACAAGTACAGTAAGAGGTTAAGTAGTACAGTTGTTTCTTTTCCGGGGTTTCACTGATTCTTTATAGACCCAGGTTAGCAATCTGGGAGTCATTTCTGACTTAAACCCCACATAAAAAAAAAACTCCACATCAAAAACATCTGTAAGAAAGCTTTTTTCCACTTAAAGAGTATTGCAAAGATTTGTTGATTTCCTTCCTTTGCAGAGACTATTATTCTTGCTTTTATAACATTCATAATTAGCTACTGTAATGGCGTGTTACATGAACTCCCTGCTCAGGTCTTGAACAGGCTTCAGTACGTACATAATTCTGCTCCAAGGGTTTTGACTTGCACTATATCCTGGGAGCATATTTCTACAACTATGAGACATTTGCATTGGCATCCATTCCAGAATCATGTATAATATAAACTGCTTGTCCTGGTTTTTAAATCTCTGCATGGCCTTGCTCCTTCGTATCTTTTAATCCCTTCCAGTTATACTTGCCAGCTCACACACTATGCTCCTCTGACTAGCTCCTGCTCTGTGTTCCCACTGCTAATTTGTGTACTTTTGATGATATTTGCGTACTTTTAGTGTTACTGGACTGATGTTGTGGAAAAAGCTTCCTTACTAGTTACATGCATGTCCATCCATGGCAAAGTCAATCTTAAAATACTCCTGTTCCACTTTGCATTTGGGTGAACAAGAGCTGTGATTTTTTAGACTATTTTCTTATTTATGTCTTATTTATTTATGTCTTATTTATGCATGTTGTTCATGTTAGTTTTGCACTCTTTACTTATCGCACCGTGTTTTTGGGTCACTAGAAAGGTGCTTATTAAATAAATGTTATTCTTCTTCTTTTTCTTCTTCTTCTTCTTCTTCTTCTTCTTATTTGTAATGAAATACCATGGCAGATGTGTGGAATCAAATGCACGTTTATTGGGATCAGACAATAATCGTAGATCCGTCAACACAGGTAAATATTCAAAACCAGGTAATCCGACAGCCAAGCGACAAAGCCAAGGGGTAATCCAATAATCAGAAACCAGTAGACAAAACAGTAGATAATGCACAGGGTAGCAGTAATGGTAGATGTATCATACGTTCAGAAACGTATGATAGGGTGTAGGCGGAAGAGCCGTCCACGTCCAGAGGCAGAGGGGATCCATCACCTTGGGCTGGTTCTGGGAGGAGGAGAGCACAGGTGTTAGTAGCGATACATGAAAAATAGGTGCTATATGATAAGACGGTGGCAATTGTAGACGATAGGCCAAGGGGTTAACCTGCTTAATTATCTTGAATGGCCCCACAAACTTTGGACTTAATTTCTTACTTTGCAGTTTGAGTCTTAAGTCCTTGGTGGACAACCACACTAGTTGTTCGGGTCTAAAGGACCTCATTTCCTGTCGATGGCGGTTGGCTTGTCTGTGAATGGCTCGTTGTTAGCGGATGTGTGCCTCTTCCCATTTCTGCTCGCTCCTCCACATCCAGTTGTCCACCGAGAGGACATCAGAGGGTTCTCCTGACCACTGGAACCGCGGGGGTTGGTACCCTAAAATGCACTGAAAGGAGGTTAGTTTGGTCATTGCGTAGTTTGGTTTGAGCGTACTCTACCCAAGGAAGAAAATGTGCCCAATCATGTTGAGACCGGGAGCAGTATGATTGGACGAATCTCTCGATCTCCTGATTCAAGTGCTCAGTTTGCCCGTTGGACTGGTGGTGATAGCCTGAGAATAGACAGATTTTCACATTGAGTAAGTTATAGAATTCCCTCCAAACTCGAGAGGTGAACTGGGGTGCCCTGTAGGTCACAATCTCTTCCGAAATGCCGAACATCCTAAACACATATTGAAACATGTATTCTGCTGTTTCTAATGCCATGGCGAGTTTCCTCAAAGGTACTATTCAGCATGCCTTGGAAAAACTGTCTATGATGACTAGAATACCCTGTGAGGGAGGTAGTTCAGTGATGCAGTCAATGCCTAGGTGGGACCAAGGACGCTTGGGGATAGTCAGAAGTCCCTAGGGGTAGTGGGTACTTATACTTGACCGATGTCATGTTTAGTCCCTAATAGTCAACGCAAGGCCGAGTCCCCCATCCTCCTCCTTCACGAAGAAGAAGCTGGAGCCTGCTGGAGAAGTGGGGGGATGAATGTAGTACAATGCGAGTGCTTCCTCTACATAGTTTTCTAATGCCTCAGTCTAGATTCGATTGAGGGGGAGATGTGCTGGGTAACAGCTCGATGGCACAGTCACCTGGCCAGTGAGGAGGTGCAGAGTCTGTAGAAAAGACCTCCATATGGTCCATATAGCACTCCGGGATGGTGTGGATCTTTCCTGTGTTGGGACTTTCCACCTGAGTCGCCTGGAGGGGAATCCTGATACAAGATCTGAAACACTGTTCTCCCCATTGGGTGATTTCATTTCGATCCCACGAGATGGTGGGCTGGTGCTTAACGAGCCAATGATAGCCCAGGATGATATCATGTCGGGGTATAGGGATGACCAGTAGAGCGATGCATTCCTCATGGAACAGCCCTGTGTGCATAATGAGTTCCGTGGTGCATTTTATCACCAAGCTCCTCCCCAAGGTCCTCCCGTCCACTGCCTTAAGTACTAGTGGTGAGTAAGGGGATGTGGAGTTTCTCTGCGACAGCCAGGTTAATGAAGTTTCCTGCCACTCCCAAGTTGATGAGTGCTGAAAGAAATATTGAGCTGGTATTCAGCAGTATTTGCACCTTAATTTTCATGCATCTCACGTTTATTTCGGGTGTAGTTGTGGCACTCACCTCTAATAGCGGGGGGGTGTTTGGGTGATTTGGACACAAAACACATGCGTGTCCAGGTTGCCTGCAGTAGAAATACAATTTCTTCTCCATTCTGTGACGGTGCTCTTGTTCTGACAGGTGGGCCCTACCTAGTTCCATGGGCTCCAGTTCAGGTTTGCCTGGTTCCATGCTGATTTTGCCACCCATCCTGCAGCAGATAGTCTGGTTGTCCATGATTAAGTTATTCATAACAATGGCCTGGTGCATCCCCGCTCCCCGCACTGCCAAATTTGGCCTGGAGATCGGGACGGAGGACCTGCTTAAACATGGCTCATGCCTGCTTCAGAGTTTGGAACTTGAGGGCGTACTCCACTGATCTGCATCTTCCTTGGCGGAGACAACTTAACTGGACACCCACATCACGTCCCGTGGTGGAGTGGTCGAACACCTCTTTAAAGAGCAAGTAGAACTTCGCCTCGGACTTCAATACTGCAGCCACTGTGACTATTATTATTATTGATATTATTATTATATTGTTCCAGATAATTAATACCTCTTAAAGGAGGACACAGTAATGCCTCAGTCATTGGTAATTAGTTAATGTGTATTCATTAATGTGGGATGTGGTGGCTTAGCGGTTAAGGTACTGGACTATGGACCAGAAGGTCCAGGGTTAAAATCCCACCTCTGCCAAGCTGCCACATGAGCCCTTGAGCAAGACCCTTAATCTACGAAGTCTCTCTGCATAAGGGTGTTTACTAAATGACATAAATGTAAATATGTAAGTAGGACATAACATACAGTGACTCATCTGAAGTACTTTTGTGTGCCATCTCTTTCATATCTTCAAGTGGTTTTCAAAGGATAATTGTTAATGTAAAAAAATAAAAAGAATACTGCAGTAATACACTACCAGAAAAGTGTTTTCTATCCTAAAAATGAAAGGTAGGCAACCTGTTCTCCATTATTAGCAAGTGCTCCATTATTAGGATAGTATAGTATTTAGCCCATACTGCCAAATAGGAATGTTAAAATTTTAAGGCTGCTAGACTGACTCCACTAAGTACAAGCTGTGGTGTCCCCTCCCTCATTTGAGTATGGTGTTTTTTGTTAGATATATTAGATTTGTAATGATAAAGATAATAAATTTAGACATTTAATTGGTGGGGTAAGCTAATTTACATCAATAGTTTGCTAGGTGAAATATAAGAGATGGGCAGCCAATGCTGATGATTAATTAGTAGTTATAATGGAGGACTTGTGCCTGAATACTCTGAAACTTGTGCCAATCGGGGCATGGTTAGCAGAACAACTGGTATCTGTAATTGGTACAACAATTTGTAAAACCTGGCTTCATTAGCTAAAATGTTCACATATTTTTTTTTCCATCTTGAACTTTGCACGATTATTCAATTGAATATCATCATTTTATAACCAAATACAATTGTTTGAATCTAATATTATGACTTGTATGCAGGATCATATATAATTAATGGAGAAATTCTGTATATTCCAAAGGATTTACAGATTAATTATTTCACCCACGTTTGTCATCAGCTATTATTTGATTTGAAGCCATGTAAGTACTTTTGAATAACTGCACCATAAAGTCCATGTCTAAAAATAGCACATCACTTTCTTCTTTACCCATGCCCTCAAGATCTAGTTGTGGCACTTTATTATTAGTTCACAGCAGCCTAAAGAAAGACAACACCATGAAGAAAACAACCCACCATACCAGTGATGTGGTGGAAAGGCTGTTTGTGTGCATCCTTTGCGTCATTATGGAGAAACATGACCCTAATCTAAAAGACTTGATGTTTGTTTTAATTTCTTTTGACAAGGAGAAGAGAAGGACATGCCTAGGATCCAAATGAGCCTTGCTTTCTATACTGTCTTGACTGCTTCTCATCTCTAAATACAACTTATTAATGCAATAATTGTTGGACATGGGGATAAATGGATAGCAGGTTATTTTACTTTACTAATTATTCCACTGGGTTGTGTGCTTTGTGAGCATTAAATGAGCATCAATAGACTATAAATTATGGATTACATATTACATTTTATGATGTACTGAAGGAATATTCTATTTAAAGCCTTACAATGTTTAGTTACAAATTGTCATATTTTTTCATGGTTAAACTTTCCTTCTGTTGCTGCATGACATAAACCACCATACCTTTATGATAGTGTGCATTTAGCACATGTCCTTATCCAAAGTGACAGTTGAGCTGAGCAGTTGGAGGCTAAAGATTTTTCTTAATGGCTCACCAGTGACAGCTTGGTTGAGCTGGGTTTTGAACTCGGAACCTTTTGAGACTAGAGTCTTAACCACTGAGCCACCACTCTCTTATATTTGTTGTGAATGCAGAACATATGAATTCTCTAAGCACTTTTATTCCAAAATGTACTACAACCTCACATAGCGTTAATTGTGAAGTTATAAAAATAACATCCACTAATTTTCTGAATTAGAGCAACATGACCAACGAATGGTTGCCTTACAGTAGGTGAAACAATTAATATGCAGTAAATCCTAATTTGCTGCCATTCACTTTCAGGAATCATTCATGGATGTTGTTTGTCCAAAGCCTATCCCAGAAACATTGGATGTAGGCCAGTACAAGAATACAGGGAGCATGCCCATCACTAGGTAACACCTACATTTCAGAGTAGCCAATCCACCAACTGCTATGTTCTTTGAGGAGGTGTGAGCAAACAAGAATGCCAGATACAGAGTGATAACTTGTCACACAGACAGTAATCGCAGGATTAAACCCTGAAACTCTGCAATACCTACTGCGCAAATAAGTTGCCATTTAGAATCTATTGCCAAAAGTTTGTGGACACAAACATTACTTGCAAAAATTGGGTATTAGGTATGGAGTTTGTCCCCACTTTGCTTCTACATCAGAGTTCAGTCATCTGAGAAGCCTTTCCACTAAACCTTTAACATGGCTGTGAGTTAAATAATAGGCCTTGGCTCACAGCTGGAATTCCAGTTAATATCAAAGTTATATGGTGAAGTTACAGGTCAGGCCTCTCTGAAAGCCTGTCAAGTTATCCATCAAAGTTGACAAACCATTTCTTTGTGCGATTTGTTTTAGAAAGGCAGGCCGGAAAGTTAATGAACCAACTTCTGCAAATCAATGTGTGCATGAGGGTGGTGGAAAGTCATGATGTACATTGATTTCCAAAGGTTACTTTGGAAAACCTTTGTCAAGCACTACAATATGGAGTTACATTCACAAATGCCACTTAAAACTTTACTGTTCAAAAAGAAGCCTTGTTTTAACCATGTTGAGGAGTGGCGTCGGTTTCTCTGGACACAGAGACATGTAGGATGGACCATCACACACTGGAAATAAAAAAAAAAAAAAGATAGGTACCATGTGCTCCAGACCAAAGACGAAGAGGGCCATCCAGACTGTTATCAGCAACAAGTCCAAAAACCAGGCTCTCTCATGGTATGGGCTGTGTCAATGTCCTTCGCAAAGGTCATATACACTTCTGTGAAAATTAATGCAGAAAAGTACGCTGAGATTTTAGAGCAACATAAGCTGCCTTCAAGATTATAATTATTAGCCCTAAATTGCCCATGTCCAAACTGTTTTGGAATGTGTTGGAGGACTGAAATGCAGGAATGGATGATTATTAGCAAATGAAATGAAGTTGACCAGAAAAAAATACTGCATGTAATGAAATAAAAGTCAAAGGAAATGTAAGGAACACCACAGGTTTGAATTTTCCATACTGTTACAAGTTTTTCTAATTTGGGGTTGTAGAATGTGACGTCATAAAAGCTCCTGTAGGTGTAATGTGTAGGTGTCCCAGTACTTTTTTCCATTTAGTTTTTTTTCCAACAAGGCTTGAAATACAGATTCATTTCAGTTTCATTGCATTTTTATTATGTTTTCCAAAGGCCCATGCTTGCTGAACCTACTTTTATACAGTATTTCCATGTGTATCGATCTGAAGCTGCCAATCATCTCAAACATTCATTACACATCTCTTCTTCTGTCATGTTTTCCTTGGTTAACACTGCTTCAAAGGCTATTAAGCCACAAAGCAAGATTTTATCTTAACTCATCTAGGAAATGGGTGACAGGTGACACAATCAATTAGTGCAGTCGTTGTTATTGTGTCTGTCAGCAGCAAGACGTTTCTAAAGATATAAAATGGATCCAAGATGTACATGCTTGATATAAAATACTGAGTTTCCAGGATATACCACTATCCCCACATTGACAGCATAACTTCTGTTTCAATAGGTCTTACATTTGTTTGGCATCCTCAAAAACATCTTTTCAGACCAGTCTATGGACCTGGATCGGCCCTCCATCAATGTCACTGTTCTGAATTCTGGACTTCCGATGCTGAGGGTCCCAGCTCCAGTATCTTGTGGACTTGAAGGAGTTGGTTCAGTGCATGTGATGTCTGGAAAGTCAGAGTCCTTTGGGAGTATCACACCAGTCACCCTGATCGTCTAGCTGCTCAAAGGGGACTAGTTCCCCAGCTCATTTAGTTTCATTGCTTTGTATATTCACTCACTCTGTTTGGTCTATTTGGTCCTCTCTCTGTTCTGTTATTTTGCTACTAGATTGACCTCCCACCCACTTGCTCTTTTCTGCTTTTTCCCATTCCTTTGGTACTTCTGCCCAATCTCTTTCACATGCCGGTCTTGAGCTTCTGCATGTACTCTGACTCTGTGCTATGGATTCCCCATTTTGCTTTGTTGTTTCAATAAAGAACAATTTGGATGGCGTAGTGCATGTGTTCCTTTTCCTGGCCCTGGCCTGACATGATCAGAGAACAAATCTGTAAGTTCCCTTAAATATTCAAACCTCCATCCATCCATCCATCCAACCTAAGCTCCAGTAATGTATCTACAGGACTGATGTTAAAAACTGCCATGACTGGAACTGACCTAAGAGAAACATGGTTACAGTATTTGATAACAAAATATCCTACAATAGTTTAGGTCTACAAAGTGCTATGTGAACAATTATTTATTTATTTATTATTATTTATGGACAATGAACTTTAGACAAATAAATAAATAAATAAATACATAAATAAAATAAAATAAAATAAAATACCACCCATTACATAAAATGCACCACATGTAAACCAGTAAAACATGTTTGGTTGCATAGCATTATTAAAGGTTCCAATCCAAATATAGTGCCTATTTCATTTCAATGCTAACATGTTCAGTCACAGATTATGTTTTAAGAGTTTCAATAGAAATCCATTTGCAAAAATGTAGATTAATACAACTGCATTTATGTTATACAAATGGTGATGATGATAATGATCATCATCATCGTCATCTTTCAGCATCTCCCTTTAGGAGTGGGCACAGTGGGCCACTGCACATTATTATTACTATTATTATTATTATTATTATTACTTTTTTGTAATTAACTGGAACTGTTAATTATAAAATATATGTTGAATGTTTAAAAATAATAAAATGTACACACACACACACACACACACACACAGAGACTGCACATAAAGTCAGAGATTACACTGTGCTATATGATTGATAATTTTTTTTTTTTTTTTCATCTATTATTTTCATCTGAAATCCTCACAATTGCTCCTTTGCAATTTCAAGTAAAAAAAACCATTCAGGGCTACATGCCAATCATATGGTCACCAATGGTCTCCAGTGTGTTTAGTGTGTTTATAAATTAAAAAGGTCTTGTTACTTTATCTGTGTTTTCCAAGTGGTCGTCTTGTCACGTCTGTGCCTAGCCTTTGTGTTTGTGTTTTTAATTTGTTCTTATCTTCTGAGTGTTTACCTTTCTTGTTTTGCCCTGTTGTGCTTTTGTTGTACTTTTCTGAATCCAGCGTAAACAGGGAATTGCTTTGAACAGCTTCCTGCATTAGCCTCCCTTTCCAGGATTCATCCTGACACCAAGATTTTTGTTTGTTCATTTCATTTAACACGTTTATTTTCATTATATATATGTTGCAGTTATTTTTGTCATTTGACAATGTTCAGATGGATTGCTTTATGGGCTTGAGGCTATTATGTAGTCCATCAATTACTACAGTACAACATGTCTGCTTCCAGTTTCAGTAAAGATTTTCATAGACACTGCTATTATTCATTCATTAATTTTTCAAACCACTTGATCCAGTTAGAGTCACGGAGCCCAAGGCCTATCCAGCACCACAGGGCACAGGGTGGGACCAATCTTGGAAAGGGTGCCAGTCCATTGCAGGGCACTTCAATTAGTATGTTTATTCATTTTAATTACAAGTTTAATTAAAGTGACCTCAAAAAGTATAGTTTACCTCTGGTCATGTGCAAAAGATGTGATAAAAGTAACTCTGTACAAATAATTGTTATAATGCTTGTGAATAATACAAGTTTCTTGACACCTCTACTTTTTGTCATTAAAACAATTTGTGTGGATTTCATTGCATGTGTTGGTCATCTTCCGATTGGAAGATCCACCCCTTATCAGGCTGGATTTTTAGATTGTGCAAGAATTTAATGTTAAATCTCCTTGTGGTTCACTGAGTACATTAAGTCATATATACTAAGAAGGCTTTTAGAAAAAAACAGTCCCACAACAGATCCTCGATATTTAACATAGAGTATGAGGTTATGCTTTGAATAACCATCCTTCTTTTCTACCAAACACACCTCGAGTTTTTCTTGCCAAAAAGCTTTACTCAACATGGAACTCTGTCTTTTAGTATCTAGTAAACTGCAGGTGCTTTGTTTTATGATAAGATGAACGAAATAATTCCTTTGTGTCAAACTGTGATCCTGACAGTTGAAACTGCATGTACCAACCTCAAATAATGTATTTATGAAAACTTCTCTAGTCTGGAAGGTCAACCAGAAGACTGCCAAATATAAAAAGTCATAAAAATAAGCTGAAGCATGTTACTGTATGTTTTTCTATAGCACTCGATCTTTCCACTGAACTGTGTGATTATTTTGGAAATAATTGGTTTCTGCCTCTTTCTTCATCTCTTATTTTGTTTAACCTTTTTTGTTTAATATATCTCATTTTCTTTGTCTGAATCAAATAAAATATCCTAAAAACAGGAGAAAGAATTGGTCTCTGTTTTCTGTTTACCTTTTTATTTTTAACCAGTTGGAGAAAAAGCATGCCATTATAAGGAGGATTAATGGAGTGCATGAACACCTAGGCTCAATCCATGCTCTAGAATTTTCAGAAACAATTTCATAGGAAAATTGAACTCAGCCTCCTCATATGCAGTCTTCATTTACTGCTTGATATTGTTTATTCTCACTTGGCTTTGCAAACATGGTCCAAGTCTTTATCCATTCCTTTTGTACTCCTTTTCCACTGTAAAGTATGAAAGAAACTGTGTAATCTGGGGAGGAGGATAACAGGATATTTTTAAACTATATAAAGTAGTTCAGCACAGCATCAAACACCTGAGAGGAAGAAGCATCGGCGCCTGCCCTGCCTCTCTAGGGAGAGCTGCTGTTCGTGTAGCTGGAGAAAGGTTCAGAAATGAACAGCCCATTTAAAATACCTGGATCCTGACCTGCACATTCACATTTCACTGCTGGGTGTTAGGCTTGTGTCACCTACACAGATGGAGGTAATTTGTTTTGTTCAGTCCCTGAGGAGACAGAGTCAATGCTGGGTTAAAGCAGACACCTAACTTTGCACCTTAACAGATCAGGAAAAGTTAGGCAATCTGAGTGGTTAATGACGATGGCCATTTTGTTTTATTGGCAAAATGTCACTGACTTGGCAGTAAAAACTGCTTTGGGGAATGCTCTCAGGATGACAAATAAGGCTTATGGTTTTAGGATGTTTTTGGGCATGACTGACATACACAGACATAGCTGTAGACTGAGTCATACTGAGGAGCCCATCAAAGTGGCACTCTATTGAAATGCTCTATTGTACCCAGTACTGAAATTTATGTCCAGTTATAGCTACCTGGTAAACTACGAGTGCAGGTATTGTGAAGTAAAAAAAGCCATTCAAACCATTTATTCTTGATTGCAGAACTCAGTACTTAGTTACTGGACTGCCTATGGACGCTTCATTTTCATAAAAGCGGTTTGTTGGATTGAATTTATATGTCAATTGCACAAGCTTTAAATTACCATATGCAGCACCAAGCATTGGTGCTCGTTGGAGTGGTGGAAATCACACCATCAGGAGACTCTGGAGCAATGAAAATGTTCTGTGTTTTGCCACCTGCTAGTTTGGCTGATATATGTGTGGTTTTGCCTGGAGAATGCAGTTGGTTACCACAGGGCTCTCAGTGAATATTGGATGTATTTCATGGATTATGCAGTGTTGTAACTTATTGGCATTACAAAGACTTTTGCTGTAAGATGTGAAAGTTTATCAATAAAAATGTATAATTACCCAACAAGAACTAATTGTTTGGTACCAGACACACACACACACACACACACACACACTACTTTTTACTACTGATCAGGACCACCAACATGCGGTACCACTGAGTCACTTTGGTTCATATCTGGCCTCTGGCAATATGGAAATAAGTCTTAAGTAAACAAAAACAACTGCACTTTATGTCTTTATTAAAGCTTGCATCATTCATTAATAATCCAGTATGGAAAAAGTATTGCATCGAATCGGCTGTGTTCAAAGTTTTCACTGGTAATTAGATACAGTGCTATTTAAAGAAAATCACAAGGTACATCCAGTATGTACAAATTCCACAAGTTATCTTTACATTAAATGCATGATAATTAAAAAAACAGTTTAGTAACACTAAAACATTGCCATTCAGTAAAGGATTTGCTTGTTAATTAGTTTTTTTTTCTTCCATAAGAGAAGATACAATATATCACAACCATGCTAAAAAAAAAATAATATCAAGCAACTAATCACAGCATGCTTTACAGGAACAGGATGCCATGTACATTTTCATTTATCCACATAAAAGGGACTTTCATTTATCGTTACTGGCAGCCAGTTTGATTGGCACACATGTCAATGCCCTACATCTGCGAAAAAAAAAAGCATTCAAATGAATTTGTACTGATTTGCACATTTTTTTAGTTCACTTTATTAAAATTCTACAGCTGTACTGAGATTGTATGAGAATATCTAAAGTGTTCATATTATATTTTGTATCATGTACATTTCGTATGTTTGGGAGGACAGATGGAAAAGAAAGATGAAAAGAAGGGAGACAAACTATTAGATTACGCAATAATGAGCCAAAACATTACGCTCACTTGAATACTACCCTGCTTTGGAGACCAGGGAACACCTTGAAATCTTTATCATGTTCCATAAACCATTTACAAACAATTTCTGCAGTGTGGCAGGTGGCATTATACTGCTGAAAGAGGTCAATGCCATTGGGGAATATCACTGGCATGAGCAAGTGTACCTAATTCACAACATTCTCTAGGTAAATGGCATGTGTCCAATTGACATCGACAACCGAGCAGAACATGGCCCATAGCCTTATCCTCAACACTCCCCATTTCTTCTTACTTCCCCAGTAAAAGGCATATGTGTAACCGGCCGTCCATGTGAAGTCGAAGACAATGCAACTCACCGAACCAGTCAACCTTCTCCCCCTGCTCCAGGGTCTAGTTCTGACACTCACATGCCCATTGTAGGCACACTTGGTGGTCGTCAAGGGTTAGCATGGAAAATCCGGTTTCTACAGATTGTTTTTGATGTGATGTGACATATTCCTCCCACAAAACAAATGGCCCTTCTGTTGATTTGGACTAGATGGGACAACATTCATTGTGGTCTTGCATCCATGACCCATGAGAGCCCAATACATTGTCACTTGGTGATGGCTGGCCCCTTCTTGGAAAACTGTTCATAGGTACTTACTACTGCTGACTGGGAGCACCCCACAAGCTGTACTGTTTTATAGATACTCCAACCAAGATTTCTATCCATAATGATTTTGCCATTGTCAATGTTGCTCAGGTCTAATAATTTTTCACATAACCAACACATTGCCTATGAATACAAGCTGTTTGCTTACAGCCTAATGTATTCCAGACCTTGACATGTGCACCTGTTTTGAGATAATCAATGATATATGCCATGTCTGGGAGGAATCATAATGTTTTTGCTCATTAGTGTATTTAAGCTTTAATGGTGATGAAATTGACTTTTCTACAACCCCAAATCAGAAAAAGTTGGGACGGTATGGAAAGTGCAAATGGAAAAACAAACACACTTTTATTTAATTCCAAGTCAACTTCATTCCATTTGTTAATATACATGTACATCCATTGTTGCATTTAAGGCCTACGACACATTGCAAAAAAGTTGGGACGGGGCAGTGACACAAACCCATACCATGACAGACCCTGGCTTTTGGACTTGTTGTGCCATGTTTGAATCTAACTCTGTATTGTAGTGCTTGACAAAGGTTTGCCAAAGTAATCTATTGTCCACGTGGTTATATCAGCTATTGAGGAGTGACACTTCTTGATTTAGCACTGTCTGAGGGATCTCCTTTTGTTTTCAGAACTGCCTTAATTCTTCATGGCACAGATTCAGCAAGGTGCTGGACACATAGCAAGCATCATGCAGTTGCTGCAGATTTGTGGCTGCACACCCATGATGCAAATCTCTCGTTCCACCACATCGTAATGCACTATTAGACTGAGCTCTGGTGACTGTGGAGGTCATTTGAATACAATAAACTCATTATGATGTTCAAAAAATCAGGTTTGAGATGATATGAGCATTGCGAAATGGTTGATAGAAGATGTTACACTGTGGTCATAAAGGGATGGACATGGTCAGCAACAATAAACAGATAGCCTGTGGCATTTAAACAATACTCAGTTGGTATTATCCATTAGCCCAAAGTGTGCCAAGAAAATATCCCCCACACTATTACACCACCATCACCATGTTGAAATGTTGATACAAGGCAGGATGGATCCATGCTTAAATGTTGCTTACACCAATGTCTGACCATACCATCCAAATTCTGCAGTAGAAATCAAGACTATTGTGAAAATTTTGGTGAGCCTGTGCAAAATGTAGCCTCAGTTGCCTGTTCTTAGCTGACAGGAGTGGCACCTGGTGTGATCTTCTGCTGCTGTAGCCCATATGCTTCAAGGATAGATGTCTTGTGCTTTCAGAGATGCTCTTCTGCATACCTTGGTTGTAACAAGTAGTTATTTACGATATTGTTGCCTTTCTTTTATCTCACTGGTAGCCTAGTGGTTAAGGTGGGTAAGGGTTAAGGTACTGGACTATGGATTAGAAGGTCAAGGGTTGAAATCCCACCTCTGCCAAGCTGCCACTGTTGGGTTCTTGAGCAAGGTCCTTAACCCACAATTGCTTGGATTGTAAGATTGTATAAATTGTAAGTCGCTCTGGATAAGGGCGTCTGCTAAATGCTGTAAATGTAAATAATTTTGGGACTGTGGTAGCCTAGCAGTTAAGGTACTGGACTCTGGACCAGAAGGTCCGGGGTTCAAATCCCACCTCTGCCAAGCTGCCACTGTTGGGTCCTTGAGCAAGACCCACAATTGGGTTGTAAGGTTGTATCAATTGTAAGTCGCTCTGGATAAAGGCGTCTGCTAAATGCTGAAAATGTAAATGTAAATGCCAAACCAGACTGGCTATTCTCCTCTGACCTCTGGCATCAACAAGGCATTTTTGCCCAGAGACCTGCCATTCACTGGAAATTATGGATATTTCAGACCATTCTCTTTAAAAATCTTAGATCTCTTAAAATCCCAGTAGATCAGCAGTTTGAAATACTCAGACCAGCCCATCTAGCGTCAACAACCACACCAAGTTCAAAGTCACTTAAATCACCTTTCTTCCTTATTCTATTGCTTGGTTTGAATTTCAGCAAGTTGCCATGACCATGTTTATGGAGCATTAATGAGCAGAACACATGAACCTAACGAAGTGGCTGGTGAGTGTGAACAATCTAACCTTTAACTGAAGTGAGTTTATTCTAATGCATAAAAACGTGTATTTTGCTATATTTGCTCTAGTACCCTAGTATATTTCCCCCATTCTGAAAATCAAGAACGAATACATAATGTTGGAAGAGGAGAGTATAGCTGCATTAACAAACTTGAACTGAAAGAATGGGGTGATCTAGCTTAGTAGCTTGCTAACACTTAAATTGATTCTCTGTTTTACACTCACTTGTAAACATGTTTCTCAGAGATGTTAAATGGGCTTTTACACTATATGTGAATATGTTCGACTGTAAAGGTTTAGTGTTTTGCCATTTGGGGCAAGAACAATATACAGCTAATTTAAATTAATGAGTGCAAACAGTGATGGTACGTAGAGTATGTGATTATGAAAATGTCACAGTCTTGGAAAAACAAATCACAGACTTGACATAGACATTCATACATTCATACGAATGTATTCTTGATATATTCGTGTGTGTACATTCTGGCATCAGTAAATATAAATTGTAAATGCTTTGTATTGATTGCCAGATAAAGAAAAACACGTGTTACCATCAAAACAAGACTACTGGTCCACAGAGGCAGGCAGAATTTCTACAAAGTTGGAATTATTGCAAAGGGCTGCTGCTGCTGCAGGACTATGTGATGAAATATGGCTTATATGCTTGCAGCTGGTATAAAAGGCCACATTGATTAACAGAAGTGGACTGCCAGAGGCACTGCAGGGGTTCTGAAGGGGTGAAGGTGCTGCTTCTAGTGTAAAAGAGGCTTTAGTGGAAAGTCAAAAAGTTTGTTTCACAGACTGTCAATGGATCGTTACAAAAACACGGCACACACTTAAACTAGCAATTGGAAAGTGCAGTTAGTTATAGGAATGCCATTAACTTTTCTTCAATATGATTTCAATATCAAAGCCCTCAGAGTTAATTCTCTGCAAAGAAGTCATGCAAAAATATGAGATGCATGATAGAACCGGTTTATGACAATTAGTGTGCCATGTTCTTATGCATTAATTTTGCTCCATCTGTGAACATCAGACGTGTTAAAAGTGATATTTGAAGATCTCAGACAAATGTACTGAGAAAATGATGATGCATTTGTCCACAAAGTATCCTAATAGGCAGTAATACTTATATTCAATAATACTTAGTTACACTTTCACCTGTCACCTTCACCTGTCATTCAGTTGTCCTTAAGTTCATGTATACACACATGTATGTATTTTTCTAAAATTATGTTGATGATATGATTGTATGCTTAAATTAGTTTTGTACCTTTTTTCTGATTACTACCAAATATACTATGTAGTTCTAAAGGAACTAGGGAAGAGAGTGAAAGAGAGAGAGAGGAGAATTGGTGGCTCCTCCTCTCCTGCCCAAAGATGGCAGTGTATGCCTGCAGGGGAATGAGAAGAGCAGGTCATGAAAACAGGACGTTTATCCTCCATTAGAGAGCTGTCCCTGACAAAGTGCAGCTAGCGCAGGAGCAGAATACTAACATCACCCCCTTGTTCTCACACATACTCATGCAAACACATTCTGCTATAATGCGGTCATTGCACTGAGGTGAAAACAAGCATCTCAAATACATGCCGTGCCACTATTCATCACCCTCTTTCTTCTTCAGTCTAATTTTTTATAAAGCCAGGAAATCATACTCACATTGACACTCACATGCTGAATTTTCACACATTTACGTCTAGTCTGCCATTTCATCAGCTGCTCCATTTCATATTCACTTCCACTCCTGGTTTGGATTTATTAAACACTGCTACAGTCATGTATGGCACTTTAACATGAAGATGTGTCATCTTGGGCATGAATGTGCTTATCATCCTGACACCTTTACCTTAACACTCGCATAATTTGAATCTTTTGGTCATGCAGAAGTGCCCCCTACTACTTGTGAACCACCAGAGGGCCAGAATGTAGCAATGTAGATTTGTCCATTTTCTCCAACACTGTACAATCCTCTGTTTCTAAACTTGGTGCAGGTGTGTTGCTATCCTGTGTTACCAAATTGATGTTCTGGTGTGTGTGTGCGTATACATACACCACTTCCAGTTAGGCGGCCATTTCAAACTATAAAATGGCAACAGCTGGCTATGCTAATTGTGAGGTCTCATCACTGTTTCCATGTGATTCTCAGCGTTACTATATCGGTTTTTGTTGTTGCTGTGTATGATCTTCTGCTTTGTTATCCTGGTTTTGGTCTCTTGTGCATCCCCTTGGTATTGTTAGATGGATTTATTGGATTATTGGCTATCAACCATGGACCATTTGTATGTTTACGAGTTGGATTAGCTTTTACAATAAACCTGCATTTGATTCCGACTTCAGCCTCGAGCTATTCTTGACAGTATCTGCTGGTATTTCTCAGCACTGAGGACATCTTTAATCCTGACAAAATCCCCAACTCCATTTGCTGAAATGCAGGCCAAAACTTGCAAGGAACCTCCTCCATGCTTCACTGTTGCCTGCAGACACTCATTACTGTACCTCTTTCCAGGATTTAGACAAACAATCTTCTGTTACAGCCACATATTTCAAATTTTGACACATCACTTCCTCCTCCTACCACCTCCTGCCGTTTTTATGCACCCCTGTTCCTATGTTTTTGTGCATAGTTGAGTTGCCTGGCCTTGTTTCCCTGTCAAAGGTATGGATTTTGGGCTACAATTCTTCCACAAAGACCGCTTCTGGCCAGAAATCTCTGAAGAGTAGACCGGTATACCTGAATCTAACTTTCACGATGAGGCCTTACTGGCAGGTAGGAGACGTGCGCAGGTTCAATCGTGATAACCATGTTTCTTTATTTATCGCGGATACAAGCGGGCTTCACTGCAACACATAAATGCAATACATAAACGGGCTTAACCGTGACACAAACATAAACATAAACATAAATATAAGCAGGCTTACCGCAAGGCACTAATAAAGCGGGCTTTACCGCAAAACACAAACAAAAACATAATTTACATCTACCTGCCGCAAAGCAATTTAAGAAAGCAGGCTCACTGTGAGAGGATGCATAAATACGTAGTGGAGAAAAGTGCGAATCAAAACACGAAAGCGGCAGAAAGCCGCAAAACCGCCGCAACAGTAAAAAATTGCTTCCACCGAAACACACACATGTAATACCCCGCAATGAGGGAGAGCTAGGGTCCTGCTTAAATACCGTCCCAGACGGCTGAAAGCAATCCTAACAAGTGCCCTAGCTTCTCCCTCGGGTGCTCTGCAGTTCGGTGGAGCATCGCAAATGTCATGTCCGGATCGCCTCCTAGCGGCAAGGAGGGGCATGGCGAGTCCGAGTCCAGTGATCCATGACATATTCTTCCCAAAGGAGCCCAAGACAAAGCCAGGGATCCTTAATAACGGACCCCTCAGGCCCTTTCCTCTTATCTGGGGGCTTTCTCTCCAGGCGGCGCCTGGTGGAGAATGATGTACTCCAACAGTCCTTCAAAAATTTGGCCTCCAGGGAACAAATGGACAAACGGTCTCTAGCAAACAAACAGCCTCCATCAAACAAACAGTCTCTAGCAAACAAATGGCCTCTAGTGAACAAACAGCCTACCATGAACAAATGGCTTCCAACAAACAAACGGCCTCAGGCAAAGCCTCTTGGGGACTCACAGCCTCATGCAAGGCTTCGAACAAACAGTCTCTAGCGAGCAAACGGCCTCTAGCAAACAAACGGCCTCCCATGAACAAATAGCCTCCAATGAACAAACGGCCTCACACAAGGCCTCTCGGGAACTCACGGCCTCAGGCAAGGCTTTGAACAAACAGTCTCTAGCGAACTAACGGCCTCTAGCGAACAAACAGCCTCGGGCAAGGCCTCTTGGGAACTCACGGCCTCGGACAAGGTTTCAAACAAACAGTCTCTAGCGCACAAACGGCCTCCAATGAACAAACAGCCTCGAGCAAGGCCTCTCGGGAACTCAAGGCCTCGGACAAGGCTTCTCGGATGGGCACCCTTGGCGCAGGCACAGGAACCAGAACAGATGCCCTCCGCACAGGCACAGGAACCGGAACAGGCGCCCTTGGTGCAGGCACAGGAACCGGAACAGGCCCCCTCGGTGCAGGCACAGGAACTGGAACAGGTGCTCTCGGTGCAGGGACAGGAACCGGAGGTGACGACCTCAGCGCTGGCACAGGAGCTGACGACCTCGGCACTGGCACAGGAGCTGATGACCTTGGCGCTGGCACAGGAGCTCACAACCTCGGCGCTGGCACAGGAGCTGATGCAAATGTCTGTGGCATGGGAGTCGGAGCAACATTCACCGATATGGAACCGAGAGAACCAAAGTGCACAGAACCAGAGCTAACGTGAACAGGTACAAAACAACGGGTTACCGTAAACTCAGATGTGGGACTTTGTTGCATGACCTGTGGGGATACGGAGTCAATGTGCTCAGCTTTGAACCCAGAGGGCGCGGCACACTCAGATACAGCACTGTATGTCACGACCGACTCACCATTGGAATCAGTGAACTCGGATGAAGCATCTGCATGCTCGGACTCAGGACTAGAACTCACAAACAAAACTATGCGTGGCTAAAGAGTCAGGTATTGAGTTAACGTGTTCAGAATCAGAGCTATGAGACACTAACTGCTACAGAGCTAGTATTCTCCCATATGGAGCTAACATGCCTAAACTCAAGGCTACTAGATGCTATCAGCTCAAGTATTGTGCTAGCGTGTTCAAAAATAAGATTACAATGCTATCGACTCACCTATTGAGCTAGCCTGTCCAGACACAAGATTACGAGATGCTATCTGCTTATGTACTGAGCTAGCATGTTCAAACACAATATCATGAGATGCTATCAGCTCTGTCATGGAGCTAGCATGTTCAAAAACAAGATTACGAGATGCTATCAGCTCATGTATAGAGCTAGCATGTTGAAACACAAGAATACAAAACACTGTTTGCTCATGTACTGAGCTAGCATGTTCAGACAAAAAACTGTGAGACACTATCGGCACATGTATTGAGCTAGCGTTGTCAAATACAGGACTACGAGATGCTCTTGGCTCAAGTACTAGGCTAGTGTGTTCAGACACAAAACTACGAGATGCTATCACCTCTAGTACAGAGCCAGCGTGTTCAGACACAGAACTGCGAGACGCTACCAGCACAGGTATTGAGCTAGCATGTTCAGACGAGATGCGAGATGCTATTGGCTCAAGTATTGAGCTAGCATAGTCAAATACAGGGTTACGAGATGCCATCAGCTCAAGTACTAGGCTAGCTTGTTCAGACACCAAACTATGGGACTAGTACTAAACTTTTGGCTCTAGTACGGAGCTAGCAAGTTCAGAAACAAGATTACAAGACGCTATCTGCTCAAGTTTTGAGCTAGCATGTTCGGACACAGAAGTACAGGATGCTATGCACTCCAATATTGAGCTAGCTTGTACATATGCTGAGCTAACATGCTTAGACATCGGGCCATCAGCTGCTAGTGACTCAGGTACTGAGCTACGAGGCGCTAACTGCTAATCTACTGAGCTACGGGGCGTTAACTGCTCAGTTACCGAGTTAGCATGCTCAAAAATGCGGCTAGTGAACTCAGAGACAGAGTCAACATGTTTAATAACAGCGGCATTTTGCGCCAGCAGCTCGGATCCTCTGCTAAGGGGCGCTAACGGCTCTTCAACAGAGCTAATAAGTTTAGACACAGGGTTACCAGATGCTATCGGCTCAGATATTGAGCTAGCGTTTTCTAACAAAGGGCTATTAGACGCTATCGGCTCAAGAACTGAGCTCGCGTGTTCAAATGTGGAGCTAACATGCTTAAATCTCGAGTTGTCGGGCGCTAGCGACTCGGGTACTGAGCTACAGGGCGCTAATCGCTTATCTAAGAAGCTAACAAGCATGGCATGCTTAGATATGGTGCTAGCGAACACAGAAGCAGGGCTAGATCACGCTAACCAGTGCTTGAGTAGTACCTCCTGGCTGCTGGCAAGCTGGGGATCCCGCAATTTACCAGCAAACCTGAACAAACAGCTTGTCTTCTGAGGGGAGACCATACCTCTCCCACAACTTCTCTACAAGCTGGTCACTGGGCCCCAACATAAGCATAGACCATTTTATGTCTGCCCAGTGGTGCGGTTCACTTGTGAGGTGCCAGTTGTAAAAAGTAAGGCGGTCCAATTCTGTGTAGTGGGGGAACTGGCGTAAGTAGGCTGAGTATTGCCGGAAAATTTCTTTGCATTGACGGGGGTTACCATCAGATTTTTCCGGCAGCTCAGCCCACGTAGTACTGATCGGGTTAACACAAAAACCTGCCGTCTCCCTAGTTTGGCGGGGTATTCTGTCACAACGGGGCCTTACTGGCAGGTAGGAGACGTGCGCAGGTTCAATCGTGATAACCATGTTTCTTTATTTATCGCGGATACAAGCGGGCTTCACTGCAACACATTAACGCAAACATAAGTGGGCTTAACCGCGAGACACAAACATAAATATAAACAGGCTTTCCGCAAGGCACTAATAAAGCGGGCTTTACTACGAAACACAAACATAAACATGAATTTAAATCTACCTCCGGCTACCGCAAGGCAATTCACGAAAGCGGGCTCACTGTGAGAGAATGTACAAATACGTAGTTGAGAAAAGCGCGAATGAAAACACGAAAGCGGCAGAAAGCCGCAAAACCACCCCAACAGTCAAAAGGTCGCTTCCACCGAAACACACACACACACACACACACACACACACACACACACACACACGTAATACCCTGCAATGAGGGAGAGCTAGGGCCCTTCCTAAATACAATCCTAACAAGTGCCCTAGCTTCTCCCTCGGGTGCTCCGCAGTCAGGCGGAGCACCGCAAAAGTCATGTCAGGATGGCCTATCAGGTGCCACCAACAGGTTTATGCCAGTTCTGAGCTGATGACACTGCTGGACATTTTGTTATTTCAACGGGAAGTAAGCATGGTGTGTCTTTCATCTGATAGTCTAGTCTTCTTGGCTGCCCCATGCGTCTACGGTACTCAATGTTGCTCCTTCAAAAGCACTGGAAAAGCACATTTTGAAAGCCAGTCAGCTTTGAAATCTTTACCTCAGTGAGATCTTGCTATAACTACCTTGTGCCTTGTTACTGTGCTGAATGTTGCCATAGTGTATGACCTGTGACATAAAACTGTCTTCACACAGCCTCAACTTTGTAACAGTTTGGCAGTTGCTCAATCAGTTAGCCTCCTACACAGCTGTTTCTGTTTTGGTTAATGGTTGTGTTTCAAACTACTATCATATTTAGCAACAAATTCAGGTTCAGTTTTCTGATACTGTGGCGATTGTGTTTGAATGTGGAGGGCACGTGGTGAGCACTTCAACTTTGCATTTTGTTCAATTCTGCCTTTCGCTTGTGGAGAGCTATTACATATGACTGCCAGTCACCCCTAGTAGTGATACAAGAGAAACTAACAAATCAGCGATATGTGAAGGACATCATGTGGTCACATATTGCCTCTTGCGCCAGGGCTTCCAACTGGCATTTTTCAGCAGGATAATGCTTACCCACACACAGCAAAGGGAAGTGTGTACACAGCAAGGGAAGTCCAAGGAATGTGTACAGACTGCAACAATGCCTTGGCTTGCCTAGTCACCAGGTTTATCCCCAAACAAGCATCTATAAAACCCAAGTGAGATGGCAGCTTTGGCAACCTTTGAGTGTGCAGGATCTACAGGTGCATCTGCAACATCTGTGGGCAAATGTGCCGCAGATATGTATGCCTTCATGCCCAACTCTATCCAGTTGTATCCAGGTTAGAGGCAACCTAACAGGGTGCTGGAGCCTCCTTTCAAGTATACAGTTTTTTTTTGGTAATCACTTATATATGTCATCATTACATTCATACATACATACAGTATAAAGTTTAATTTGACTCCTTCTTATATAGCCAGTATATATAAAATTATTTTGTACATATACATGTTTAAATTAGCTTTATGGTAATGGTATATTACAAGATTTAAATAAGATATAAGCTCAGGTGATTTGCATGCATTGATAATAATGTATACAGTATACAGTAAAGCAGTCACCAAAACTCTACTAAAGATCTGCTCCAAACTCCAAAGTGTGGACACTCGTGAGATATTGTAGAATAGGATAAAGTTGGAATAAATAATATATTATATGCTTTATTAAACAAGCTTAGAAGATCAGACCTAATCTATGTGCATTTATTCATTTTTTCAATTCAATTACACTATAAAACTGAGATATGTTATCTAAATACTCCTTAAAGTTAGTATGAACATTTTTTAGACAAAGTAAAATATATCCACGCCATGAACTGGAAACATATTTGAATCCCTACTTTATTCACTAACATATTGGTTTGAACATAATGAACTTACAACGCGTTTGCAACGCACTACCATAATGTTGCTAAAATAAGAGCTTGCTCCATTTAGTTGCAGATAGCTTGACAGCAGTTTCAGGGTGACATGCCTGCAGATGTCATTTCCAACTTATTGTATTTTTACCAGAGATAGTCGCCCCACACGGTTTACAAAGAGTCTTGTTTTCCTTGACATCAAATGAGAAATGTGCCGATATATTGTCTCTCTTCTTTCTCCCAGATGCTGACATTGTTGAGTTTGTTTCTTGAGAAACAGTACAGAGGCTAGCCGTTTGGACTTAGTGGGGTTAAAAAGTGTGCGTCTTACCGCATTACTGATTGAATTGATACCAAACCTGTCCCGCCTTTCCACAGAAGCTAAAGTTATGATTGGATCTCTTAATAACTTGTCCTTACGTTCCACAAAACAACATCCGATCTGATTTGATGTTGTCTCTGTCAAACATTTTCGTCTCGTTTTTATTTGTTGACAAAAGTGTCAATTCATTTCGTCCTAGTTTTTGTCATTTTTCATTCAGTTTAATTTAGTCATTGTGTAGTTTTTATTAGAAAAAAAGGGTTGTTGACGAAAATTATTCATCAACGAAATTAACACTGATGTGGGGTTGGTACTTCCAAATGCACTGTGTCATTACCAAGACAATAGGCTACTAAACGCTTCATAGCAGGGAGGTGGACCAGTGAGAGGGTGGCTTGCCTTATGAAAAATGTATCACTGCAGTCATTCAAGGGTTAATCTCATAACATTTTGACCTCACCATTCCCCTCTCAGTACTCCTCAAATTAAAATGGCTACATGCTATACCCAGAGCTGAATGTATTTTCTGCTTGTCATGAGGGTAGAAAGAACTGCATACCATTATTATTTTTTTATGACAGACCTATAGTGACAAGATGTTGGCAATGTTTTATCTATATGAAGATCTTCTTTTCCAGATGGCTGGAATTCTTATTCTACTCTGAGGATTAGGATTACAATTAGGATCTTAGTTTCTCCTTGCGGCTATGCGTGATTGCAAATGCAGGTCCAGAGTCACAGAGTGCAGGCATAAGATTGCCATGGAAGAGACACCAGTCCCTCACATGGGCATAAGGGATTATTGTTGCTGCAGCTTCCCCTCCCTCAGCCATGGTCAAGTGTGTCTGTACGATAGTAACCCGAAGGCATCACCAGAACTCCAATCTGGGCCTCATTTTGTTTACAAATGTTTTGGCCTTTAGTTGAATTTGATGAATACCAGTTCATTTATATCAAATGGAATATTCATCAAAAGTCCACATTTCTGTGATGACTGTTTTAATATAAGTCAGTTTACCATGTTGTGGTAAATAATTTAACCTGTTCAATGCTAATAGTGTAGACCACAGCATGTACTCTTATTTGACAAATGATTAAATTATCCTTATCTATATTTGTGTCATGCTTGGAACTGGGAACAAGGAAAGAGACAGACATAGGTGCAAGTGTTGGTGCTTTATTAGATGATGGTGCAAATTCAAGTGAAAGGCTAACACAGCATAAAAAGAGACAGAGTCTCAAGTGGCTATGCTAACAATAATGAGACATACTGTAGAGCTAGAATACACAGAGATACAGGGCTAAGCAGACAATACACGGACACATGAAGCACTGGGCTAGAATTATTAATAACAAAGAATATACTGCACATGGCTAGAAGCTACTCAAAAATGCACAGAGATGCACACTAAAGCAATAGGTCATAACGTCTTGATGCATGCTCAATAATCCAGGTAAGAAAATCCCAGAAGTTGAATCTGGTCATCTGGACGTAGGTTTTGTCGGAGAAACGTTTCGTCACTCATCTAAATGACTTCTTCAGTCTCAGCTAGTTGGAAAAAATAGGTCATAAATAAACAGTACAGGATGCTACAAGCTGAGTACCCAACACAAGATGGGGTTAAATACATGAAACAGAAACAAACAAACTGTGAACAACAGCGAGAGAAGCTATGAAAAGGACCAACCTACAGAATAAATGCACAGGGAGCTGCAGTAGATGGAAGGTCTAAATAGTGGAAGCACAGGCAGCTGCGATTAAGCAGCTAGCTGTACAAGGAGAAAAGGGTCAGAAAGGAGCCAGATAGGATGATATAACATCTAGGATGATTCTGGGGCACATCATTCTGAGATTTTGTTCTTGACTGTAAACAATTGTCAACTGAAAATAATATCTAGAATATCTGATTTGGCAATACCTGAATATGAATGTATTACCTTACATTTTGAGACATTTAGTATAATATTAAATTTCAAGGTCCATCACTTTTTCAGTTTTCATTTGCCCCCTTTCTGTCAGTCATGTTCTGTTTTCTGCTTTTTATGTCAGTATGTTCTTTTACCATGCTCCCTTATTCCCCGTGTTTAGTTTTCTTCCATGTTTTGTGTGTGCAGAGGTGTGTGTGTGTGTGTGTGTGTGTGTGTGTGTGTGTGTGTGTGTGTGTGTGTGTGTGTGTGTGTTTCCAGGGATATATTGGCAGTTATGACGACCGTGCCTCTCTTCATGGACCAATCATCATGTTCCAAATATTATCACGAACACCTGTTCCTTCTCACCAGATCATGAGCTTATGTCGCCTGGTATTATGGTTCTCTCATGCTTTATAGAATTACTTTTATGCCTAGATGTTAATTTTATTTTGGGTTCCAACACCCATCTGTTGCTTAATATTCTCAGTAACCACCAGTCCTGTTTTCTCCTCATAGTCCTCAGTTCCTGGTTCTTTCTGCCTGCTCCACCATTTAGCTCTGCCACAACTACTCAGTTGACCTCTCCCTGGGCTCTCTCCATCATCATCCATCTGAACAGCTGGATGGAAGCTGTTCAGGATGCCTGAACAGCTTACAGAGCCCTTACAGACCTACCCGCACCTCCCTTGTCTTCTAACAATATGTCCGCCCTGTCAACTCAGGTCTCCGGTTCCTTGTCTATCTCTGCCCAGTCCCAGGTTCCTAGGTCTCCTCAAGGTACATCTATGGTTCCACCTTCCTTGATGCCTCAGGCCGCTCATCTCCAGTCCCAAACTATAGCTGCTACTACCACCCACCAGGAACACTACCATAGGGAGCTCCATCTATGCTGGGGCTTCTTTTTCCAATGTAGCCTGGTTTTCCAACAACATCCTAGGGCATTTTCCACTGTCACCTGCAAGGTCACATACGTCTGCCTGAATGAACACCTCCGTTAGTGCCGCCTGGAAAGGACAGGTCATCCTGTCCAGGCAAACCAACCTTCTCCCACCAGACCCATATGACCTGAAACCCCAGTGGAGGTCCCTCAGGATGCCCCGTAACCCATGCACTTGGGTCAGATCAAGCTCTCCTCCATTTGGCTGTCTCCAGCCTGGAGATTGTCTGTACTGTGAGACCACTGGTCACCTGTTCTGTACAGCCAAAAGGCCTGGCTCACCAGTAGAGGTGGGGGTACTAGCGAGCACACCTTTGTCTGAACCTCCACCTAATCCTAAACCACATCTGCAAATTCTTGCCACCCTGACCCTACACAAGGATTCCTTGGAGGTCATGGCCCTGATTAACTCTGGCACTGAGGACAATCTCACGGATGAGGAACTTGCTGGAAGAATAGGGGGGGGACCTTTGAACCACTAGAAGCACCCATCTGCACCTGTGCTTTGGACAGCCGACTACTCACCCATGTCATGCATTTATTTCCTCCAGTCAAGCTCACCCTGGTCAGTATCCACCTGGAGACCCCATCTTTCTTCATCGTTGATGCCCCTAAGACTGCCATGAGTGTGAGGGTTTCACACTCATACATAAACCACAGTGTGTTTACAGTAATAATTATTTCAGTTCTGAATGTTTGTGTTTCAAAATGTACACTCAACCTAACAAAAAAAAAAAAAAAAAAAGACTGAGCATGTCACCAGCTCAGCAAAATCTAGTAGTATATCAGTAATATAATAAATATTTGGAAGGGAGCTGGCTGCAGTTGACCTGTCCACTCCAAATTCCTCCAAAACTCCCACCTGTCCACTGCAAATACCTTAAAGGGCCAGCACCTATTTATTAGAGGATCTAAAGCTGACCAATTGCAGCTGGGTTACACAAACAGGTCGCATATGGTAGTATTAATACATACATTTCCGGCAGCTACAACCCCAAATCAGAAAAAAGTTGGGACAGTATGGAAAATGAAATAAAAAAAATCAAACCCCAACACTTTAGTTCGCTCTTAGATTTATCATCTACGCCGCCCAAGGAGGTTGGGTCCCTTTTTGAGTCTTGGTCCTCCCAAGGTTTCTTCCTAGAACTAGGGAGTTTTTCCTTGCCACTGTCGCCCTAGGCTTGCTCAATTTGGGATTGGACGTAGTTATTAGGAGATAATCTAAACTTGTAAAGTTGCTTTGAGACAATGCTCCATTGTAAAAAGCGCTATATAAATAAATCTGACTTGACTTGACAAAACAAAACAAAATGAACAAAAAAAAGCATTTACATTTAATTTGACTTTTAGTTCATTGCAAACAATAGGAACCCAATATATTGGAAGTGATTTTCATATTTTCAGTCTTACCTCATCTCATTTGGATTGTTTTGCATTTTCTTTTTGGAAAATATGTTGTCTTGAAGGCAGCTATGTTGATCTGAAATCAACATGCTTTTCTTCATTGATGTTTCCATCACAGAAGTGAAAATGACCTTTTCCTTGGGCACTGACACAACCAGAAACAGACTCTAGCTTTTTGACTAATTGCTGTTAACAGTCTGGATGGTCCTTTTCTTCTTTGTTCCAGAGGACATGGGATCCATCTGGAATACTGATTTCACTGTGTGATGGTTCTTCCCAGATGCCTTCAAGTACAGAGAAGCCGCTTCTGGGCATAGTTAAAATTAGGTTTCTTTATTGCACAGTAAATTGTTAAGTGGCATTTGTGAATGTAACTCTGTAGTGCTTGACAAAGGTTTGCCAAAGTAATTCCTTGCCAATGTAGTTATGTCAGGTATTCATGAGTGACGGTTCTTGATGCAGTGCTGTCTGAGGGACTGGAGATTACTTGAGTTTACCAGAGAAGCATGTGAACATGGTACAAGATATGTATGAGAACAGTGTGACAGCGATCAGATGTGCAGTAGGAATGACGGATAAGTTTAAACTGTAGGTGTTATTGCATCAAGGATCGTTTACGAGTCCTTTCCTGTTTGCAATAGTCATGGACAGACAGATGGACGAGCTTAGGCAGGAGTCTCCATGGACTATGATGTTCGGGGTGACACTGTAATTTGTAATGAGAGTAGGGAACAGGTCGAGGAGAGCCTGGGGAAATGGAGGTATGCATTGGAGAAATGGGGAATGAAAGTTAGCAGGAGCAAAAACAGAGTACATGCGTTTGAAAGAGGGGGAGGTGCAGTTGCAAGGAGCAGAGGTGTTGAGAGTGGATGAGTTTAAATACTTGGGGTCAAGTGTCGAAAGTAATGGAGAGTGTGGTAGAAAGGTGAAGAAGCGAGTGTAGGCACGGTGGAGTGGGTGGCGTAGAATGGCAGGAGTGATTAGTGATAGCAGAGCATCTGCCAGAATCAAAGGGAGAGTGTACAAGATAGTAGTGAGGCCTGCTATGTTGCATGGCTTGGAGACAGTGGCACTGACAAAAAACATGAGAGGGAGCTGGAGGTGGCAGAGATGAAAATGCTGTGATTCTCATTAGGAGTGACAAGGACTGACAGGATCGGGAATTAGTTTATTAAAGGGACAACAAAGGTAGGATGTTTTGGACACAAAGTTAGGAAGGCAAGGCTGAGATGGTTTGGGCATGTGCACAGGCCGGATGAAGGTTAGATTAGTAGAAGGGTGACGAGTATGGAGCTGCCAGGCATAGGAAGAAGAGGAAGGCCAAAAACGTTTATGGATGCTGTGAAGGAGGACATCCGGGTGGTTGGTGAGACAAAGGAAAAAGTTCATGACACCACAAGATGGAGATGCATGATCTGCTCTGTCGACCCCTGATTGGAACAGCTGAAAGAGGTAGAAGAATAGATGTAAAACTAATAAATTGTTAATTGTGACTCAAAGTATATCTTCTGTTGTGATTCAGTCTGATTCACACTGCCAGCCTCACACATCCTGACATGACAATCAGGCATCTGTTAACATTCATCAAGGTCTCACTCACACTCTCTATTGTGTTGTTTGCTTTAATGTTTACATATTTGACTAGCTTATTGTTTTACTGCATTGCTTCTCCATTGCACCAGCTGTTTTATAGTTGTTGCAATGAGAAACATTGCCTCTCCGGTCCACATTCTGAAGGATGCAATATCTAAATGTGTGTACAAAACATTGCTTGATTAATTGGATCTTTACTCGTAGTTCCAGGTGAGCTTGAATACAGCTAGTGGAACAAATATGTATTTTTAACACTTTATTTAAATGCAAATGTACAGTGGGGCAAAAAAGTATTTAGTCAGTCACTGACTGTGCAAGTTCTCCTACTTGGAGAGATGAAAAAAGTCTGTAATTTTCATCATAGGTACACTTCAACTATGAGAGACAAAATGAGAAAAACAAATCCATGAAATCACAATGTAGTATTTTTGAAGAATTTAATTGTAAATTATGTTGGAAAATAAGTATTTGGTCAATACAAAAGTTCAACTCAATAATTTGGAACATAACCTTTGTTGGCAATGACAGAGCTTAAATGTTTCCTGTAAGTCTTCACCAGGTTTGCACACACTGTAGCTTGTATTTTGGCCCATTACTCCATCCAGATCTCCTCTAGAGCAGTGATGTTTTGGGGATGTCGCTGGGCAACATGGACTTTCAACTCCCTCCACAAATTTTCTATGGGGTTGAGGTCTGGAGACTGGCTAGGCCACTCCAGGACCTTGAAATGCTTTTTATGGAGCCACTCCCTCATTGCCCAGTGTGTTTGGGATCATTGCATTGCTGAAAGACCCAGCCATGTTCCATCTTCAATGCTCTCAATTATGGAAGGAGGTTTTGGCTTAAAATCTCACGATACATGGCCCCGTTCATTCTTCACTTAAGACGGATCAGTCGTCCTGTCCCCTTTGCAGAAAAACAGCCCCAAAGCATGAGGTTTCCACCCCCATGCTTCACAGTAGGTATGGTGTTCTTGGGATGCAACTCAGCATTCTTCTTCCTCCAGTTGAGTTTTTCCCAAAAAAGTTCCATTTTGGTTTAATCTGACCACATGATATTCTCCCAATCCTCTTCTGGATCATCCATATGCTCTCTGGCAAACATCAGACAGGTCTGTCTGGACATGTACTGGCTTAAGCAGGGGGCACGCCTGGCACTGCAGGATCGGAGTGCCTCTTGGTGTAGTGTGTTAATGATGGTAGCCTTTGTTACTTTGGTCCCAGCTCTCTGCAGGTCACTTATCAGCTCCCTCTGTGTAGTTCTGGGATTTTGCTCACTGTTCTCATGATCATTTTGACCCAACAGGGTGTGGGGCCCCAGATCGAGGGAGATTATCAATGGTCTTGTATGTCTCCCATTTTTTTACAATTGCTCCCACAGTTCATTTATTCACACCAACCTGCTTGCCTACTGTAGATTCACTCTTCCCAGACGTCCTACAATGTTCTTCCTGGTGTCCTTCGACAGCTCTTTGGTTTTGGTCATGATTGAGTTTGGAGTCTGATTGTTTGAGGCTGTGGACAGGTGTCTTTTATACAGATAACGAGGTCAACAGTTGCCATTAATATAAGTAACAAGTGGAGGACAGAAGAGCTTCTTAAAGAAGAAGTGACAGGTCTGTGAAAGTCAGAAATCTTGCTTGTTTGTGGGTGACCAAATACTTATTTTCCACCATGATTTACAATTAAATTCTTTAAAAATCCTACAATGTAATTTTTAATTACAATCAGTGTACACAATACTTTTTTGCCCCACTGTATTTATAAGTTACATTTGATGGCATGTACACTTTGTTTTGACTATTGTGATAGTTTTATGAACTTGTATTCTGCTTTGACTTTGTTAATTTATTTTACTCTCTATATGCCTCTTCTCGCCATGCTCCTCAGATGCAGACAAAAAGTCAGACAAACCTGGCCTTTACTGAGGAAAGAGAATAGAGGCACTTGGCTGCTGGTCTCTAGACAGCAGCAGTGTGTGTGGCAGGAGATGCTGTGTGTATACCTATATGAATTTCTGCCAGCCTGAGGTATTCTCTGGGCTAAGAATAATCAACCAGGTTGGATAAAGAGAAACTAGTGCCAGATGAAAGCTCCATATATGGCATTTATAGCCATCATAATCATGTTCTATGGGAAAATTGCTTTCAAGCCTTCTATTTCAGTGGTGTTTGTTGTGTGGATCAAGCCAATTATAAAGCGGGTTTAGGAATTCCCCTTGTCAAAGAATGTTAATTCAGAAGCCCCACCTTCCAAACAATTCACTTTTTTTAATACATGTATGAGCCTCTAATGTATGCATTACATTTACAGAACGCTGGCCGAAATGGACACTGACCAGACATCAATATAGTCATTTTCTTTTTTATCCGAGATATGGCTGAAAATGAGGGGTCCCTAATTACCGTATTTTTCGGAGTATAAAGCGCACTGGGTTATAAGGCGCAATATCAATGATCGACTGCTAGCGGGTCTATTTTCATACATAAGGCGCACCGGATTATAAGGCGCCTTAAATGAAACAAAACTCTTATAAGTTCCCTCGGAAACTCAGTTTGGTCTTTTTTACCTGGCGCAGGGCGTCTTCTTGCTTCCTCCACTTCCGTACCATTGATTTATTAATTATTTCAAGGACGCTTATTAAGCACAAAACCACGCAGGGGAATCATAGGGCAGAGCAAAATTGAAATCAAAACAGTTCACAGTTTGTAGGAAATCAGACCTACCATGCAGACATTCCAATTCTTAAGGCGATAAACTGAGACAGAAAATGGAATGGGGTTCATACACTATAAACCTGGATAAGTTGATTGTACATAAACCATTTGAGGCAAGTGATTGCCTTAACATATTTAAGTAACTCGTACTAGAAACAATAAACTTGTTGAAGTAAAAACAACTTAATTGCCAAATGACTTGGACGTAACCATTTAAGTTGAATACACTAAAATCCTTATTATTTGTACTGGAAATCTGCTGTAAGATCAGTCCTGCTGACCAATTAATTTACTCAGCATTCATAAAGCTCAAAAACTGAAAAATATTCCCCATCAAAACATCTTGAACACTATTTCCCCCATCACAAAATCCAGTGCAATTTTATTTTTTTTATTCAAACTTATATCACAGCAACAAACATTGTTTTATTATGAACTAAATTGTAACCAGATCCAATATTCAGTCTTTAAAAACTAAATACATAAAGACAATAATAACTCAACATAAGACCATTTTATTTGCATTCATTTATTAACACATTTTGCTGAATGCAAGCATGGATTGAGCTGCAAAATACAATACAATACAACATGCAATGTCTGGTAAAAACACATTTTTAAGAACACTGAACACATACACTGATCAGGAATGACATTAAACACACCTCCTTGTTTTTACACTCTTTGTCCATTTGATCAGCTCCATTTACTATATAGATGCACTTTCTAGTTCTACAATTACAGACTGTAGTCCATATCTTTCTCTGCATACTTTGTTAGTCCAAAGGTCAGGAAGGACTCCCACAGATCAGGTACTATTTCGGTGGTGGATCATTCTCAGCACTGCAGTGACCCTGATGTGGTGGTGGTGGTGTGTAAGTGCGTGTTGTGCTGGTATGGTTGGATCACATACAGCAGTCCTGCTGGAGTTTAAGCACTGTGTTCACTCACTGTGGACTCATAGGTGTAAAGTCATATACAGTAGCTCATCTGTTGTTGTACAGTTTGTGTTTGTCATCCTCTTATTCTTCATCAGTGCTCACAGGATGTTGGTGGCTGGACAATTTTGGTTGGTAGACTATTTTCTGTCTAGAAGTGACACTGAGGTGGTCCAAAACTAAAATGAAGTAAATCAAATGAAATGAATGAAGTCTTTAACTACCTCTGGCAAACAACTGGAATAGTGGTAGTTAAACTGTGATAATGTCTGCACACTGAAATTCACACACAGTAAATAAGATTTTGAACTTAAGCATCAGTTACAATAAAATATTCAATATTAATATCACTTGAACACAGAAAACAACTCACCGAATTCCAGAATGTGGAATACAAGGGTAGAAAATGTTTTTGTGTTTAATGCAGTCAGTGGTAGGATTCAACTGTAGCCCTCTGTGAAGAACAAGTTGTTGTTGTTTTTTTTACCAAATTGCCACTGCAGGACCCAGAGTAATGTAATTGTCCAAACTGCAGAAAACTTACCATGCGAAAACAGGAAAAATGCGCCATTCCACACTTCATGAAACAAGTCCAGACTTGTTTTGAATTAACTGACCAATGAGAATCAGTGCTGGTGGGGTGTGGTCCAGGCTACAATTTGATTGATTTGATTTTAACTTTGTTCAACTTAAAAATGTTAGTGGACTCAATTATTCTTTCGAAATAGGAGAACATACTAAAACTAAGCAATGCCCAAAACTTTTTCTTTTAAGTAACATTTACTCAAACTGTTTGCACAGAAACAAATTCTGGGTTAACAGTGTAGCTATCTTAGTTCATAATGGAATTAAGTCAGGAGTAACAGGACCCATCATGAAATTCATTGGGCACAGGTTGTAGCGCACCCTGGAGAGGATGCAAGTCTATCCAAGGGCCCTCAGTTTCAGTGCCAGGGAAGATCCCCATGTCTGGACTCTCATCTCTCAGACATTTAACCATTCATTCATTTTAATACATTCTTAGTCAAAATAAAGGAGTTGAATTCCTAAGCAAGGCACGAACCAACCCTGAACAGGGCAGCAATAAGAAACACATTGCACATACAGACTTGCACTGGGGTAGTTTTAGAAAGACCAACTGGGTTTACGCATGTCTTTAGACATGTAGTTGGAGAAAATTGGAGTACCCTGAGAAATCCGCCAGCTTTGCAAGGTAATAATGTCACAAGATGTAACACTAGCTTTTAACTGTCTTTTTACTGAAAAGCAGGGCTTTGGGGTGTTGGATGGTACCATATTGTAACGCTGGTGAAGAACACAACATGACAGTAAATTTAAAGCTTTTTTTTTTTTTAACTGCCCTAAAAGGATTAAAACCAGCTCTTATGGAAGCAAGTAATGGTGTTAAGGTCTGGATAAACGATGGAAAAATTAGAAAGTTCATTAATTTAAACAGCATTCTTTTCTGTGGAAGGTGCCTACAGAATGATGTACTTAAAATAAACACATTAATAGAATGCTCAAGTATGCAACATTAGAGAAAACACACCATATCTCTTGTGAAATAACAAAACATACATGTGGATTACCAGACTTGAAATGCATGCTGGGAGTCCTCCAAGAACACCATACCCACTTTATTGCATTCTTAGCACCACATTATTCTATCGTATGTTCTATTTAAATTGTACTAGAATCAATCAAATTTCTCATTTCATATACACCATCCTTGACATGTGTTACATTAGACTGAGTGGTGTTAACCAGTTTCGGTTGCTAGCTACCAGGGATGGTCATATGGGTGTTACTGTGTCATTATTTGTTATATGTTGTAATGGACTAAAGAGGATGGTATGTATTTTACGATTGATATATGTTACATCCGTTTATATGCAAATTAATTCTTAACAGAATCTGTAAAATCTGACACATTCCATCATTCACATACAACACATAATAGTTAATATACAGTCACAAATGTATCATGCATCATTACAGCTGTCTTATTATATGATCCAATGGTTAAACACAGCATGGACAGAATTAGTGTATGAATAACTAATGCTCTGTTAAATCTGTGAGTCATGTCTTTGCAGAGTTGGAGATCAATTATTTATGCCATTGCTGCTGAAATATAAATGGGCAAATAGGCAATACCTATACTATTCCAGTCACTGTCACTGAAAATGCAATTTCATTCTGTAAGAATTGGTAGACTGGTTTGACTTGTAATAGCATTAGAAGTGGGGTAGATTGAGGTTTGCATATTAGATTATGTGTAATTCAAGAGTTAGGGTGTGTACTATTTAGGTATTCATTCACTTCTTCTTCTTCTTCTTCTTCTTCTTCTTTCGGTTTCTCCCTTTATCAGGGGTCACCACAGCGAGTTAAACGTTTCCACCTCACCCTGTCCTCCACGTCCTCTACTCTCACCCCAACTCCCTGCATATCTTCATTTACCACAACCAAATAACTCCTCCTTTGGTCTTCCTCTACATCTCTTGCCTGGCCAGCTCCATCTCCATCGGCCAACAGCCTCCTACCAATATATCCACTATCCCTCCTCTGCACATGTCCAAACCATCTCAGTCTTCCCTCTCAATTTTGTCTCCCAATTTTCCAACCTGTGCTGTCCCTCTGATGATCTCATTCCTAATCCTGTCCATCCTAGACACTCCTAAAGAGAACCTCACACATCTTAGTTTGCCACCTCCAGCTCTGCTTCCTGTCTCTTTGTCAGTGCCATTGTCTTCTAACCCCTACAACAAGGCTGGTCTCACTATAAATCTTTCCTTTCACTTTTGCTGGCGACCCTTTTGTCACACCGCACTCCTGACACTCTTCTCCACCCACTCCATCCTGCCTGTACTCTTTTCTTTACCTCCTTTCCACACTCCCATTTCCTGGACAGTTGATCAAAAGTACCTGAACTCCTGGGCCTTTGTGACCACTGATCCCTGTAGCCTGACTGTTTTCCACCTGGCCTCCCTTTCATTTACACACATGTATTCTGTCTCTACTACAGTTGACTTTCATTCCTCTCCTTTCCAGATTATACCTCCACCTCTCCAAGTTCTCTTCTACCTGTTCCCTGTTCTTCACTACAGATCACAATGTTGTCTGCAAACATCATAGTCCACGGCGATTCCTGTCTGACCTCATCTGTTAGTCTGTCCATCACCAGAGCAAAATAAGTAGGGACTCAGGGCCGATCCTTGATGCAGTCCCACCCCTACCTTGAAGCTATCTGTCACTCCTACAGCACATCTCACCGCTGTCACGTCTGTTTATCATACATGTCCTGCACTAATCTAAAGCTACTTTTCAGCCACTCGAGACTCCTCATACACCACCACAGTTCCTCCCTTGGCACCCTGTCATAAGCTTTCTCCAAATCCACAAAAGACGCAGTTGTAGCTCTTTCTGACCATCTCTATACTTCTCCATCAGACAGTCTCAAAGCAAAAATCGCATCCATGGTGCTCTTTCTTGGCATGAAACCATACTGTTGTTCACACACTGTCCACACTGTCACCTACTGTCTGAGCCTAGCTTCCACAACTCTCTCCCAAATCTTCATTGTGTGGCTCATCAACTTTATGCCCCTGTAAGAGCCACAACTCTGTACATCACCCTTCTGCTTAAAAATCGGTACAAGTAAACTTTTCCTCCATTCCTCCGGCATACTCTCATTCACCAGAATTCCATTGAATAATCTAGTCAAAAACACCACTCCCAGCTCTCCTAGACTTTTTCCATACCTCAACCGGTATGTCATCAGGTCCTACTGCCTTTCCGTTCTTCATCCTTTTCAAAGCTTCCTCACTTCTTCCTCGCTAATCTTTTGCTACATCCTGTTCCACAATTTCTACACCATCCAGCCTTCTTTCCCTTTCATTTTCTACATTGGACGCTCGCGTCCTGGGCATTAAATTGTATTATTTTGATTTCTTCATAAGGTGCGGTGCGTGTTACTCATTAATAAGCTCCTTCGTTAAGGGATTTTCGTACACTCGCGGGTAAGTCTAGGTGTAGACTGTATAACACAATAAGGTAGTTCAATGTAAATTAACAAAATATGGCAACAGATACCAGTCGTGTAATTTTGTATCTTAAAAATATGATCATTGTGAATTTAAACATGGTAGTCTACTTCAGAGCTATATACTGTGAGTTCTAAGGAGGTGATAGCGAATTCAAGGTTATAGTTTGAACAGAGTCAATAGAGGTGTTGGCATGTATGACGGGTATAATAGGTCTCGAATGAATCGTTTCATTGCTAAGTATTGCTTAAGTCTATATGTTGTTACGTCTTGAGGTCACTATAACGAATCGTCAAAGGTTAGAGTATCTATCCAATATGGGGGAGGTGTGATGCTCCCCGTACTTACTATCCCTTTCCATTTTCTCCATTCATCAACTTCCTCAAAATACTCCATCCTTCCCTACTGTCTAACCTGTCATATAACTCACATCATAGGCCTTCATGCTTGGCCTTTGCTACCTCCCTCTTTGCCCTTTGCCACATCTCCTTGTTACTCCTGCCTACTCTCATTAGTCCTGTCCCTGTCCCATTTTTTCTTTGCTGACCTCTTTCCCTGAATAACCTCCTGCACTTCCTCGTTCCCACCAACAGGTTTCCTTTTCATCCTTTGCCTGTCCAGAAGACACACCCAGTACCTTTTTCTACCTGTCTATCTAATTACTGTTGCTGCTAATACCCAGTCGTCTGGGAGCTCTTTCCTATCACCCAAAGCCTTTCTCAGCTCCTCTCTGAACTCCTTACAACATTCTTCCTTTCTCAAACTTCCACCATTTGGTCCTCGCTCTGCCTTTGTCCTCTTCCTCTTCCTACTAACCACCAGAAGCCATCCTGCACACACCACCCATCCGATGCTGCCTAGCTACACTCTCCCCTGCTACTTCCTTACAATCACCAATCTCTTTTAAGCAACCTCTTCTACATAGGATGTAGTCCTACCTGTGTGCTCCTCCCTCCACTCTTATAAGTCACCCTATGCTCCTCCTTCTTTTGGAAATATGTGTCAACCACAGCCATTTCCATCCTCTTTGCAAAATCCACCACCATCTGTCCCTTCTAGGTTCTATCCTTAACACCAAACCTGACATCACTTCCTCATCTCCTTTATTACCTTCACCAACATGACCATTGAAATCTGCACCAATCACCAGTCTCTCCTCCCTGGGAATGCTCTCCGGACCACTGCTCATCTCCTCTCTAACTCCCCCCAGAATCTCTCTTTCCCCCTCTAATTCACAGCCAACTTGTGTGGCGTAGCCACTAACAACATTCACCATTACACCCTCAATTTCCAGCTTCAGACATATTATCCTATCTGACACCCTTTTCACCTCAAACGACATTCTTTACATAGTCCTCCTTCAGGACCACACCAACTCTATTTCTCTTCCTATCCACACCATGGTAGGAACAGTTTTTTTTAAACCCCGGCACCAATGCATCGAGCCTTGCTACCCCTTCCACTTTGTCTCCTGCACACACAAACATCATCGACTTTTCTCCTCTGCATCATATCAGCCAGCTCTCTACCTTTCCCTGTCATCGTCCCTACATTTAGGGTTGCCTACCCTCAGTGCTATAATCTGGCCCCTCCTGATTTCTCTCTGTCTCCTCACACGCTTCCCTCCTCTTCGTCTTCGGCAAACAGTAGTCCCAATTTCCGCTGGTACCCTGGTTTTGCTACAGTACCAGTGGCGGTCATTTGTTAACCCGGGCCGCGACCGATCCGGTATGGTGAAATTATTATGAACTGGCATACTAGATTTGGCAAATGTTTTACACCGGATGCCCTTCCTGACGCAACCCTCACCATTTATCCGGGCTTGGGACCGGCACTAGAAATACCCTGCCTGAACAATCTAGCGGCTGGTTTAAGGTATTCATTCACTACATGGTTTAAAATAATTAAAAGGTTCACTTCAATAATCTGGTTAGTCATTAAAGATTTAGTTTTACAAGTGTAAAGCTAAACATGGTTTTAATCGGAAATTCTACAATAATGGTCTAAGGGCACTTTTTCATGATAAGCATTTTGCGCATCAATCACTGAGGTTGAGTGTGAAGCATATCAGTGATTTGCTCTATGCTTTGCTGGAGGCAATGTTCATGTCATTAACACATGTTTACTGTCGGCAGATTAAAGAAAAAAACACCCGTCTGTGCATTCATACTCGTGAAAAATTTATTTCTCATTAATTCAAAAGAAAGCTCTTGCTGTGGGTTTGGGAGCAAAGTGATCAGGATCCTCCCTATGAAAATCCTCATTTATTGAAGGGTCCATGATATCTTCTGCCCCTGTCCATTAGGTAAAGTTTCTTTCTCCCATGATCCTGGGAACCCAATAAAGTATGAACTGTGTAAGCAGGGTAGCAATCCACACCTAACAAGAAGGGGGGTCCACTGCTTCCATTTCAACCTGGGAGGAAGCAGTCACTGGTTTAAGTAATGACACATGAAATGTCTTGGAAAGACAGTATGAAAGCTCCATTCTATATGAGATTGGAGTAATTTGTCTTAGTACTTTGAAAGGACTAATATGTATGATATCAATGGTATGTTGATATCCATACCATCTGTCCAGGGCATAATGGAGCTCTTTTATGTAGCTTCTTATCTGCCTGGATGGTCTGTCTTTTGATAGCTCTTTGCAAACACAAATTTACCTTCTCCCAAGGTTTGATTACTCCTCCTCATCCATTCATCTACAGCAAATACTACTGACGGTTCCCCTGACCTGGGGAAGAGTGGAGGCTGGAAGCCTAAAATACACTAAAAAGGGGTGATCTGTGTTGAGGTGCTTGCTAAAGATTTCTGTGGATATCCTGCCCACAGTAAAAATGAGCCCAGTCATTCTGAGAAATATTCTGAGTAAGACAGGTAAGTAAGACAGGAATCTTCCAATTTCCTGATTGAGAGAATATGGACAATGAGTCCGTGAATGAGTAATGCCAGCTGGACTAGTTACATTCACATCTCTGCCAGTGCAGTGTAATTAATGTCTGAATATTGATTTCAATTTTCATATTGTATATTACATTACACACATTCAGATCTATAGAATCAAGAAAATGTCATTTAGACCACCAATGACTTTGAATGACAGAAACATTTAGTATTTCAGTATGGGGGAAAAACTCTTTGTTTCTTACAAAATGTAAAGGTGGCATCATATATCGATCTTATTAACATTTCCTGATTAGTTTTGCAGGGGTTTCCAATGTTTGTCCGAGGCGTCACATCACAGGGACATGGCAGGAGTCAGTGTTGCAGTCCTAGGGGATGATCTCCCATGCAACAACTCTCCCTCAAGGGGTACCGATGTGTCATTGGGTAGCACTGTCACCTCACACCAAGAAGGTCCTGGGTTTGATCTCAGGGAGGAGCGGTCTGGGCCATTTCTGTGGATAGTCTGCATGTCTTCCTCGTGTCCATGTGGGTTTATACTGGGTACTCCAGTTTCCCCACACAGCCTAAAATACATGCACTAGGTTAACTGATTATACAAAAAAAAAAAAAAAAATATATATATATATATATATATATATATATATATATAAAACCTCTCCCTCAAGCATAGCCAATAGTGAAATTGTGTGACTCCCAAACCAAAATCTCCATGTTGGTGAGCTAACAAATACCATATTTTTCGGGCTATAAAGCGCACCGGGCCATAAGGCGCGATATCAATGATCGACTGCTAACGGATATATTTTCATACATAAAGCGCACCGGGTTATAAGGCGCAAGAAATGAAACAAAACTCTAAGTTCCCTCGGAAGCTCAGTTTGGTCTTCTTTACCTGGCGCAGGGCGTCTTCTTGCTTCCTCCACTTCCGTACCATTGATTCGTTAATGTTGAATTCTCTCACAGCTGCTCTATGTCCATGTTGTACTGCGTGACTGATAGCGTTGAGTTTGAAATCCGCTTCAAAAATTAATGAATGAATGCACATACCCTAATGCTGAAGCACATACCGTATTACTCCGCAATGCTGCGCACTACGGTGGCCGTAAGCTTCGTAACTTACCAAGGCTGTGCTAAAACATTTTGACAGATTTATGAGCGCCGTGTACCATCTACAATCGGTTGTAGGTTAGAAGGCTCAACCAAAATTAATTCACACATTAGGCACACCGCATTTAAAGGCACACTGTCAATTTTTGAGAAAGTTTAAAAATTTTAAATGCGCTTTATGGTCCGAAAAATACGGTAGCTGCTACACATTATTTAAAAGGATTCAAACTTAAGCTCGAGTTTAAGTTGTGTGTCACGCCTACTCCCAGCGCCACTCCATCCGCACGCAGCCTGCCTCGTTCGTCCTCTCCCTCCTACTAATCACCTACACTTGTTTTTGCCTCTCTCTCCCCCTATTTAAACTCCGGTTCGTTCCCCATTCAGTTGCTACACAACCATGTTCTCTTACCTGTATTATTTAATAAAGCCTCCTCTGCTGTTCCACAAACCGCGTTTGTCTCCTATCTCCCATCGGCATTACAGTTTGTGTAGCCAAACATGGAGACAGCGGCTAGTGGTGCCGACCTCACCCCGCCTACAGCGGAGCAATTCGCCGAACTCCGCGCACAGCTTCAGGAAGTGGCTCAAGCGGTTTCGCTCCTTGCTGACAACCAACGCTTGATCAACTCACTGGTCCCCTCCGTTAGCGAGCTCACCCAACGCGTGTCGCAGCTAACGCCTTCCCCCACTGCTGCGGAGTTTCCTGCCTCAGGTCCGCTTCCTCCCAGCCCTCCACGGCCTCTGCACCCAGCGTACAGAATCGCTTTACCAGAGAAGTACGATGGCAACCCGGAACGCTGTGAAGGATTTCTCCTTCAGTGTGACCTGTACTTCACCCACTCACCGCCAGAGTCCGACGCGGCTCGCATTGCCTTGGTAGTCTCCCTCCTCTCTGGTCGAGCCCTGGATTGGGCCACAGCCATCTGGACACAACAAGGCAATGAGGCCAGGGATTACAGCCACTTCCTGACTGCCTTCCGCCCTGTGTTCCAACATCCCCGCAAGGGGCGATCTACAGGCGACATGCTGCTCACTCTATGCCAGGGCCGCCGCTCTGCTGCCGACTACGCTCTCCAGTTCCGCACCCTGGCGGCTCAGAGCGAATGGAACACACCCGCTCTCCTCTCCGCGTTCCATCAGGGCCTGCATCCCGACCTCAGGAGAGAACTGGCCGGGCGTGACCTTTACCTGTCTCTGGAGGAACTCATCACACTCACCATCCGTCTGGACCAGCTCCTCGTCCCCCGGCCTGCCTCTGCTCCTCGGCCCGCTCCTCTTCCTGTCCGTGACCCTTCGCCTCCTTCCGAACCCATGGAACTTGATCGCGCTCACCTATCCACTGAGGAACGCCACTGCCGCTTCGAACAGGGCCTGTGCTGTTACTGCAGCTCGGACCGCCACCTGCGCCCCACCTGTGACTTCACTCCGCCTCTCGGGCCAACCAGCACGCGTGCCAGGGACCCGGCACGCACAACCCGGGTGAGTCGAATCCCTCTTGATTCTTCCTTCACTCTGCCTGTGCTTTTGCGGCTCGCTCACGCTGACGTATCTCTCACAGCCCTGATCGACTCTGGCGCCCAGGGGAACTTTGTCGCTGACCGCCTCATCACCGAGTGGAAGATTCCCTGCACTGTACTCCCGACCGGTCACCGCATCATTGCGGCCGATGACCGTCCTCTCGGCTCGGGTCTCCTTACCCGTGTCACCGTTCCCCTCTGCCTGCTCACCAGTGCTCCTCATCAGGAGACCCTCTCTCTGCTTCTTGTGAGCTCCCTGGCATATCCTATCATTCTGTGACTCCCTTGGCTTCGCCGCCACAACCCTCTCATCTCCTGGTCCGCTCGCGAGCTCATCCGCTGGTCACCGTGGTGCCAAGAACATTGTCTGCTCTGTCCAGCCCTGCAGGTCAACTCACTCCCGCTCTCCGAACCTCCGCTTCTCCCTCATAACATGCCCGACCACTACCAGGACCTGGCACCAGTCTTCGGAATGGCCTCACCTCCTCCTCTCCCTCCGCATCGCTCCTACGACTGCGCCATCGACCTCTACCCGGGCGCTCCTCTACCCAAAGCCCGCCTGTATCCACTCTCTTTGGCCGAATGTTCGATTACATCACCGAATACCTGGACCTCGGCTTCATCCGTCCGTCCACCTCGCCCGTGTTGGCGGGCTTCTTCTTTGTACCCAAACAAGACGGAGGCCTCAGGCCCTGCATCGACTACCGGGAGCTGAATCGCATCACCCGCAGGTACGCCTACCCGCTCCCGCCGGTACCTTCGGCCCTCGAACAACTCCGCTCGGCGCACTGATACACCAAGCTGGACCACAGGAATGCTTACAACCTGGTCCGTGTCAAGGAGGGCGACGAGTGGAAAACCGCCTTCAGCACCAGCTCGGGCCACTACGAGTACCTGGTTATGCCCTTCGGCCTGGCCAGCGCGCCTTCAGTCTTCCAGGCGTTCATCAACGACGTGCTTCGGGACATGCTCGGCCGTTTCGTCACCGTCTACCTTGATGACATCCTTGTGCATTCGCCGGACTTTGACACTCACGTCGCCCACATCCACCAGGTAATCGAGAGGCTCCAACTCCATCAACTCCGTGTGAAGGCGGAAAAGTGTGAGTTTCATACCCAGTCGGTCTGTTACCTCGGCTATGTGATCTCTCCCTCCGGCATCGCCATGGATGACTCCAAACTCTCCGCCGTCCTCGACTGGCAAACACCAAAATCCATCAAACAGCTGCAGCGCTTTCTGGGTTTTGCAAATTTCTACCGTCGCTTCATCAGGGATTTCAGCCTCATGGTGGCGCCCCTCACCGCGCTTCTGCGAGGCAATCCCCGCTCCCTCCGCTGGTCCCCGGAATCCGAGCGGGCTTTCTCAAGTCTGCCTTCACCCGTGCTCCCGTCCTGGGCCATCCTGACCCGGAACTCCCCTTCATCCTGGAGGTCGACGCGTCTTCCGTGGGCGTGGGTGCTGTCCTGTCTCAGCGTCTCGGCGATCCGCCTAAACTGCGCCCCATCGCCTTCTTTTCACACAAACTAACTCCGGCCGAGCGTAACTATGACGTGGGAGATCGAGAGCTGCTGGCCATCAAACTGGCCCTGGAAGAATGGAGGCACTGGCTTGAGGGTTCCAAACATCCCTTCTCGGTGTCAACTGACCACAAGAACCTGGAGTACCTCCGTTCAGCCAAACGCCTCAACGCCCGCCAGGCCCATAGGTCCCTCTTTTTCTCCCGGTTTTCTTTTTCCGTCACCTACCACCTGGGGATGAAGAACACCAAGGCGGACGTGTTTTCCCACAGCCTCGACCCCGAGCCGGTCGCCCCAGAGGCACCCGCATCCATCCTCCCGGCCTCGTGCACCATCGGCGTGATTCACTGGGACTTTGAACGCAAACTGGACAACAGGCTCTCCCAGACGTGCGTTCCGCCTAACTGCCCGCTGGACAAGAGGTTCGTACCCTCCGACTTTCGCGACCGCCTCCTCGCCCCGGGGAGACTCGCACCCATCAGCTCCTGGCAGCGCGCTATTGGTGGGAGAACATGCGCAAGGACGTGCACCGCTTTGTCGCATCCTGCAGCGTTTGTGCACAGGCCAAGACCCCTCACACTCTCCCTTCTGGCCTGCTCCATCCCCTACCCATGCCGCAACGACCCTGGTCACATATCACGCTGGACTTCATCACTGATCTGTGGACTTCATCGGATTCAGTGTGAACGCTCAAACCAGGAGCTGAAGAAGTTCTTGCGTTGCTACTGCCTCCACAACCCACTCGACTGGCTGCAGTTCCTTCCCTGGGCCGAGATAGCCCAAAACTCCCTCCGGCACTCCTCCACCGGTCTCACGCCGTTCCAGTGCGTCCTGGGCTTTCAACCCCCCTTTGTGCCCTGGGACTCCACGTCTTCGGACGCCCCGGCCGTCGACGACTGGTTTCGCCGCAGCGAGGACATCTGGTGCCAGGTCCACCTCAGGATCGACAAAGCCATCCGCTGATACAAGAGGCACGCTGACCGGCGCCGACGCCCCGCTCCCACCTACCAACCTGGAGATCGTGTCTGGCTGTCCACCCGGGGCCTCCGCAACTTGCAGGGAAGTAACCCTTTTTCTCCCCATTTTCTGGGCCTCTTCAAAATACTACAACAGATTAACGAAGTCACGTACCGTTTGCAATTGCCGTCTCATTTACGCATTTCTCCTACCTTCCATGTGTCGCTCCTGAAACCTTGGGTTCCCAGCCTGCTGGCCGAGTCTACCCCCTCGGACCAGCCTCCGCCCACCGTCCCGCTGGAGGCCCCTGCCTACACGGTCCATCTCCTCCTGGACTCCCGCCGGCGGGGCGCGCGCGTACAGTACCTGGTGGAGTGGGAGGGCTACGGACCAGAAGAGAACAGCTGGGTGGATGCCAAGGACGTCCTGGATCCTCTCCTCATTCGGGAGTTCCACGCCGCCCGGCCCGATCGGCCGGCCCCCAGGCCGCGCGGCCTCCCGCGCAAGTCCTCCTCGCTCCTCCGGGCCCCCGGCTCCCGCCGCGCTCCCGCCTGCATGAGTCCTTCGAGGGGGGGTACTGTCACGCCTAGTCCCAGCGCCGCTCCATCCGCATGCAGCCTGCCTCGTTCGTCCTCTCCCTTCTACTAATCACCTGCACCTGTTTTTGCCTCTCTCCCCCTTTTTAAACTCCGTTTTGTTCCCCATTCAGTTGCTACACAACAAGGTTTCATACCTGGTCTCCTAGCTCAACCACGTTCTCTTACCTGTATTATTTAATAAAGCCTCCTCTGCTGTTCCACAAACCGCGTTTGTCTCCTACCTCCCGTCGGTTTTACATTGTGCAGTCAATTTTTTTTGGAATACAAAATCTTTTTTTTAACTAACTGTAGTGTCTTCAGGTGTGATCTGAAATGAATTTAAAAAAATTCTTGCTAAGCATTCTTGGCTCGTAATAGCTTACTTTGAGTTTGAATTGTAACTCTTTGAGTTTCAGATTACTAGCAATATAGTCTTACCAAGAGATTAAGATAGGATAAATTAAAAAACTGTTATGAGCCACGCTGTTGACGCTACATTGCAGCGTTGGCTCATAAGTGCGCCGAGACCGGTATGGCAGTCCTGAGAATGCATGTGGCTACTCTAATCAGTGTTCATTATTTCATTGGCGACACCTCCGCTCCTGAGTGCCTTTCAGGTCAAACCCTTGCGCTGAAAGTGAGACCTCACCCGTCTCATGTGTCCGCTTTATCTTTTTTATTTGTTGGAGGGAAAGAGGTTAGGCTGGGGTTTTGTAGAACCCACTTGCTCCCCTCGTTGCTTTCGTGGCCTCACAAGTCCCCCGTCTTTTTCTCTCAGTCACAGCCTGCCCCTTTGGGCTTGGTGCCATATTGGCACCTCCCCTGCGATTGTGGTATAACCTTCTAGTTATCATTTTAAATAACCAGCCAAGTTACCATTTTCACACCATGCTGAATATGTTTATCTGAATATTTTAAACTCTCTTCAGCTTGAAAATAAGGAGCAGATGTACTGAAGCTGAAAATAAAAAATGTGCTCTCTTGAGAGTCTTGTTGGATTAATGTTTCTCTTCCCTCGAGTGGTTTACCATGCTGTACTGGCAATCAGAACAATCTCTGCCAATGGCCTGTTTCACAACAGGTTCTGATGGGAGTTGACTAGGCCCAGCTACTGCCACTGGTGCTGAAAACATCACAAACATTTTGACAGTCAGCCACAGATGCTCATTGACAAACACCCAATATTAAGCCAGTGTGGTCCATCAGGCTCCTCTGCTTTCACAGTCCTACAGTGCATTGGTTTACAGAAGTATTTATCATGTTAGTGACTTAGAGTTTTCTATTATCTTTATCTCACTATTAAGTTATTTTATATTTAGTCTGTTAAGTGTTGCTCTGAACTTTATTACAGGCACATGGTAGCTACATTGCATTGTGGTGAATTGCACCTATTTTTAAAAATAAATACTTTCAGCTTTAATTGCTTGACTTACACCACTAACGTACAGTTACAGGTGCATGTAAATGTGCTGTTAATATGTTGACAGCTGGTCTTTATTGTTCATGTTGTTAGATGTTTTATTCATGAATTGCTATTTCTGACCTGCTTACAAAATCATTGTAAGCTTGGGACCTGAGCTCTTCCCCTGAACCCTGTCTGCTCCAAGGGACCTTGTGCACAGCACTATGGAGAACAAAACTGTAATTAATAGCAGGGTCTTTCAGGAACTACAGATTATTTGCAGGAAAGAATCATGTCAATAGAGCTTTAGTTGCCTCTTCTGATAATTGGACACACTATTAAATAGACATTCATCCATTTATAAGTAATTGTAAAGTTTTGCTAGTGAAAAAGCATATTTTCTAAAAACCTGCTTCCACTTTGTCATTGTGGGCTATTTTGTGTAGAATTTTGTGACAAAAACTCAATCTATTCTAGAATAGGTCTGTAACATAAAACGTAGAGTAACAAGCAGTTATACATACATACATACAGTACGTACTGAGCGTGCATGTGTGTTTAACATTAAAATATTGACTTTCTTCTGACATATTGACCAGATACAATATAACTAAAATTTGGAATAAGAAAACTTTTTTGGCTTATCTGCTCCACAGGGAAATAAAATGCTGTATGTGTCAGCAAAGACAAGAAATCAGCGTTTACAAATACAACATTCAACTGTGAAGTGTTCTTAATAATTCCAGTCATGTCACTGTGTACCTGCTCTTTTAACAGAATGAAACTGATCAAAACCATATGAGAATGTCACCATGTCAGAGAAAATCTTAAAAAAGAACAACAGTTTAAGATTAATTTCAATAGCACTATTGCTAAGTGATTTTTACTTTTGCAAAAAGACAAAATGAATAACCATAGTGCATATGGTTTTCAGTTGAGCTTAATTTATATTATAAGAATAAATAAACATTTTATAATTCTGCTCTTAGCATATGCCCTTATGCTGGTGGCTGGGGCTTGGGAGATTTCAGAATGACTTTTGAGTAACCGAATGATGGCATAATGTATTTGCATAATGGTGGGAATTGCAGTGACAACATTCATGGATAAGAATGTGACAGCAATTTATAACAGAATACTATATGTGTATATTATTACAGAGATTGCGAGAACATCCTTTCACTATAACGAAGAATAGACTATCAGTTATAGTGAAATAACCGAAATAAAGGCATTCCATTAATCATTCAAAATCTACAAAAACTGTATGAATACACACTAAACAAACTGAAAGGGAATTTATTTAATGTTTTTTTACTCCCTTGTGGATTCCCAGGCATGGTTAGCAGCCACATTACTGTCTTGACACATGTCTTTGGAGAAAATTAAATAATTGTTTTTTACTCAGAAATAACAATAGTGCTATAATGGTTTAGATTATTCATCAGTATGTATTATAAGTTTACATTTTGGCCATCCTAATAAAATCTGTGTAATTTATGGGTAGCATGCAATAATCAATGGTAAGCATCAGACACATTAGGCCATGGATCTGTCATGCTGTCAGTCTCCATCAGTCTCCAGGTAAAGAAGGGGAAAAAAAGAACAGGCATCCAGTCACCACTGACACATAAAGTACATATAGAGGTTACTCACTGTTACGAATAGATGCAGGTTATCCATTGAGGTTCTGCACCTTACTTACAGCATGCTGTATATGTGTTTCATACTGCCATAATAAATGGAATGTGAAGTGACCAAGGAAACAAGAATTATATATATCCTGTATTTTAATTAAAGTGACTATGACGAATAATGGCTGCATAGGAGGGATGACAGACTGAACATAAATGCAGATGAGTTGTATTTAACAAATGCAATGTATGAACACATTTACATTTACAACATTGAGCAGACACCCTTATCCAGAGCATCTTACAGAGATGCTTTGTATTCTTCCTAGTAGACAAAACCTCATGTTAGTACAAATAAGCAATAGCTCAAGTGCCAGGACAGAGAAGAGTTTTGATGCTTGTCTTCCTGTAATCTTATGTGAAGGATTCAGTCGAGCCAAGCATGTGGTTTGATTAGAGCCTTTAGGTAAGATGGTACTGTTCCATTTTTGGCTTTGTAGGTGAGCAGGAGAGTTTTGAATCTGATGAGGGGCAGCTACAGGGAGCCAGTGAAGAGAACACAGCAGTGGGGTGGCACAAGAAAACTTGGGTAAATTTAAAACCAGCTGGGCCACTGCATTCTGAATCAGCTGCAGGTGTCTGATTTTATGCATTGGAAGACCAGCCAGAAGAGCATTGCAGTAATCTAGTTTTGATACAACAAGAGACTGGTCAAGCACTTGGGTGGCTTCTCCAAAAAAGGCTCAAATTTCCTGATGTTGTAGAGGAAATACCTGCATGTCTGGATCAGTTTGGCAATATGAACAGGGAAGCTCGTCTGGCTATCAAAGATAACTCCAAGGTTTCTTGTGTTCTCACAAGGTGTGATGGGGGAGTTCACCTGGGAGATGGCAAAATTTTGAAAAGGGGACCCATCTGAAGGAATGTAAAGCAGTTATGTTTTGCTGTGGTTTAGCCTCAGATGATGAGCTGACATCCATGATGAGATGCTCTCCAGAGGGAAAGAAAGGATGAGCTGTGTGTCATCTGCATAACAGTGATAGAAGAAGCCACGTAAGGTTATGACTTCACCAAGAGAATAGCTACAGACAACATGTTCAAGTGTTTTTGAGAGGAAAGAGAGAAGTTGTTGTTGTAGTTGTAGTTGTAGCTGTAGTTGTTGATGTCTGAAACATCGAGTGTAGGTTTCTTCAAGATAACTCTTGCACACGAAGGCAGAAGAAAAAAAACACAAAACAAGACTTTGCAAATACAACAACAACAATGAACAAGCAACACAAAATAATATAAATAATATTATTTAAAATACAAGAGAACACATTTGGTAAGCAGGGCTTATAGTATACAGGGTATGCAACACAAAGGACAAGACCGTGGGGGAATGCCAACTAAAACTAGCACTCAGATAACAACAAAAGTGTCTACCAACACAAACATGCAACATCCTTTCAAAAAAAAAGATTAGTCCCAGAAAGTTGAATCAGTTCATCTGGACACAATGGGGGAAACAGTCATGGGGAAACATTTCATCAATCATCTAAGTGACTTCCTTAGTCTCAGCTAGTCTAAAACTCTCCCAAGCTTATACAGTACATAGTGTATTTGCAAAAAACCGAATCCAGCACCACTGCATAACAATGGGACCAGTGATCACTTTAATATGCAAATTGCCATGGTCATTAATTATAATAGCTATGTGTGCTATTCACATAAGGATTGGGTAATACCTGCAGTCACAGCTTTAGATGGTGAGAGATGTACTCTGAGGCTTCCTCCTCAGTTCAGGGATATGCATTCATTTTTCACACAGTTGGCCTCGTTGACTCCCAGTTCAAACCAACATTCCTCCCTATCAAGGAAGTGTACCTCTTCATCCTTGAAAGAGTGGCCACTGGCCTGTAGTTGTGCTTAATGAGGTGGCTCTTCTATGTTGTGCCATCTGTTTCAGCAGTGGCTGTTTGGTTTCCCCAATGTTCAATTCCTGGCAATCCTCCTAGCACTTTGCAGCATACACAGCATTACTCTGTTTGTGCCAGGGGACCTGATCCTTGGGGTGGACTAGCGTAGTGTGTTTTGGGGTTTGAAGGCAACCTAGACACAATGTTTGGAAAATATGCATCTCAATTTTTACGATGTGGTTTATGCATAGATGGAAGTTGTTCTTATAATATTTTTGTTTTTGCTTAATGTGACATTTCTCTCCTTCCCTGGCTGCTGTGTCAGTGGGGGGATGCTGTCTGCTCGGTGGTACAGCTTCCTGCTGACTCCTAGTTTGTGCTCCAATGGATGATAAGAGTTTGTGCCCCATTGTGTAGGAACTGGTGGCTATGAAGCTGGACCATGTAGGGAGCAACCGTAGGGGTCATGTCACATCAACTGGTGTGAGGAGGCAATGGCAGTGCAACTCAGCCTGGCAATGGAAGGTCCAGCTCATCAGGTTCTTCTTGATGTGCCATCATCACAACGCGGCAGTTTGATGGCGCTCTGCGGCGTGCTTCCACGTTGGTTTTCTAGGGTTTCTGCAGCGGCCGCATCTTTCCACTGTAGAGCCCGCTGTGGAATGCCTTTTGACACGGGTCGAACAGCAACACAGACGGTGGGTTCAGCCTTAGCCCGATAGTGGTCTACCTTCTGTGTTGGTGGATGCTGGATACAGCACTTTTGGTTTGGTGTACTAAGTTGTTTCGATTGGAGCACACGTTTAGCGTTGGGAACTTGCTTAATGTTTTTTTTTTTTTTTTGCACTGGTTAGTCCCCGAATCGCAGCTGTTTTAAGTTTTGAGTTGCCGAAGATGGCTGACTGAAGGCGGGGCAGTGTAGTGTTCATGGCCTGGGGGTAGGCGTGTCATGCGTCCCAACGTGCATTGTGATTCAGTGGCCACGTCATTAATTTACGAAGGGGATATGTTCCGATAAATTCATCATAAGTTAAATGTATCATGAACTGAGGAGTTTAATGAGTGTTTGGTAGCAGTAAGCGGTCTATACTCTATCATAGCAGAGATGTGGAAAGGATACTATGATAATTAATGATAGGTAAGTTAATGTTTAAAACACTTGTATTTTAACCTGCAATTGGCCAAAATAATTAACACAATACGTATTTTATAATAAAGTGTTGATAAACCTCATGTAATTTAATGAGTAATAAATTGAAATTGAAAAGTAAGCAAACACTCTATTGACGAACTCCAGGCGCTAGCATAACTGCTAATGCTAACTGCAGCCTGTGTTCTGGAGCATTCAATTGATGTCTGGCTTTCGATCTTATAAACTAACCTTTTTCTGACCCATGGAGACTTATTTGCACTAAGAATACAGTACTGTAGGTGTAAAAATAAAGAGATCTACGATAGAAATAGCAGAGATCTTCTCTGAGTCACTGAATCATGACTCGTGAATCATGAATCGTGAATCAAGTTTCGGCTGTTGCATGAGTTCCACGGCTCGACTCATAAAAGTTTAAGCAAGTGGGCCGAGTACCGAGCAAACCATGGTACTTATAAAGTCTGAAAATTGAACTTATAAGTGTTACAAGGGTCCAGTCCAAATAATGGTGGACAAAACAATGGAAGACTGGTTGAAGCCAGGTCAGAAAGCAGGGATTGTACATCAGTACATCAGTCACATATACTGATATTAACATCTTAAAGTTTACATTTACACCATTTAGCGCACATGCTGATCCAGAGCAACAGAAGCGATTTATCTTCTGCTTATTAGAAATATTCTCATACCAGCAGATTTAGCCTGTGGCCTATTTACTTGCAAAAACACTACTGACACTGTTAAGATACAATTACTGCCAGAAAAGTCATTAACCGCTATTAAGACAATTACATAACAATATTATACTGTATCCATTACCATAACTGCTATGCTGAACCCTATTTCATCTACTATAAGTAGTTTATTTAATCTGTTTCAGTACCCGCTGTTGAAAAGGGTCAGTGATGATCTGCCCTATCTTCTCAGAAATAGCCACAAGGGTAGTTTTTGTTGAGGGTGCTGCTTTGAAGCAAGAATGATCCTGGAGGTCATTCTGCATGAGAAAGAGAGATATTTACTGTATATAGCACATTCCAGAATTTTAGAGAGAAAAGAGACAGTTACAGGTCTGCAGTTGTTGATGCCTGAGGTGTCTTATTTGATTCTTTAAAATAGATATGAATCTTGCTGTATTGAAAGCAGTAGGAACATGACCAGATGAGAAAACATTGTTTGTGACAGACTTAATGAAGCAGAGAATGTCTTATGCATTCGGGATGCATTGGGCAGGTGGTAGGGCTAGTACAGCACCAAAAATAACTGCAGAATTAAATGCAAATGGAATGGATAGAGGCACATAACTTGCTACAAAGAAGACAGAACCTAAAACAATTAGCAATAGACCAATAATATGGTCTTCTGGGTCAAATTTATCATCTGGATAGATTTATTTTTGGAGAAAGCTAAAAGATGCTTTCAACCTAGAATTGCTGCTGACAACTCCCAAGCATGGTTGTTGATTTACAATAGGGCAGGTATTAAGTTCATTGTACAGTTTACATATTCCAGGATGATGATACTCCTTGTATTACTGCTCAAACTATTCAAGACTTATTTGATTAAATCCAGGATAAATCATGTTATGACCTCTCTGATCATTAGATGTCAAACATCAGTGACTGTTTATGGGAAGTTCATGTGTGACAGTGAATTAGATATTTGGATAATTCAAACAGCTGGAAGATTTCCCTTTTAGCAAATATTATTTTAGGCTTAGATGACAGAATTAAAAAATTAAGCTGTTGGTAGCAACGGTAAGACTTGTACTCCTTAATATGTTACCTCGATTCTCATCGTTAATTTGTTTCAGAATGCTTGTTGGGAACTGAACCAGACAAAGCTTATTTTATAATAAAATGTTGAAAAGTCTCAGGTACAATGGTGTGAAAAAGTGTTTTCCCCCTTCTTTTTTTTTGCATGTTTGTGTCACTTAAGTGTTTCAGAACATCAAACCAATTTAAGTATTAGTCAAAGACAACACAAGTAAACACAAAATGCAGTTTTTAAATGAAGCCGTTTATTATTAAGGGAGAAAAAAAATCCAATGTGTGGAAAAAGTGATTGCCCCCTAAACCTAATAACTGGTTGAGCCACCCTTAGCAGCAACAACTGCAACCAAGAGTTTGTGATAACTTGCAAGAGTCTTTTACAGCGTTGTGGAGGAATTTTGGAACACTCATCTTTGCAGAATTGTTGTAATTCTGCAATCACTTTTTCACACAAGGCCATGCAGGTTTGGATTTTTTTTTATAATAAACACTCCTTTAATAATAAGCACCTTCATTTAATAACTGCATTTTGTGTTTACTTGTGTTGTATTTGACTAATATATAAATTGGTTTGAAGTTCTGAAACACTTAAGTGTGACAAACATGCAAAAGAAAATCGGAAATCAGGAAGGGGGCAAACAGTTTTTCACACCACTGTAATTTAGTGAGTAATGGATTGAAAGTGAAAACGCTTACTTTATTGGTGAACTCAGTGACACTAGTATAGCTGCTAATGCTACCTGCAGCCTGTGTTCTGCAGGATTCAGGACAAGATTTCCTTTTTAGGTTAGTGAAAAGGTACTTGCACTAAGAATACAGTACTGTTATTGTAAAAATTCATTAAAACACGATAAACACAGTGCAGATCTTCACTGGACAAGAGCTACTGTGAGACCGAATAACTGAATAACTGTACTTAATCTTGAATCAAGTTTCGGCTGAAGCGAGTCATGCAGCTCGACTCCGAGAAAAATTTTTCTAGTCAAAATGCATCCAGAACCGAATTCGATGAGGTCTGAGGTGGTCGAAAACTGAGGTACCACTGTATATTGATATGGTTTCCATTATTGTGTCCACCCCCTGTGAATTCTTTATTATTTCCTACTTCTTTTCATTTCATAGAAGGATATACTGTAATACACCCTAGTATCCTTTGTTCTCTCTACAAAATGTGTACCTTGCCATATTTCATATACATAATTATATGACATTTATGACTGAGTGGTCGTAATGAGAACCATGACTATTTGCAGTGGCAGGTTAGATTTCAGGCTGGCAGATTTTTTACTTCTTTGTCTTTGTGACACAAATGCTTTGACTACACAATATCAGCCTACATGCCTACCTTTGCATAAACAATGAAGAGATGCAGCAGTCGCTCTCAAAAGTCCAATACACCAGTCAAGACACAGCAGGTGTGTTCTGAAAAGTGCTGACCGGTGTGTGTACTCACTGTGTCTGTTTTATAGTTATGCTACTCTGAATGCTGCATGATGCTAGTCCTGTGTTAATGTAACATGCTGATTTGCAAGGTTGAAAAATTCCATCAGACACATTCATTAGGTTAACATTTTCACTGCTTGTTATACCATAAGGCTGCTGTTCTCATTCCTTTGTACTTACAGGAGGTATCAGGTCAGAGAAAACCAAAGAAATGAAAAAGACAGCTTAGAACAAAAGAAATGGTTTCAGTTTCTTTATATATTGATAGTTTATTCAAACATATTTTTAGTTGTGTGCCAATATGGGCACTTCTAGTCAAATGACATGTTTTAACAATTTACTACATTAAAAGAGCTTAACACAACCAAACGTATATAAGACATTAGTTTTCACTTCATATACTGCAATTTTAATATGTGTGACCTTCTAAACCACTATCATCTGGAAAGTTGTAAATGACAAGTTTTTTTTATTTCATTTTTGTTAACATTATGTAATTTTCATTTGTACCTGTAAGGATGTGTTGGCAGAATGTTATGACTTTAGAATAGTGTGCTCATTGATACCCTAAAATCTTTAATTCTATAATATCATATTTAAAATCAAATTTCTCCTTTATAATTTGTATTTTTGTATGTTAATGCTGTCTCAGTACTATAATGGGACCTAAATCTTGACTGAAAAGTTTCATAAATACTGGTTTGGTATAAGTAACAAATAGCTGATTGTAAACTGCTTTTTTTCTAGATTTTTGAGATGAAAAAGAGATCAGAGGTTTAATAATTGCACAAAGATTTGGGCAAAAAGCAAGGGACAAAGGATGACTATATAATAATATGCAATGGCTCTATAATCTTCTGCTTGTTTTTTGGTTGCTCCTGCTGGGAGTTGGCTTCAGTCTCCACGTCCTCTACATGGTTGGTGTGAAAGAGGAAGATGCAAAGTGCATGTAAACACATTCACTGATATCTTATTGGTTAAGACCTGGACTACTTTTGGAAGTTTGTGTGTTCAAATTCTGGCTCTACCAAGCTGCCTCTGTTGGTCCCTTGTGTAAGATCCTTAACTGCACAACTCAGTTGTAAAAAACTCAGGATAAGGGTGCCTGCTAGATGTAAATGTAATGTAAAACACGTTCAACAAAGGACCCAAGACTGTACTAAATGAAATTCCAAATCTTTACATCAGCCCACAAATAAAATTCAGTTGATTGGGCGAGGCGAGGCTTAAATTATGCTTTATCCAGGCTCTTATTTTTTGCTCTACTCCCTGCCCTATTTTCACACCCCTATTGTGTCTGATCAGTTGTGCTGGAGGCTAAAGGGGCTGATTAGTTTGTGGCCATTTGGCTGGATCAAGTATCATTTGGCTGGATCTGTTGCTTCCCATAACATGCCTCTGGGTAGCTAGAAGGTTTTGTATTCCTCTTGTACTCCTGCATTTTGGCTCTATCGTCAGCATTCATTTCCTGATATACCCTGTATCCTTCCTCTGCACATGACCATCTCAATCTCCTCTCTCTCGCTTGTATCTAAACCATCCTACTTGTGTTTTCACACCAATTTTCTTATTCCTAAGCCTGATCATCCTCATCACTTCCAATGAAAAGTTTTCATTTTCAACTCTGGGGAGCTCAGCCTCCTGTCTTTTTGTGGCAACAACTATAAGCCACATAACAAAATTAGTCTCACTACCAACTTTTCCCATTTTACTCTTGCAGATAACCTTATATACAATTAATGCTTCTTGCTTCTGCACCCTTTCATACCCTTCCGGCTCACTCTTGCAGGTGTATGCCACCTTCCCCTGCTGACTTTTGTTTCACTTCTCTACAGTGCATACCTAAACTTTTCCAGGCTCTCCTCCACCTGCTTCTTGCTCTCACAACAGATCACAATGTCACCGACAAACATCAGAGTCCATGGAGGGTCCTGTTTGAACTTGTCTGTCAACCTGTCCATCATCATTGCAAATAAGAAAGGACTCAGAGCCAATTCTTGATGCAGTCTTCCACCTTGGACCAATCCATCATTCCTACCACACATCTCAGCACTGTCACACTGTCCTACAATATCCAGCACAACCCTCTCCTACTTCTCTGCCACTAAGGATTTCCTATTAAGCTTTCTGTCGAATAAATCACAAATGCACAGAGCAACTATTCTATTATTCATTTTTATTTAAACTATTACTATCATACTTATTTGATTAGAAAAATTTGTTTCCTTCTTACATTTATCATCTACACCACCCAAGGGGGATGGATCCCTCTTTGAGTCTTGGTTCTCACAAGGTTTCTTCCTCATAATGCTTAGGGAGTTTTTCCTTGCCAGTATCACCCTAGACTTGCTCAATTTGGTACTGGCCCTAGATATTAAAAGATAATCTAAAATTGTAAAGTTGCTTTGAGACAATGCTCCATTGTAAAAAGCGCTATATAAATAAATCTGACTAGAATTGACTTGAATTCTGGCCTTTTCAATCAACACTCTGAAAGTAAACATAACATCTATATTGCTCTTTCTTGGCATAAAACTATATTGCTGCTTACAGGTCATCATCTCTTTCTTCTCCAACCGCCACTAATCTTTCTTATAACTTCATGCTGTGGATGATAAACTTTATGCTTCTGTATTTCTGTAGCTCTGCGCGTCTCCCTTATTTTTGCCAATACAATACTTCTCCATTCCTCAGGCATCATCCTGCTTTTCAACATTTTTAAACAATATGATAAAACTCCACTGCTATCACTGCTATTTCATGTCTCACTGGTGTAACCTTAATAGCTGGATCGACCTCCACCTGAATCCTGGAACCAAAGGTTTTTCTACCCCCTCTCATTATCAATGCACAAATATTACGTGACACTGGAATGTGTGTGTTTGTGTGTTCGTATGTGTTTGTGTGTGTGTGTGTGTGTACTGTGTACTGGAAGTATTTGGCATTTCACTTACATTTTATTGACTATATATCAAGCATATTAAACTCATACATTCAGTAAAATTTTTTATAAGCTCCTCAGAACACTCTTTCCATCTTTTCGACACAGATGTCACACCAATTACCTGACTAGCTGACTCTATCACCACTTATTCAGTTAGTTGCCTAGTTGTCCAGCAACTTTTGACCCCTGCCCAGTGCCCGTCTCACCTCCTCTCTAAATTTCACACAACATCCTTCCTCCTTCAACCTCCACCATCTGATACTTCATTCAGCCCTCACTCTTTTCCTCTTCTTCCACTCCACAATCATCTTATAGACTACCATTTGATGTTGTCTATTTACATTCTCCCCTGCCACCACCTTACAATCTCCAATTGATTTTAGGATGCATCTCCTGCATATGACATTGTCTATCTGTGTGCACTTCATCTGCTCTTATACGTCACACTGTGCTCCTCCTTCTTATTAAAATATATGTTCACCACAGTGATCTCTATCCTTTTGCATTCCACCACTATTGTCCTTCCACATTCTTCGCTTGATGGCGTTCCTTACCCCTCACCTACTCCACACAAGGATCTGTTCCCTTCACCAAAATGCCCATTGAATTCCATTCCAGTCACTGCTCCTTATTCATTGAGTACCATCTCCACCACTTCATCTAACTTAATCAAGAAATTTTCTTTCTCACACCCCACTTGTGGGGCATATACACTGATCACGTCTTCAAATTCCAGGTGCACATTCATCACTGAGTCAGACTCTCTCGACCTCCAATATACTCTTAATATTCTCTTCATTCAGGATTACCCCTACATTATTTCTCTTCCTCTCCACATTATTATAGATCAGTTTGAAACCACCTCCAGTGCTCCTGGCCTTAATACCCATCCATTTGGTCTATTGAATGCACAGTATATCTATCTCCCCTCCATTATATCAATTAGCCAACTACCAACTTTCACCACCTCCCTACCCTGGACTCAATTTCTGTCATGTTTGTAGTTAGTCCAGATACTGTAAGAAAATCTAGGATCATGCTTAGTTTTTAGAAAAATACACTGATTTTATTATACTCTGCTATTCTTCCAAGCAATCTGGAATATTTACAAATATTTACTGAATGTCATGACTTACATTCTAAAATCAGAGCGGTTCTTTTTAAAATATGGGTGTGGTCATTATACCATGGTGCAAACCTTCGTTCCCTAATTCTTTTGATTCTAGTGCAGTGTTTCTCAATCCTGGTCCTGGGGCTTCACCCCTCTGCACAGTTTAGTACGTCTCCTGTTTAAACACACCCACTTTATCTCAATAACAAGCTTGTTAATGAGCTGAGTAGTTGGGAGCAGAAAAACACTAAAACATGCAGAGCAGTGAGGTGCCAGGACCAGGATTGAGAAACACTGTTCTAGTGTTAGCAACATTGTATTTTAATTGGAGAGTTGCATGCTCAAGCAGTTTGCACTCTGATGGTGATTTAATTAATAAATATAGTAGGTTATCATAAACGCAGAGTACTGATAGAGCAATTGGTCTGATAACAAGCCAGAGGATAAACATTATTAATTACAGGTAGCCCGTGTGCTAAGAGTGATCAGAAATTGAATCATTCTGTGGGATAACAATGTCACCTATAAGGATACCAAAGGTTACTTTTAGATGTAAGGCATAAACAACAGTGGGTTGGTCCCATCACATTCTGATGGTTTCTAAACTTGACTCAAATGCAGTCTTAAGTGAATCTCACTCAAAGTAACCTACAACTAAAGTGTTATTAGATGGAAGTACTAAGCAAGAAAGAAAATGACCAAATTCCTGAATAAACAAAAAACAAAGTGTGGGAAATAGTGATTTACAAGTTGGAAAAAATATGATTTTTACATTAAGAATAAGCAATTTAAATTTGTTATCTATGTACTTACGTTTTGCAGTAATACCTAAATATTTGTCAAAATACTTAGGGAAGGGATCCTTTTACATTGGGTTTGAATCAGGATGATATGTTTGGTGTTGATGCAGTCTTTTATTTTTTTTTTTGAATGATAATACATCTTGCCACAGAGTGTTAAATATTTTCTTCTGGAAAATCATACCAACTCAGTGACATGCTATGGGAAACAAACAGTCCGTATCTCAATCCAATTGAAAAATATATTTTGTAAATTAAATCTGGTCCAAGATAAGGCTTAATCATGCAAAGTTCATCTGTCAACCACTGTTTGAAAATGTTGCAACCAGTTTGATGTAGAATATTGTGCTTTCATCAGCCGGTCCATGCCTCAAAGAATTCAAGCCATCATAAAAGCCTGAGGAGGAGCAACAAAATACTTTTCCTATATTTTATCTACAAATATGTCATTCATAAATTTTTTATTAATTTTTTAATTTACATTATATTTATTCATTATATTTATTTAATTTACTTGATCTATGCTTTACGAAACCAGAACTGCTTTGTGTCATATCTGTAATTTGTTTCATTCATATGAAGTTAAAAAAGGGTGAAAATCCTCTAAATGGGGTGATTCAATAATTTTTGCCGAGGTTGTGGTACAAGCTCCAGCAGCTCATTATTTACAGATTAACCTCTCTGTGTTGAGGCATTTAAATGCCATTTCAGTTTGTATCAAATGTCACTCAGTTCAGCACTGAATATCTTCAAGATATCACACTGTGCACTGCAGTTTCTTGGATCATACAGTGAGGGAAAAAAAAGTATTTAGTCAGACACTAATTGTGCTCCTACTTAGAAAGTTAGAAGTTCTCCTACTTAGAAATATGAGAGAGGTCTGTAATTTTCATCATAGGTACACTTCATCTATGAGAGACAAAAATGGAGAAAAAAAAATCCAGGAAATGACATTGTAGAAGATTTTTAAAGAATTTAATTGTAAATTATGGTGGAAAATACATATTTGGTCAATTACAACAGTTCAACACAATATTTTGTAACATAACCTTTGTTGGCAATGACAGAGGTCAAACGTTTCCTGTAAGTCTTCACTGGGTTTGCACACACTGTAGCTGGTATTTTGGTCCATTCCTCCATGCGGATCTCCTCTAGAGCAGTGATGTTTTGAGGCTGTTGCTGAACACCAAACAGTGTGTATAAAATCATAAAATCTCATGACACATGGCCCCGTTCATTCTTTTCATAACACGGATCAGTCGTCCTGTCCCCTCTTCAGAAAAACAACCCAAAGCATGATGTTTCCACCCCCATGCTTCACAGTAGGTATGGTGTTCTTGGGATGCAACTCAATTCTTTTATATTCTTATTTCTTATATAAAAGTGTGGCCTCAATATTGTAGATTTAAAAAAAAATTCAAAACATTTAAAATGGTTTATGTCTATTTATTAGGACAGTTGTTTGTTAATTTACTTAATCGTATCTAAAATATATCACCAAAATTATGTAGAAACTCTCAATAATTAGTTATCATGGTTATTTTAGCCACACCTACTAGCATACAAGCATGTAATCTTTACATACAAACAGTGGCAGTATAATGGGTTGTCATAGGCAGTGTCATAGGTTTTGTCTTGCTGCATTTTTCACACATACCTGGTCTTACTAAGCATCAAGGCAAATTTTCCTTGCACAATTTGTGATTAATAAGTAATTTCTATCATGGGTGCTTGTGTGTGCCTTGACCTCGAATAACAAATGATAGGTACAACCTTGCATGTCAGAATGCATTTTAGGGTTAGTAGTTAAACATTTTAGGCTTGAAAATAAATTACTTCATCATTCTTTTACTATCTTAGATATGTTTTATTTAATGTACTAACACTTAAGAACCTGCTTTAGCTTATATGTGCCTACGTTAAAACATAACTAGTGCAATACCATTCACATTAAACATGTAACTTAGAGGAAGGACTTTAGATGACTTTAGACATCTAGCAGTGATTCACAGCGATGAACTTAACCATGCATGTAAGTACTCTACAAAAATATATACTGTACTCAGATGAACTCATCACAACTGGTTATTTTGAGGAACATAATAGCTGGAAAACAAAAAGACAGTTCTCATAGTTGGTCGTGGGAGAAATGGACAGGTATAAATATCAGAATGACTATGACAGGATTAACTCATCAAGGCCAGAAATCTTGAGTCAAGGCTCTTGGGGTGCTCCGGTCAGCAGTAGCGTGAACCCTCCGACAATGATCTGAGGAAAAACAAAACATGGACACATAAAGACTCAAAGATGAGCAAGGATAATGAATGCTCCCATCTGGCCAAACTGACAGAAAAGCTACAGTGGCACAAATCACAGACATTGTAACGTTGGTTCTCAGAGGAATGTGTCAAAACACACAGTGAATCATACCCTGCTGAGATTATTATTTTTTTCACCAGGTAGATGAACTATTGGATGAAGCATGAAGCTCTGGAAAACTGTTCTGCTGGGAAACCCAGCATTCACATGGATGTCAGTTTGACATGTGCCACCTACCTCAACATGGTTGCAGAACAGGTGGCCACTGGTTTTGTATTGATGAGTAAAAAAACTGAGGCCTTAAATACAATTGAGTGTAAACCAGCCACCCAGTCCTGGTAATGGATCCCACTGATGGACCTGCAAATTTGATTATCAAACTATGATAATTTCTTATTTACTAAGTTATTTATTCCTGAGAACTGTGTTTCTCCTGAACTTTAATTAATTGATATGGTCCAATTATCAAGCTTCTCCTGTATTTAAGTCATTCTTAATTTGCATCTCATTTCCATTTTAATTCTGCAGTGATTAGACAGCCTGCCTTACGCCTTTACACTTCACTTTGGGACTGGCCACGAAGAAAGAAGTGACAAGGATTAATCTCACATTTTTTGATGGTGTGTTTATGAATTCACACCACTTGCTATTACAGCAGTGAAGCTAAGACTCATTGAATCTTCGTGCAGATATTTGCAGCTGGCTGTCACAGGGTTATATGCTTTCATAAGGTGTTTCTAGTCTCACATGATGGATTGTTTTCCATATCCCCTGCTTCTTTAAGTCCCCTTTTCTGTGTCTACTGGCTTGAAAGAGAAGGCCACCAGGGACAGGGTTGCTTCTATACATCTGCCTGGCTCAATAGTAAACCTCCCTACTGACTTTGGCTCAAAAGAACCAAACCACACTGGGATATACAGCAGAGAGGAGATATAAGATGATGAGAGGAGCATTAAAGACTATAGCAACAGAAAGAGACAATAAGAGAGAGAAAGTGGAAAATAGCTTGTGTTAGAATGGTGCTAAAATGTAAGGTAGGTAAGAGAAGAGCTCCAGGCCATTCACATCCTCTCAAATATGAGTTTATTTTGATTGTATTTTATAGACCTCTATATGACTTTATGGCTTTTATGGCTTTGCAGCTAAGGGTGTCTGTGTGTGTGCGTGTGTTTGTTCCCTCAGGCTACCTTTTTTTACGTGTTTGTCAGCGACTGCCTGCATAATATAATACAATTCCACTTAAGCAGATCATCTCTCATTTCAAAGAAAAAAGATACCAAACTCTGGGTCACAAAATGACTGAATATAAATAGACTTCTCCCTCTCCCTCATGAAAACGGTTACTCTAGGAGCTGCTAATTACAGTCTAAAAAGGAAAGAAACATTGGAGGAGTAATGCTGTGAAATATACAGTGTGAATTGGGCTGTGTGGCTTCCAATACAAAGAATTGAAAATGTTCAAGAAAAATATGCATATAACTGCTGAGAAATTATGTGTGAATCATTACACCAGATATTCCACTTGCAAAAGAATTATCTGAAAAAGGTAATGTTTGCAGTCAATTAAACAGGTGAAGTACATAAAACAGATCTGCAGTATATATAAAACATATAAGAGTTATAAGGTGTGCTTGCTGGTCCTTCTTAACAAAAGACATATAGCGATACAGGGGCCTTGACCCTCTTCTGCCCTAGTCTATTAATCTTTATGATGGGCTGTAAAGAGTCCACAAATTGCCAAGCAGGTTATAGTGTTGCATAGATTTAATGAGGTCTTGTGACATTTAATAATTTAAGGTATATCCTATTTTTTACCTTCTCTGCCTATGCATATGACGAACAGGTGGTGACATAAACACTGGTATGCAATTAGGCTTGCAGGATTGTCATAAAGCCATTGTATAAGGTAATAACTTTTTTTTCAACACCAGCCATACCTCTCTGCATTGGGTATTAGACTGAAATGATTTCTCTCCATGGAAAGAGGAGAGAAACACCTGCACTCCTATTTTTGGGCTACATTGTTCACAGCAGTTTTGATAAGAAATTGGGGTGATTTTGTTGCTTTGCCTAATAAAATACAGTAAAATGCAGAATGTCTTTGTTATACCTTGCCCATGACAACTCTTGCTGGTAGTGAGACCTATTTTTCCATAATGACAGAGTCATCCCTGGAGACTGGTCAAAGAACTTTTGTATTCATAACAGGCAATATGAGAGGATGATATGCTATTCAGAGTGCATTACCACTTTCTTGCACATATTGTGAGTTATCAATTCATTGGCAATGTATTAAGCATGTGAAATATGTACACAGAGGCCATTCACAATTTTCTCGTAGAGCCTCTGTCCCCTCTTCCCTTACCTTAGCTTACCTCTCTTAATTACTTCTTAAATTATCACTTGTCTACCCACCATATCATGAGATAACTTCTATAATTTACTAGCCATACTGACTATAATTTTGCAGTCCTTCTCATCCTCAGTAACATGCCTAGATAGGCCAGTATTTGATTGTTTGCAGTAAGCTCATTTTTGATGTTCACATCACCAAATAAAAATCTTCTTCTTCTTCTTTCGGCTTCTCCCTTTATCAGGGGTCACCACAGCAAGTTAAACGTTTCCACCTCACCCTGTCCTCCACATCCTCTACTCTCAGCCCAACTCCCTGCATATCTTCATTTACCACAACCAAATAACTCCTCGTTGGTCTCCTCTCCGTCTCTTGCCTGGCCCAGCTCCCATCGCCAACATCCTACTACCAATATATACATTGTGTCACTCCTATGCACATGTCCAACCCATCTCAGCTTCCATCTCGAATTTTGTCTTCCCCAATTTTCCACCTGTGGCTGGTTTTCCTATGATGATTCATTCTAATCCTGTATACCCTTTTTAAAGACACTCCTAAGAAAACCTCCAACATCTTAAGTTCTGCCACCTACAATCTCTGCTCCTGTCTCTTTGTCAGTGCTCACTGTCTCTAACCAATACAACAAGGCTGGTCTCACTAACGATATCATAATATTTCCTTCACTTTTGCTGTGACCCCTTTTGTCACACAACACTCCGGACACTATTATCCACAACTCCATCTGCCTGTACTCTCTTCTTTAATCCTTCCGCACTTCCCATTTTCCTGGACAGGTGATCCCAAGGACCCTGAACTCTTTACTTTGTGACCACTGATCCCTGTAGACCTGATGTTCCACCTGCCTCCCTTAATTAACACACATGTATTCTGTCTTACTACAGTTGACTTTCATTCCTCTCCTTTCTTCCTTTCCTTCGAGACTGCCTCATACCACCACCACCGTTCCTCCTTGGAACCTGCATAAGCTTCTCCCAAATCCACAAAGAGCAAGTGTTTGTAGCTCTTTTGACATCTCTATACTCTCCATCAGACAGTCTCAAAGCAAAAAATCGCATCCATGGTTGGCTACTTCCTTGGCATGAAACCATTACTGTTGTTCACACAATGTCACCTCCTGGTCTGAGGCCTAGCTTCCACAACTTCGCCCAAATATTCATGGTGGGGATCACAAATTATGCCCCCTGTAGAGCACCACAACTCTGTACATCACCCTTCTGCTTAAAACGGTTACAAGTAAACTCTTTCCTCCATTCCCTCCGGCTTCTTCATTCACAAGAATTCATTGAATAATCTAGTCAAAAACACCACTCCCAAGCTCTCTAGACTTTTCCATACTCAACCGGGTAGTTCATCGGTACACTGCCTTTCACGTCTTCATCCTTTCAAAGCTTTCCTAACTTCTTCCTCGCTATACTCTGTGCTACATCCTGTTCCACAATTTTTACACCATCCAGCATTATTTCCTTTCATTTTCTACATTCATCAACTCCTCAAAATACTCCGTTAATTTTCCCTCACCCTCTCATTCATCTGGAGTACATTTCCATTTTCTATCCTGATCACCTGACATGTGCACCAGTCTTTCCAGCTCTATCTCTCTGTCTCGCCAGCAGAAGATAAACTACTTCTCTCCTTCCTTACTATCTAACCTTTCATATAACTCATGTAGGCCTTATGCTTGGCCTTTGCTGACTCCCTCTTTGCCTTGGCCGCATCCTTGTACTCCGCCTACTCCTCTTTAGTTCTGCCCTGTCCAATTTTCTTTGCTGGACCTATTTCTCTGAATAACCTCATGCACTTCATCGTTCCACCACAGTTTACCTTTTCATCCTTTGCCCTGTCAGAAGACACACCCAGTACCTTTCTACCTGTTATCTAATTACTGTTGCTGCTGATACTACCCAGTCATCTGGGAGATCTTTCCTGACCCACACGCCTTTCCTCACTCCTCTTGACCTCATTACAACATTCTTCCTTTCTCAACTTCCACCCATTTGTCCTCTGCTCATGCCTTTGTCCTCTTCCTCTCCTAACCACCAGAGACATCTGCACACCACCATCCGAGCTGCCTAGCTGACACTCTCCCCTGCCCACTTACATTACAATCACCCACTCTCTTTGAAGCAACCTCTTCTACAAGGATTAGGCTACCTGTGTGCTCCTACCTCCAATCTATAAGTCACCCTCTGCTCCTCCTTCTTTTGGAAATATGTGTAACCACAGCCATTCATCCTCTTTGACAAAAATCACCACCATCGGTCCTATAGGTTCCTATTTCCTTAACACCAAACCTGCCCATCACTCCTCATTCCTTATTTACCGTCACCAACAGCCCATTGAAATATGCAACCAATCACCAGTCTATCTCCCTGGAATTCTCAACCCCTTCATCAACTCCCCCAGGAATCTCTCTTTCTCCTCTAATCAAAGCCAAATTGTAGTGATAGCAACTAACAACATCACCATGACACTAATGTCCAGATTCAGGACATATTATCCTATTGACACCCTTTTCACCTCAATGGCATTCTTTACATAGTCCTCACTTCAGGACCACACCAATCCATTTCTCTTCTATCCACACCCATGTTAGACAGTTTTAAACCTGCACCAAGGATCGAGCCTTTGCTTACCCTTCACTTGTCTTCTGCACACACAAACATCGAACTTTCTCATCTTGGACATCATATTGCCAGCTTCTACTTTCCCTGTCATCGTCCCTACATTTAGGGGTGCTACCCTCCGTGCTATATTCTGGCCCCTCCTGATTTCTCTCTGTTCCTCACACGTTCCCTCCTCTTCGTCTTCGGCAAAACAGTAGTCCAATTTCCAGGGGTACCCTGTTTGCTACAGTACCAGTGGCGGTACGTTTGTTACACCCGGGCCGCGACCGATCCGGTATGGTGAAATTATTATGAACTCGCATACTTTATTTGGCAAATGTTTTACACCGGATGCCCTTCCTGACGCAACCCTCACCATTTATCCGGGCTTGGGACCGACACTAGAAATACCCTGCCTGAGCAAACTAGCGGCTGGTTTACATCACCAAATAAAAATAACAACAGAAATAGCAACAGAAAGTGCCAGAGATATATTATTAATCCAATTTCTTACATATCCACACAGTGGTGACTAAAGTGGTTAAGGGTTTTGACTACTAATCAGAAAAGTTGTGATTTCAAATCATAGTTCTACCATGCTGCCACTTTTGGGCCCTTGAGCAGGGTCCTTAACCCATAGCTCAATTGTAAGGTGCTCTACTAAAGCTCGTTTGCTGAAGTCAAATACTAATAAAGCTAAGTACTAATATAAAATAGTTGCCAAATGTCTCTGATCTCACAGTGGAAGCATGTCACTTCAGACACTTGCACTTACTCGGATGACCGATTAACCTTTTAATCTTCGGCTTATTCGCCGTGAAGAGCATGATGATATTTGAATTTGCTTACTGTTGGTCACAGCTGCGCTTGTTATGTGATGAATTGCTTGCTATGTAACATAAATGGGTCATTCCACCGAATGGGTGACCTTTGCTTGTTGTAACACTTAAAAATTAAACTTCAGTTTCTTTATTTTTTCAACACTGAATCTGAACAACATACATTTAACTATTCATAATGAGTATTGGTCAATCTCAGGCAACTTTATTTTATTTTTACATGGTTTCTCCTGTTGCCGTTATTTATTCCTGTTAGTCTTTTTATGATTTTATATGTTTGTATGAGTTTTCAGCAAAGAATTAGCAAATACATAAAATGTAACACTGAGCACATTCTAATTATTTACTAAAAGTTTGTATTTTTACAATAAACAAATACCATATATAAATAATTTAGTCAACAGGTTAGTGAGTAGAGATTTACCTTTGTCCTTGTTACAATATCATCAAACATACAGGAAAAAATGAGAGAACTTACTTTTGGTCTTCCCATGGTCTTCAGTTCCTATTGAACATGTGACTTGTGGTATGTTCCATAATTTTCAGAAGTGGGGATATTTTAAGGTAACAGGACTGAGGTAATCCTGGGGACATGACTAAATTGTTTATTTTAAAGTAAAATATTATGGATTTGTTAGGAGATATGTAAGGCATAGATAGGATATGGAGTGACACAAACACTGAAGAATTTGAATCATTACATTTCACCATAAACTGTAAAGTTAGATACCACGAACAGCTATTAAATACTATTTCCAGTGTTCTAGGCTTCTGTTTGTTTGTTTTTAAAGATAGTTATATTAATTATCTAAACATATTTTGTCTTTGAGACAGAAATGTCACCCATTCAGCGGAATAACTCCAATGCATAGAATACAATGCATAGAATACAAGAAAACATGAATCATAGTTGTCAGTGTTGGTTCTATACAGCTCCTGTGTCCTGAGCATCCTCAATTTGATGAACTTTGGTCTTTGGAGAGATAGGAATGTCTCCTTCAGGACACATTATTTAACCTTGACTGGCCACTCTAATGGTGTGGGAGAGAGGGAGAGAGACAAAGAGATAGAGAGAGGAGAGTATATAGAGAGAGAGGAGGAGAATAGAGAGAGGAGAGAGAGGACAGGGAGGAGAGAGATACACAGGAGAGAGAGAGAGTGGGGATAGATAGAGACAGATAAGAGAGAGAGAGAAGAGATAGAGATAAGAACAAGAAGCGAGAGAAGGATAGAGATATAGATATAAGATAGGATATAGATATATATCTATATATATAGATAGAGATATATATATTACTCTTGTTATATTCTCAAAACCAATTCAGACTCCAGACTGATGTATTTGCAACTCCAAATGTGCTAAGTCCATCATTAGCTATTCTATGGGTATTGGTATGCATTCTCCTGTTACATCAACAAGATTATGACACTTCATAATGTATGAGCTTGTGACTAATGCCAACATGGATAACATTCACAGACAGAATTGGTTCTTTCGACAGCACACCCAATTTGTGTCATTTTTATGAGCACAGCAGCCATATCCTCACAATGCATGAAATCCCAGACTCCTGTCCACTGTACTCTATGATGCAGTCTTTCATCATTCTGTACCCTAGATGTGGACTTTCAGCTATCACAGATCTGCCATGGTGGTCAAAATCCTCATCTGTAATAGTATTCTATCTGTGTAGACAACTACTATGATCATTGAGTATGACTGTACTTGATTATTTATGTATCTTAATACATTTCAAAAGATGACATCTGTACTTTTTACTCACTGCATTTTCAAAACAGGCTCATTACTTTAGCTTTTAATAATGTTTATTTCACTATTTTATCTATCTGTTTATTTAAATTTTTTATTTAAGCAGTTCTCTTCAGGCACCTAAAGAAGAACTTATCAGAATCTTGATGCATTGCTGGTTCGATGGTGAACATTCCAAAAATGACACAATAATGGGGCTTCCTCCTCTGCACACAGCTCTTCATGACTATCAAGGTGCTCTTGAAGAGAATATACCCGTATACACTCATTTTTATGATACATCTATAAAGGAGACTGTAGAAGAACTCAGATGATCATCATATACTGCATTACTTAATCAATTTAACCTAACATGCATGTCTTTGGACTGTGAGAGGAAACCGGAGTACCTGGAGTAAACTCACGCAGACACAGGGAGGACCCAGGCTGCTCCACACTGGGATTGAACCTAGGACCTTCTTGCTGTGAGGCTACCTACCGAGCCACTGAGCCACCGTGCCGCTATGTGTAGATGTAGTACAATTCATCATGTACCCTCATTGGCCTAGATGTGTATCTCAGAAAAGCTTCACTGATTGTGGCATCTGCTCAATGCCAGAGAGCATGCTCGAGCCCTATCAGGTTTCGCACCATTACCCATATGCTTATGAGCCCTCACACGTCTATAATGAAGACTGGCTAGTAAGTGTACAGTAAGGAGGTCAGATATAATCGCCAGGGCCTAGTGGTTAGAGTGGGGAAAGTTCCTGCTTTTTTGCTTCCCCTCGCTGCCTTTGCAGCCTCATCATCTCCCTGCGGCTGCTGCTCCATTGGGCTTATATATAGCCACCCCTCGCTTCCGCCTTTCCTCCAGCAATTGCACTTTCGAGGAACACAGTGCTGTATTATCAGTCTCATTCCTCGCTTCACGGCGTCTGTGACATGCCTCACCGATGCGTCCGTGTGATGCAGAACCATGACACACTTTGCATGCTTCCGGGATCCCGGGGGAATCCCTGAAGCAGCTCTTGTATGCATCATGCCTTCTCCTTGCTCTGCCTGGGTCCTTGTTGTACTGCACATGCGCCGACCTGAGCTATCCGCTCCATTCGTCGTTTCTTAATTTTTTTCCCTGCAAGCCTCAGCGCATCTTCATCACTGTTTGTGGTGTTTCTTTTTCTCTCTTTTATTTTATATACAGTGGTGCTTGAAAGTTTGTGAACCCTTTACAATTTTCTATATTTCTGCACAACTATGACCTAAAACATCTTCAGACTTTCACACAAGTCCTAAACGTAGATAAAGAGAACCCAGTTAAACAAATGAGACAAAAATATTGTACTTGGTCATTTGTTTATTGAGGAAAATTATCCAATATTACATATTAGTGAGTGGCAAAAGCATGTGATCCTCTAGGATTAGCAGTTAATTTGCTAGTGAAATTAGAGTCAGGTGTTTTCAATCAATGGGATGACAATCAGGTGTGAGTGGGCACCCTGTTTTATTTAAAGAACAGGGATCTATCAAAGTCTGCTCTTCACAACACGTTTGTGGAAGTGATTAAGGGAACGAGCAAAGGAGATTTTTGAGGATCTCAGAAAAAGAGTTGTTGATGCTCATCAAGCTGGAAAAGGGTAAAAAACCAAAGTGTTTGGACTCCACCAATCCACAGTCAGACAGACTGTGTACAAATGGAGGAAATTCAAGACCATTGTTACCCTCCCCAGGAGTGGTTGATCAACATAGATCACTCGAAGAGCAAGGCGTGTAATAGTTGGCGAGGATCTCAGGGTAACTTCTAAGCAACTGAAGGCCTCTCTCACATTGGCTGATGTTAGAAAGCCACTGCTCTCCAAAAAGAACATTGCTGCTGGTCTGCAGTTTGCTAAAGATCATGTAGATAAGCCAGAAGGCAATTGGAAGAATGTTTTGTGGATGGATGAAACCAAAACAGAACTTTTTGGTTTAACAGAAAAGTGTTATGTTTGGAGAAAGGAAAACACTGCATTCCAGCACAAGATGCTGGAATGCAGCAAGACAATGACCCTAAGCACACAAGTTGTTCTACCAAAGATTGGTTAAAGAAGAATAAAGTTAATGTTTTGGAATGGCCAAGTCAAAGTCCTGACCTTAATCCTGGAAGGACCTAAAGTGAGCAGTTAATATGAGGAAACCCACCAACATCCCAGAGTTGAAGCTGTTCTTTATGGTGGAATGGACTAAAATTCTTACAAGTCAATGTGCAGGACTGATCAACAGTTACAGGAAACATTTAGTTGCTGCACAGTGAGTCACACCAGATACTGAAAGCAAAGGTTCACATACTTTTTCCACTCACTAATATGTAATATTGGATCATTTTCTATCAACCAAAGAACTAACTAAATAAAACCGAAGTGTGTGTGGGGATGTGCGCGCACACACGAACGAGAAAAAACGAGGACCCGAGCGGAGCATGGAGAAGGCGTGACGCGTACAGTAGCTGCTGCAGGGATTCCCTGGGGATCCCGGAAGTACGTAAAGCGTGTCATGGTTCTGCACCACGTAACGTGACACAGACGTGCAGGTGAGGCTTGTCACGGACGCCATGTAGCAATGAGACTGATAATACAGCGCATTGTGATTGATCTTTCCCTACTCTAAACACTATGCCCTGGCGATCACCTCTGGCCTCCTGACCTTAAGTCTTTGAATTGCCAGTTACCATTTTCCCTATAACCGAGCATGCCCCGGACAGTTGCGCCAACGTCAGCGTCACTTGGTCCGACCTTTTTTTCTTGTGTCAGTGCCCTTAAGCCCTTAACCGGTCGAGGCAAGCCCAGATCCCAAGCTGAGTCCTGATCCTTACTCATGTTGGGCCACCCTCCTCTCTTGCCCCCTATTCTACAGTGCGCCCCGCCTACCGGGGGTGGGGTGGAGGGGGGGGGTGCTGTGACGATCCCCCAAGCTGATGGTCGATGTCCGTGTTGGCTTGGGGGATGCACCGGGACCAGATTAGGAAGCACAATCGTACTGTAGCTGCACTGATTGCAGCATCAGCAACACGTATGGGCTCAACTTTTTAAGAGCACGCTCGAGCCCAGCCAGGTGTCACACTCTTACCCACATGCTTATGAGACCTCACGTGTCTCTAACGTTTTGCGCCCGGTTATATGGAAAGTGGTAACTGGCAGTCTACTGGCGGTTCAAAGACTGTCAGTAAGTGTGTGGTCAGGAGGCCGGAGGTGATCACCAAGGTCTAGCAGTTAGAGTAGAGAAAGATCCCGCCATTCGCTTCCCCTTGCTGCCTTTGCGGACTCACCTTCTCCCCGCAGCGCCGCGAGCCCCCTGCGTCTTTCCTGTTACTGGCTGGCTGTCCCATTGGGCTTATATATAGCCACCCCCCTCTTCCGCAGGGAGTCGGAGCCTTTTGTCCCACAGTCACGCTTTTGAGGGACACTGCGCTGTATTATCAGTCTTGTCCCTGGCTTCATGGCATCTGTGTCATGCTGCATTAAGTAGAACCATGACACACCTCGTCGACACATCCGTGTCACACTGTATGGTGGAGAACCATGACATGCTTTGCATGCTTCCGGGATCCCCGGGGAATCCCTGACTCAGCTCCTGTAAGCGTCACGCCTTCTTCTTGCTCCACTCGGGTTTCAGTGCATACGCTCGGAGTGTATGGCGCTGATCAATGCTTTCGTTTGTTGCTTCTTTATTTTTTTCCTGCATGACTCAGTGCATCTTCATCGCTGTTTGTGCCATGTCTTTTTCCCCCTTTTATCTTATATATTCAGAGTGTTGCTCTGTTTTTGAGTCCGCTCTGCGTGGCGCTTGTTTTTGGCCTTTTTCTTTTCTGTAGTGCTTTTACTTACGTAAAGAACTGGTGTACCTCTTGACACCTCTGCACAGAAGTTGGGCTATTCAAGGGACTGGCAACTCCAAATTTACCAATACTTGTAGATGTTCCTAAGATATAACATAATTTGGGTGTCCCTTGTCTCCACATCCCATGATTACAGCAACTAACGCTGCATTGATTTCTTCAACATGTAGCTAAACAATCTTTTTTAAGGCTGTAAATGCATAAAGCAACTATTCAGATACAGAAATGTGATTGTACAATGAAGGTGATGAAAACACACTCATGTTTGCATATAAATCGAGTGGCTGCCGATATAATACATACTGTAATTTATAAAATGAATGCCAAGGAGGTTTATATATTCATTTATTTATTTTTACTGATTTTGGATTGGATTATTTTTACTGATATATGGATAAAAGGACTCCATATAGTGGTGGTAGAAGTTTCCTGCATGTCAACTTTCATAGTTTTAAACTTCCTCCCTTCTTGCTATTGAGACTATTACCTTAGTATTTATGTATGAGTAGGCTCATAATAACAACACTATCAACAACAAGAACAATGAAAAATAAAATAACAAATATTTATTATTATTATTATTATTAGTAGTAGTATTATTATTATTATTAATAATAATACATGTAATCATACCTCAGTGACTGTGTTGTGGTGATGGCAATAATGGTATTACCACTGAACTTAGAAGAGTGATGCTCTGCAACGAGCCATAACTTTTCTGCAAACATTTCTATCACAGTAACATATTGCTGACCACACTAGCCTATGATTAATAATGTCAGATCTAAAATAAATGTAATTCTAAACAGATCTAGTACAGCATATAAAACTACAAATACTCAACTCCTTGTTTTTGTTTTAAGGTTTCTGAAACCTTGTGTTTCCAATATTCATGTCCTATTTGCAATATTTGTTTTTATGCATTTCAGTCAAAGTCCACAGTTTGGCTCTACAGATGACTTCATTGTACCATACATTTACAGCACTAACTTCCACCTCATACAAATGCTGCAGAGAAGAGGAAACACACACACAGACACTCTGAATCTCATACAGTGCCAAGTTAACATCAAATAACACTTTCAATAGACTATTCCACGCTGCCGTGGGAAGCCTTTCTGTCAGTGATGAAAATATTTGAAATCCTTTGTATGTGTAGACGAAGCAGATCTGTGCCCAGCCAGTGAGCTTTCCGACTAGGCACCCGAGATTCCTGCTGGGGCCTTGGTGGACATTTGTCATGCAGTTGCTAGGGTAACAGTTTGAATAATGCAATGCTTAGAATGGTTTTTCTTTTATATATTTATTTATTTTGTTTGGTAAAAGCTTTCCTACAATTCAGAACCCATACCTATTTTTTCTACGAATTGCTATTTCATATATGAAGTGAAGAATACAATTAGTTTCTTTATTTGTCTATTTGAATAAGTTCCTTTGAATTACAAATTACTTATTTAGATACACACTAAACTGACATAAATGAATGTTAGGTGTAATCTAAAGTATGCAAATCAGATAAGCCACAGCTATCACTGTTTTGCACATATGCAAAAGGAAGAAAACCTGCTGAATTTTTACATAAAGTTAACCCTTGCATTGAACAAAGAGAAATATTGAAACATTTAATATATAATTTGGCATAAGGCTTGGGCATGGGGTTTAGTTCAGAGTGATGCCAGATTTGACCACCGCTGAGCACTGTGGGTCAACAACAGCTGGAGGGGAGATTCAGAAGAGGAAAGAGCACTTTTAGAATTATTTATATTTAATAGACTCTTTGTATATATGTATATAATAATGCATTATTTTGTGTGTTTGTGTTTATGCGATTGAACTCTTAGGATTACCAGGTGTGAACACTTACATTAACCTGCAGTTAGCCAAAATCATTAACACAAAGCTTATTTTATAATAAAGTGTTAAAAAAGATCTCATGTAATTTAGTGAACACTTACACTAATGGTGAACTCTGGATTCTAGCAAACCTGCTAGTGCTAATTGCAGCCTGTGTTCTGGAACATTAATGTCCTGTTTCCCTTTCGGTTGACAGTCAATACAATCCTTTTTTCGGGACCATGGAGTCGTATTGGCACTAAGAATACAGTATTGTAGATGTAAAAATAAAGAAAAAAACAATGAAAATAGCAGAGATCTTCACTGAGCAATGGCTATTGTAAATTTGAACCACTGAATCACTGTGTACTGAATCGTGAATCATGAGTCATGAAGTTTTGACTGAAATGAGTCACGTGGCTCAACTCAAACAAGTTTAAGCAAGTGCTGAGTACCAAGCAAACAACAAGAACGAAGACAAATTTTCTGGTTAAAATGTGTCGAGAACTGAATTTGATGAGTTACAATGTGGTCAAGAACTGAGGTACCACAGTTTATAAACAGTGGAATCTCGGAATTCAAACGTCTCTTTACTCAAACAGTTTCGAACAATTCGAAAAATAATTCTGACTTTCAACATCAGCACACTAAATACAACACTCAGTGATGGCAATAATGCACCAACAATGCACCAATGCGATATTAATTGCCATAAGACCCAAATGAAGAAGAAATATGGTGTTATCATAGGCATATTATGCATAATATATTATGTTATTTTATTATTATGTTTTGTATATGTATATTATATTAGTCTATGGGTGCAATTTCAGACACACTCTCAGTGTCAGTGCCGCTCTCCTAACCGCAAAACTGCCTGAAGGACTATAAAGTTTCAGTTTATTTTCACTTATTTCATGTTTTTACTTTTCACTTCATAGATTTTATGCATTGTATTACATTCATTTGCTTTATTCACGCTTTTAACCATTGATTACACACTATATATATATATATATATATATATATATATATATATATATATATATAAAATAATGTACTAATAATATAATAATAATAATATACTTTTTTTTGTTTTGTAATATGTAATTTCAACACTGGTGTTACAAAAAGTACATTTTAATGGCACAGGAGATATGTCACTAATTAAGTCATCTTTGTGTCTAAGCCACTCAGTGATGTTCCCTCAAAACTGAATTGTAATATCTTCATGTATAGTGATGCTTGAATGTTTGTGAAAATCTTTAGAATGTTCGATATTCTTGAGCACATATGACCTGAAACATCATCAGGTTTTCACACAAGTCTTAAAAGTAAGGAAGGAGAACCCAGTTAAACAAATGAGGAAAATTATTATACAGCACTTGGCCTTTTATTTATTGAATTTATTCTCATTTTGTGCTTTTGATGCCATGTGGTAAAAACATGTGGTTAAAAAAAGCCCTGGGTGAAGGTGAATGTCCATGTGTGGTGAAGTCAGAGTCCTTACCTGATGAATTTTAATGCATTTGAGGAGAGCAGTCTGTAATAAATGTAATAGAACTTGAATTGAATTCTTAGCCTAGTCATGCTCAGCTAGTTGAGACTGACTGATAGTTGTAATTAAAGCATGGTGTAATTATAGCAAGATGGATCTATGAAGTATTAAAGTGGATTAAAGTGGATTGATCACTTTTCCCACGCCACTATTCTAGTTTTTAGTTGTTTTAATAATTGTTGTAAATGTTGCATTTTTTCTTAGAACTAGAACACTAAAGCAAAATGTTTGAATAAAGTTTCAAAAATATATTTATGATTCCAGGCTGTACGTAAAAAAAAGATGTACATAAAGCACCATTCTTCTTGTTGTATTTTTTTCTTTTCTTAAGAAGCCTGTGGAAGTGCATTAAAATAAACCTACTGAAGATTCACAAAGGAACTTTCTACTTGGGTACATAGTGTTATAAACACAGGACTGGCTGCTGTTTTAATGCAGTCAACACAACCTTTTCACCTGAGTTCCTGCTCCAGTACATACTTTAATTGGAGTGCTACCGATTTCCTGTTGGTTTGCTATTGATTTCTATTTGCAAGGTTATTTGTTGATGGAATACAAAGCGTGTGGCAGTGTATTGATCTGACCCTGCTGAAGGGTCCCTGAGTTTATGAAAGAAATATAGTGGTAGCTGAGCAAATCTCTGCACCATAACAACAAATTTTAGGAACTTTCTACAATGCAACAGATCTGTTTCATTAATGATATGGGTCAGTAACTTATGTCCATAGATTTTCATAAACGTAGACTCTTCAGCTATTTCACTTTCCACCCCTCTATCCAAATATACCTCATTACCAACAAATATTAGGATAACGGGTGCCTATTTGCATTATTTATTGTGTGAAAAAATCTACCTGATATATTCAAAACCATATACTTTCAATGATGCCAATATACTATAGGACTAGGGGGAATGGCCTTCCTGCATGTTGTTTGAGAAAGCAGAACATGTATGTTTGTAAGCACAGAAATGTACTATTTTTTTACATTTACATTTATGCCATTTAGCAGACATTCTTAACCAGAATGACTTATAGCTGATACAGTCTTACAATCCAAGCAATTGTGGGTCTTGCTCAAGGACTCAACAGTGGGAGCTTGGCAAAGGTGGGATTTGTCCAGCGTCCAGTACCTTAACTGTTAGTCTACCACAGTCCAGTTTGGACATTGGACATCACCATCTTATCGTTGTCCCAAAATAATACAATCTATTTTAAAGGTTTTCTAAAACATTTTTTTAAATTAAATTTTATATAAACAGTTAGCCTTGCTGCGAACAGCAATACTTATTTTTCAGTTATACTTGTTCCGGCATTTTGGCAAATAAAGCCTTAATACAATGACCCAAAACTGACAGAAGTTTATATAGCATATACAGTAACTTATATCGAAACACATGTCCTGAAGTGTTCCAGTGAAGCTATATAGCCAAGGGTGCATTGTCGCTTCAGTTTTGTAACTAATCCAGTTGTCTAGCTGTCATCATGCATCAGTCTCTGATCCAAAAATTTTTGAAGGGCTGAAGGGCTTTAGGTTAGTAAAGTCACGTTTAAGTACCAAATAGCAGATCTGAAATGTTTTTGTTACAGATACATTTGGTAAGTTTACCAATAAGAGGCATATTTAAATGGCTAGATGCTGTCACACTGGCAGCAGTAAACAGGTGGAGAAGGCAGATATCCACTGAGCTGATGTTTGTTGAGGTGCTCACATAATCAAAGTCGCAAAAACGCAAACGAGGATGCAAATGGACTAAGATGAGCCGAGAGACCTGGAAGAGCTTGAGGCAAGAAGATCAACAGTATAATACGTATGCGATCCAAACGTTAGTGTGAGTGAAGGTAACTGACTGTGTACATGAACGCTAAACGCAAGTATAACACAATATACTTCACACTGAGAAGTGGAATGAATGAGTATAAACATTTGCGATGTGAGTGAGAGTGATGAGGAACAGGTGAGTGTGATGATGAGCATGCTGCGTGTGCAATCGATGGTGAAGCTGGGTCTGTGTGCAATGGGTGGGGAAGAATGGCAAAGGTGTTACGAGTGATGGGTGCTGGATGAAGATGGAGTCGTGACAGTAACCCTCCCCCGACCCCTGTGCTGTTGGCTGGACGAATGACACATCTTGGACAGGGACCACATTTTCTGGATGGTGATCTACCTCAAGGATGGGGTGCCTGCTTTTTGTGCTTGTTGTGAAGTCTTGAATGAGACCACTATCCAATATGTTGCAGGAGTTTACCCAGGATCATTCCTCTGGCCTGTAACCCTCCCAATCGATGAGGTACTAGATGCATGATCCCTGTTGTCAAGAGTCCAACAGCCAACACATGGTGTACACTGGGTAGCCATCATCACCCACATTGGGAGGAGGCACGGCGGTAGGGATCTCCTCATCCAGCACACCAGTGACTACGGGCCTGAAAAGAGAAACATGGAATGAGGGAGCAATTTGCATATGAGCGGTCAGTAAGAGCTTATATGTGACAGTTGTATTAAGATGGAATGACGTAAGCCCAGTAGCGGAGTGATGCAGTGAGTTCTCGGCACCAGTTGGCGAGGTTGTTGGCACAGAACATTCTAAGGAATTTGCTCAGTTCTTGATTAACACATTCACATTGCCAGTTGGATTGGGGGTGATACCCAGAAGTCAGGCTGACAGCTGTACCCAACTTTTCCATGAAGGCTCTTCAGACAGCCAATGTGAATCATGGACCTATATCTGAGTGGATGGCCTCTGGGATGCCAGACAATTTGAATACATGTTTGAAGAGGACATCTGCTGCCTCAGAGGTTGAAGGTATCTTGGGTAATGGAAGGAATTTAACAACTCTGGAAAAGCACTCAATGACTATGAGGATGGTGGTGCACCAATGGGACTCAGGAAGATTCGTTATGTAATCAAGGGCCAGAGGCAACCATGGATGCGGGGGGACCTTCAAGGGTGACAGCAGTCCAGAGGGAAGCGTTTGTGAGGTCTTGTAGGTGGAACAGGAGGCAACTGCTTGGTGGGTCTCTCTGTGAATATTTTTCCACCAGTAGCAGTGACTGATGAGTTCCCGAGTTTGCCCTTCCGCAGGATGGCCAGTGTTGTGTGAGGTGTGAGCCCAGGTGATCAACCAATTGTGAAAGTGAGCCCAGACGCAATTGTGCTCGGAGGGATAGGAGATCAGAATCTCAGTGCTAGCAAAGGCTTCATGAATTTCCTGGTAAAACTCTCATTGGAAGGAAGATTTGGTTTCTAGGGTGACGCCAGCTTCATGGAGGTGGGAAAGAGAATCAGCTTTGAGATTGCCGGAGCCTGGGAGGTATGTGGTGGTGAACTGGAATCTGGCAAAACCAGGAATGGGTTAGCTGCTCCCTCAAGCCAGTGATGCCATTCCTCGAGCATGAGTTTGATCACAAGAAGCTCGTGAGCACCTATATCATAATTACATTTCACCAGGGAATGGTTGTGCGAGTAGTAGGCTATGGGTTGGAGTAGAGTACAGAAATGGGTTTGCTGGGAGAGCATGGCTCCCACCCCACTTCAGAAGCGTATACCTCCAAAATAAAAGGTCGGGTCTGGCCACTATGGGTGACTCTTTGAAAGCCACATCACAATCTGTGCGGCAATGGCTGTTGGAGCCACAATATACGTAAAGCTGAGCCTCCCATCTGCAACCATTGCGTGTCAGGGTATAGGCCTCGTTTGAACACAGAAAGGACAGCAACCTTGTTCCATCCACTGGCCACTGGAAGTCTCTGGACTTCCTGCGTGTAATCAGCTGCTGCACGGGTACCTTGGTGCAGAAACAAGAAAAGCTCTCCACTGCTATTCCCTGAGAGAAGGTAGTGAAAACGGCGGACAGAAACTTGACAAAGCCACGGGTCTCAGGACCTGATTTTACCCAGACTGCCATGGCCCAGACCAATGCTCATCCAGTGAGCAATGAAATGATCAGAGAGGTCTTGCGTCATTGGGAATGTTCCCAATGCTAATGAAATAGAAGGAGCATTGGAGAAGTAAGCCTTGAAGGCATCAGGGTTCCCATCATATTTGTCAAGGATTGTGAGTCAAACTATGTTGAAGGAAGGCTCTGAGGACAAAACTTTAAAGCCGCTACTTGTCATGAGAGCTCAGTTACCTGGGAAGTTAGTCCATCCAAGTCCATCAAGCGGGTGAAGTGTAATGGCACTCCGGCAGCAGTAAACCAGAGACGAAGGCTCGTTTTCTCAAGCATTCAAAGTAGCACAGTTACAAACAAGAATGCAAACAAAATAAAATGAGAGCTGGAAAAGCTACGTAATCCGTACGTTAGTGTGAGTGAAGATAACTTGTAAATGAACACTAAACGTGAGTATAACACACATAACACTTCACACTGAGAAGTGGAATGAGTGAGTATAAATGCTCGTGATGTGTTTGAGAGTGATGAGGAACAGGTGAATTTGATGATGAACTGGGTACGTGTGTGTTGCAAGTGATACACTGGCTGGGCAGCACTGTGGGTCTGTGGATTAGTGAAGAAACAAGTGTATATCTTAGTCGAAGCCAGCACAAGTTTATTTCCGAACTGCGCATGCTCAAGGCTCGACACTAATGTTTCTCCAAGTAATCCTAAGGGACATCGAGTGCCATATCTTGGCAGAATGGTGGAACAACATTAATCAAAACATGAATTGTTGAAAAGCTTATTAGATTAATTCTGATAAACAAAAAATAGGGGGTGTCTGTTTTACATTCTACTTTACATAGAGGCAACTTCTAATCCCTCCATATGTGCTATCAGCAGTGAGGGAGCTGGGTGCGTATGGAATCGGTGGCAGTGAACGGCAAGGTAGTTATGCCTGATGGGTGCTGGATGAGGATGATGGAGTTGTGACAGTTCCATTGTTTTTAACAAAGTTATAAAGTATCTTTAATTTATGTTATATATTGATAAAGTATTGCTGTTGAGTGCATAAACTATTTAATTGCAAGGTGTTGAAAGGTGTGCATTTGTTCCCTCCTTAATTATGTATCATTGTGGTGTATCCTTGTGGAAAATAACTTATGAACAAAGGAATGATAAGCAATGGGGAATGGGGTGAATGGGGAAACACTGTAATTTTGAAGGTTATTTCAAACTAGAAGGAGCAGAAAAAGTTGCAGCGATGTTTCTTTCCAGGCACTGTAAAGAACATTTGGAATGAGTAAAGCTGGATTGCAGTAAACTGCGCACTTGGAACACAGCTTGAAAGTGTGATGTTTATCTTGAGCTTTCACATTACTGGAGTGATTGGATCTGGAAATAAATCTGCTGTTGAGGGAACATTGTTGAGTAGCTTACACACAAAGATGACAATTCTCCCGTGCCATTAAAATGCACTTATTTTCTGATGACAGAGTGTTGAACACATTGAATATGTATCAATTGTCTAATATGCAACAAATTATGTAGTGTTGGGGTATCTTTTTAAATGTAAAATGTCAGACATGTTGTTTGCATTTGCATATGTTTTAGTTATTTCACACACTGCTTTTGTTCCCCAGTGTTTGTTGAGGGAAATGAGACCAAAATTAGCATCCCTGTGAATGCCAAAAGCATCTCACTGTGTCATTTCTGGCTAATTAAATCCCTCACTGAGCCATTCCATTTTGCCTGGTAACATTAAAAAGCATATTCTTGCTCGCTTTGTTTCTGGTGTAATGGCCAGGTTCTAGGATGCCAATGTGGGAAAAAACAATACAATCTCGACCCAAAAATCATTTTCAGTTTAGTGTAAAGTTAATATACGGAAACGTTTATTGCAGAACAATACCTTTTTCTGGTGGCCCAGTCACCACAAACATGTGTCAATTCAATAGATGCAAATTGTACTGTAATTGGCAACATGCACGCTCCAGAGAGGGAGGGTCCAAAGTCAGGATCTCTGGAGCTGTCAGGCAATGGCACTGACACCTTCTTGATGCAGTGACATTCCATCCTGAAGGATAAATTGATTCTGTTCTTTATGTTGCTCAGTCTGATGTTTACAACACATTGTGGAAATAATGTATGGCACAAACAAAGGGGATTTCTGAAAAACTCAGAAAATATGGATAGTGCTCATCAGGCTAGAAAAGATTATAAAACCATTTCTAAAAGGTTTACACTCCACCAGTTCAAAGTCAGACATGTTGTGTACAAATGGGAAAAAATTCAAGACCATCGCTTCCTTCTACAGTACTGTTTGACTAACAAAGATCATTTCTAGAGCAAGGCATTTAATGGTCCGTGAGGTCACAAGTGGATCCGGGGTTCCAACTTCCAAGCAACCAAAGGCCTCTCTCACATTTGTGTTGATGGGTTCATCATTAGGAGAACTCTGAACAACAATGGTATGCATGGTAGGTTTGCAAGGAGAAAGCCACTGCAAAAAGAACATTGCTTCTGTCTTCAGCTTGCTAAAGATCACATGGACAAGCCAGAAGGCTAGACAAAGGTAAAGGTACTTGTACTGCATTTCAGTATAAGAACCTTACCCTGTCAGTGAATATGGTGGTGGTAGGATTATGGTTTGGGCCTGTTTTGCTGCATCTGGGCCAGGATGACTAGTTATCATTGTTGGAAAAATGAATTCTGAACATAACCAGCAATTTCTAAAGGAAAATGTCAGGACATCAGTTTGTGAACTGATTCTGAAGAAAATATGATTAATGCAGCAAGACAACAAGCCTTTCAGCATAGCTATATTAATGAGAGGAACATAATTGTAACTGTACTCATCAAACCTTCACACTAGGAGAGACCAATTACCCTAATACATTCCTTTAGAATGTGGACGGAAACTGGAGTACCAACATAGTCACAGGGTTGGGATCAAACTGACTCACTTGTAATTTAGCAGACGCCATCATTCAGCATGAATTACAACTGGTACAATCTTACAATCCAAGCAATTGGGTGGTGTGTCACTGTGCCACCTTTTCCAACAGATACACATTCACAAGTATAAAAAGTGCAGTTGAATCACCGTTTAGATAAGAGGTATCATAACTATTTGTACTACTTGTGATAGTGCTTGTTATATGTAACAGTTTGAGTGGGTGAGTTTTGAGAACCCACCACTGAACATCAATTCATACAGTGAGAGAGTCTTTTTATGACATTCGTATCCAGATCTGTGCTGCACAGTTATACGAATTGATTTTCTGGTGTTCTATTCAGATTATGGAAATCCTACATCCATTCCTCTGAGGTGGCCAGGTTTTTCCTATTTAAAGCACTCATATTGTGTATCTTTCAACTTCTATTTAACCTTGTCTTTAAAGTAAAAATCTTCCTTTAAGCCACAGAAAATCATATGGTGAGAAAATAATTTCTACCAAATCATATGGTAGCAGATCATTTTACAACTAGAGATGGAGACAAAAAGCTAAAAAATTAAATGAAATGAGGGTTTTGTATTTATTTATTTATTTTTGCAAATAGTGGTATCAAATACAATTATGCTTGTGGCAGAAATAAATCTCACTGTTTTGGCACCATCTGTGCCATCCATGCATCTTGAGAAACTATTTCAGTGCATAGTTAAACAGGTGGTGGTTTTTAAATTCTTACTTCATGTGGATAACAAATCTTGGAAAATGGCCATGGCCTAATCCATCATACACCCTTTGAAAAAGCCAGGGTTTTAACTCAAAACCGACTACAAATACATTTTAAATTAATGTAACATATTTTACCTAACACTGTTCAAGTAATGAAAATAAATTGCAATATAATATATGGAAAAAATATAAAAATAAAAAATATATAGTCAGAAATTCAACCCCCCCTTTGAATTCAACTCCATTTCAGAAAATGTTTGGATGGTAAGGAAAAATGCAAATTAAAAAGAGACAGTGTTTCTGCAGACAGTTTGAACCCAAAATACTCCATTTTTGTCTGGTCAACTTTTGTCTAGGTGCCAATCCATGGCAGGGCATATATACTCAAACACTAGTACACACACTCACACACTAAGGAGGCGTGAGTTTCACACTTTAGAAACACCAAGTAACTTAACATGCACAAGTACCTGGAGTAAACCTCAACTTCATTTCATTTCTTAGCCTACAACACATTCCAAAACGTTGGGACAGTAAAGAATTTACAACTTTGCGATGCTGCCTTTCCTTTTCTCAGCATTTAAAAGACATATTGGAAATGAGGATATCAAGCAACTACAGGTTTCAGGTGTTCATTTGTCTCATTCTTCTGGCAAACTCATCTTAAGGTGTGCAACAGTACATGGTTGTTGTCTCATTTGTTGAGAAAAAAATTCTCCACACATTCTCTGTTGAGGACAGGTAAGGACTGCAGGAAGTAAAGTCCAGTACCTGTACTGTCCTTTTCCACATGCCTTTGTAATGTGTGCAGTATTTGGTTTTGCATTTTCTTCTTGAAAAATGCATGGACACTCCTGAAAAATATGTCATCTTGAAGGCAGCATATGTTGCTCTGAAATCTCAATGTACTTTTCTGTATTAGTTTTGCCATCACATAATTGTAAATTACCTTTGTTAAGTGCACTGGCACAACCCCATACCATGCCAGATGCTGGTTTTTGCACTTTTTGGTGATAACAGTCTGGATGGTCCTACGTGTCTGTGTCCTGAGCACACAGCATCCATTTCTTTTACAAAAAGATCTGGAATACTGAATCCTCTGACCGAAATACACATTTACACTGTATGATGGTCCAACCCAGATGCCTCTGAGTCCAGAGAGGTCAAACTGCTTTTGGACATGGTTAATATAAGGTTTCTATTTTGCACCATAAAGTTTTAAGTGGCATTTATACTCTGTATTGTAGTGCTTGATAAAGGTTTGCTTAAGTAATCCCTTGCCCATGCGGTTACTGTATATCAGCTATTAATGAATAACAGTTCTTGATGCAGTGCTGTCTGCAGTATGGGAGATCAGGTTCTTTGCTAGTGCCCTTGCCCTTTACGCACTGAAATCTCTGGAATTATTTAATGATATTATGCACTGTAGAGGGAAAAATATGAAAATCCCTTCCAGTCTTTATTTGAGTAACATTGTTTTTTTAAACATTTAAATAATTTTCTCACACATTTGTTGACATACTGGAGATCCTCGGACAATCTTTGCTCCTCAGAGACTTAGCATTTCTTGGATACTACTTTTATACCAAATTTTGATTAGTCACCTTTTGACATCACCTGTTTAAAATCACATCACTATTTATCTATTTATTTTACTCATATTAATATCACATTTACACATATTTGTCACGTCTAGTCTCAAAACCCCATTTTCCCTGCTTCTCATCCTTGCTGTGAGTTCCTGTATCGCGTTCCGTCCGCCTTGGATTACCTGCCTGTATCGCGTTCCGTCCGCCTTGGATTACCTGCCTGTTTCGCGTTCCGTCCGCCTTGGATTACCTGCCTGTATCGCGTTCCGTCCGCCTTAGATTACCTGCCTGTTTCGCGTTCCGTCCGCCTTGGATTACCTGCCTGTTTCGCATTCCGTCCGCCTTGGATTACCTGCCTGTTTCGCATTCCGTCTGCTTTGGATTATCTGCCTGTTTCGCTTTCCATCCATTGTGGATTGCCTGCCTGTTTCGTACTCCGTCCGTCTGGGATAACCTGCCTGTTTTCGCTTTCGGTCCATTCATGGACTTACTCCTGTTTGCTGCTCCGTCTCTTGGAGGTTTGATCCTCGTGGCTCGTTTCTAGCATTCCTATGCTCTTTGTTTTGTTTCTTCTCACGCACTCTCCACGTTAGTTCCGTGGCTCATTTCGAGTTTCACTACACTCTTTAGTTTAGGTCTGCATTTCTCGCACACCATACTTGGTTTGCATTTTTGTTTCCGGTACGGATTGTTTGCCTACTGGTTTTTGTTCTTTGTGTTTCCTTGTTTTTGTGGTTTATTTTTTAAATAAACTTTATTGTAGCTGGAATCTGTGTTTGTTTCTGCCATTCCTGTTCCTTAGCATGTGTTACAGAAAACACCCAAATAGAGATGGCGAATTTCAGGTCTACCCCGTGCATGCTGGACCGTTTCAATGAGAGATCCAGACTCATGGCAGCTTGTCGTCTCCCAGTGCACGAGGTATTTTCCTTTTTCCCCTTTCATGTCTGAAGTTCAGGAAATGTCCCTCGTTGTTTCATACTCCTTGAGAAGGGCCCTGCAATGGGTCGCTGAAATGTGTTCGCAGCTTAAAACTGGGACTTGTGACCAGCTTTGGAGGCACTCTGGTCAGATTTTGGCTTTCCTCTTGCGGAGGATCTGAGGGATCCTTTAGCACTACCATCTGTTGTGTTAAAGTCAAGATCAACGTACTCTAGCTTGACGAGGAGGTTTCAGCGCACCAGCCATCAATCTGTGCCCCAGCTAGCCTGCCATATACTTGGTCTTCCGCTCGCTGGCTGTTCAAGGGCTCCTGTTGACACCAGGGCCAAACCCTATCCAGCGCTTTCCAAGGAGGTCCGGCCCAGGATCCATCCAGAAAACGTCACTTCCTGGTTCCTTCCAGAAAACATCACTTCCTGGTTCTGTCTAGAAGACGGTCCCATCCAGGTGACGTCTGTTCCTGAGTCGTCCCCTACCACACCAGCCCCAGAGTCTTCCCAGATGGGGTTCGGTCCAGACCCTGTCCAGAAGACAGTCATCCAAAGAATGTCACTTCCTGGTCCCATCCAGAAGACGTCAGCCCCAGATTCATCACTGACGATGTCAAGTCAGATCTATTTATATAACGCTTTTTACAATGGAGCATTATCTCAAAGCAACTTTACAAGTTTAAATTATCTCCTAATATCTACATCCAATCCCAAATTGAGCAAGCCTAGAGTGACAGTGGCAAGAAAAAACTCCCTAAGTTTTATAAGGAAGAAACCTTGGGAGGACCAAGACTCAAAAAGGGACCCAACCTCCTTGGGTGGCGTAGATGATAAATCTAAGAATGAAACTAAAGTCATGGAGTCATACTTCAAAATAAAATATGAAGTATGCACATCGGCATTAAGTGGCCCGGGTATGATGGGGCTGGAGCTGATGACGGAAGCAGCTTGAGTGAATCTGCAGCGGATGAACATCATGTGGGGCTGGAAAACAGAAAACAGAAAATGTAATTAGTTATTGATTAAGAGCACAGTGTCTATTAACAATCACTGATGCCATGTGTAGCATGAGACCCCGACAGCATTAGCCATAGCAGCATAGCTAGAAAGAGGAGAACTGGAAGGTAACACAACCAAGAGGGATCACATGAGACGTCGGCAACCCCACGGGAGGCAGAAGACAGCAACCCAACGTCTCTGATCACCATAAGACTCTTTGACTATGAACCCCCAGCTCTGCCCTTAGTCTAAGGCAAGGATGCACGAGTCAAGATCAAGAGGACTGAAGCCCAGTTCAGCCGGACCGCCCACCCGACTCTCCTGGCTAACGAACAAGGCAGGCAGGCCAGACATGACTCCAGACTCCGGCCCCAAGGGCCCAAGCCATGCATCCCGGGCTAAATCTAGTCAAAAGCCTGTGTAAATAAGTATGTCTTTAGCCTAGACTTAAAATTTTGGAGAGTGTCTGTGTCTCGAACAAAAGTGGGAAGTTTATTCCATAGTTGGGGGGCCATGTATGAGAGAGCCTTTCCCTCTGCTGTGACTTTTTTAATTCTAGGAACTAAAAGAAGTCCTGCACCCTGCGAACGAAGTAGACAAGCTGGATTGTAAAACTCTCTGAGTTCTCTCAGATAATGTGGGGCCAGGCCATGTAGAGCTTTATAAGTTATAAGAAGTATTTTGTAATCAATGTGGAATTTAACTGGTAACCATTGTAGTGATGATAGAACAGGAGTGATATGATCAAATGTCAGTTCGATGTCAGTTCCAGAAACTGTCCCGAGGAGGTCCATTCAAGAGTTGTTCCAGACGTGGTCAGTTCCAGTGCCTGATCCAAGGAGGTCCATCCAAGAGACCATCCAGAGAACGTCCATCTCAGAGACTGTCCAGAGCTCACCCATCCAAGAGACCATTGAGGGCATGTCAGCTCCAGAGACTGTCCAGAGGACACCTGTCACAAAATCCGTCCAGAGCACACCCATCCCTGCAACCGTCCAGAGTCAGTCAAGTCAGAGCTCTTTCCAGAGACTGTCAAGGCAGAGCCTGTTTTAAGGACAGTTAAGACAGAGCCTGTTCCAGAGTCTGTCAAGTCAGCATCCATAACAAAATCTGTCAAAGCGGCACCCGTCACAGAGTCTGTCCAATCTGAGCTCGTTCCAGAGTCTGCCAAGCCAGAACTTATTCCAGAAACTGTAAAATTGATACCTGTCGCAGGCACCGTCCAGACGATGCCCATCGCAGTGAATGTCCAGATGGCGCCCGTCACTCAGACCATCACATCGGCTTTCATTTCAGAGCCTGTTGATTAGACTTCTGTTCCCGAGTTAGTCTCAAGGGTGACTCCCAGTCCAAAGAATGTTGCGAGGGTGACTTCCGTTACACAGGCGGCCGCAATGGCGACTCCCAGTCCAGAGTTGGTAGCAAGGATGTCTCCCAGTTCAGAGAAGGTCGCAAGGGAAACTTCTGTTCCTGAGACGGTCACGAGGGCGATGCTCACCCCAGAATCAGTCGTGAGGGTGACGCTCACCCCAGAGTTGGTCGCGAGGGCAATCTCCATTCCTGAGTCGGTTGCAAGGCTAACTCCCAGTGCAGAGAGGGTCGCAAGGGCGACTCCCAGTCCAGAAAAGGTTGTGAGGGTGACTTCCTGTGGGCAAACTGAGCCAAATTGCTCACAGCTTTCCGGAGAGTCACGTGACATTCAAGGACCACCCTGTAAGCTCCACAGTTGGAGTGGAAATGGACTCAGCTTTAGGACTATAAGCTTGGCTTCGAGAGACATTCAGGGTTATTATCTCAGTCATGTCCGACCATACCACAAGATCCTGTTTTACGTTTTGTCCACTTTGGATTATCTGCTTGTTTCACATTCCATCCGCTTTGGATTATCTGCCTGTTTTGCATTCTGTCCATTGTGCATTGCCTGCCTGTTATGCATTCTATCCGTCTCAGATTACCTGCCTGTTTTCGCTTTCCATCTGTTTGTGAGCTTTCTCCTGTTTGTAGCTCCGTCTATTCGTAGACTTACTCCTGTTTGTGGCGCCGTCTCTTAGAAGTTACATTCCCAATTTGATCCTTGTCCACCAGGTTAGTTCTGTGGCTTGTTTCTGGCATCCCTACGCTCTGTTTTGTTTGTTCTCCCGCACTCTCCACGTTAGTTCCGTGTCTCATTTCTTTGCTTCATTCACGTTTTCCATGCTTACCACATTAGTTGCATGGCTCGTTTCAAGCGTCCCAACGCTCTTCAGTTTAGGCTCCGCGTTTCTTGCACGCCATCCTTCATTTGCATTTTTGTTTCTGGTACGGGTTGTTTGCCTACTGGTTTTCATTTGCTCTGCTTCCTGTTTTTGTTTATTTCTTTAGTAAACTTTGTGGTAACTGGAACTGGAATACTGTTGGGTCTTTTTTCCCTTTTTCAAGCCTTCCCAACTTCTTTCTGATTAGGGATTGTAAAAACAATGGGTTGATGGGAGCGCTTGATGTTAATATACAATGGTGCTTGAAGATTTAGAAGTTTCTATATTTATGCATAAATATGACCTAAAACATCATCAGAAGTTCTAAATTAGATAAAGAAAACAAAGTTAAACACACAAGACAAAAATATTATACTTGCTAATTTATTTATTGAGGAAAATTATGCAGTATTACATACAGTATTGATGCAGTGTTACTTGAGTGGCAAAAATATGTGAACTTTTACTTTCAGTATCTGGTGAGACCCCCCTGTGCAGCAATAACTGCAACTAAACGTTTCCTGTAACTGTTGATCAGTCCTGCACACCGGCTTGGAGGAATTTTAGCCCATTCCTCCATCAACTCAACAGCTTCAACTCTGGGATGTTGGTGGGTTTCCTCACATTAACTGCTTGCTTCAGGTCCTTCCTCAACATTTCGATTGGATTAAGGTCAGGACTTTGACTTGGCCATTCCAAAACATTAACTTTATTCTTCCTTAATCATTGTTTGGTAGAACGACCTGTGTGCTTAGGGTCGTTGTTTTGCTGCATGACTCATGGTCACGGATTCAGTTCATGGACAGATGTCCTGACATTTTCCTTTAGAATTCTCTGATATTTCAGAATTCAGAATTCAGAATTCATTGTTCCATCAATGATGGCAAGCCGTCCTGGTCCAGATGCAGCAAAACAGATTCAAACAATGATACTACCACCACCATGTTTCACAGATGGGATAAGGTTCTTAAAGGATAAGGGATAAGGTCATAAAATGCAGTGTTTTCCTTTCTCCAAACATAACACTTTTCTTTTAAACCAAAAAGTTCTATTTTGGTCTCATCCGTCCACAAAACATTCTCCCAATAGCCTTGTGGCTTGTCCATGTGATCTTTAGCAAACTGCAGACAAGCAGCAATGTTCTTTTTGGAGGGCAGTGGCTTTCTTCTTACAACCTTGCCATGCACACCATTGTTGTTCAGTGTTCTTCTGATGATGGACTCATGAACATTAACATTAGCCAATGTTAGAGAGGCCTTCAGTTGCTTAGAAGTTAACCTTGGGTCCTTCGTGACCTCACCAACTATTACACGCCTTGCTCTTGGAATGATCTTTGTTGGTCGATCACTCCTGGGGAGGGTAACAATTGTCTTGAATTTCATCCATTTCCATACACAATCTGTCTGACTGTGGATTGGTGGAGTCCAAACTCTTTAGAGGTGGTTTTGTAACCTTTTCCATCCTGATGAGCATCAATAACTCTTTTTCTGAGGTCCTCAGAAATCTCCTTTGTTCGTGCCATGATACACTTCCACAAACATGTTGTGAAGAGCAGACTTTGATAGATCCCTGTTCTTTAAAAAAACATGGTGCCCACTCACACCTGATTTTCGTCCCATTGATTGAAAACACCTGACCTGAATTTCACCAAATTAACGGCTAATCTTAGAGGTTTGCATACTTTTGCCACTCACTCATGTGTAATATTGGATCATTTTCCTCAATAAATAAATCACCAAGTATAATATTTTTGTCTCATGTGTTTAATTTTGTTTTCTTTATGTACTTTTAGGACTTGTTTTAGGTCATGTTTATGCAGAAATATAGAAAATTCTAAAGGGTTCACAATCTTTCAAGCACCACTGTAATATGGACAAATGTTATCTCATACAGCATATACTGTATGTGGGTGTTTCAGATTGTATGATCCTACTGTGTGATAAGAAGACTAAACAGTGACTAAACTCAAGCTCCTGGGGATAAGGCTACACCCAGGCTAAAAGCTGTAAACATCACTGTACCTCCTCTTTCCTGCTCTTAGGAAGGAAACATGTGTCCTATTTATCTATGTTTGAGTAACAAGCAAACCAAATTCAACCCACACAACAATGTATGTCAGCACAGCATAGCCACAATACAGCACTGGCACATCTTTCAGACCTCATAAGGCTGTCACCAATATGTGAAAATATTTGCTCTAGACCATTTTATCATGTGGCAGTGTTTGTACTTTTTAATGAAGACATCTTTAAGGGACATGTACAGTAATGTGAGGCCCTGCATGATAAGAGAGATAATAATGAACCAGTTTGTTTTAATTATCTGCTTGAGTGAAACTATGGAAAGAAGCAGGATGGTACATTCACCTCCTCTCGGTTTTCAACCTCATGTCAGACTAGAACAGTTTGTCACTTGATAATTTAATGTGGCAGAAAGTGAGAGAAAAAGCATGTAACTGAGAGAAAGAAATTACAGTACTTGTGTTTTCTCACTCCTGTCTCCATGCCTGCAAAATGGCACATTTGGAGGCATGCTGATATGCCGGGGCTTGCCTGCTCAGCCACAGCAGCGGGAGAGTAAAGAGAGTGCAGACAAGATGAGAAAGTGTGGTGGAAATTCTCCTTAAAAAATACATTTACATTACTTACTTGCTGAATAGATTACTTATTAATACTTTTTCACAATCTTGGGTAGCCTACCTTCTACCGCAACTTTACCCATAGAGCTTAAATGCGTTATTTAATTTCCTTAAGAAAAATAATGACAATCCTAATTTGTCCAGGACTGCATTATTTAAAAGAAATAACCTCCGAACCTAGTGTCCAATCAGGGGGAGCAGCAATGTAAACTGAGAGTTAATGTTTTTACTCCATGTGAACTTGGTGATACGGTCTTCTGAAGCATACAGGTGTTACCAGTTATCACAGAACAGTCATAATTCAACTCATTGATCATTAAGTTAACTTAAGGATCAACTAAGGGTAATTTTATGTGGAATTAAAAAAAAAAAGGTTGAATACAATGTATTCACTACCACAATCCCACTGTTTGTGAAACATAATTAGTTAATAAAACCAAAGAGAATCAAAAACCCTTCCCATGTATCCCAAACAAAATTTGTAACTTATAGGTGGTGGCTTGGCAGTTGTTAGGAAGAACAAAAACCTAAACACAAATGTTTGAATGCCTGTAAAAATGGCACAGGATAATACAGTTTATAGTGCAGGAATAAGTAATGTAGTATATATTTTTTATTGGAACAAAAAAGGTAAAATTCTATACTATACTAGGGCTTTGTACATGCATATTATTGTGTGTGTGTATATGTGTGTGTATATATATATATATATATATATATATATATATATATATATATATATATATATATATATACACACACACACAAATTCGATATCCCACGTATAGATAATCTGACACAATTTTGTCAAAGCTGGGAGAATGAGAGTAGGGGACAAGGACAGAGTATCATCCTTGAGTTTTTTGGAACCAGGATTGTAGGAGATGGTGACTGAACCCGGGAAAGTACGGACCAACGGGGCCATTGGGAGATTCCGTCACTTAAAGTCAATCTAATCCAGATTGGGAGGGTCCATGTACTGTATACAACACGTTGTGTGCAGCTACTTTCGAAAAAGAGGGGGGAGAATCCATTGTCCACCACCCCGTCAGGGCTACCTTAATAGCAAGTAGTTCCTGTTCTCACCATATCATTGTTTTTTCTGCTCAGTTTAGGGAGTCTGTGTGAACAACTTGTGGTGGTTTCACCCTGCCGCTTTAGACGCATAGTTTCCATACTCCAGCATTGGATGTGTCTACCGTCCAGGATGAACATGGCTGAAATGACCATACACCCACCACGGGTTTCTTATTTCTCTAATGAATGTATTCTCTAACACATTATTTTTCTTTCTTTTTTTTAACCCAACCCCATACATGACAGAAACCTGGCTTTTGAATTTGGGTTGCTGATAACAATCTGATCTGGATGGCCTTTGTGTCTTTGGGGGGATCCACAGCACATTGGTGTCCATTTCTTCCAAAAAATATCTGAAATACTGATTGGTGCCCTGACCAAAAAATCAATTTTACATTGTGTTATGGTCTGTCCCAGATGTTTCTGAGCCCAGCGAAGTCGATGGGGCCGGTTTCTGTACAGTGTTAACGTAAGGATTCTTTTTTGCAACAGTAAGTAATTTAAATGGTATTTGTGAATGTAACTTGTAACTTGTAGAATGCTTTATAAAAGTGAGTGATAATTAATGGCCCTGCTCTGTGGTTCTATCTGCTAATTTGATTAATGGCAGTTCTTGATGCAATGTTGTCTGAGGGATCGGAGATCACTCCTCTGTCTTTTCATTTTAGGCTTGTGCCTTGCCCTTTAAGCACCTGAAACTCCTAAATTCCTTGAATTGTTTGGCATATGCACTGTAACAGGGGAAATATGTAAATCCCTTCATGGTTCTTTTGAGGAACATTGTTTTTTAAACATTTTTCAATTTTTTTCTTACACATGTGGTTGACAAATGGAATGGATCCTCTGTCCATCGGTGCTCCCCTCAAACACTGTGACACCTGCTTTTTGTACCAAATCATGATTACAGTCACCTGGTTGAAATCAACTATAATTATTTATTTAATTTTACCTCATTACTACCCTAAATTGTCCCTTCCCAACTTTTTTTGGAATGTGTTTGGCAGGCTGAAATGCGGGATGGATGTTTAGATAACAAAATGAAATGACGCTGACAGAAAAGGACCTAGAAATAGATTGGGTTCTATGTCTGAGTGAAAATAAACGTGAAATTAAACATTGCAAGAACATTGCATGATTTTTGCATTTTCTGTACCGGGTCCCTAAATTTTTCTTTTTTAGGGTTATAGTTCAATTTATTTTTTTTCCAGATAATTTACAGAAAATGCCATTGAGTGTTTCCATTTCCTTTTGTCTTTTTTGCCAGACAATTTTTACTGAAGGGAAATGTCTACTTATTAAGAATTTTATTTTAAACAAAAAGAGATATTACACTGTTATTCCAACTGATATATAGGGATTGTGGCATAAATAAGAACTCATTTGAGCTCCAACTACTCTATTTAAATTAATACCATTTTCTCCAGAAATCAGGGCAAAAAAGGGGCCCCATGAACATTAAGTACTTACATAATCAAGTTAATTAAAATTATTAAAAGTTTAGATTGCGACAACATTTACAAAAAAATGCCCTCAGTTTTGCAGAATTTTCTGAATTATTTTTCGATATTTTATATTCCCAGTTACATAAAACTCAGACGCAAGTGGCACAGCAGTTTAGCCTGGGTCGTCTTCACACTCCGCATCCAGGGCAGCATGGTGCTTGGAGGGTGGCACTGTCACCTCACAGAAGAAGGTCCTGCATTTTGTAATTTCCCCTCGCCCTGTCTGTGTGGGTTTAAGGCGTCCGAGTGTCTGGTTCCTCCCACAGCCCGAAGGAGCATGCATTAGGATACTTATTATCTAAACTAACTGGCTTCAGTGTTGATGTAACCTTGTGTCTTTCATTAAATGGCCTTTCCATGATTTAAATGATCTTTCATTTATGCTGAATACAACATTTAATAAAATAAATAAGAAAAACAACAAAGCTCCAGCCTCCGCCCTTTTTTGATCTGACACTCGGTCTCTGCCCTGTGGTGGAGTCCTGCGATGTCCTCCCCTTGTCTGTGTGGATTTAATTCGATGCGTCCTGTTTTCCTCCCACACTTCAAAGACATGTGTGTTAGGTGATTGGTGTAACTAAAGTGACTTTATGCGTATGTATGAGTGGTGTGTGCACTCAATGGATTGCCGTCCTGTCTAGGTTGTTTTCCTTCCTTGCCCTTGCACCCTGTTTTCCAGCGACCGTGACCAGGATTAAGTGGAAAAGAAATGAATGACTTAGTTTTTAAAACTCGCTCTATATATGTTGATCCCTTGTAGTTTTTTTGTAAAGCATACTGAAATATCCCCATTTGTAATAGCCTACAACAATTTCAACACTGTGTACAAATCATTAACATAATATCCGTCAGTAAGATATCACATTGAGATGCTCAATACACTAATCATGCATTCCTTTTCCGTCCCTGTACTAAGCCTGCAGTGCCAAAATTCTTTCTCCTGCTTACAGACCCTTTATTCTACAGCTGTTTAAAATAACGTAGCAAAGGTTTTGTAGGCCACCTGGTAAATGCTATTCATAAAATACAAAAAGACCAATAATTTCTTTTCATGCATACAGTCTTAGCAGCATAGGGTCTCCAAGGAAACAATGGCATGTGTGAACATATACTTTGTATTGGTCTAAAACACTCAAAAAATTGGGAAAATGCTGATTCACAAGTATAATTTAAAAGGAAACACTAACAATTATTTTACAGTGATAAAAGTATTTATAATTACAACATTGAAAAAGGTGAAGTTGTCTTAAATTTCTCTTGTAATGGTAGAGAAATATCACTCAATTAAGAATGATCACAATTTTATCTTTCTCATCGCACTCTAATCGCACCCCAGCACTTCCCTTACGCTTTATGCTTTCATACCACATAAATGCAAAGATCTGCCATCACACTTACAGCATTAGCTTACAACTCACAAAGCAGTTTACTTAGGATACCTAATTTCCATACTGTCCCTACAGTAACTTAACAATAACAGTGGTTGAAAAACATCCATTTTACTCACTTTTTCCTTTCATTTTTTTTTTTTACTTATAGCTTATAGATTTTATTACATAACATATGTGTAACAACAACTATGTTTTTCAAGCATGTTATTTTTTTGTTCTAACAAGTTACCAGATTCATTATGTTGGCTCCACTAGCCTAGAAATGGGAACTACCACCCCGAGCCTTCCTATTGTTTTCTTTATAAACTGGTTCCTTTTGAACCTCCAAAACCTAGTTCTTACACCTGGACTGCTTTCACATACTCTACCCCACTGATGTAGGATTCCCAGAATTCCAAAGGTAATGCTTGAACCTAGTGCTTTTCTTCTTACAGTGTGCCTTTTCTTTATGTCCTCATCTCTTCCGGTATGGTTCAAACTTGTGGTACCAGTCTCCAGTCCCTCTCTGTTGGTATCAATCTCTCTCTCTTCTCTCGTTGCAACTGTTTTCTATTTTTCTTCTTCTCGTCTATTCTTGTCTCTCCCAAAAAAATTTTTACACCAGCATACATGGAAATAGTTTACTCACCAGGCTTCATCAACCAGTAGTAACAGTCCTGGTTGTTTGTGTGTGAAATGCCCCCTTGTTTGTTTGTTTATTTTTTATTTATTTTTTTGTGGTCAAGAATTTATTGTCTAATGGTTATTTTTTTATATCTATTAACTCTGAAAGACTCGAAGAGTGGTGTATCCTGCTTGGAATTTTCTGACTACTGTGTCCCATCTTCAACTCTCTGCTGCCCAATTTGGTCAACATTTTCCAAATGGCCTATTAACTGTACTGAAACCTTTTCGTCTTAGAAGCTCATGGTCCTGAATGTGCAGACCTATCCCAGGGCCCCCAAGTACTGGATTTTACCCTCAACCTGGCAGGAGTTGAGCATCTATCATACTGTAATATGTATATCAGTGAACAGGGGTCAGGCACAAAAGTGATGGGGCATGGTGAATTCATGGTACCAATACAAGCATGTCTCTACTTAACTATATTGGGATTTGAGTAATATTTTGCCTCTAAGGAAATAATGCCTAATTTGGGCTATAGGCAATCACACTGTTTTATAATCACTGTGAATCGTATTTTTAAAGTATTTTTGCTTATTTTTTTAATAGCCTTAGCATTTTCTTACAAATATTAACTAGCCTCTTAGTTCTGCTCTGCTTCTCTACCCTGCTTTACAAGCTTGAACTACCAATCCAGCGAACACTGCTTGCGTGTGTGTACCAGTTCAGCACCTCATTTGGACAATGATAGGTGCAAACAGAGGCTTTAATAGTGGCCAATGACTTCAACATGCTGACCAAACTATGGATATCATCCCTTGTTCCGCAACCCCCCGTTCCCTGATGTGTACAATGGGCAACTGGTGGGCTTATTGTGGTTGGTGGGTATTATAGTGTGAACTCAAATCAGTTCACACTATAACAGACCTTCGTGTGGACAAAACAGCATAACAATGGTGTAAGATGAGTTCCTTAAAATACATAAAATGAGAGGGGTACTTACTCACCAGAGCAGGAGAAGCAGGAGAAGTGAGATGACCTCTGTCTGACTGGTGACATGTTGGCTAAAGCAATGACAAATGTTCAAATGACCGCCGAAAAACTCAATTAATATTTGCCATTTGAGTAAACCTTGCACAAGGTCAATTTCAAATTTTGCCTTTTCCCCTCATGAGACCTACAGTTTATGCTCTTAAATTTTGATAAACAGTAAAAGGGTGTTAAGTGTTTGCCTGAGTGGAAGACTTAATCCTGTTATACTGCAGATGAGTGCCTCATACCTGGGGACGGGTATCAGACAACTGGAATGAGCTAAAGGAATGAAAGTGGGGTGATGTTTGACAAAAGGAACTAAAAATCGACTCCCTTCATGTTCTTTAGCAATATCAGAACACCTGCTCCTCTTCACACAGAGACCTGACCCTCTGTATATATTCCCTCCTAAATTAAAGCAATTGCAATACAAGGCCACTTTAAGAGTCTGTGAGGCGGTGTTGTTTAAGAAACGCTAATGATGGATCTAATGGATGTGTTGAATTAATATGACTTAATATGAGAGAAGGTGCAAAGGCAGCAATATTAACTAGAATGCAGCAGGATTGGGGATATGAAAATAATATTAAGGAAAACTATTTACAGCCAATCATGCCGTGTGGCTCTGTTGCACTGTTTTTATAGGGGCATTTAGGGCTTATCTGTAATGCAAGCCATTCACTGCCCGTATCCAACATGTTAACAGCCTGCCACGACTCCATCTGGTGTCCATACAGTCAATACCACGCCAGATTACCAGGCTGAAAGGAGGCAGGGGGGAAGTCAAAGTAAATAAATTTTCTTATACCACCGAATTTAACATTATGTCGACAGAAATCATTGGATAACCTATGTTCATAGTGTATATAGTGAAATTTTTATGTTTGTAAATGTAAATATGTCTATGAAGACAATTTTAAATCAGTATGGTCTAATGGAAAATACGAGTAACAGTTTTTTGAAGTGAGGCATGCGGTTAGGTGTTTAATAGTCCTAAACTAAAACAGTCTAATTGCCAGCTATAATTATGGTTTAATTTTAGTACACTCCTTGGTAATAGGGGTCAGTGCATTGGCTCATTGGGTAGCACTCACCTCACAGCAAGGAAGGTTCCTTGGTTTTGATCCCAGTGAAGTGACCTGGGTCCTTTCATGTGTGGAATCTGCTGGTCCTCACCGGTGTCCGTATGGGTTTACTTTGAATACAGATGGTGCTTGACAGTTTGTGAACCCTTTAAAATTTTCGTATAATTTCTTGCATAAATATGATCTAAAACATCATCAGATTTTCACACAAATCCTAAACAGTAATAAACAAACAACACAGTTAAACAAATGGACAAAAATATTATAACTTGGCCGTTTTTATTTATTGAGGAAAATGATCCAAATTACATATAGTGAGTGACATAAGTAGCGAATCTCAGGATTAGCAGATTCTTTGAAGTGAAATTGAGTCGGTGTTTCAATCAATGGGAATGACAATCATATGAGTGGGCACCCTGTTTTTAATTTAAAGAACAGAGATCTAGTCAAGTCTGCTCTTCGCATCACATGTTGTGTGGAAGTGTAATCATGGCATGAGAATAAAGGGATATTTCTGAGGACCGTCAGAAAAGAGTTGTTTTTGCTCATCAGGCTGGAAAAGGTTACAAAACCATATCCTAAAGAGTTTGGACTCCACCAATCCACAGTCAGGGACTATTGTGTACAATGGAAAGTAATTTCAAGACCATTGTGACCCTCCCCTGGGAGTGGTCGACCAACAAAGATCACTACTCTAAGATCAAGGCGTGTAACAGTTACTGAGTTCAAAAAAGGACCCCAGGGTACCTTCTAACAAAACTGAAGGCCTCTCCTCACATTGGCTATGTATTAATGTTCATGAGCCACCATCCAGAAGAACACTTGGACAACAATGGTGTGCATGAGGGTTGCAAGGTGAAGCCACTGCCTCTCGCCAAAATAAACGATTGCTGCTCATCTCGCAGTTTGATAAAGATCACATTAACAAGCAGAAGGCTATTGGAAGAATTTTTTGTGACGGATGAACCAAAATAGAACTTTTTGCGTGCTGTTCTCTCTTCTGATATCCTGGAAACACTTCGTCTCATTGGTGGTCTCGGTGTATCGGTGACGGCTCCTGTAAGCGATGCCTTTTACACGCAATCCCGCTCTCTCGTCTGTCTCTTTCCCTAGTACTCGGGGCGGCTTCGCTCCGGGCGTGGCTGCCTCCAGCCGACACCCCGACGGCAATTCTCGCCACCGCCCCCTGCTCGTTCTCTTTCCCGGCGCCCTGCCGCGGCGACGTCCAGCTGGGACCCTCATGCTGACTCTCCTCCTCCTCTCTTTTTTCCGGTGTGGACGGATGAGACCAAAATAGAACTTTTTGTTTTAAAAGAAAAGCGTTGTTTTTGGAGAAAGGAAAACACTGCATTCCAGCATAAGAACCTTATCCCATCTGTGAAACATGGTGGTGGTAGTATCATGGTTTGGGCCTGTTTTGCTGCATCTGGGCCAGGATGGCTTGCCATCATTGATGAAACAATGATTTCTGGATTATATCAGAGAATTCTAAAGGAAAATGTCAGGACATCTGTCCATGAACTGAATCTCAAGAGAAGGTGGGTCATGCAGCAAGACAACGACCCCAAGCACACAAGTCATTCTATCAAAAAATGGTTAAAGAAGAGCAATATTTTGGAATGGCCAAGTCAAAGTCCTGACCTTAATCCAAACGAAATGTTGTGGAAGGACCTGAAGTGTGCAGTTAATGTGAGGAAACTCACCAAAATCCCAGAGTTGACGCTGTTCTGTACGGAGGAATGGGCTAAAATTCCTCCAAGCCGGTGTGCAGGACTGATCAACAGTTACAGGAAACGTTTAGTTGCAGTTATTGCTGCACAGGGGGTCACACCAGATACTGAAAGCAAAGGTTCACATACTTTTGCCACTCATTAATATGTAATATTGGATCATTTTCCTCAATAAATTAATGACCAAGTATAATATTTTGTTTCATTTGTTTAACTGGGTTCTCTTTATCTACTTTTAGGACGTGTGAACAACATTACTCTGACCTTTCTTATATTCATACTATAATGACAGCACTACTGTGTTTTCACTTTAGATCAGAACAATTGTTCTGTGTAATGTATAAAGCCACTCAGGGCATGTGCAATACCCAACTACTACCTCACTGCTGTTTAATAACATTCTACTGGACATATGTATATTCAACAGTATATATGTATATTTGTATATAATTTTTGTACTTCTAGTGTTAATTATTGTATGTGTAAGCATCGTAGGATTGTTACTAAATTTCGTTGTACACAGTGCAATGACAATAAAGGCATCTTATGTTCTTATGTTAAAATCTAATGTTTTAGGTCATATTTATGCAGAAATATAGAAAATTCTAAAGGGTTCACAAACTTTCAAGCTATTCTGTATCTACCTTCACCCTCCACTTACTCATATTAGTGAGTAATCTAAATGTTTATTTTACTCAGTTACTTGGTGGTTAATTTTAAGGCAGTTATTGTTTATATTACATTGTAGCATTTACAGCTAGAAAGGACATACTGTAAGACAGCAGAGGACATTTCACAGATTTTGTTTAGGCACTTCTGAAACACATAGGTGGTAGATGAGTGGAATGATAAACATTGGGGGCTGAATGTCTAAGACCACTAATGATAACATTTGTTTATATATTTGTGGAGAAAGATTTACATTGCAGCAGAATAATGACCCACACCTAAAATCTTTGCAACAACTACATGAAGACCAAAGATGGTCCAGGAGTACCAACTGTCATAGACTTTCCTCCATAGTCAAAAGACCTAAACCTCATCAAGATTCATGGAAGCACTTGTAGACAGAAAAATTAAAACATTCAGTAACATCACAAGATGCTTCTTGTATCATACAGGTATATCATGGATCATCAGATTTTGCAAAACATGTGGAGCCATGTCAGCTCAAGTACAGAAGCAAAAGGGGGAAGTGCCATAAAAATTAGCTTTTATTATTTATTTATTTATTTATTTATTTATTTATGTTTTCCCTGTACAGCCTAGGGCTCAGGTATAAGCATGCCCTTGATGTGACACTAATCCAATGCAGAACTGGGTAGAGGTTGGTGCAGTGCTGAGTGGATGATCATTGACTGTTTCCCCTCACTCAGACTCAACAATTGTGTCTGCATATTACACTTGACCCGGCCACAAGGGTTGACTATCAAAATTAGTTTTTTAAAACTCATTTATACTAAGGTATATTTGCAGAATTTGTGTTAACTATCAAAGGTAGACATGAATATGTGTATTGCTCAGAATCTAATTGTGTGTTCCTTTTAATAGTTAAAGAATCACAATACTTAGATTCTGGTCTTATTAGATTTCTGAACTCCAAGGACATTGGGCTAATTCTGTAAATAGAAAGGATGAAGACTGAGATCCTATCTGAAATCCAATCTCTACAAATGCATTTTCTAATAGCCTAGGTCACTGAAGTAATTTATGACTGGGGCCACGTTCTGGGTAGAGTTGCATGTGGTGGGTCATATTTCTATAATGGAATGATTGATGCCAAAAGGGCATATGTGAGTTTGAGTTTTGGATAAATGCCATTTTCCTTTTTAATGCAGCTGTAAACATTATCACATACATGTAAGTTTGTGAGACTATGCATGTCGGTTTCCAAATGCCCTCTGTGGTTGATTCTACCTCTTTGTAGGACTTGAGATATAACCCTTGCAATCATAGTGGTCCTTCCACAGGGAACTTGGCCAAATCAGAGGGTGGAAAGTCCATTAAAAGATTAATGTTAGGCAGTAGCCAGAATCCTTGTGGACTTGTTAGGTACTCATCAGAATATAGATGGGCCAATATACAGGATATACTTTGGAGCACTCAGCAGCCAATTCTTTTTCAAATCAAATAGTGAACTATAGTAATTGCGTATTTTATTAAGCATAATGCCCTTTAAAGTGATGACAAAGAAGTTCTGTGTTGGCTCTGGGTTTGTTACTTTGGACTTGAGTTATCAGTAAAATTAAGGTAAATTTCTCTACTCCAAGGTTTTAGTCTCTTGCTGTTAAATAGTTATCCATGTAATGCAGAAATACACTACCACCTGTACTTGTTCACGCATCAAGAATGAAGCATCCCTTTGTGAAAGCATCTTTTTAATAATTATAAGTTTTTGATCAGTAGTGGATGTAAATGCAATTGATTTGATCTTGGCTATCATTACATATGCACATGGTATCAATGTGGCATTTAGGGGACAGAAACCATATCATATGTTTTTATTAAAGATTTCTTGTCAGTGCCAGCAGGTCTAGTTTTCTGAGTTTTAAGAGGATGTGTGAACTTCTGCGATATACACAAGAAGTGTTTTTCTCATGTGCACTTAACCCAGGAAGACACCTTGCTTTGCACTGCAAATTTTTGATATTTTTGTCTCTGATTGAAACTTTGAGAATCAGGTTGTCAGAACTCATTTTTGATGCTACAGCAGTCTCCTCCTTCTATCCTTCTGTATGCCCAGTCCTGCCCTTTAAATCCCACACCCAATTCTGTCGGCCAGTCTTGATCCGTATTCTTGCAAATCGTACATGTTTGCAGAACAGAATCCATCAAAAAGTTGTAATCGCATTTATAGGTGGCTATGCTGGAACTAATAGGAGCTTTAAGGCCTTCTATAGGAGAACTTCTACAAATCTAATACATACAGAAAGGCTTTGTTTCTAAGGCTGTGTTTCTAAATTTTGTAAAGGCAAGTTTTGCATGCATTCAAATGTGCTGGGATCTACTGGCAAAAGCAGTAGCAAATCATCAAATCATCACTGAAAAACAGTTTTTTGCACACATAACAAGCAATTTAGAATATTAAACATTATGGAGAATTCTGCAGCCTGTGAGAAAACGCAGAAAAATACTGAACCATATAAATGCATAAGCTGTGCACATATATACTCACCAATAAAACACACCCAGATAGAAATGTCAGATTGCTGCAAAACTCGGCGTGCAGTTATGTTTCATGCAGTTATGTACATGGTCACAGGTACGGTCTTATTAGGCAGTGGGTATTGCCACAAGTGTTCATTAAAGTGCTTCCCCCTGCTGCCCTATTAAAGGGCTCTCAGAGGCTACTTTTAATTAGTGTACATTGGTGAGAGATGGTTGACTGCTACACATGCCTCTACAACACACTCAAAGACATTTTGCCAAGTTGATAGACTTTTGAGAGGGGAGAAAAAAATTCTACTAAGAGAAGCAGGATGGTCGTTTCAACAAACCATTCTGACCTAGCTATTAGGAGGTGCTGGGAGCAGTAGTTCCATGAAGGCAGACAGGCTCCGGACAGTCCAGACAGACCACAAGTAGAGAGGATCATGTGATCTGCCGACAGGCATTAGCAGCTCCCACAGTTTTGTTGTCCACCATCCAGGCACAGGTGGCACCCTTGTGCTTAGCAGAAAGAAATTTGTTGTCATAACGCCCAAAGACGAAAAGGACCATCCGGACCAAAAGTCAGGGTCTGTCATGGTATGGGGTTGGGTCAGTGCCCTTGGCAAAGGTCATTTACACTTCTGTGATGGCAGCATTAATACAGAAAAGTACATTGAGATTTTAGAGCAACATATCCTCCTTCAAGATGACATTTGTTCCAGGGACATCCATGTATTTTCAACAAAACAAAGCAAAACAAGCCATCATAAATAGTTAGGACTGCACTATGTAATCCATTCCATGCAAACTCCACCTGGGATTGAACCCAGAGCCTTCTTGCTGTGAGGCAATAATGCTACCCCCCAAGCCATGGTGCCACCCTGTGCCTCAAAATGATGGACCTTGGTCCAATGAGGATCCTATTCAATCATCAAGCTCACAGTAGTCAAACAATGTGATACTGCAGTAAGATATTTCATGATTTGCTTGTTTAATTTCCCCAAAATTTATAAATACCATGATAAATATTTAATTGCCAACATTTTAATGAGTTTGGCAGCTAAAACAGCACCACACCAGCACTAGTCAGCATAAACCAACTTGGACCAACATGGAACCTAGAACTTACATAGCCTTGCTGGTTGACAAGCATACCACCATCCAAAACACTGGACTTTTTTTTTTTTAGCAGTACAGTATGATTAACATTTTACTGATGGCCAAGTTTATATATCATTGTGAGAACTAAATGTCCACAGATCATGTTTCCAATGTTGGACATTTACTGGTCCCAACCACAAAAGAAAACAAATAGCAGTAATAATAACATACAAAATTAAATAAATAAACTCCAACATTGTTTTTTAGGTTTAGGGTTAGTTTAGGTTACTTAGGTAAATGTTTAGGGTTAGGTGGAGGTTTAATTAAAAACATTATGTCATTGGAAAGTCCTCACAATGATAGACAGACCATGTGTGTGTGTGTGTGTGTGTGTGTGTGTGTGTGTGTGTGTGTGTGTGGTGAGGGAGAAAGGAAGATATATTGTAACATCCATAAGCCTTCCACATTTATAATTATGCATGCCCATTTACTTGTCATTATCACAACTGTCAAATTGGCTTCTTACAGCAACTAAATCCTGTAATAATTCTATCAATTCATTTAATTTCCCAAACAAATAGGCACACGAAATACTACAATACAAAAGAGCAATAGCAGGGCCTGTCTTAAGACATTTAGTTTTGTATGACAAAGGGTTAAAGCAAACTCAGTCTGTGCTGATAAACAGAGCTCTCTGAGGCTGTGCCAAGATATAATGTTGGAGACATTTTCATTTGTGTGAATGACACACACATTGAACTGGAATAACATGCACACCATTCCTCCATGTAGCCATGATACAAGTAGAACATCAAATTCACAACTAATCAGCGTAAATGCCCTTGTCCAAGATCAGAAGTTAGACAGAGCTTTGGTATTCCATTCTTTTTGTGGAAGTCAAATTTGTTAGACAAAATCACAAAATTCAGAAAATAAGTACAAAATATGACGAGCGAATATAATGTGGATTCGATTGGATTAATTGGATTTTGCATTAGTTTGAAGCAGAAGCAGTTAGTTTTAGACTTCACACTGTCCCCTCCATTATTCATATTTATATTCTAACTTTATTTTGACTTAGCTTAATAGTTGTACAACCCCAAATCAGAAAAAGTTGGGACGGTATGGAAAATGCCAAAAAAAAAAAAAAACCTTACATGTCCTTTGACTTTTATTTCAGTAAAAGTATAAACCCAATATATTTCATGTTTTTGGTTGTTGGTGGTGCCGTCCATCTGTGTCCATTTCATACAGGCACAATTGGCCATGCCTGAAGAAGACCAGTTTGGGGCTCATCCCCTGACAGGTGCTGAAACCCCCTTTAATGGATACTTTCATGATGGCATATAGATGTTTTATACATTAATTTAGTTTTTGTTTGGGTGAAAATTCTTTTTATTTATTTATTTATTTATTTTTGCTTTTTTTTCTGTCGTTGTAATGCTTATGAAAAATGTACAGTTTGTGTCCATCAACCTGTTACCCATTCACACACCTGGAAATCATAAATACACAGGAATGCCTGAAAGTCTGTGAATCATTTAGATTTTTTTTGTATTTCTGCATATATGTGACCCAAAACACAATCAGATTTTCACACAAGTCCTAAAAGTTAAGTTATCCCAATTAAACAAATAAGACAACTGTAAGAGTTTGCTCTGGGTTCGTTTAGTATTACTTTCATTCCAGGATACGGTTCATCCTGCCAGCATCTCTGTTTGCTGCTCGGGTCGCACCACTTTCCAGGGTTATTTCTGGTTCGTGGATGCAAGTCTCACTCCACCACTGCACTCTGTTTGGTTGTTTTGTTATTTGTATCCTTTGTCATGGACTCCCTGGACTCAACTGGTCACCTGTCGACATCCTGATTCTCTCCGTTTTATGAATCTTACATTGGTATCAATAAATCCTTTCATTTTATTAACCTGTTGTCTGCCTGTGAATCTGCACCTTGGGTTTCTTACCATTAGCCTTAGTGGGATCCTCGGATCCCTAACAGAATGATCTGGCCAAATATGGAACACGCAGACAATCAGCTAGCCTTTGGCATTTCACTTAACCGTCAGGAAGCCTGTTTGGCCCAGCATGATAAGATTCTTAGTACCTTACCTGAGGCTAATAGACTTGCTAGTAGCCAAGCTGCTGAATTAACTTGTAATGTCAAACACCTTTTGTGCATTTTCCTCAGATGACCAACCCTAGTGTCCCAGCCTTGAGCCAGACAGTACCGGTCTCCGAGGGCACCTGGGACTCCACACCCTCTCTGAGTCCACCCATTCAACCCTAATATGCTACCCATTCCATCTGGATCCTTTCGCCTCAGTCTTCAGGCATGGATACCCCCATTAATCACCCTGAACCCTACACTGGTGACCTAAGTAAGTGCCGTGCGTTTCTGATGCAGTGTGGTCTGGTATTTTGGTTGTGCTCGGTGGCCTTTTCTACTGATGCCCGGAAGGTATACTACATCATTGACCTCCTTTGGTGTAGGGTCTTGTGTGGGCTGAGGCTGTGTTATCCAAGGGGGGTTTTGTGGACGTTTCAGACGTCGACTTTCTCCATGAGTTCAGGTTGGTGGAAGTGGCATCGAGGCGTCTCATCAGCCTTCGACAGGGTCCACGGTCGGTGACTACACCATGGAATTCCGGTTATTGGCTGCTGACGCCGATTGGAATTACCCCGCACTGCACGAGGCATTCTGGTTGGGTCTGTTTGAATGCCTTAAGAATGAGCTGGTGGTCCATGATGAGCCCTCTGGCCTTCAGGTGATTATAGAATTGGCCCTTTGCCTGGACCGGCATATCCAAGAATGCCGCTTAGAAAGGGGCTTGTGTTTGTCCCAGACGATCCTGTCCTCCATTCCTGACCCGCAGCTTTAGAGTCTTCTCCCCTGCCGACATCGGATCCTTGCCCCTCAGAAGAGACTGAACCTATGCAGTTGGGTCACACACGGCTTACTTGCGTTGAACATTCCAGACTCTGCTACTACTGTGTGGAATCGGGACATGCTATCCTTTCTTTCCCCATTTGCCAAAAAACGGCCTGGCTTGTCAGTAAACTTGGGGGTCCTGGCAAGCTTGAACGAAGAACCCCCACAACTCATTCGGTCCTTCCACAAACTCCTATTTGCTGTTCTGTACCTTCCTGGGTAACTCGATCAGTAAAAACACTCATTGACTCGGAGGATAATCTTCTGGACCAAGACCTCGTGACCCAGCTTGGTACCCAGCTGGAGGTGTTGGAGACGCCCGGTGAGCTTATGTCTTGGATGATAGGCTACTTGCCCAGATCATAAATTAAACCCTTCCCATCCCTCTGGTCCTGTCATGGAATTATAGAGAGGCCATGGCCTTCTCCATCGTTCACTCACCCAAGACCCCACCTGGTCACCATCTCCTACTAACCATCTCTACATGTCTGCTTCTGTCAGGTCTACAATTCTACAATGGGGCCACAATTCCAAGTTTGCCCGCCATCCCGGAGCCTGTTGTACTCTGTCTCTCCTTCAAAGGCACTTCTGGTGGCCCGCCATGGACATGGACATCAGGGAGTATGTGGCTGCATGTGCCACTTGCACTCGGAGCAAACCCTCACATCAGCCTCCTGCCAGACTCTTGCAGCCTCTTCCCATCCCTGGCCACCCACGGTCACACATTGCTGTTGATTTTGTCACGGGGCTCTCAAAGTTTGACAGTAATTTGACAGTCATTCTCACTGTCGTTGATAGATTCTCCAAGGCTGTCCACCTCATAGCCCTGAATAAACTCCCTATGGCTTCTGAAATGGATAATGTACTTTCTGATCAAGTTTTCAAAGTCCATGGATTCCCTGCGGCTATTGTCTCTGACCGGGGACCCCAGTTCACATCGCAGGTATGAAAGGCCTTCTGCCAGGCCACTGGGGCCACAGTCACCCTTACATCTGGCTACCATCCTCAGTCTAATGAGCAGGTAGAGCGGGCCAACCAAGAAGTCGAAGCCACCCTGCGCTGCCTGTCCGCTAAAGATTCATCTAAGTGAAGCTTACAATTAGCCTGGGCTGAGTATGCCCATAATACTCTGACCAACTCCGCCACGGGCCCCTCCCCTTTCGAGGCCTCCCTAGGATATCAGCCACCACTCTTCTCTGACCTGGAGGCTGACTTGGCAGTTCCATCTGTCCAACACCGTCTATAGGAGGTGGAAGTCGGTGAGACCCTCCCTTTGCTCTCCCTCTAGTGCAAGTCTGAGCTTCTATGTGTGTGTGGGCTAGCGTTTCTCCTCCTCACCCATAGTAGCTAATTTTTGGGGGTTTTTTTGTTCTCTTCCTCAGTGGCCTGGTGGCGCTTTCAGTTAACTTATCTATTACTGACACGTCCGTCCAGGGTTGAACAGGCAGCCACTGAGGTAGCTTTCTTTATTGTTTTATTTATTTTTCCTTTTTTTGTGAACCATTGTTTTCTTTCTTTCTTTATATTTTGGTTCACCAATTCCATCTGAAGCTAACTGCAGTTGGGTCCTAAATAAACTTTATATTTTTGTTTTCATGGTTCACCGGTTTTTAATATGACGTACCATAACACTACATTTTATGTCTTGCAGGTTAAACCAGTCGCCTCCTTGGGTCAGACAACAGAAGCAGTGCTGGATAGCAGACAAACCATAATCAGCAGGCAGAGACAGACAGATTAAATATTCAAGAAGTGAGGCTGAGGGACAAATCAGAAGACAAACACGATGGTGTTAGTAGGTAGAGATCATTATTGAGGATGGTCAAAGAAAGATGAGAAAGTGCAGCTTAAATGCTAGATTATGTTAAATTATGAGCCTGGATGAGAGAGACAAACAGGCAAATCAATGTGAGGGTGGAATGTTACAACATGTGTGACAAGGAGTAGTGGTATTTGGGGTCCAGGCCACTGGATTAGACTGCTGCCGGTGTTATATTGTGCAGTTTATTTGCCAGCAGGTTGTTGCAGAACATTTATATTTACAACACAGTCAATTTGTGGGTAACATTATCCAGACTGATACTGTTTGATATTTTCCTTGATAGCCATTGTATTCTTTGTATCAGCCTGCCACCTTTTCTGTCACATTGAACAGCTTATAGTGCTCTCAGTTGCAGCAGCAAGGAGATAATTTGTCGTCTCCCTGCTTAATACAGAGATACAGTTCAAGACACTGAGAGGTTCAGTCATTCGGACATCCAAGGAAAGTTAATTCCACCCCAGAGGCTTGTTTTGATTTCTTCTTGAGGAGTGTGTCTTTTTTTTTTTTTAAACGTGCAAATATGATACTGTAGCTAGTTGCAGAACAGTAAATGTTTTCCCTACTAACCAGATTCTTTGTCCAACAAAACTGTTTCCAGAAGTCTTAGGAAAATGTCAGCGTTCATGTCAGCGTTCATGTCAGCGTTCATTCACACTTTTAAGGTTATTGCTGCATCATCAAACTTTGCAAAATTAAAAATCAAAATATAGCATTGCCTGCCAGTTTATGTTAGTGATATTATGCCCTCTGGGCAGAATGAGACATAATAATGTTTAAAAAAGTGTATATACACACTCTCTTTCAAAAAAAAAGAGAGATAAGATAATCCTTTATTTGTTCCACAATGGGGAAATTTACAGCTTACAGCAGCAAAGAGATATGGAATAATATAAACAAAATTACAAAGAAGAGAAGTAGGAAAAATTATGTAGAAAATAAAAATATAATACAAAATAAATAACAACAGTATAGACAAAGTTATACAGTGTTATATAAGTGTGCCTACAGTGGTGCTTGAAAGTTTGCGTACCCTTTAGAATTTTCTATATTTTTGCATAAGTATGACCTAAAACATCATAAGATATTCACACAAGGCCTAAAAGTAGATAAAGAGAACCCAGTTAAACAAATGAGAGAAAAATATTATACTTGGTCATTTATTTATTGAGTAAAATGATCTGATATTAATGAGTGGCAAAAGTATGTCAACCTGTAGGGTTAGCAGTTAATTTGAAGGTGAAATTAGTCAGGTGTTTTCAATCAATGGGATGATAATCAGGTGTGAGTGGGCACCCTGTTTAATTTAAAGAACAGAGATCTATCAAAGTCTGTACTTCACAACACGTTTGTGGAAGTGTATTATTGCATGAACAAGAGAGGTTTCTGAGGAACACAAAAAAGGAGTTATTGATGCTCATCAGGCTGAAAAAGGTTACAAAACCATTTCTAAAAAGAGTTTGGACTCCACCAATCCACAGTCAGACAGATTGTGTACAAATGGAGGAAATTCAAGACCATTGTTACCCTCCCCAGGAGTGGTCGACCAACAAAGATCACTCCAAGAGCAAGGCATGTAATAGTTGGCGAGGTCACAAAGGACCCCAGGGTAACTCCTAAGCTACTGAAGGACTCTCTCACATTGGCTAATGTTAATGTTCATGAGTTCACCATCTGAGATTGCAAAACATCTGTCGAAAGCTAGAGAGGAGGGTCAACGACGTTATAAGATGCACAAGCAAAAAAGTGATGATGGTCCAGCTTCTGAACAGAATAAGGATGATGGTACAGGTGCAGCTGAGTGGATCAGTCTGATGAAAACCGTATACCATTTTCAGACAACATGTCATCAATCAAATCAGCAATGCAGAAAACATTCACCTAGCGCAGATTGTGGCTAGCCAAACATTCAACCACCATGACTGGAATCCTCCAAGAATATCCTCAGATCTTGGATATGCCAAATCTCGTAGGTATATTTTAAGTTATGATCATTTTTGTGTGTCTGGTATGTGACTTTCTTTAAATGTCTCTTTACTTGTCATAAAGCATTAGAGAGGCTTCTTTCAAGATTGGCTTTCGTTAGATGTCAACATGATAAACTCCATCCCATCAGCTGTGGAGCTCCCACATTGGTCCTTGCATGTCTTGTGCTTGTCCGGAATGCCGTGAGTGATGCTGCTTGGTCTGCTTACAGTTAATATCAGTGTCAGGAAAAACTGGGTTTTAGGGAGAGGCGTGACAGTAACAAACCTCGGATCCCCCAAGGAGTTCGAGACAGAGCCAGGACTCCAACAGTGGTCCCATGGGTACAATCCAGTCTCTGGGGGTTTTCTTTCAGGGGGATCCCTACGAGAGATCTGGTTGCAGTCAGACTGCTGTCGAGGGGGTCGCCGACGGGATGCTGGCAACCAGGGTTGCCGATGGGATGCTGGCGAGTGAGGTCGCTGATGGGGTTCACTGGTCTTTCGTCAGAGCCAGGTACTGCCAGAGTTATCACTGTGATGGGGGCCTTGTGTCGGACTCTGGGATGGGAGTTCCCCTTTTGGGCTCTGTAACAGAGGTCCCTCTAGTGACCCTTTTGAGAAACAGAGTCCCCCTCTGGGAAGGCCTCACTGGAGCAGACGGCCTCTGGGAAGTCCTCACTGGAGGAGGTGGCCTCTGGGAAGGCCTCACTGGAGAAGGCGGCCTCTGGGAAGGCCTCACTGGAACAGGCGGCCTTGGGGACGGCCTCTAGGAAACAGACGGCCTCGGTGATGGCCTCTTGGCAACAAATGGCCATGGGGACGGCCTCTTGGAAACAGATGGTCTCGGGGATGGCCTCCTGGAAACAGACGGCCTCGGGGACAGATGTCCATGGTGCCATGTCAGTACAAATGTCCGTGGTGCCAGAGTCGGCACAACTGGCTCCGATAAGTAACTGAGAGTCATGGATTGAGCAGGTACCAAACTAGGCAGTGCGTCATGCTCAGATACCGAGCTAAACAGCACTAACGGCTTAGATAGGGAACTAATGGGTGCGATGTGGTCAGAAAAGGAACTAGCATGCTCAGGTACTGAGCTAAGCGATGCTATCGACTCGGCTCGGGTACTGAGCTAAGAAGCGAGTCGTGCTCGGAAACGGAGCTAGGCAGCGCTAATGGGTCAAATATGGAGCTAACGAATTCAGGTACGCAGGTAACACACTCGGATAAAAAACTACGGGGCGCTATGAACACAGATACGGAACTAAGTGGCGCATCAGACTCAAGTACGGAACTGTGTGGCGCTAACTGCTCATATACAGAGCTAACATGCTCAGATACAGAGCTAACCTGCTCAGGTACTGGGCTACTGGGCACTAACGGCTCAGATACTGAGCTACGGGGCACTAAAGGCTCATCTACAGAGCTAACAGGCATGGCGTGCTCAGATACAGAGCTAGCATGCGCAGATACTGTGCTAACATGCTCAAGTGTTGAGCTACTGGGCACTAACGGCTCAGGTTAATGAGCTACAAGTTGCTAATGGCTCATCTACGGAGCTGACAGGTGCGGCATGCTCAGATACAGAGCTAGCGTGCTCAAGTACTGAGCTATGGGGCGCTAACAGCTCATCTACGGAGTATTAGTGTGTGTGGGTGTGTGTTTGGGAATTAGACTACTTTTCTGCTATGCCCAGTTGGGATGGCAGCCAAAATGAACGGTGGAGATTAGGAGCTAGTTAACAATTAACTTAAGTCAAAGTGTAAAGCAAAAAAAAATAAAAATTAATTGCTAATGTATAGGGTCAACAATCATAGTAATAATAATACTCAACAAAGCCATAAATAGTTTACTCACTGTTCATATGACATGCATCAATGTGTTATTATTTTATCAGGTGACAGAAACAACCAAATGTGTAGTAGCGTGGACAGAGGAGAGACAGATGGAGAGGCAGGGTCACAGGTAAAGTTAAATAAAATATGTCTTTGTTTGTTTGTTTATTTGGTTTGTTTAACATTGCTTTCAGCATCAATGACCAATTCTAGCGACAGACTCAAACCTACATAGACACAAACAGTTTCCTTTAAACTAGTCACACACACACACACACACACACATATATATATATATATATATATATATATATATATATATATATATATATATATATATATATATAGCTATCCTACTTAGAAAGATGAGAGAGGTCTGTAATTTTCATCATAGGTACACTCCAACTATGAGACAAAATGAGAAAAGAAAAATCCAGGAAATCACATTGTATGAGTTTTAAGTAATTTAATTGCAAGTCATGGTGGAAAATTTGGTCACCCACAAACAAGCACAAACAAGCACTCACAAACCTGTAACTTCTTCTGTAGGAAGCTCTTCTGTCCTCCACTCATTACCTGTATTAATGGCACCTGTTTGACCTCATTATCTGTATAAAAGACACCTGTCCACAGCCTCAAACAGTCAGACTCCAAACTCCAGACCAAAAAGCTGTCGAAGGTCACCAGGAAGAAAATTGTAGACCTGCAAGATCTCATCCCATGGGGTCATAATGAACATGAGAATGGTGAGAATGCAAAAATCCAAGAACTACACGGAGGGACCTGATGTCTGAAATTTGCCAGAGAGCATATAGATGATCCAGAAGAGGACTGGGAGAATATCATGTGGTCAGATGAAACCAAAATAGAACTTTTTGGTAAAAACTCAACTCATCGTGTTTGAATGCTGAGTTGCATCCCAAGATCACCACACCTACTGTGAAGCATGGGGGTGGAAACATCATGCTTTGGGGCTGTTTTTCTGCAAAGGGGACAGGACGAAAGATCCGTGTTAAGGGAAGAATAAACGGGGCCATGTATCATGAGATTTTAAGCCAAAACCTCCTTCCATCAGTGAGAGCATTGAAGATGTAACGTGGCTGAGACTTCCAGCATGACAATGATCCCAAACACACTGCTAGGGCAACGAAGGAGTGGCTCCGTAAAAAACATTTCAAGATCCTGGAGTGGCCTAGCCAGTCTCCAGACCTCAAACCCATACAAAATTTGTGAAGGGAGTTGAAAGTCCGTGTTGCCCCAAAACATCACTGCTCTAGAGGAGATCTGCATGGAGGAACAGGCCAAAATACCAGCTACAGTGTGTGCCAACCTGGTGAAGATTTACAGGAAACGTTTGACCTCTGTCATTGCCAACAAAGGTTATGTTACAAAGTATTGAGTTGAACTTTTGTTATTGACCAAATACTTGTTTTCCACCATATTTTACAATTAAATTATTTAAAAATCATACAATGTGATTTCATGGATTTTTTTTTTCATTTTGTCTCAGGTCATTTTGTGGCCAGAGTAAAGTTAATAAGTCTCTGTTAAACTGCCTTTTTGTTTGCCATTAGATGCATTTAATTTATAAAATCTAAATGTCAATCGCTGAATTGCACTGTATTTTTTAATTATGAATATTTGTTTATTTAGATGTTCTGTTGTGAAATACAGAAAGCTAACTGATGTGTTGTTGGTTAACATAATCAAATTGTGTTATTATTGTCTCAGGAACATACTGACAGCAAACACAACAAAAACAAACAAAAAAACCCATACTTTATATGTGTTGGCTACCATATCTAAAAACTCTAGATGACAGGAAATTGTTGTCGGAAGTCTACCATTAATGCAAAAAAAACCAATCTGCTGTGCTGCTGGGCTCTGCTGTGAACTGCTTTTATGTCCCCAGTAACGTCAAAATCAAACCTATGCCCTTGGTTTGAACCATGAAAGATTAGAAAAAATATTAATCTACCTGAAATGTGGATGGGTGGCATAGTGTCTCAGCCAAGTTGCCCGCAAATAAAACCCCCCTTTTGTGCATTTGAATGCCTGCACGAGACCAATTCATACTACAAGCTGTCTACAGCAGTCTATCTTAAATCTCAGCTAAAACTAAATATACACATATCTCACAGAAAATATAGGCACAGCTTACTGTACTACTACATTTATTTTCCATGAAAAAACTATAAAGCAGCACACGTTGCCTTCTTATTACTGAAAACATATGAAAATATACTGTACTAAGGTAAATACAATCACGATTATGTCCAAACATATAACATTTTAATATTTTGAGACACAGCAGTTCCTTTTACACAACCTTTTGAAGTGCTCCTTTATTCCACCTCACTGCTTTGTATTTCCATTTCAACTGGAGAGGTATTCGACCAACAGCCTAGAACAATAGCTTAGGTGTGATCTTAGCCCTTCCTAATGAAGCCCTTCATCATGAATCATTTTGTGAACAGAACTCAGAAGTTCCATAGTAAGCACATATATGTCATCCAGTGCTCGTAATGAGCACGTCATGAATTGTTTGATTTACTGACACATTCAAATTCCTTTTAACTTGTTCTCAGGATGGAAACATCACTTGATGAATATACAGTGTCAAGTGAGGTTTTGGTACATTCTTAGAATATCTCTCACAGACATGTCGCTTACATTTCTGGCACAGGGCATAGATTTTGCAATTAGAGAAGGAGTTTTGGACAAATGCCACTTGTGTACTGTTTCCCCTGCTGCCTTTATCGTTATCTGATGCACACACAGCTCCGTCACCAGCTCGAGAATAAATTTCCTTCTGATCATGTTAATGTTCATGCACTGTTTGTACAGGATATGTGCTTAGGCTAATTGCGGCCTGGTATATTGTGACTGTAAAGTTTTCAAACCTCAGCACTATATGCATCACAGTGCTATTTGTCTGATAACTGCTGACCAGCCAGTATACTATTATTTTCCCATATAGGGAATTGTGTTCAACATGTATTTTGTTTCAACATCAGCTGCCACCCAGAATTTAATACCAAATTTGTCTGGATTAGAACTGTGTGAAACAACGTGTCTTGGTAGGAAACAGTAATCATCCAGTTTCATGCTTTTACTGCACATAATTCCTAGTAAACAAGACCCAGGAATGTTCCTCAGCTGTCAATTATTGTTTCGATGCGTTGTCACTCAAATTATGTTATTTTATTACATTATATTGAATATCATTCAAATGAAGCAACATTTGAATGGGTTACCTTCTGTTAAAGTGCTGCCCATGTACATGAAATGAAAATTATTTATTGTGTGTTTAGCAGTTTCGCAGTTATTTACAATGTTTAGCTATCTGTAAAAAAAATAGTTTTGAAAGTCTTAAAATAACATGGCCGAATGCGAGTCTGGCAGGAGGTTCATGCAAACAGGAATGAAATAGCTTGAAACTAAGTTGTACCAATGTGGTTTTCAAAATGTAATTTTGAAGGTCCTGGAATTTAAACAAGTGCGAAGATTTTTATTATTTTTTTAATCGCTGCAGCTTGGCAGTGATTGGCGCTGATAGGTATAAGTAGATCAAACAGGCACGGCAGTCAAACGATCAGCATTTCGCACTTCTAGCGTTAAATGACTATGAAAAGTAAGTGAAAATGCTTTCTTCTCCTTGCCACTAAAACAGTGGAACCTACTGACTTATTGAAGTCAATAACACATATAGCATGTTCCTATATCAATGCTGACTCATCCCACAGCAGTTTGTTGCTGTCTCAATGATTTGAGCTTTTGAGCTGCATCATCTTGCATAACTCTCCTCTGACCCTTTTTGGCTTCCACAGCAGTCTGATCAAATACAGCCTGCTGTGCCTTGCCTGTTTATAGCCTTACTTCCTGTCACTCCCTTGTCTACTGCTACTTGGTTTGTTCTTTTCTGTCTTCCCCTAGTCTCTGTTTGTTCTTGGTTCGTGTGTCTAGTATATCACGTGTTTATTGTAGTTCTAGGTTGTCATCCCTGTTAGCTTTGTCTAGTGGTTGTTAGCATTCTCTGTTTGCGTAGTACATGGTTATTAGCACCATTCTTTTAGCAACATTAAAGAATGTTTTTAGTTGGGAGTTTAGCTTTGTATTGCTTTGTTAGCACCTTCTTGAATAGTTGTATTGTTACCACACTTGACATGCATTGGCTATCTGTGTTACCTTAGACTGTTCTTGGTAGTATTGTCTGTGTCTGTTAGCGATATCTCTTTGTTCATATGTATTAGCTTTGTGTGTATTAGCATTGTCTAAAAGCTTAGCATTTTTAGTACTGAGTGTTTGTTGCAGGATCAGTTTGTGTTTACTTCTGTGTCCAAGCATTACAGCTGCCTGTATCTGTAAAAATCATTGGCATGTGGCCCCTTCCTCTCAGTTTATCTGCCAAAAGTCAAGAGAGTGGGGAATTAGAAAGGTTGCAATATACCTTTCTGCAGCCATATACAAGATGTCAAAGTTAATATGGACCCAGAAATGATTTTTTTAGGGGCTTGATCAAAGCAGACCCTTGACTTTCTTAAAAACAGAAATAATAATGTTTTTATGTGGTTCCCTATATTTCTGTGTGTAGCCTTGCAAAATAATGGTTATCCATAGACATCTCAAAATCTGTCAGCGCTCAGCAGAAAAGCAAAGTAAACAAGGGACATAATACATTTTATTAATGATTTGCATATAATTACAAGGCCTAACTGTGGATCTATTATATACCCTGAGAGGTCTTGGTAAAGCCATGAGTGGGCTTATTAAAATGTACTGTATTATGGTTATCATCTCCAAATACAATCTCAGAAAAGGAAATAATGAAGGCTTCTAATTTTGACAGGTACCATTTTGAACTAGATATTATAGTGTACAGCATTAGTCATGCTATTGCCATTTATGCATGCATAGCACGTTTTCATAAAGAGTCATTTGGCAGATTTGACATATTCAAGTATATACCTCTGTAGCCAGGTTTAGCTACGAAAGTATTATAGGAACTTCAAAGTGGCTAGTTTTTCAATAAATAATTAATTAACTAAGTTAAAAATGGAATTAGGAGAAAATGTAGCTTTTTAATGATTTACTGCCATTACAAAATAATAAAATATTAAAATATATAAAATAATATATAACAATAAAGACTATAATTATGTGTAATGTTGTGACTTCTGAACATAAATCTATGGGGAATTATATTTTGTCCAATGCTAGCCATACAGTGGGGAAAAAAAGTATTTAGTCAGCCACTGATTGTACAAGTTCTCCAGACAAGGTCTGTAATTTTCATCATAGCTACACTTCAACTATGAGAGACAAAATGAGAAAAACAAATCCAGGAAATCACATTGCAAGATTTTTAAAGAATTTAATTGTAAATGATGGTGGAAAAATAAGTATTTGGTCACTCACAAACAAGCAAGATTTCTGGCTCTCACAGACCTGTAACTTTTTCTTTAGGAAGCTCTTCTGTCCTCCACTCGTTACCTGTATTAATGGAACCTGTTTGACCTTGTTATCTGTATAAAAGACACCTGTCCACAGCCTCAAACAGGCAGACTCCAAACTCAACCATGGCCAAGACCAAAGAGCTGTCGAAAGACACCAGAAAGGAAATTGTAGGTCCGCACCAGGCTGGGAAGAGTGAATCTACAATAGGCAAGCAGCTTGGTGTGAATAAATCAACTGTGGGAGCAACTGTAAGAAAATGGAAGACATAAAAGACCACTGACAATCTCCCTCAATCTGTGGCCCCACCCAAGATCTCATCCTGTGGGGTCAAAATGATCATGGGAACGGTGAGCAAAATTCCCAGAAGTACACGAAGGGACCTGATGAATGACCAGCAGAGAGCTGGGACCAGAGTAACAAAGGCTACCATCAGTAACACACTACCCCGAGAGGGACTCAGATCCTGCTGTGCCAGGCGTGCCCCCCTGCTTAAGCCAGTACATGTCCAGGCCCGTCTGAAGTTTACCAGAGAGCATATGGATGATCCAGAAGAGGATTGGGAGAATATCATGTGGTTAGATGAAACCAAAATAGAACTTTTTGGTAAAAACTCAACTGGTTGTATTTGGAGGAAGAAGAATGCTGAGTTGCATCCCAAGAACACCATACCTACTGTGAAGCATGGGGGTGGAAACATCATGCTTTGGGGCTGTTTTTCTGCAAAGGGGACAGGACGACTGATCCATGTTAAGGGAAGAATGAACGGGGCCATGTTTCCTGAGATTTTAAGCCAAAACCTCCTTCCATCAGTGAGAGCACTGAAGATGGAACATGGCTGGGTCTTTCAGCATGACAATGATCCCAAACACACTGTTCGGGCAGCGAAGGACTGACTCCATGAAAAGCATTTCAAGGTCCTGGAGTGCCTTAGCCAGTCTCCAGACCTCAACCCCATAGAAAATTTGTGGAGGGAGTTGAAAGTCCGTGTTGCCCAGCGACAGCCCCAAAACATCACTGCTCTAGAGGAGATCTGCATGGAGGAATGGGCCAAAATACCAGCTACAGTGTGTGCAAACCTGGTGAAGACTTACAGGAAACGTTTGACGTCTGTCATTGCCAACAAAGGTTATCTTACAAAGTATTGAGTTGAACTTTTGTTATTGACCAAATACTTATTTTCCACTGTAATTTACAATTAAATTCTTAAAAAATCCTACAATGTGATTTCATGGATTTTTTTTTTTTTTGTATTTTTTTCTCATGTTGTCTCATAGTTGAAGTGTACCTATGATGAAAATTACAGACCTCTCTCATTTTTCTAAGTAGGAGAACTTGCACAATCAGTGGCTGACTAAATGCTTTTTTGCCCCACTGTATGTACTCTTACACATGCCATATTTTATGTTTAATACATACATTTTCAATCAGTTTGTGCAGAAATAATGTAATGACTGCCATTTGCAGGAAGGCTGGAGCTTGATGTCCAGCACGTCCAATTCCACCCAGTGTCTCATAACTTACATCACATAGCGGGTCTGCACAACCAATATATGACTCCACTTAATGGGCCTCTTTCATGAAACCTTCGTAAAATGGACCTTCCCAAAAACTCTCCACTAGATTCACAAATGCTTTGTAAACACCAGATTTGTTAGTAGAACGTGTGTATGTTAATGAATACCAAATATTCATAAATTGGGCACACATGCAGGTGCATTTACAACTCATAGACAATTAATATACAAATGTGTTTTGCTTGAACGTACTTGGATTTCTACTTTACAAATTTAATGATAAAGCAATAAAAAGTAATATTTAGACATATCTAGCTATAGTCTATAACCCTCATTTCCAGGGGTTATTTTGCATGGATGTGTCACAGACGGCACACTACAACTAAAATCACTGCTCAAGAGAGCTCCTGATGAAGTCCACGATTTATAGGAATTTTTAAGGTTCTCAAGCAGGTCACACCAGTCTCTTACAAGCTAAAGCCTTCTCCTACTTATCGTTTTTCTCTCACAATGCACGTATCTTGGCTTAAACCGGTGTATGTTTCCTTCCAGGGTGATTCCGAGGCAGTAGAACCTACTTCCTCAATAGAGGTGGATGGGGTGTATTGGTTTATTGAGTCTGGATTTGGCCTTTGGATCTGATAGCTATTCTTGGAATGCATTTTTGTGTTTTGACCCTGTTCTGTGTACAACTACAATTAAACCTGCTCTTGGTTCCTGCCCTGGTGTGTTGTGTATTCAACAATATTAAACATGTGCAATTATAAATAAATAAACAAACAAACAAATAAATAGTTAAATTAAACAATACAAAAAGACTTCTGGCAACAAGAACATTACATTTACATTCAGGCATTTAGATGGATTTACAACCGATACAGTCTTACAATCTGAGCAACTTCCACAGTCTTTTTGTATTGTTTAATTTATCTATTTATTTGTTTGTTTGTTTATTTATTTATAATTGCACAATAATCCACTTATGGGACTTTCTCAGGAGCTCAACAGTGGGAGTTTGGCAGTGTTAGGACTTGAAACCGGAACCTTCTGGTCCATAGTACAGTAGGCCTACTTTAATGGCTGCACCAAAACATTCCCACATGATTTTCTTGAAATAAATTCCATATTAGATTTATACCAGTTCGACATTAAATTAATTCAACAATCTCTTTTATATTTTACCTTATACATTCTTTAAGAAGAGAGTCATGTCTTTAGTGCACAAAAAAATAAATTTCCTCAGGATGTCACACTTCTTGTGCTCACCATCCATTATGTTTAGGGCATCCAGTGTCTGAAATGCCTCTACTATTTTCTATGCAAGAGTTGGCAATATGAGACAGAATGTCCTTGTGGTGTAAATCTTGGAAATAGTCTAGAGAGGTTCACATGTTTTCCTCAAGAATTTACATGTACTTGGTAGCATCCATTTGCTCTTCAATCCTGACTAGTTGCCCAGTTCCTGGTGAAGAGAAACACTGTACAGGCCAGCTTTGTGTAAAGTTTGTGAGATTTTTGTTACTTGCACAATATGACAGACTGTCTGTTTATGGTGTCATACACCTTCCACTTCTTGATAATGCCCTGAACAGTATTCACAGGGATAGTTAAAACTACTGAAATCTTCTAGTATCCTTCTCCTAACTTGTGCCCTTCTACAACTTTGTCACTGATTCCTTTTGAAAACACCTTTTAAAGAGGGTGTATGTGTATGGTACCATGCACTACTAGTAGTAATTTAAACCACTACAGTTGATGTCAGGTGCAGGATTATTAGCCTGGTGTATGATCTGGAAGGTGATTAGTCGTACCTGAGCAATTTTATAATGGTTACTCTAAAGGGCTGATTACTTATCCAAACCAATTAAAAGAAAGTAATTAAATGAAAGCCATGTTACATTCAGGTCTGATGCTGAGAGGAGCCCTTACAGGAAGAACACAGAAGTAATTTGGCTTTGAGTTCTGGACAAACTCTCTTGTGGGCTATCATAGGAAACAATATTATTGGTACGATATTAGCTGCCAAGGAATCTTTCCAAGTGTAGTGTTTGTCTGGAACTTTAGTTATTATGTTCAAGGCTATAAAATTTATTCATCTGACCTCATTTAATGATTCCAAGGGGAAATATCACAGCTATATAACCTGTGTAATCTAACTTCGTGTTTACTCAGCAAAGTACAGATACTGTAAGTCTAATCAATGGTAAATGACAAGATGAAAATAAAAAAATATCTTATTTGGAAGATGTACAGTGGAGCTTGAAAGTTTGTGAACCCTTTAGAATTTTCTATATTTCTGCATAAATATGACCAAAAACATCATCAGATTTTCACACAAGTCCTAAAAGTAGATAAAGAGAATTCAGTTAAACAAATGAAACAAAACATTATACTTGGACATTTATTTATTGAGGAAAATGATCCAATATTATAAATTAGTGAGTGGCAAAAGTATGTGAACCTCTAGGATTAGCAGTTAATTTGAAGGTGAAATTAGAGTCAGGTGTTTCCAATCAATGAGATGACAATCAGGTGTGAGTGGGCACCCTGTTTTATTTATTTGTGAAAGTGTATCATGGCACGAACAAAGGAGATTCCTGAGGACCTGAGGAGGAGAGTTTTTGATGTTCATTAGGCTGGAAAAGGTTACAAAACCATCTCTAAAGAGTTTTGACTCCACCAATCCACAGTCAGACAGATTGTGTACAAATGGAGGAAATTCAAGACTATTGTTACACTCCCAGGAGTGGTCGACCAACAAAGATCACTCCAAGAGCAATGCATGTAATAGTTGGTGAGGTCACAACGGACACCAAAGTAACTTCTAAGCAACTGAAGGCCTCTCTCATATTGGCTAATGTTAATGTTCATGAGGCCACCATCAGAAGAACACTGAACAACAATAGTGTGCATGGCAGAGTTGCAAGGAGAAAGCCACTGCTCTCCAAAAAGAACATTGCTGCTCCTCTACAATTTGCTAAAGATCACATGGACAAGCCAGAAGGCTATTGGAAGAATGTTTTGTGGAGGGATGAGACCAAAATAGAACTTTTTTGGTTTAAAAGAGAAGCGTTATGTTTGGAGAAAGGAAAACACTGCATTCCAGCATACGAACCTTATCTGTGAAACATGGTGGTGTAAGCATCATGGTTTGGGCCGTTTTTGCATGCATCTGGGGCCAGGACAGTTTGCCATCATTGGATGGAACAATGAATTCTGACTTAATATCAGAGAATTTAAAGGAAAAATGTCAGGACATCTGTCCATGAATCTGAAATCTCAAAGAGAAGGTGGGTCATGCAGCAAGACAATGTCCCTAAGCACACAAAGGTGTTCTACAAAGAATGGTTAAAGTAGAATAAAGTTCATGTTTTGGAATGGCCAAGTCAAAGTCCTGACCTTAATCCAATGGAAATGTTGTGGAAGGACCTGAAGCGAGTTGTTAATGTGAGGAAACCCACCAACATCCCAGAGTTGAAGCTGTTCTGTACAGAGGAATGGGCTAAAATTCCTCCAAGCCGGTGTGCAGGACTGATCAACAGTTAAAGGAAACATTTAGTTGCAGTTATTGCTGCACAGGGGAGTCACACCAGATACTGAAAGCAAAATGTCACATACTTTTTCCACTCACTAATATGTAATATTTGATCATTTTCCTCAATAAAGAAATGACCAAGTATAATATTTTTGTCTCATTTGTTTAACTGGGTTCTCTTTATCTACTTTTAGGACTTGTGTGAAAATCAGATGATGTTTTAGGTCATATTTATGCAGAAATGTAGAAAATCCAAATGGGTTCACAAACTTTCAAGCACCACTGTTTACACTCCCAGTTTAAGGCATTATTGTAAGTGTTATTTGTAAACTTAGTCAGCAGGTCAGTGTAGTCTTTTGTGCTTTAGTGTATTAGACTTATTATTATGTGTAGAAAGAGAGGAGAGCTGAAGGGTTTTCGAGCATGAACATCCGTTTTAAGGTCATGCCACAGCATCTCAATAGGATTCAGGTCCACTCCAAAGTCTTTCTTTTGTTTTTCTTAAGCCATTCAGAGGTGGACTTTCTGCTGTGTTATGGATCATTGTCCTGTTGCAGAACCCAAGTTAAATTTCAGCTAGAGGTCATGAACAGATGGCCGGACATTCTCCTTCAGGATTTTTTGGTAGACAGCAGAATTCATAGTTCCAGTTCCATTCATAGTACCAGACCATCACACTACCACCACCATATTTTACTGTTTTTTATAATGTTCTTTTTCTGAAATGCTGTGTTACTTTTATGCTAAATGTAATGGGACACACATTCCAAAGAGTTCAACTTTTGTCTCGTCAGTCCACAGAATGTTTTCCTAAAAAGTCTTGAGGATCATCAATATGAGTACTGGAAAAATTGAAATGAGCTTTAATATTATTTTTGCTCAGCAGTGGTTTTCATCTGGGAACTCTGCTATGCAGGCCAGTTTTGCCCAGTCTCTTTCTTATGGTGGAAGCATGAACACAGACCTTATTAACTGAGGCAAGTGAGGCCTGCAGTTCTTTGGATGTTGCTGTGATGAAGTTATGTTTTAACAATGGGGCAATCACTTTTTCATACAGGGTCATGTAGCTTTCACTGATATTTAAATTAGTTTGATGTTCTGAAACACTCAAGTGTGACAAACATGTAAAATAGGAAATCAGGAAGGGGGCAAACACTTTTTCACACCACTGTACATCAAACAGTTCTATTTTGTGCTCAGCAAAGATGGTGAAAATCTGCACTCAACTGAGAGTATTGTTGGGCATTGGAAGGAGTACTTTGAGGATCTCCTACACCTGGAGAACATGCCTCCTTTACCGGAGGTAGGGCCAGAGGTGTCTGGGGTGGCCCATTCCATTTCCTTAGCTGAACTCACTGAGATAGTTGGAAGGTTCCGCAGTGGCAAGGCTACTGTAGCGGATGAGATTTGCCCAAAATTTCTGAAGGCCCTTGATACTGGGGGGCTGTCTTGGCTCCCACACCTCTACAATATCGCATGTACATTGGGGACAGAACCTTTGGACTGGAAAACCGACATGGTGGTTCCCATTTTTAAACTTGGGGCATTGCACTTCTCAGCCTCCCTAGGGAAGTCTATGCCAGGGTATTGGAAAGGAGAATGCGTATGAGAGTCGAACCTCGGATACAAGGAGTTAACATATCTCCCAAGTGGAGGAGTTAACATATCTCAGGGTCTTGTTCATGAGTGATGGGAAGAGGGTTTGTGAGAGTGACCATATTTTGTGTGTAGCATTGTCAGTAATGCGGTCGCTGTACCAGACCATAGTGGTGAAGAAGGAGCTGAGCCATAATGTGAAGCTCTCAGTTTACTGGTCGATCTACATTCCCACCCTCACCTATTGTCATGACCGAAAGAATGAGCTCATGGATACAAGTGGCCAAAATGAGCTTTCACTGGTGGGTTGCTCCACATTCCGCATTGATTACAAAATACTTCTTATAACTTATAACTTATACTTCTTATAACCACATTATCTGAGTGACCTCTTAGAGTTTTACAATCCAACTCGTCTACTTCGTTCGCAGGGTGCAGGACTTCTTTTAGTTCCTAGAATTAAAAAAGTCACAGCAGGGGGAAAGGCTTTCTCATACATGGCCCCCTAACTATGGAATAAACTTCCCACTTTCGTTCGAGATTCAGACACCCTCCAAAGTTTTTAAGTCTAGGCTAAAGACATACTTATTTTACGCAGGCTTTTGACTAGATTTAGACCAGGTTGCATGGTTTTTGTTGCTGGGGCCGGAGTCTGGAGTCATGTCTGGGCCTGCCTACCTTGTCCGCTAGCCGGGAGGGTCGAGTGGGCGGTCTGGCTGAACTGGGCTTCGGTCCTCGTGATCTTGACTCATGCATCCTTGCCTTAGAATATAAGGGCAGAGCTGGGGGTTCATAGTCAAAGAGTCTTATGGTGATCAGAGACGTTGGGTTGCTGTCTTCTGCCGCTCGTGGGGTTGCCAATGTCTCATGTGATCCCTCTTGGCTGTGTTTCCTACCAGTTCTCCTCTTTCTAGCTTTCTAGCTATGCTGCTATAGCTAATGCTGCCAGGGTCTCATGCTTACACTTGGCATCAGTGATTGACATGGCATCAGTGATTGTTAATAAACACTGTGCTCTTAATCAATAACTAACTACATTTTCTGTTTTCTCTCCGAGCTGTGTTCCGGCAGTTCCGGCCCCACACATGATGTACATCTGATGGAGCTCCACTGTGCATAATTCACATTTTATTCGACCATGACTCCATGACTTTAGTTTCGCTCTTCGATTTATCATCATACCCGGGCCACTTAATGTCGATGTGAATACTTCACATTTTATTCGAACTTTGACTACATGACTGTAGTTTCGCTCTTAGATTTATCATCATACCTGGGCCCACTTAATGTCGATGTGCATACTTCACATTCTTTTCAAACTTTGACTCCATGACTTTAGTTCGCTCTTAGATTTTATCATCTACGCCGCCCAAGGAGGTTGGGTCCCTTTTTGAGTCTTGGTCCTCCCAAGGTTTCTTCCTAGAACTAGGGAGTTTTTCCTTGCCACTGTCGCCCTAGGCTTGCTCAATTTGAGATTTGACGTAGTTATTAGGAGATAATCTAAACTTGTAAAGTTGCTTTGAGACAATGCTCCATTGTAAAAAGCGCTATATAAATAAATCTGACTTGACTTGACTTGACTTGCTGGGCATACTCTCCGCGATTGGGGGAGGAGCTCAAAGTAGAACCGCTGCTCCTTCGTATTGAGAGGAGTCAGTTGAGGTGGTTCCCACTAGAGATGTACCAGGCACAGGCAACTGGGAGGAGACCCAGGACTCGCTGGAGGGATTATATCTCTCAGCTGGCCTGGGAGTGTCTGGGGATCCCCCAGGACAAGCTATTAGAAGTTGCGGGGGATAGAGATGCCTGGGCTTCTTTGCTTGCCCTGCTGTTACCGCGGCCCTGAAATGGATAAGCACAAAAGAACATAATAATGATGAGTTCTATTTTGTCCCATCCATCCACAAAACATTTTCAGTAGCTTCTGGCTTGCCCATGTGCCATGTAACTGGCAACATTATACTTATTGTAGAGCAGTCATTTTCTCACATTACCATATTTTAATGTTTTCCTGATGGTGGACTCATGAATATGAACCTTTGGTTGCTTAGAGATTATCCTGGGTTTAATTATGACTTTGTAGACTATTAAATGCCTTGCTCTTTGAGTCGTTTTTGTTGGTTGAAAACACCTGTTAAGAGTATTGATAGTAGAATTTCCTCTTTAGAAATTGTTGTATAAACTTTTCTACTCAGATGACCATCAACAACTCTTTTTCTAAGGTCCAAAGAAATCTCATTTGTTCATGCCATCATATACTTCTGCAAATGTGTTGTGTAGATCAGATTTTGATAAATCACTGGTCTTTAAATACAACAGTATGGCCACTCCCACCTCATTGTCATCTCATTAATTGAAAACACCTTTCTAACTCCACCTGTTATTCCTCTGTATTGTGCTACTCAAAGATATCTAACATTATATCATTGTCCTCAATAAATAAATGATTAAGTATGGTTTGAAAGGATTCACTTTATTATTCACCTTATAGCTTACAGATGAAACAAACAAACAAACAAACAAACAAACAAACAAACAAACATCAATTTGATGTTGAGATGTTTTTGCTGGTAGAGCTCCATGAAGCATTTGTTTCACCTGTAATATGTGAAGATGTTAACTGGTGATTTCTTAGGGTGTACTCGCACTGAGCCTGGTTGCCTTGAACCGTGCAATACTAATTTTTCCCTATTCCTTTCTGGCATCTGGAACCCAGCATTCTCACCAGAACAGCAGACTATAATAATCAACATATAAACATGGTAAGAGCAAACAATGCCTTTATACTTCCAGTGATTTAGAGTACTGTAGTGCACAATGTCATTACTTTCATAACATCACTACTGTGAGCATCCCCACTATAGATATAGTTCTTCAGAGAGTTCCTTTTTAATGAATACTGACCATTTGAAGGAGCTGAGATACTTGTATATACATGTAAAACCTTACAATAACACCATTCCTTACAATAAGACTGAGTGTACTTTCAGACAAAGTAATGTGGAATATACACTCACTATTATGAAAATGATAAAATCACTTTATTATTAGATACACATCCATGTTTCTACACTCTACACTGTCCATTTTATCAGTTACACATACCATGTAGTAGCATTCTACAGTTATACAATTATGGATTGTGGTCCATCTGTTGGTCTACAAACCTTTGTTGGTCCACCTCATCGGTATCACTGCAGTGCTGAGAATGATCCATGAGTCATATAGTACCTGCTCTTCGGTGGTCCTGACCATTAGAGAACAGAGTAAAGGGAAGCAAAAAGTATGTAAACAAACAGATGTACTACAATCTGTAATTGTACAACTACAAAGTTCATGTATATGCTAAGTAAGACTGACAAAATGGACAATTAGTGTTGAAACAAGGAGGTGTATCTAATAAAGTGATCGGTGTGTGCATGTGTACTGTCTTATGTTGTATGTTGTATTGATGTTAGAAGAATCCAACCCTACTTGGCTTTGCGTGATGGAGCTAGAGGCAAGTGAGATCCCACACACATTTGTGTATGTGGATGAGACCTGATTCAAACTGAACAAAGTTAGGCATCACAGCAAGAGGATCATAAGTCAACAAGCCACCTTTGATGTGTAAGCCCAATGTGGGAGTTGGTAAGCATCAAAGTACAATTTTTTTTTTACTGTACTTAAGTATTTTTAGGTAACTGTACTTCAGTTGATACCTTTTACTATTATTTCAAAAGAAAAAGCTGTACTTTCAAACTCACTTTTAAAACATGCTCATTGTTTTTTTATGACTATACTAATTTATCTATTTTATCTATCTATTTATTTTTCTTTCTTATTTAGGCAATTCTAGTTAGGCACCTAATGAATCACAAATCCAAATCTTAAATTAGGCTTTTACTTGACAGATTGGCGGGAGCATGCATGTGCCAAAAATGGCAAGATCATGGTTCTGCCAGTCGTGGCACATGTTCGAGCATCCCTCAAATGTTGGAAATACATACTTAGCGCATACTAGCATTAGCAGACTGTAAAATGCCTCTCTATGTGGCAGGTGATGAAGGAGTAGTGGATAGTCTGGACGAATGAAAGTGGTTGTGCGACCCTAGGACACTGTAGGAGGTAAATGTACCTAGTGCACTAAGAGAGTGAATTTTGGCTGATTTATATTGAAAAGGCTCGGTTGGGGGCTGGTGAGTTTGAATTGCCCTTTCTGCTAGGATTTGCTTTGGTACATCCATGACTGTGCTTGTAAGGCTGGGGGTTGCTGCTAAATTTGCTGCAGTTATTTATGCACCCTACTGTGAAACTGTCTGTTGATGTTTTCAGGTGGATCTGATAAATAATGTAATGCAAATAAGTTCTTCCATTAGCTGCTTAGGTTCACAGCAGCCAAATCTATCTGCTGCTCATTTATGCTTGACAAACTGTGAAGCATTTCCCCTCCGATTTACACCACATTGTAGTCTGTTTCCTGAGTGAAGGCCATTATTGATTAGCACAGATGTAATCCCAGAGGGCTCTGACTGCAGACTGTGTACAGCTCTGCCTCATTGGGTCAGACTGTGAACCAGGGCCAATATAAGAAATCACTGTGAAAGAAACATGTGAATATTAGACTTTGCATATATAATTCTGTTAGCATGACATTTCTGTATTTTAGGGACTAGAGTGTATAATCTGTGAAATAAATGAGCTCAGCAAACTTTTATTAATAGGGACTCAAGTCACAAAGAAAGGAACCCTGTTGATAGACAACACACACATCCACAATACTGATCAAGAGAAAAGAAAGAATAGTACACAAAAAATAAAATTAAGCTCTGGCAATTATTACTCTTTAAAATCTGTAGTTGTTTTCATATGGAGAAAGCAAGTAATTTGCAGAATGTGAAGATAATAATTATAGTAGTGCTGGGAAGTTTGTAAACCTGTATGTACTTTGTTACAAGACTAGGGGGTCAGGGTAATTCCCTCTCAAAGTTTTCATAAAGATAAAGAAAAAAAGATTTTATTCTATAACTAACTGTTGTACATAACTAAAATCATCCAACATATCTTCTGTCTTGCTTTTTCTTAAAAGATAAGTCTTTAGTTGGTGATATGCAACACTTGAAGCAGCCCATACAAACCTGAAAACAAGCCCATAACTAGAACCAGAAGTGACAGACACACTATTTGTAGAAAGCTATTTGGATACACCTCAATCTTTGAATTCAGGTGTTTCATTCAGTCCCATTCCCACATGGAGATAAAATCTGCCTTTACAAACGTTTATGAATGAATGGGTCAATCTAAAGAGCTCACTGACTTTGATTGTGTTTCTGTAATAATATTTAACCATTGCAGCAAGTCAGACCATAAAATTTCTTCCCTCCTAGATATTCCACAATCAGCTGTGTTTGGTGTTATTTCAAAGTGGAAACCTTAAGGAACTACAATAACTCAACCATGGAGTGGTAGACCACGTAAAGTTACAGAGTGGGGTCACTGAGTGCTGAGGTGCATAGTGCATAAGCATTGCCAATGCTTTGCTGACTCAGTAACTGCAGAGTTCCAAACCTCCTCTGGCGTTAACATCAGCATGGACACTGTGCATTGGGAGCTTCATGACATTGGTTTCCATGGCCGAGCAGCTGCAAGTAATCCTTACCCCGCCAAGAACAATGCCAAGCGGCAGATGGAGTGGTGTAAAGCATGCCACCACTAGACTCTGGGGCAGTGTAAATGTGTTCTGTGGAGTAACAAACACTTGCCTATCTGGCAGATGAGTCTAGGTTTGGCAATTGCCAGGAAAACTTTATCTGCTTGACTGCAAAGTGAGAACTGTACAGTTTGGTGGAGGAGGGATAATGCCAGAGGGTTGTATTTCAGGGGTTGGCCCAGGTCCATTAATTCAAGTGAAGGAACATCTTAGACATTTTGGTCAATTATATGCTTCTAAATTGGTGGGAACATTTTGGACCATTTTCTGTTCCAGCATGAATGAGACCCAGTACGCAACGAAAGGTCCATAAAGACATGGTTGATTTTGATGTGGAAGAACACAACTTCCCCCAAACACAGCCCTGACCTGAACCTTTTCGAACACCTTTGGGCTAATGTCTCACCTCGCAAATGCTCTTCTGGATGAATGGTCAAAGCAATAAAAGCTGTAAAAGGGGGTAGAGTCAACTCCATATTAATGCTTGTGGATTTAGTATGGAATGTCATAAAAGTTCCTGTAGGTGTAATATTTACATTACATTTACATTTACAGCACTTACCAGACGCCCTTATCCAGAGCGACTTACAATTGATACAATCTTACAATCCAAGCAATTGTGGGTTAAGGGTCTTGCTCAAGGACCCAACAGTGGCAGTTTGGCAGATGTGGGATTTGAACCCTGGACCTTCTGGTCCAGAGTGCAGTACCTTAACCTCTAGGCTACCACAGTCCCAACAGGTAATATGTGGGTGTCCCAATACTTTTGTCCATGCAGAGATTGCTGTCAGAAACCACATAGCTGGTCTTTATCAGGCCAACTACAGCTATTCTGAAATTTACAAGACTCTAAAGAAACAGCATATCCATATTTCATTATCAGATATTATAAGAATAGGTCATAGTATTAAACCAGAAAAATGTACAGTATACTCTAATATCGCATGGTTCCAATATGTTTTAGTAATTTCCTTGTTGTAACAAACTTACTAAAGCTGAAATTTTTTTCCAGAATGAGGAATTTGAGGGGGTTACAGGGTTAATAATAATTATTACAATAATTATTCTGATGAAGTTAAATCATGCACATTGCTTTGTCAGCTCAACCAAAGTGAAAATCCCCAAACAGCAGCAGCACAACAAAAGCATTCTGAATCTCACTGAGTTTGTCTTTAGCATACCTGAATGGAATACCAAAAAGCCCCAAACTACAGTCAGGCTCACTCTCTGTGTGAGATAACTCAGTGGGCTGTTCTTGTTATCCTTGCTCTCTCTGGAGTTGGCCTTCGCTCTGAGAGGAGATGTATGAAGTGGCCAATAGAAAGCTGGACCTCTTAATAAAAATCATCCATTTTTGTCACAGCTCAGGAGAGTGAAGTGAAAAATGCATTTACACCTTATCAATAGGTGATCTTTTTTCCTCACTTCTCTTTCTCTCTTTTGTAAAGAGGATTCTGCTGAAATGGTGGCATCACGGTAGTACTGCTGTCCCCCTCATGAATGTCTTGGCTGTACATGAGGGCTGACCTTCCACACTGCACTTTTAGGTGAGTCAGGGAACAGAAATTCACATTTGTCATCCATAAATGATGAATGTCAGACCTTCATCAATTTCCTGAACTCCTTACAGTAGGGATGTGACAAAAGGACAAGGACTTAAGCTTACATTCGACACCCAAACTTGCAAGATCTGTAGGTGATAGTGAAAAAAAGCTTTTCTGTTGTGCCTCTAAATATGCCCAAAACAACCCTAACTAATTATACAACAGAAAATGTGTAATATAATAGCTATAAAAATCTGTTAGTTTTTCTCAAAGACATTTCCAAGAAAAACAAAAGACAGAAAGTGGACCAGTCTTGTCAATGAGTATGGATCACGCAGGGGGGAACTCAACTCCTAGGAATCAACATGTCAGCACCAGGTGGTGCATGGCCAACAACACAGAGGCAATCTGGAAGGTGTGGGAGGTAATACATTGTAGCGTCCATGATATAATAAACTTATATATAAATAATACCTTTATATCATCCACTGGCATAACTAGTCATAACTAAACAAAGGGCATATAGTTTATCTTTACTAGGTAGTTCATTCATGTTGGGGGGGAAAAAAAAACATGTACAATGGGGCTATTTACTTCTGTCTGATGGACAGACATGACCTGTTAGCTACAATGCTACAATGTACACTGATGTGCATAATAATAATAATAATAATAATAATAGTAAACAAACAAAAATCGATATCCCAACCTTTATATAGACAGTGACATTTTAAGAGACTGAAGTTGTACAAATATGGATTTATTAATCTAAAACTATATCATACAAGAGAAGATATCCCTGCATGGGCATAGGTCAGGTAAACAAGATCCTATTTAATATGTGTGGGTAAATGTATCTGGTGTGGATGCTCTAGTTCGATGGATTGAAGATTGCTGGTGGGTGGAAAATGTCAGAAGATGATGCCAGTTCCTGCTGCAGGAGTGCATGAAACACGATTATACTTTGCATAGGCAAACTGCCTTGAAATTGCTTTAAGGTCACCCTGCTTCTTGGAAAAACAGCTATGTCTTCAGCTTTGCAAAACATTCTTATTTTCTGCTTTAACTCCTCCAGGATTAAAGCACATGATGAGTAAAATGATAAAAACAAATTTGTAAGAGAAGAGCACAGTAATATGGAGTTACAGGCTTACAATTTCTGATTATCATGGTTGACGTGCCAAAGTGATCTTTTCGTCCCCAAATAGTACAATTAGGAGTTGAGAAGGTTGAGTCGGTTGAGAATTTGTCATACAGGTATCAGTCTCTGCTGTATTAGAGAAGATTTCAAATGTTAAGATGCTGGTTTAGGGATGAAGTCAGGCTGGGATGGTGTTTAGAAGTTTAAAGATGGTGTCAGGGGTCACTTGGAGGGGGTCAAGACCAACCAATCCTCAAAGTGAATGATATAGACAAATTTCTGCATGTTTTATTATTGATTTTTAAATACAACTGCTTCATGTAAATTAAAATATGTAGGTATATATCCAAAAAGTAGCATATTTTGATATTATATTATGCATTGTATTTGAATTGTAATAATGCTTTACAAGCCCTGGCTGCTAGAGAGTGCCCTCAAGCAATTTTGTACTCATACTGAGATGGATATGAAGGAGAAGCCAAACAACAGTGTGGGAATGCCAAACGTGTCCTGGCACCAACAGTCCAATAGTTGTGTGGGTTTCAAGCACCTTTGCTGATTCCCAGAAAGGACAACATATGTGAATGTATTAATGATGTGTCTGTGACAAAAGTGTTTAAGTTAATCAGGAGTGTTAGGATGGGAAGCCAGATGCAAAGCAAGAGAGTTTAAAATGATTCCAGTGATGTCAAACCCAAGAAAGTCAGAGATTATGAAATGGTCCGGTATCTGTTAAAAGGGAATTCATAAGTTAATAGCTATCCATCTGAGCTTAACATGAAGGGAAATAAACATAGTTACTGTTGAAATAAGTTAACAGAAAAGTAAGCTATCGTAAATCAATATTTATTTGTGTAAGGGAAGTCTAGATAGACCTCAGCCTCAGTTTGTTGGATTATGTCATTTATTTCCTGTTATTTAGCAGTTGTGCCTTTTTGTATTGTTCTCATAGTATGTGTACGCCATTTCGTATTGTTGGAGGGTGCATACAGGGGCACTCAATCTGGCTGTCACTGAAGTTGACATGTGGCATGCTGAATGAGCTCATATTCAGAATTACACAAAATATTCATAATTGTAAGACTTTCAATGCCTTTGCATCTTGACTCCATTACAGGTGGAATAGTAATCTTATCATAAATTACATTGAGGACATTTCAATAGACAGGTAGGTAGGAGATTTCCATATGTATTAATTATTAGTAATAATTTCAGATTAATGCAGTACAGTTTGCATGCTTGTTTTTTTTTTCAGTTTTTTTTTCAAGGTTTTTTAATGATCCAAGACTACATTTATGTACGCATTGTCTTAATGTTCATTACAGAAGGCATGCTGAAAATAAAAACAAATGAAAATTTGCAATGTTTAAGAGATGTATAAACAAAAAACAACATAAAACACAGAGTACATAAACAGCATGGATACCAGTGCTCAACTACCTTTGGCTTATAGAACATCATGCATGGTTTTGAAAGGCATTACTTAATATCATAAACTGATTAAATCATACTACACTAACCATCACATGACAAATCAAGCCAAGGTGGTGTAAACTTGATGCAACGATGATGTGTGCATGTGCAGTAAACCTTGTTAGGGCCAGTAGATAGATATAAAAAATTGACAGAACACCTGTTCCACTTTCCAGTTCACTGTTGTTAGTACAAGCTCTGGCACCTCATAGTTTTCTATGCGTGTTTGTAGTTGGAGTTAAAACTGGTGCAGACTCACTTGCTCAGATCAAACTTCTGGATGCTATGCATTATATAACATGAGTTAGCAGTTATATTTTACATATACTATATTTGACATACACTTACAATGTACACTCCAATCAATTTTGGGTTAAGAGCCTTGCTTATTGGCCCAATAGTTGTAGCCTGGCACTGCTGGGATATGAACCCTGGACATTGGACAACCATGCACAACAGCAGTCCCACTGAAAAAAAATATGAAATTAACTGTTTTTTTTGGTATGCAACAATTTTGCCTAACAATTCATGATTAGGCTTTCAAACCAGTAACAACACATCAGTAAAAGGCTGCTGTTTGCTGCTAAAACAGAGCTGTTTGCAGAAGAGAATTGAAGGAATAGCCGGAAAACGCCAATATTTGGGCAAAAGCACCCACTCGGGTAGAACATCCACCTTTCCTATTCTCATACACCCTAAAGGCAGCAAATCCTCTGACTTTAGAGGTGTGTGTGCGTGAAATGACAATACCTAGACACACTTTAATGTTTTCAGTCACAGGCTGTTGGATGGAGGCAAAGCAGAATAGCAGCCCAAGATAAGGAAAAGCCTTTCTCTGACCCAATGGAATATGTATGCCGCTCAACAGTTGGTGCTGCATAAAGTTTATGTGCATCTCTGCAATATTGTGCTTCTTAAAAGCTCTATTTTGTCTTACTCGCTCCTCCCCTGCTCCCAAATTGTAGAGTCTATACCCATTTCATAACTAGTTGGAAGCATTTCTTCCTGACTTGTTCTATTTCCTCGGTAGTCCTGGCAATGTTACACTTTCAGATCCACTGAACAGAGAGCCTGTTAGCATCCAGAGGGCTCTCAGCTCTGCATATATTGATGAACATGTACATCTAATATGTTGCTTCATTGATTCTTCATTATTTTTAATTCCCAGAACTATTTGGGGGAAAGAGCAGTGGTGCTGGGTGATGCAGTTAATTTGCACCTCTATTAAAACAAAGTTATTAAAGGGTGTTCAGTTTATAATTGAAAATGTGAACAAAAATAACCCATGGCCTCATTAGCATTAAATAGCTGTGTTGTTTTGTTTGCTTCGCTGCATTACTGAGTCATATTTGTGGACGTTATTGATGGGGAATGAAAACTGATGTCTAAGGGTACTTAGCAAGGTGCCTGTTGCGTTCTGCCCTTCACATCACACAGTTATTTTATTAAATGAATGTTAATTGTGAAGATGACTGTGCATGACTGTGCAATGAAACAATGCACTTTGCCCTTTACACACTACCCAATAGAAGAAACTCTCTTTAAAAGGAAAAACATCAGCATCAGCACTTCTGAAAGCAATAGCTTTATCATTTGCTTGCCAATTGTTTAATTAAAATGTATTGTTAATTAGAATGACCAAAAATGCTGGTTACTAAATTTAAAATTCTATGAGTTCGCATAAAAATGGAATTGCCAATTGTTTAATTGTTTCTAAATCAGTATACACACACAAATCTCTTTATTAGGAAACCTCCTTGTTTCTACACTAACAGATCAGTTCTACCTTATATTTATGTACTTATACGTTGTATATACTTTGTACACATTGTAGTTGATCTGTTTCTCTACATACTTTGTTAAGCGCCTTTACTCTGCTCTCTAATTGTCAGGACCCATACAGGACCACCACGTATCAGGTACTTTTTGGGTAGTGATTCATTCTGAGCACTGCCGTGACAAAGATGGCGGTGGTAGTGTGTTAGTGCATGTTGTCCTGGTAAGATGAGGCTCATCAGGTTAGAAAAGGTTACAAAACCATCTCTAAAGAGTTTGGACTCCACCAATCCAAGACAGAAATGCATACAAATGGAGGAAATTCAACACCATCGTACCTTCCCCAGGTATGGTTTACCAACAAAGATCACTCCAAGAGCAAGGCGTGTAATAGTTGATGAGGGCACAAAGCAACTGAAGGCCTCTCTCACATTGGCTAATGTTAATGTTCATGAATCCACCATCAGAAGAACACTGAACAACAATGGTGTGCATGGCAGGGTTGCAAGGAGAAAGCCACTGTTCTCCAAAAAGAACATTGCTGCTCGTCTGCAGTTTGCTAAAGATCACGTGGACAAGCCAGAAGGCTATTGGAAGAATGTTTTGTGGACAGATGAGACCAATATAGAACTTTTTTGTTTAAAAGAAAAGTGTTATGTTTGGAGAAAGGAAAACACTGCATTCCAGCATAAGAATCTTATCCCATCTGTGAAACATGGTGGTGGTAGTATCATGGTTTGGGTCTGTTTTGCTGCATTTTTTCATCTCTGTAACATTTTCCGTCTCTAGCCATTACTCATTACTGAAGATTCCAAAACATTGGTTCATGCATTCACATTCTGTTGTATTGATTGTTGGAATTCTCTTAACATTCTCTTTTCTGGTTTTAAACTGATCTACCTGTAAAAGTACTGGCAAACTTTAGTTCTTCTAAAACTCTTTAAAGTCATTCAGGCTCCAGCTCCATGGTCTTTTAAGAAGCTCTTCCTTTCCTACATCCCTAGTTAATTCTCTGACTATTAAAAAACAGAGTTAATTACAAAACAGAAGTTATCTCCCTCTTTCAAAAGCTGTTCGAAGAGTTTCCCATTGTGAAGTAATACAACGTCCGTAAAGAGAATACTGATGGAACTGTCACATGATATGCAGATTGATCCATAGTGTGAGTAGATAAGTATTTTTTCACATCCCAAATGCTTCAAACTTGACATACAAAACCAAATAATAATGATCACTATGAAAATTCTGACAGTAGAGGCAGTCATGAGAAATTCAAATGTGCTAGCACCATCAAGTTAGCAATGAAAAAAGTAGTCATTAAAGTGAATCTAAACTCATCAAACTCAACACTCAGCAAACTATAGCAAGAGCTTTTTACCTGGTGTAAAGAAGGAAAGAATATTTGCACTGAGGTTACCAATTTGAATAAACATCTGAAAGCATAAATCTGTCAGATAAAACATTCTGAAAATGTTTGTATTTTTTCAATGATTCAATCTTTCACTCATAAGATTATATGATTTGTAGTTAAAAACAATGTATAAATTCAAGAAATTTGTGAAATAGCTTACTTATCTATTGCTCTAATTTATTTACACCACAAAAACACACTGTGTGGTATACGTTTGAGAATGACAATAATATTTTAAATGCGAATCCCCAAACTAGACAGATTACAAAAATGCCATTTTTAAATAACTCTCTTATGGCAATTTCAAAGTTGTGAAAATATTCTATATTAAATAATTGCTGTAAATTATGTAATAAAACTACACAACCATTATCCAATTAAAAGTGTGTATAGAGTAAAAAGACATCTGGTCCCTCCATCTATCACACACTGCTTATGAATTTGACTTCTAAGCATCCAATAAATTCAACAAAATGGTATACTGCTAATTTATTTCTATTTGTAAAAAAAAAGTAAGAAATAATTTTTTTGACCAATCATTAAAAGAAAAAGAAAGAAAGAAAATGAATAAAAGACCTTGTCACAACTACACTGCATTGATGCTGATCTTTTTTCATAAATGGCTCTGATGTTGAAAATTAGTAAAAGATTAAATTTAACATTCATCCATTCATTCATACTTGCATAATCCATTTCAGTGTCCTATGCATTGCAGGGCAGATGAGTATACAAAACACAGACACATGGACACAACAATTGACCTAATACATGTCTTTGGAGTGCGGATGGATACCGGAGTACCCAGAGGAAACCCACACAATCATGGGGAGAACATGAAAACTGTATACCAGGGGGTCTCTTGAGCTGTGAGGCAGTTGGATTAACCACTGCACCACTGTGCTGCCCTGTTTAAAATTAACGGCCTTCTTGGGGTGGCTGCCCCACCCAGGCCAAAATGAAGAAGACGGTAAGTCCAGAAACTTTCTGAATATAGCATAAATGTCATATGTGGAGAAGTCCAGGGTATTCTGGACTAAACCAAGTTGTCCTTTGATCAACACAAAATACATGTAAGTCTCCAGTGTTACATTTTTGATTAAATTTGGCTTATATTGTGCACACAATATGATAGAACATTTGTCCATTTCTGTGCAATCCACTAAGCTTCACTCCCTTTCTGCTTGCTGTTTGTGACCTGCAGTATGTGTCGTAGTTTTCAGATGTTTATTTTAATATTTTAAGGCAATTCTTAAAGGAATATGTTGACACACAGTCCAGAACACCAAATGCCTTTACATCATATGCTAGATGACAGAGAGAGTGAATGTTGTGCACAATTTTCTCAGGACATTCAGTAACAGTATTTCAGACTGAAGAAGGAAATAACTCAATTTGTGTAATCACTGTACTGAGCATACAGGGATGAACAAAGCATCATATAAAAGGCCAGAAATAAAAGTGAGAACATTTTGATTCAGGACTGCAGGGAGATTTCCTTTCAGGGCTACAGGACCTGTCTACAGCAGGAACTGACATAATTATGTGGCCTTCCAGCAGTCTAAATCTGAAAGTCCTTTTGAAATTCACTTGGAAGTTAAAAATTGGACATGCTCACCAACTTATCTGAGATAATCTTGATGTTGTGAGAGCTGAGTCTATATTTCAGATTATCCTTGACCCAGAAATTCAGCAATTTATGCACAACATCTAGACATACCAGGTGAATATAGTCTGGTCAAGTCAAGTCAAGTCAGATCTATTTATATGGCGCTTTTTACAATGGAGCATCTGGTGCAACACCATTCTCAGATGTAGTTTATTCACTAGTGAGTGTTCTGAGTAAAGTGCTGAGTACAAACACCAATAACGAATGGATAACATATAATGAAACAGAAAATAACATAATAATGAAAATATGTCATTTTATTTATTTATACAGTTTGCTTGGCTTTATACATCTATTCCATTTGATTCTTATATATTGTTAATAGCATTCATCCATCCAATCTTATCTTTTATTTGTTTAGCCTTGATTAATATTGTTCTAGACTGAATTTCAGTTTTCAAACTAAAACAGACCATATTTTTCGGACCATAAGGCGCACTTAAAATCCTTTAACTTTCTCAAAAATCGACAGTGCGCCTTAAAATGCGGTGCGCCTAATGTATGAATTAATTCTGGTTGTGCTTTCTGACCTAGAACCGATTGTAGATGGTACATGGCGCTCATAAATCTGTCAAAGTGTTTTAGCACGGCCTTGGTAAGTTATGAAGCTTACGGCCACCGCAGTCCGCAGCATCGCGGAGTAATACGGTATGTGCTTCAGAATTAGGGTATGTGCATTCATTCATTCATTTTCGAAACGGATTTCTAACTCAATGCTATCAGTCACACAGTACAACATTGACATAGAGCAGCTGCGAGAGAATTCAACATTAACGAATCAATGGTATGGAAGTGGAGGAAGCAAGAAGACGCCCTGCGCTTTATAGCCCGAAAAATACGGTAATTAAACATTTTGTGTGAGATCTATAGGTATTAAATCTAAAATTAATTGAGCCCCTCTGAGGGACTATTTTTGTTAGGTGACTAATGCCGAGAGAGAGAGAGAGAGAGAGAGAGAGAGGGAGACAGAGAGAGAGACAGAGACAGAGACAGAGAGAGAGAGAGAGAGAGAGATAGAGAGAGAGAGAGATATTAACACTTAAGAGCCGTTTAGGAACAGTTTAATGAACCAACCAGGCAGGCGGTAGAGATAAGAAGTTCCAGAGCATAGTCAAGGCAAGGGCAGGGATGGAGCTAGTCTAGGCATCAAAGTTAAGGGCACATATGAGACAACAAACATGGGGCAGAGCAGGGTTCCTAAACCAAATGTGGCACATTGGTAGAATGACAGAAATATGAAATGGCAATATGGATACGATTAGCTTTATTGTCATTGTATTGTCAAGTACAACGAGATTCAGTGTGCAATTCCCCAATGAGCTGTTATGTACAAATACAAATATAAAACATAAATATACAAAGTTAGAAATATTAAAAGAAAAAATTATACATACCAGAGACTGACGATGTGCAAGAATATTGTGCAAATATAACGATACGTGCAATGTTTATTTATTGTTTGTTTATTTACAGGACCAATGCTATATCAATACTAGTCAGACACATACAATGGGGACAATTTATAGAAATCTAATGCATGTCACAGTTCAAGGTCGGAATCGAGTCGAGGACCTCTAGAGCTGTGCGGTGACCGTGCTAACCCCTTGCAATGTAGCAGCTGGCATTGTGCCATATTCAGTTTTATGAGGTAGCATCATTGTCTTTAATGTATGTGTAGCTTTATCACTAAATATGCATAGGTGTATGGTACAGTATGTACAGTTGTGCTTGAAAGTTTGGGAACCCTTTAGAACTTTCTATATTTCTGCATAAATATTACCTAAAACATAATCAGATTTTCACACAAGTCCTAAAAGTAGATAAAGAGAACCCAGTTAAACAAATGAGATACAAATATTGTACTTGGTTATTTATTTATTTATGATCCAATATTACATAGATTAGCAGTTAATTTGAAGGTGAAATTTAGAGTCAGGTGTTGTCAATCAATGGGATGACAATCAGGTGTGAGTGGGCACCCTGTTTTACAGGGATCTATCAAAGTCTGCTCTTCACAACACATGTTTGTGGAAGTGTATCATGACACGAACAAAAGAGATTTCTGAGGACCTCAGAAAAAGAGTTTGTTGATGCTCATCAGGCTGGAAAAGCTTACAAAACCATCTCTAAAGAGTTTGGACTCCACCAATCCGCATTCAGACAGATTGTTTACAAATGGAGGAAATTCAAGACCATTGTTACCCTCCCCAGGAGTGGTCGACCAACAAAGATCACTCCAAGAGCAAAGTGTATAATAATTGGCGAGGTCACAAAGGATCCCAGGGTAACGTCTAAGCAACTGAAGGGCTCTCTCACATTGGCTAATGTTGATGTTCATGAGTCCACCATCAGAAGAACACTGGAAAACAATGGTGTGCAGGGTTGAAAGGAGAAAGCCACTGCTCTCCAAAAAGAACATTGCTGCTCATCTGCAGTTTGATAAAGATCACGTGGACAAGCCAGAAGGCTATTGGAAGAATGTTTTGTGGACAGATGAGACCAAAATAGAACTTTTTGGTTTAAAAGAAAGCCGTTATGTTTGGAGAAAAGAAAATACTGCATTCCAGCATAAGAACCTTAGATCATCTGTGAAACATGGTGGTGGTAGCATCATGGTTTGGGCCTGTTTTGCTGCATCTGCATCAGGTTAGCTTGCTAAAATTGATGGAACAATGAATTCTGAATTATATCAGATAATTCTAAAGGAAAATGTTAGGACGTCTGTCCATGAACTGAATCTCAAGAGAAAGTGGGTCATGCAGCAAGACAACGACCTTAAGCACACAAGCCGTTCTACCAAAGAATGGTTAAAGAAGAATAAAGTTAATGTTTTGGAATGGCCAAGTCCTGACCTTAGTCCAATCGAAATGTTGTGGAAGGACCTGAAGCGAGCAGTTAATGTGAGGAAACCCACCAACATCCCAGAGTTGAAGCTGTTCTGTATGGAGGAATGGGCTAAAATTCCTCCAAGCCGGTTTGCAGGACTGATCAACAGTTACAGGAAACGTTTAATTGCAGTTATTGCTGCACAGGGGGGTCACACCAGATACTGAAAGTAAAGGTTCACATATTTTTGCCACTCACTAATATGTAATATTTGATCATTTTCTTCAATCAATAAATGACCAAGTGTAATATGTTTTAGATCATATTTATGCAGAAATATAGAAAATTCTAAAGGGTTCACAAACTTTCAAGCATCACTGTACTTTGCCACCTCATCCACATTGAGTTCTTTGGTCTTATCATTGTTGAGAGTTAAGCTATTTTCTGTGTCTCACATAGTCAGGTGCTGTACTTCCTCCCTATAAGCCAATGCATTGTAGTTCGCAATAAGCCTTATATAATGCTTATGTGGTGTAAAGTGTCTATCAAACCCAGGTCAGAGCTCTGAGGGAACAGTGCTAGTTACTCCACCACCATGCGCCCATCACAGAATAGGCACATGAATACAAATATGATTTTTTTATTTTATTATTTTTATTTATATTTATTTAAAAAAAACTGCACTAGCTTTTCACTGTCTAAGTTAATATTGCATTTTACAGCAGGGCATATTTCTCAACAGCTGTTCCTTGCTTTGGGATTGTTTGACTAAAACATGAGGAGTAGTTGTAAGCTTTCAGTACTCCAAAGTGGCCTAATATTGTTTTCAACAAGATTTTACACCAAACCAATAGCTTCCATTTCCATATATTTGTTTTTCAAATGTTGTGATAAGCTTCTACTCAGCATTCGACTTTTTCTAATCTGCATATATCCACCATGTAGATTGTATGGACATTACACAATTGGTTTCCATATGAATTGTCAACACTCAGCTCATTTTCTGATAGTTTATCCAGCATGAAAAAGAGTAGAAACTACATATATGTGTATATGTTTTGGGGCATATGGGTAGAAGAGTATCATTGTGTCTGACCACTTAATAGCATGTTAATTTAAAAGGAAACCAAAAATGCAAAAAATGTGGTGCCTGTTTTACAATAACGTGACTTAACCTATATCACAGCTAGTACTTATATGCATTTGCATCAGTGTACCTTTGAGGTAAATCAAAGTTTGTTAAACCCATCTTTTGATGTATCTAGACAAATCATTAGTAATATTACCTGGGGTGTTTTGGGACTAAGAACATCAGATATACTTGCCCAGGTAACCCAGCAGATGTTGATCCTGACTTGTGTTATGGATCCGGCCAAGACTAAACAATTGTAGTGGTCCAGGATGAGACATTTAGCCTTTACTGGAATGTGTTGTTGATTCAAAACTACCTCAACCAACATATGTGGCATAGAACCATAACTATAAGCTAAGGTTTTAGGTCCAACCACAGAACAATCAGGACTCCCCTACTATTTCACTCTTACTTGATTAGCTAGGGTAACCATAGCAGTGGATTTCAGGCATCCAGGTTCCCCCTGTCAATATATGGATTCTTTAGGATACATTGGGTTAAATACCTGGCTTCAGCAATGTTGAATAATATCATACATTTGAGAGTTAGCATCAATAGTATCTTGAATTGAACAATGTTCCTAGACAGATGTTTCACCCTTCTTACATCCCCAGTTGAGCTTCTGATGTGACGGATGGTCTCTTCTTTAAGGCAACAAATTTGGCTACTGCACTACTGACCTAGCAGCTATTGACCTAACAGCTACTGACCTAGCAGCTGTTAAATAAACTGCTAAATTAGTGTCTTGTGTTCAAGATGGCAGTGTGGCAATAGCACACCAGCTTCTCTCACTCCAAAATGGTGCTTATGCTTTCTACAATTTTATATATGAAATTCATACAGAAAGATAAACATGTTTGAATTTAGTACATTATGGGTAACGTATGCATTTGTACAGTGTTAAACTATATGTGGGGTTCCATTTCTTGTTGCATTAGCCTTTAGCCCTAAAGCAACACTAATATGACCTAGATCATAGCATTATAGGCTTTCAATCTCTTGACTATATAAATAAAGTTTGTATTATATACAGTTCAGTTCATAGAAACAAATTCATCTGGACACTTTGTTTTCTGTTTTGGTATCTACCAAACAATTATGAATACTCTAATACTATATATTTGTGTAATGTAAGCAAATAGCAAAAAGAATCTTTATGAATAACCTATAAAGGAGCTTTAATATGCAGTGTTGATGTAGGAGGATTAATACATTGGCCCATAGTATTTACAGTTTAGCATTATTTATGCAATAACCCTAAAAAAACTGGTTCAATATGTGGCAAAGAAACCACATACAATATCCAAAGAACTTCACATGAACTAGAAATACCTGGAGTGATGGTTTCAATCCGTACCATACGTATAAAAAAGAGTGACTGAACTTACATAGACAAATCACAACCCTCCCTTTCGGAAAACGTTCTATGGACAGATGAGACCAAACTAGAGCTCTTTGGCAATGCATACCAGCGTTATGTGTATAGATGACAAAATGAAGCGTATAAAGAAAAGTTCACTCTACCTAGTGAATCCTAGTGGAGGATACATAATATTTTGGGGCTGCTTTGCTGCCTCTGGGACTGGAGGCTGTGAATGTGTTACAGAAACAATGAAATCAGAAGATTATCATAGCATCTTAGAGAAAAATGTGCTCCCCAGTGTAAAAAAAACTAGGTTTGTGTTGAACAAAATGAGTCCCACAGAAGGATAATGACCCAGAAAGTCAAAATTGACCAGAAATGAATCCTGATCACAATTGCATTGAGAATCTTCAACGACAGCTGAAATTTGCTATTTTCACACATGTCCTAAAACTAAATAAACAGAACCCAGTTAAACTAATGAGACAAATAATATTATATTTGGTCAGTTATTTATTGAGAAAAATTATCCAATATTACATATTAGTGAGTGGCAAAAGTATGTGAACCTCTATGATTAGCAGTAAATTTGAAGGTGAATTTAGAGTCAGGTGTTTTCAATCAATGTTATGGCAATCAGGGGTGAGGGGGAACCCTGTTTTATTTAAAGAACAGGGATCTATCAAAGTCTGCTCGTCACAACACATGTTTGTGGAAGTGTATCATGACACGAACAAAAGAGATTTCTGAGAACCTCATAAAAAGAGTTGTTTATGCTCATTAGGCTGGAAAAGGTTACAAAACCATCTCTAAAGAGTTTGCACTCCACCAATCCACAGTCAGACAGATTGTTTACAAATGGAGGAAATTCAAGACCATTGTTACCCTCCCCAGGAGTGGTCAACCAACAAAGATCACTCCAAGAGGAAAGTGTGTAATAGTTGGCGAGAACACTGAACAACAATGGTGTGCATGGCAGGGTCGCAAGGAGAAAGCCACTGTTCTCCAAAAATAACATTGCTGCTCATCTGCAGTTTGCTAAAGATCACGTGGACAAGCCAAAAGGCTATTGGAACAAAGTTTTGTGGACAGATGAGACCAAAATAGAACTTTTTGGTTTAAAAAAGGAAAACACTGCATCCCAGCTTAAGAACCTTATCACATCTGTGAAACATGGTGGTGGTAGTATCATGGTTTGGGGATGTTGTTCTGCATCTGGGCAGGACGGCTTGCCATCACTGATGGAACAATTAATTCTGAATTATATCAGAGAATTCTAAAGGAAAATGTCATCTGTCCATGAACTGAATCTCAAGAAAAGGTGTTTCATGCAGCAAGACAACGACCCTAAGCACACAAGTCGTTCTACCAAAGAATGGTTAAAGAAGAATAAAGTTAATGTTTGGCCAAGTCAAAGGCCTGACCTTAATACAATCGAAATGCTGTGGAAGGACCTGAAGTGAGCAATTAATGTGAGGAAACCCACCAACATCCCAAAGTTGAAGCTGTTCTGTACAGAGGAATGGGCTAAAATTCCTCTAAGCCGGTGTGCAGGACTGATCAACAGCTACAGGAAATGTTTAGCTGCAGTTATTGCTGCACAGGGGGGTCACACCAGATACTGAAAGCAAAGGTTCACATACTTTTGCCACTCACTAATATGTAATATTGGATCATTTTCCTCAATAAATAAATGACCAAGTATAATATTTTTGTTTAATTTGTTTGACTGGGTTCTGTTTATTTACTTTTAGGACTTGTGTGAAAATCTGATGATGTTTTAGGTCATATTTATGGAGAAATATAGAAAATTCTAAAGGGTTCACAAACTTTCAAGCACCACTGTATGTTGAATGTATTTGAACAGTCTATACAAATATTCTAATGATACTAAATTGGTACATATCCACTTAATTATGAAGATGATGGCTTTTGTAAATAAAATGTTAAATACAACTGTACCTTTGGTTCTAAATTTGGTTCTAATTGTAATTAAGTTAAATGTAATTAATGTGTAGATTACAGCACTTTTCTCACTATATAGTTTTTAGCAGGGAGGTGTCTATGGGTGAGCTGGGTTGACATTGCCCACCCAGAGCAATTACCTGCCCCTGCTATAAAAACTGAAAAATCACAGTTATAGCCATTTTTTCATAGCATTCATAGTATATTGTAAATTAGTTTTTGCTCTGGAGGTGACATATGCACTTCTAGTTAACAGTTACTGTACCTATGCTACTGTAGTGCACTCTCTGTCTGATTAAAAAAATACTTTAAATTTGTGTTTAAGCCAGCTGGAGCAGCTCCTAGCAGACACTAACAAACAAGCAGGTGTAAATATGTTGTAATAACTGACATACTGTATTTGACTTTATTTTGCAAGTATGTCAGTTTAATTGTGCAGTGCCAATGTAAATATTGCATCACCTTTTATAATGTGTAACTTCTAGATTGTGTTATTAGTAGTATTTTAATTAATAATGAACTTATTTAAGTGAACAAATGAACATGAATGATGAATGATGAAGAAAATTATTCGTTTATGACCTTTTTCACACAAACAAATGAAAATGAGAATTATGACTAAATGTATTAGACTTTTCATAAAAAATATTAAAAAAAACCTAAATGTCAAGGGGGGCTTATGGGGTTTAAGCAGGTACTGCTTGTTGCAATGGACCGAAGCTTTTTTACGTTTAGTTCATCAGAACGTTATTACATATGCAGATCCTGCAGTGCTGCTTCTCACTCAATGTACTTCCAATGTTAGCTTTTGCATCCTCTGTTAAGTTACAAGAGCCCAGTATCAAATTGCACCCTACACTTTATAGGATGTAGACTACAGCTCTCCTCAAAGTGTGCTTGGTGATGTCACCAACAGGCCTTGTAAACAGCCTGTAATGCTGCTGTTTCAGTAAAGTGAATGTAATGGACATCACATTCTTTTTTAAAGTATTTTGGGTTAGTCGGTGGAAAACCAGCCGCTAGATTGCTCAGGTAGGGTATTTCTAGTGCCGGTCCCAAGCCCGGATAAATGGTGAGGGTTGCATCAGGAAGGGCATCCGGTGTAAAACATTTGCCAAATAAAGTATGCGAGTTCATAATAATTTCACCATACCGGATCGGTCGCGGCCCGGGTTTTAACAACGACTGGTACTGGTAGCAAACGGTACCAGCGGAAAACTGGACTACTGTTTGCCGAAGACGAAGAGGAGGAAGCGTGTGAGGAGGCAGAGAGAAATCAGGAGGGGCCAGAATATAGCACTGAGGGTAGCAACCCTAAATGTAGGGACGATGACAGGGAAAGGTAGAGAGCTGGCTGATATGATGCAGAGGAGAAAAGTCGATGTTTGTGTGTGCAGGAGACAAAGTGGAAGGGTAGCAAGGCTCAATGCATTTGTGCAGGGTTTAAACGGTTCTACCATGGTGTGGATAGGAAGAGAAATGGAGTTGGTGTGGTCCTGAAGGAGGACTATGTAAAGAATGTCGTTGAGGTGAAAAGGGTGTCAGATAGGATAATATGTCTGAATCTGGAAATTTGAGAGTGTAATGGTGAATGTTGTTAGTAGCTATGCGCCACAAGTTGGCTGTGAACTAGAGGAGAAGGAGAGATTCTGGGGGGAGTTAGATGAAGTGGTTGAGAGCATTTCCAGGGAGGAGAGGATGGTGATTGGTGCAGATTTCAATGGTCATGTTGGTGAAGGTAATAAAGGAGATGAGGAAGTGATGGGCAGGTTTGGTGTTAAGGATAGGAACCTAGAAGGACAGATGGTGGTGGATTTTGGCAAAGAGGATGGAAATGGCTGTGGTTAACACATATTTCCAAAAGAAGTAGGAGCATAGGGTGACTTATAAGAGTGAAGGGAGGAGCACACAGGTAGACTACATCTTATGTAGAAGAGGTTGCTTAAAAGAAATTGGTGATTGTAAGGTAGTGGCAGGGGAGAGTGTAGCTAGGCAGCATCGGGATGGTGGTGTGCAGGATGGCTCTGGTGGTTAGGAAGAGGAAAAGGACAAAGGCAGAGCAGAGGACCAAATGGTGGGAGTTGAGAAGGAAGAATGTTGTAAGGAGTTCAGAGAGGAACTGAGAAAGGGCTTTGGGTGATAGGAAAGAGCTCCCAGATGACTGGATAGTAGCCAGCAACAGTAATTAGACAGACAGGTAGAAAGGGGTACTGGGTGTGTCTTCTGGACAGGCAAAAGGATGAAAAAGGAAAACTGGTGGTGGAATGAGGAAGTGCAGGAGGTTATTCAGAGAAAGAGGTCAGCAAAGAAGAAATGGGACAGGGGACAGGACTAATGAGAGTAGGGCAGGAGTACAAGGAGATGCGGCAAAGGGGCAAAGAGGGAGGTAGCAAAGGCCAAGCAGAAGACCTACGATGAGTTATATGAAAGGTTAGACAGTAGGAATGATAGAAGGAGTTGTATCTGCTGGCGAGACAGAGCGATAGAGCTGGAAAGGATGTGCAGCAGGTCAGGGTGATCAAGGATAGAAATGGAAATGTACTGAGCCAGGTGAGGAGAGGGTGAGGGAAAGATGGAAGGAGTATTTTGAGGAGTTGATGAATGTAGAAAATGAAAGGGAAAGAAGGCTGGATGGTGTTAGAAATTGTGGAACAGGATGTAGCAAGGATTAGCGAGGGAAGAAGTAAGGAAAGCTTTGAAAAGGATGAAGAACGGAAAGGCAGTGGGACCTGATGACATACCGGTGAGAGGTATGGAAAAGTCTAGGAGAGCTGGGAGTGGTGTTTTTGACTAGATTATAAATGGAATTCCGGTGAATGAGAGTATGCCGGAGGAATGGAGGGAAAAGTTTACTTGTACCGATTTTTAAGCAGAAGGGTGATGTACAGAGTTGTGGCACTTACAGGGGCATAAAGTTGATGAGCCACACAATGAAGATTTGGGAGAGAGTTGTGGAAGCTAGGCTCAGACAGTAGGTGACAGTGTGTGAACAACAGTATGGTTTCATGCCAAGGAAGAGCACCATGGATGCAATTTTTGCTTTGAGACTGCTGATGGAGAAGTATAGAGATGGTCAGAAAGAGCTGCACTGCGTCTTTGTGGATTTGGAGAAAGCTTATGACAGGGTGAGAAGGGAGGGTCTGTGGTGCTGTATGAGGAAGTCTCGAGTGGCTGAAAAGTACGTTAGATTAGTGCAGGACATGTATGATAACAGCGTGACAGCGGTGAGATGTGCTGTAGGAGTGACAGATAGCTTCAAGGTAGATGTGGGACTGCATCAAGGATCGGCCCTGAGTCCCTCCTACATTTCGTTGCGTTGTACTTGTACATGTGTAATGACAATAAAGTTGAATCTAATCTAAAAAAAAAAACATATATATATATATACATACATACATACATACCGGTGTGTGTGTGTGTGTGTGTGTGTGTGTGTGTGTGTGTCAGATCATAACAGAAAGGAGAAGCAGGATGTCACGCCGGCAGTGGATTCCCCGCCGCACCGCCTGAGGTCATCATCGCCCGAGTTCTAGGTCGCCCAGTTTCCGGTAATCGGCCATCTTTATAAGGGCATTCACCCCAGTAACGCGTTGCGAGGTCTTGTCAGTTTACTGCGGTTCCGAGCGTTTGTTAGTGTATTTTGAGCATAGTCTTCTACGGTATTGCCCCTATTGTTTTCGGCAACGACTCCGGTTTTGGCTACCCCTTTAGTGATTGACTCACGGCTGTACTTGGATATTCTGGTTTTCGACTTTGGCTTGTTACTGGACTTCGAGTTTGTGTTTATCCGGAAATAAACCTGCACCTGATTCCTGCATTCTCGTGTGAGTGTCATTACACAGGATCAACCCCTCAAAGATGAGATCCTTAGTTTTTCTGAATGCCAATCTTCATTAAAAACTGTGACCTGGATGCTGCTTTTTCTTTTTTTGCACATTTTTATTTAGATTATGTTTTGTTGATGATGTCTTGCTTCCCTGTATATAGTTGCAAATTTACAAATAATACACATAATCAGAGACCTGAGACCAGATTGGACCTGTAATTGAGCTGGGTCTTCGTTTTTGTATTTCATTTTACTGTGTTCCATTGTAAGTATATAAATTAAAACCATATTAATAATAACAGACATTGGATATTATGTGTTTTACATTAGTAATTTATTTTACAAATAAGTTGGTAATAAATTAAGCTACAAAAAAATCTAAAGAGCAACTTGGGAGCCGAAAGAGCCGGCTCTCTGAAAAGAGCCGGAATTCCCATCACTATGCCATAGCCAGGCAGGTTGTTAATATTGCATGAAACACTTCATGTGCTTGCTTCTATTACAATAATTAAATACAGGCTGTTTGATAAGACTGTGTATTCCTCACTACTTACCTTATAGATACTATAATAGTACATTAGAATGAAATTGAATCATTTCAAATAGCACTCGTTGTAGTCACTAGTTTAATATAAACAGTGATGCTTCAAATATATAAGGACCAAATCCTTTTCAATCTATTACTATGCTTCATTGCATTTGTAGGAAGCTGTATAAATAAACAAATCTCTGAAAAAAACCTGTTTTGACCTTTGGCATACATCACACATTCATGAAATACTTTTAGCTGCTTCATTGCTCGAGATATCTTTCTTATTTCTCGAGGTCTTTGAGGTTGGTGAGTGGTGGGTGTGATTCCAGGGAAGAGAGGTAGGAGTTATCTATTTGCTATCTGAGTCTCAGTGGGAGGTCTAAGACTGTGCATAAGAGGGGGCTTCTGTCTGTAGATCAGCAGGTTCCTTCAAGCATCTCTACCTACAGAGACATCAAAACAGTGTCCTACTGAGATCAGCTCTTCAGTCTTTTCTGTTATGCAGCAAGGTGAAAGCATAGACAGTTATTAAAATGCATTAAACATTTCTTGCAAAAAGCTTGAATGGGGCTTCTGGGTCTGGCAAAAATGAGGTGGACAGGTGTTTTGATTTTATGCTGACATACTAAAATACTTCTGTTTACAAGTGTTTATTTATTTAATTATTTATTTTCTCTGTATTAATGTATCATGTGAGCAGGTGCTATTACAACAATTCATCTTTATATCGTATTTAATGTGCAGTGGGAGCACATTTTGCTGTTGAGGCCCCTTTTTGGAAAGTGTAGAGGCTCCCAAAACAGGATAAACTTCATGACAAAAAGCTGTGCCCTGGCTGAACATTTACCCAGTAGAAAAAGACTATAGCTTCTCTGTTCAAACATATTAAACATGTAATACATATAGCTGTAGAAAAACAAATAGTTGTGACTGATCCTGATACCTTTCTATTTTTTTCTACTGAAGCAATGATCTACAAAGATGCTTTTTTAAAGCTGTCTTCCAATGACAGTTTATGAAAGAAAGAAATAAAAATAATGACTAGGAATACAAATAGTCGTCTCTTGGGGTGTGCTGAATGCTCACAAAAATCTACAGTTAAGGTGAGTACTCTTACACCCAAACGGAATACCTTCCTCAAGGCAAGCTTTGACAAGGAAAGCAAACAGGTTCACTATAATTTAAAAGGTCTGTTTGCATTTGGTTCTAGTAATGATAATGTGGAATTAATACTGACTGCTAAATTCTGCAAAGATTAAACCATTACAGGGGGAAATGTCTTACTGGATATCAGCTCCACTTGTTCTCATACTTTTTAATAAGGAATTGAAAAGTGCTCCAAATCATGCTTAAAATTGTAATACGATGGCTGCATTACAATAGATAATAGTAACATCTATCAAACATTGTTTTGTGTTTGTTTCCTGGCATTAAGATTTATAGTTTCTGAAAACTCACTCAGAGACATATTGTTTTGGAACAAACTAACCTGTTACTACTTACTTTGTAACTTCAGTCAATTGGGGGTATTAGGTAGACAACTACTGTGATCCATTTGCCATTTTAGCATTGCAGTGTGGTTATATTAAAGCCCACATAAACTCTGAGATTGGTTTGTAGAGTGAGTTTACCAGCACAGAGCCCATGAGTCACAGTCCAGATGACACAGGGTGTAACGATGACACAAGCTCTCCAGCTTGTATCTATGTTATTTAGCACCCCCCGGTCTTCCTTCTGTTTCAACAGCAGGTGGGGCTGTTGCCACCTGTTGTCCTTTCCTATAAATAGCCATCTTCCTGTGCACTTCCTTTGTCTTGCTTCTTCACATTGTGGATTGTCTTGGCTCCCATGGCTCTCCTGTTGCCTATGCTGGTTTGTCTACTTCTCTTTGTCTTGCCTTGTTTGTGTCTTTGTCTCTGTTTCCTAATGTAGTCTTCTGCATTTGTTGGTTCCTTGTTCTATGTTTAAGCTGTGTTTGACGATTAGCCTTGTTGTTGTTTGTTACCTTGTTGTTTGTACATTCTGTTAGTGTTAGCTTTGTGTGTGTTAGCGTTAGCCCTGTTTATCTGCCTTTCGTGTTGTATGTTATGGGATGTTTGTAGTGTTGGTTACATTCTTGGGTTTATGTCTGTGTGGTTTGTTTGCACTACCCAGTATGTTCACTGTAAATAAATAATCCAAGAGCACTTGCACTTACGTCTGCCTTCTTCGTCTTTCTGTAGGGTTTTTATGTCTGAGATTATCAGAGCTCTTATTAACCCTCTGCGGCTCTATGACCAAAGATGGAAATAGGAGACAGTCAAACAATAGATGCGTGTTATTATTTTTATGATCTGACTCCAGTTTACTTTAGTATCTGACTCCAAGTTTAATTTAATATCTGACTCCAAATTATATATAGTTTTTAGATGTATGGGGTAAAACGCCCCAGAATTCAACTTTAATAGTTATCTCCTATTAATACGTTTCTCTAGCTCAGAGGTTCATACAGATGTGTAAACTCAGTGTATATTATATAACGCACAAGTATTACACCTTATTTAAGTCTGTCAGAGGTTGGTTACAACATGTCTAATATATTAATAAGCATAAAGTTAGTTCAAAGGTTTGTTTATCAACATGTCAGCTTGAATCGTATCAAGATCTAGTCTTTTACATATGACAGAGGTTGACCTGTACATGTCCAACTATACAGCTTTCAAGAGATCTATTATTACATATACATTATCTGTGTAAGAAAGGACTACTCGAAGACTAACATAGATAATAATAATACAAACTTCAGAAAGTTAAGACATCACAAATAATATAAACTTACAAGAGATGATGAATCATGACGGTAGCGAGTGTCAGCCTCTGGAAATGTTCTGTGAGAATTGTTCATGAAAACTTAACTTCTTTGGTTCTGTAGCTACATATCTTTATACTATTTAGAAACCTCTAACAAAGGGACAAAGTTATCACATGGATGTTAGCTGACTGTAGCAATATGTAATTTACATACTGGTTGGTGTGTGTGTGCATAGTCCTGTTTGAGATGGTAATTCAGTTAGTTACAATATGGTTGTTGGTAGGCTGAAACAGTCATTCTTATCTGTCTGAGGTGACTGGCTACCCTGCTCAGTCCAAGCAGATGGTGTCTCATAAGGTTGAAAATGGGTGTTCGTTATGTGCATTGCTGTCCATACATTGTACACTGCTGTAAGTCTCACCACCTTGGTTTCCATGAAATATGGATCTCATAGATACCATACATGGCATAAACAAACAGCATCTGCCATACAATAGTACAAGGATTTACAGGATAATTAAATTTTTTCCTACACTTCCGTGCCAAGAGTGTGACAAGGGACAGGTATTCACTATTAGGTCTGAACCTCATTAGGCAGTCTATTTACCTAACCTCCCCAAGCAACTTAATAACCTAATTTAAACCACATATTGTAATTAAACTCCGTCATCATCCGAAACTCTGTATGGTCCAACTCATTTTTATTATTTTTTATTTTGTTATTTTGTTATTTAATGTCACTTTCAGCAACACACACAAGATTACATCTATACACAAGGTCACATCAAGACTAGTAAACTTGCACAGACACGGGAAGGACATGCAGACTCCACACAGGAAGGACTTGTTGCTGTGAGGTGGCGGTGCCCGTGACTCATCTAATAAATTTAATGTTACATTCAACCCACAGTCAGTTTTGAGCTGGAGTACCATAAAGAGTAAAAAATGGGTTTGACTTCAGGGGGACCTTATGGAATGAATATTGTCTATGCATTTACCTGCCATGAGTCCCAAACTTTATAATTATGGCCAAAGTTTTCAAAAATTTGTTGAGTCAGCATGAAACAGAAGCAGCCTGAGTCTGAGGTCCCACTGAGTCAATTGCAAAGTCATTTAGAGATAATTGAAATCTGACGTCTCTGATGCCAGGCCAGATTAAACTACCACCAATTTAATTTGTGTATCCTCTTGAAGACCTCAGTGAAGGACTTTCCAAATGGCTTCAGTGACTAGTTGGACAATATCCATAGGAAAGGAATATCAGAAAGGAAACCTTAGTATCTATATAGTTTCTCTTAGACAACTGGAATGAAACATAAGATCATTTACTTAAAAACAGAAGGTTTTTCTCCCAAGGTCAAGGAATTGTACCTAGTAAGACTGTATTAGCTGCTTCTGATAAGGACACCTGCTTAATGTTAATGTGAAAATAAGTTGCCTGCGATTTGGAAAATTCAGAGAGCTCCTAAGATGCTTTGTTCAGAAACCTTTAGCTCAATGTCTTACCAAAGTATCCTGAGATACTGTACTAGTTTAACTCAATGGCTAACCATAATTCCATACTCTAGTGACAGTGTCCTCACTTCATAGTGTTGCTTTTCTCATGCACTAATTTTCTTTTCCTCTGCTTAAGCACCTTGACAGTAAAAAAAAACAACAACACTCCTTTGACGGTGAGTGTTAGTTATGGTGCATCTTGTCAGACTGGTTCTAAATATTTTTATTGTCTCTTTGGGTGTAAATTGGATTGAGGTAATTAAAGAGCTCTCCACTTATTGTCCGTAAAGGCACAGCCTAAAAGTGCTTTGCTTTGTAAACGCTAACCTTCCCCTGGAAATGTCCATCTGATGGATTTAAATCAAGGTCAAATAATGAGAGTGCTGCTAAAGCTTGACCTTGCTTCTGAATTATAGTAGAAGGCAAAAGCACTTTGCTGAGAACTACCCAATGCCACTGAAAAAAAATGTATAGTGGTCAGCACTATATGGCACACCAAGGAGACAAAGACTGAGACTAATGCAAGCATTCAGACTGGTGCAGCAAACATCACATGGCCATCTTCCTGTGGGAAAAAAAAAAAAAAAACTGATGTCATGTTCACTAATATGTCAGTCACTTGAATTCATGGCAATATCAGTTCACTGTCAATCAAAATAGAACCAGGTAGTGAATGTTCTTTTCTTACATGAATGATGCAATGTACTGTACAGTTGTTATGGGTTGCCATATCAGAAGACTGATGAACCGTAGAAAAACAATATATATATTTATTTATTTAGGACCCAAATTAGCTCCAGATGGAAGGGGTTAACCAAAATAATGGTAGATGGAAAACTGAGGGATCACCGAAAAATAAGAATAAATAAACTACCACGCCACTATTCTCGGACATGTATACAACGTGGCTCCTCTACGTCAGAGGCGCACAGGTCCGTGCATGCGCAAGAAAGTCGAGCAGCCTGAGTTTCAAGAAGTGTGCAAGAAGTGCTGCCAGCCCTAGCGGAGCGTCCACGGTGTGCCACTAAAATTCTCAAATAAGCATCGGTCTGAATGACCGTGGCACACGTACCTTAACTAAAGTCCATGGTGCAAGGGTCAGCGCCAGCGACCGCGGGACAGGGACCGGTACAGAAGTCTGTGGTTCCGAGGTCGGCGGCAATGGCCGTGGCGCAGGGACTGGTACAAAAGTCCGTGGTGTGGGGGTTGGCAGCAATGACTGCGGCACAGGGACCGGTACAAAATTCATGTGAGGGTCGGCACCAGCGACCGCGGTGCAGGTACCAGTACAAAACTCCGTGGTGCGAGGGTCGGCAGCAACGACCATGGCGCAGGGGTCGGCGGCGATGACTGGTGCGCAAGGGGCTTAAATACAGAGCCAGGCAGCGCTAAATGCTCAGGTACAGAGCTTACTTGCTCAGGTACGGGGCTTACGAGCACGGCGTGCTCAAGTACGGAGCCAGACGGTGCTAAATGCTCAGGTATGGAGCTTACTTGCTCAGGTACAGAGCTTATGGGCATGACATGATCAGGTACAGCATCAGGCGGCGCTAAATGCTCACGTACGGAGCTTACAGGCTCAGCAATGGATCTTATGGGCACAGCGTGTGCAAGTACAGAGCTAGAGGGCGCTAAGTGCTCAGGTACGGAGCTTACGAGCGCGGTGTGCTCAGGTATGGTGTCAGGTGGCACTAAATGCTCAGGTATGGAGCTTACGAGTGTGGTGTGCGCAAGGACGGAGCTAGGGGGTGATAAATGCTCAGGTACGGAGCTTACTAGTGCGGCGAGCTCAGGTACGGCATCAGGCGCCGCCAAATGCTCAGTTACGGAGCTTTTATTGCTCAGGTACATTGCTCAGGGAGGCAGGAAGGAATGGCAAAAGCTCATTCTCCAGTCCATTGTCAAGACCCCTTTCAAAGAAAGCCACGAGCAGCAGGTCATCAAAACCGCTCTCACTGGCTGTACAGTGGAATTCCTCCACGTACTTGGCCACAGGCGGTCTACCCTGTGTAATATCAAACACTTGGGGTGGCCAGGGTCGAAGAGATCTGGTGTGGAGGGAATCCTTCAACCTGGGAGGGCTGGGAGCTTCAGTGGGGTCAAACCCAGGTTCCTGGTAAACAACTGCTCGGCAACACATATTCGGACCGGGCAAGGTACTGACGCCTTCTGCGCTGGTAGAGGGTAGTTTGATGGGATGCTGCTTTAAGTGAGTGGGGACTTCCTTAAAGGAAGTCTCAACGAGAGCTCAGCGTCAATTTAAACACACGATCACTTAGATCAATCACAATGTCAATTCTCCAATTGCGAAGGAGAAGGAGGGGGGCGACGGCATGAGTGAAGGAGAAGGATGGGCGAGTCTCGCAACAGTGAAAGAGGTTCAAAACAGCAGCGGGGAGCTCGGGCAAAAAGATGTAAAAAAAGGCAAACACTAGCCCTACTCTAGCGTCTAGACTCTATCTCACCGGGTAATCTCCAAACTGCCCCCAACTGACGATATTTGAATCACCAGTCGTACCGTTTTCTCTAACAAACACCAAAATGTCCCAAATGAATACAAGAGCCAGGTGAGGGCTATCACAGCAGCACGTAGCATTAGCACGTAGCGTCGTGCTGCCAAGGCAATCGATGGTGCTACACTGTGTGAGCCCCAAGGTGTGTTTAAACAGGTTCACCAACAGGTGTTGCCACTTGCATGATTAAAGCCCAGGAAGGGCTGACACACACGCCAGGTCAGCAGTGGGCACTAGCGGCCAAAGCATGACCCCTAATAACAGTCTTTTTGATAAAATGAACAGTAAAAGTGAAGTGAAAATAGAGTCTATGGTTAATTTATAATGACAAGACATACTAATAACCCCATTATTTTAATATAGGTGTGTACCTTAGTGAATATTGCAATTAAAAAATTACCAAGGTAGATTTTAAAATTATGTTGCAAGGTGAAAGAACAGTTATACATTTGAAGAGTAATTTGTAGCATGGATGCTTTTATTGTTGTGAGGATGAGATTATGGTAAAAGAGAGTTGACAAATGACGACAACCTGTCTAGATTGATAATGTATGTATTGTAGGCTATATATATATATATGTACTGTGGAGTGATGTACTGCATCAACTGCTAGTGTGTTTGTCTGGGGAGCTATCACATACGACAGTCGGTCAACCCCTAGTAGTGATATGAAGGACACTAACAGCTCAGTGATATGTTCAGGACACCCTGCGCCCACATGTTGCCTCTCATGTCAGGGCTTCCAACTCGCATTGTTCAGCAGAGTAATGCTCACTCACACACAGCAAGGATTTCCCAGTAATGTTTCCACCAGATTGGAACACTATCTTGGCCTGATTTCTCAACAATCAAGGATTTGTGGGACCAGCTGGTATGCCAGCTTCGACAACGTACGAGCGAGCAGGATCTACAGGCCCAGCTGCAACATCTGTGGGCAAACATGCCACAGGATACTGTATGGAGCCGTATCTCGTCTTATATCCAGGCTAGAGGCGGCCTAACTGGAGCCTCCTTTCAGTTATACAGTTTTCCTCAATAAATTTATCCTTTCACTCTAATATTGTAATCACTTACATAATTCATCATTACATTTCACACAAATAAAGATTCATTCGAACCCAACAACTCCTTCTTGGTGCATTATTTTTTTGTATATGAAATATATAATATTTCATTATACACATGTACAGTACAAATGAAATGTATTTTATCAGACAAAACATGAAATATCTTGGGTTCATACTGGCGTACTATTCATACAGTCAAAGTAAATATAAGAAACACTGCACCAACTGTCCCAACTGTGCATACTCTCCCAACTATATATAAACTCATTGACAAAAAAAAAAAAGCACCCAGAAATGTCGGATTGCTGCAAAACTCAGCATGCAGTTACATCGCAGCAAGATATCTCTCACCAAGAGGTATGCTACCCAAAAGTAGCCTCTGAGGGCCTTCTTTTTGAGCAGCGGGGAAGCGCTTTTACACCCTCTTGTGGCAAGAAGCAGTGTCTAACATTTCTTTGTGGTGCTACTAAAAAATGCATGGTGTCCCTGGACAATATGTCGTTTTGAAGGCAGCATATTTTGCTCTAAAATCTAAAATGTACATTTCTGCTTTAATGCTGCCATCACAGAATTGTAAATTATCTTTGACAAGGGCACTGACATAAGCTCATACCATGACAGACCCTGGGTTTTTTCCTTTTTTTTCAAAAAAAAAAAAAATCTAGAAGACTAATTCATCCCAACACATCTTTCCATTGTGTGATGGTCCATCCCAGATGCCTCTTCTGGACATAGTTAATATAAGTCTTCTTTTTTGCACAGTAATTTGAAGTGGCATTTGTGTGTGTGATTTCATATTGTAATGCTTGCCAAAGGTTTGCCAAAGTAATCCATCTCTTGCCCATGTAGTTATATCACCTATTGAGGAATGACTGTTCTTGATGCATTGCCATCTGAGGGATCAGAGATCACGGATCTTCAGTTTAGACTTGTGACTTTGCCGTTTCATGCATTTAAATTCCTCCAGATTCCTTGAGACATTTAATGGTATTATGCACTATAATGGGAGTACTATGCAAATCCCTTCCAATCTTGCTTTGAGGACCATTGTTTCTAGACATATAAATAACTCTCACACATTTGTTGAGAAACAGGAGATCCTCTGCCCATCTTTGCTCCTCAAAGACACAGACGTATGTGGATACTACTTTTGTTCCAAATCTTGAAAATAATCACCTGTTTGAAATCACATAATTATGTTTGGTTTTTTTTTTCTATACTCTCTCAACTTTTTCAAAGTCAGGGTTGTACATGCATGGGGAATAAATATATTACATTATGTTTTGTAATGTAAAGTATTACATTATATTACCCATGAATATTACAATTGTCTGACATTTCCACATCATTATAAGGTGGCCTCTGGGGTACACATAACCCACTTTGCCAAACAAGTTGTTAAATTCATTAGGAGAAAATAATGCAATTCTAGTAACTCAGGATGGATGTACAAATGTTGTTGGTACAGTAATGAATGGATTTGACCCAGAAACAGTACAGCTGAAATAAACTGAAATTATTAGTAATGATTTCAATCTTGTAATTTCAAGTTGCTTTATTCTGTTGGAGACATAATTAATTTCCCCTCAGGATAAAATTATTACAGAAATTTACTTAGAGTAATGGCAGCCTAGTGGTCTCAGCGAATGTCCATAAATAAAATATCAGAGCTTTAATCCTACCAGTTGATCAAATCTTAATCTGCTGCTTTACTTAAATAATAAGCTACTATCAAGGGAGTGATAAATGGTACATTGTGGTGATAATGAGAAGAGTGATAAACTAAATTGCATAAGAAATTAATTTTTTTATATAAACCATTGCAGATTCACATACTTCTTTAATGCTTGTGCTAAGGTGTCCATAAAATCTAAATAGGCCACTCTTCTAATATGTAAGGAAGTGGTTATCCAGCTGAACAGTTTAACATAATGTCTGTAGGACATATGGCAAACATTTTAAAACCATATTAGGGACAATACATTTCACATGTACAAAATTTAGAACCTGTGAACTGACTTGAAAATCATTAATTCATTCGTTTTCTAACATTCTTATTCCAGTTCATGGTCATGCTGAGTTTACATTTTAATCCATTATGATATGTGTTTTTGGCCAGCTGGTTGTTTAAGTAAAATTTGCTATAGTTCTTTAGGTTCTAACTAATGAACACTTAACTGTTAAGAATTTGTAAATCTTTTTCATCGTCCTACCTTCAGTTCTCTAAAGTTGCATATTTTAGTTAGTATGGCAACGCAGTAAGGATACAGTTGGTGTTGCAGTATCTTAATATACTTTTGATATATAGTATATTTATTATCATAGTATTTGGTATTATAATATCCTGAGGCTATTTTGAGCATCTTGCAGCGTTTCCGTACATAGATGTAAAAGTTAAAAGAAAAAGGCTAACAAACGTGACTTTCTCAGATTACTTGAAAATTGGTAATATCATTATTCCTGTTTAAAATATTAGTGTGGAGTTTACAAGATCTTTTCATATTCAGATTACATTTGAAGATTAATCGTGGTCCGATTATTAGTTTTTTGTGTAAAAACACTCACTGTGTTTTCATGTTATTCTGCACTGAAACCTCTTTACTATAACAGCACCACACATATTAAAAATAAATGTATAACTGTTTTTACTAGTATAACTATGTACTCTGTGTTATGCAAGTGTGTTAGACAAGCTGCTTTTCTAGACATTCTGATCCAAGTCTCAGCTTTTCATAGCTGTAAGGTGGGGAATGTTGGTGAGAAGCACTGTAGCTCATGATAAGAAAGCCTGAAAAATATGGCAAATCTGTCATCGCTGCGGTCTCCCTAAACAACACAGCACCTCAACCTGGCTGGCAGCCATTAACAAGCATCCAGTTAAGCGGAACGCAGATGAAAAAGGGGGAAAAGATGGATATGGAGGGCATTCCTAGCCTGAGGCCTCCTCATTCCTCATTTCCCTTCCAAGGCATTAGTCCTCCACCTTCCACTTTCAGCTACCACTCAAACGCTTTATTTATTTCATGTGTCAGCTGGGACTGTATGTGGAGTAAGGAATATAAATATCCAGAGGCATGAACCACTGCCAATAAAACAGCCACATGAGATGGAGCAGTGGCAGTCAGTCACAGCAGACTTGGAGAGGAGATAGGCCCATATATGCGTTTGTAAATGTGGGTACAGTGTTGGCTCACAACTATGGAATAATAGCAGCTTTATAACTATATCTCTGGCTTTTACTGTACAGTCATGGCATTATGGAGACAGTCTGCTGTTTAATCTATTGTCCCTACATCTAAAACAAGCCTCATAATTCATGGTCAGAATAATAATTTAGCACTGTCCATTCTAATTTCTGTTGGAACTTATATCTCACAGCTTCAACCTATTTAAAATACGATGGCAGGCAGCTGGTGCTGCCATAATTGTGATAATTGCACAATAATTGCATGGCCATTACTGCAGCATCTGGTGTATAATACTGACCAAATTCATATCTCCAGATACGTCACATGCACAATAATGAAAGAAATGTCTAAGAGTTCCCAGCAGGTGTCTGTGTGTTTCCACCACATAGAACTCTCTCATAGTGTGCTACTATGGAATTATCCTATAGCAAAGGCACATGTCATATTGACTCAATACTCAAGCAGAGTACATTTAAAATTATTGTATATGAGCACTGCAGAGAATAATGGCATTTATAATAACCTAAAAAATAAATAAATGGACACTACTTGTGGCCAAAATTCCAAACGCTCATCTAACTCACAATTCCAAATCTTTCTCATTCCATATAAAATAAATGACACTACAAATATCACATATGCTGGATGATATCAAAACACAAACTGTCACATCACAACCAGTCTAATCAGTATCACAAGCTGAGAATATAATGGCAGGTGGCCACCAGTGAGAAAGAATGCTGGTTTCAGTGGCATGAGATTGGATGGAGACTGTGCTGATAAGGAACAGAAGATGAAAATGGGCATAATTATTCTGAATGGCTTTCAAAATTCGGGTTTTATTTCATTTAGCTGATTTTGGTTCTTTTTTGTTTGTTTGTTTGTTTGTGTGGTAAATTGTGTAAATGTTTGTTTTGTCCAGATTATAGAAATAATAATAATAATAATAATAATAATAATAATAATAATAATAGAATTAACATATATTGTATTTAATGAAATTATTACCTGTTCAACTGCTTATTAACGCAAACATCTAAGCAGCCAATCACATGGCAGTAGGACCGGGCAGTATGGCAAATAATCACGGTATTTTTAAGGATTCTACCGGTTTCACGGTATATCAGCGAGGTGACGCTGTAATTAACGCCTTATTAAATCCATTATTACGATCATTTTCGGAGTTGATACTTCAAGCCTTATTTTCGCCTTGTATGTAATCCAAACAGTACACTGCAAAAGTTTCCGTGCCGGAGATATGGTTGTGTTCAAAATGGAAAATGGATAACAAAGCTCTTAGTAGTGTCCCTAAGTCCATCATCAGTAATGTGGTATTTAGGGAGCCTATCTAGTTGACTAGCTAAGTAGCACTCAAAACACAGCTGAAATATATAACGCTTAATTCTCAGTATGTCAGCAAACACACCATTAAAGACGTGTCTTAAACAAACCATCAAGTGTCTGAAACTGAATTATGAACTGGCCTGAACTGAATTATGAATTAAGTTAGTCAAGTCAAGTCAAGTCAAGTCAGATCTATTTATATAGCGCTTTTTATAATGGAGCATTGTCTCAAAGCAACTTTACAAGTATAGATTATCTCCTAATAACTACGTCCAATCCCAAATTGAGCAAGCCTAGGGCGACAATGGCAAGGAAAAACTCCCTGAGTGTTATAGAAAGAAACCTTGGGAGGACCAAGACTCAAAAAGGGACCCAATCTCCTTGGGTGGCGTAGATGATAAATCTAAGAGCGAAACTAAAGTCATGGAGTCAAAGTTCGAATAAAATGTGAAGTATGCACATTAAGTGGCCCGGGTATGGTGGGGCTGGAGCTGATGACGGAAGCAGCTTGACTTGAGCTACAGCGGATGAACATCATGTGTGGGGCTGTAACTGCAGGAACACAGCTCGGAGAGAAAACAGAAAATGTAATTAGTTATTGATTAAGAGCACAGCGTCTATTAACAATCACTGATGCCATGTCAATCACTGATGCCATGTGTAGCATGAGACCCCGGCAGCATTAGCTATAGCAGCATAGCTAGAAAGAGGAGAACTGGTAGGAAACACAGCCAAGAGGGATTCACATGGAGACATTGGCAACCCCACGGGAGGCAGAAGACAGCAACCCAATGTCTCTGATGACCATAAGACTCTTTGACTATGAACCCCCAGCTCTGCCCTTAGTCTAAGGCAAGGATGCACGAGTCACGATCACGAGGACCGAAGCCCAGTTCAGCCAGACCCGACACTCCTGGCTAACGGACAAGGCAGGCCGGCAGGCCAAACATGACTCCAGACGCCGGCCCCAGTGACCCGAGTCATCCCAGGCTAAGTCTAACCAAAAGCCTGTGTAAATAAGTATGTCTTTAGCCTAGACTTAAACATTTGGAGAGTGTCTGAGTCTCGAATGAAAGTGGGTAGTTTATTCCATAGTTGGGGGGCCATGTATGAGAAAGTCATTCCCCCTGCTATGATTTTTTTTATTCTAGGAACTAAAAGACCCTGCACCCTGCGAACGAAGTAGACGAGCTGGATTGTAAAACTCTAAGAGTTCACTCAGATAATGTGGGGCCAGGCCATGTAGAGCTTTATAAGTTATAAGAAGCATTTTGTAATCAATGCGGAATTTAACTGGTAACCAGTGTAGTGATGGTAGAACAGGAGTGATATGATCAAATTTTGTAGTTTGTGTTGGCACTCGGGCAGCTGCATTCTGAACTAACTGAAGTTTATTTATAGATTTACTAGAGCATCCAGTAAGTAAGGCGTTACAGTAATCCAACCTTGAAGTTATAAACGCATGAACAAGTTTCTCTGCATCATTAAAAGAGAGGATATTTCTAAGTTTTGCGATATTACGTAACTGGAAGAAAGCAATTTGAGTGATGCTGCTAATATGCGCATCAAAGGAGAGATCTGAATCAAATGTGACCCCTAAGTTTTTTACATATGGACTGGACAATACTGGAGAGCCAATCTAGATTTAGGACAGATGTAGCCAACCTGTCTCTCACAGCCTTGGGTCCCACTAATAGAACCTCAGTTTTATCTGAGTTAATTAAGAGAAAAATAAATAACATCCAATCTTTTATTTCCTTTACAGAGGCCTCAATTTTGTTGATTGTAAGGCTGTCATTAGGTTTGGCTGATATGTACAGCTGTGTATCATCTGCATAGCAGTGGAAACTAATGCCATGTTTACGAATAACTGAGTCTAGTGGCAGCATGTACAGAGAGAATAAAAGCGGGCCAAGCACTGACCCCTGAGGCACGCCATACTTCACTTTTGAGAGCTTAAAGCGTAGATTATTTATATGAACAAACTGGTACCGGTCGGTTAAGTAGGTTAAACCAAGAAAGTGCTAATCCCTTAACACCAAAAGTATTTTCTAGTCTGTTTAGTAAAACATCATGATCTATAGTGTCAAATGCTGCACTTAAATCTAACAGAACAAGAAAAGAAACACATCCCTTATCTGAGGACATTAACAAGTCATTTAGTACCCTAATTAGTGCTGTTTCAGTACTATGATGGGGCCTGAAGCCAGACTGAAATGTTTCATAAATATCATTCCTTTGGAGGTGACTACAGAGCTGCTGATAGACGGCTTTTTCTAAGATTTTAGACAGAAACGGTAGATTTGAAATTGGTCTATAATTAGATATCACACAAGGGTCAAGACTGGCTTTTTTAATCAGTGGCTTGATAACAGCAGAGTTAAAGGATTTGGGGACATAACCAAAGGTAAGGGATGAATTTACAATAACTAACAGTGGCTCTATAATACTAGGTATTACTTGTTTGAGTAAACGTGTAGGAATTGGATCTAATAAACATGTTGATGACTTAGACGAGCTGATCAGTGCGGATAGTTCAGTATTAGTAATTGGGGTAAAAGATTCTAGTCTTGATTTACAGATCATTAAACAGATGTCTTCACTAGTGCTGCATCTGGAAGGTTTCTGAATAGTTTGGTGATGTGATGAGCATTGAGTTTGATGCCTAATGTTTTCTATCTTATCATTAAAGAAAGTCTTGAAATCATTACTGTTAAAATTACACAGAATGGGAGAATCACTTTCTGTAGGGTTTTTTGTTAATTTGGAGACTGTTTTAAAGAGAAATCTTGCATTATTTTTATTTTTCTCTATGATTGAAGAGAAGTATGCAGCTTTAGCTTTAGTGAGGGCATGCTTATACTCTGCCATGCTGTCCCTCCAAGCAATCTTAAACACCTCCAATTTACTATGTCTCTACTTGCGCTCTAGGTGCCGTGTTCTTTGCTTTAAGGTACGGGTGTTGTCATTTTACCATGGTGCTAGCCTTTTTTCCCTAATGTGTTTGACCCTAGCAGGAGCAATCGTGTCCAGGGTTGAGGGAAGCACACATTCTAATTGGTCATTTACACACTCAAGATGATTGATCTCTGTAGGTGTATTAAATTTCAAGTCTGGTAGGTTTTTAATAAACACAGCTGGAGTAGCAGATGTGATAGTAGCGTGGTGTGATAACGAGGCAGAAGGATTTTATTTATTAGAGATAGCTCAAATACTAAAAGATAGTGATCTGAAATCGAATTACTTTGCGGGAAAACATCAAGGTTATCTATATTGATACCAAATGTTAATATTAGATCTAAAGTATGATTACAGCGGTGGGTTGGTCCCCTTACATTCTGAGTGATACCCATGGATTCTAAGATGGACTCGAAAGCAATTTTAAGTAGATCCTTCTCATTGTCAAAGTGAATATTGAAATCACCTACAATTAAAGCCTTATCTGTTGACAGTAGTAAGCAGGAAAGAAAGTTAGCAAATTCCTGAAGAAATTCTGAATAGGGACCAGGAGGGCGGTGAAAAGAGGGTGGTTTTGACTTCCATAACGATGGTTCAGTCACATTAAGAATCAGTATTTCAAAAGAATTAGCCTTGTAATGGGATTTAGCTGTAACACCTAACTCTTTGTCAAAAAGAGTTAGTAAAAGTACTGTGCTTTTCATGTGTGGTTGACTGGCACAGAATCGGTTGCTGGATTAGATTCAAATTTATTGTCATTACACAAGTACAAACAACATGTAGTTTATCATCTAACCAGATGTGCAATAAGCAGAAAGTGCAGAATGTACAATAGATACAGTATATACATATATAGACTATTGAATATGAACGCTATAGACATATATACAAATTGAATCATTTACAGTTTAAATTACAATGGGAGGGATGGATGTGTATAAACATGTATGTACAGTATATGCAGAATATGAAGAAGATATAACATACAATTAAACACCTATGTACAGTTTAAAAGTAACATGTACATATGATCCAGGAGAATGGAGTGAAGTCAATATCCAGAACATAGGTGTGTGAGTGTTACCGGTGGACAAAGTTCAGTAAGGAGACAGCTCTGGGGAAGAAGCTGTTCCTCAATCTACTTGTCCTGCTCCGGAGGTTCCTGAAACGTCTGCCAGAGGGCAAGGTGGCAAAGAGACTATGAACCGGGTGGGAGGAGTCTTTAAGAATACTGCGACCAGACAGCTATTCTTTTGGATGTCCTCAGCTGATGGAAGTGGAATCCCTGTGATTTCCTGGGCCATTTTTACCACTCGTTGTAGTGTCTTACGGTCTGCGACAGTTCAGTTTCCATACCAGACAGCAATACAGCTGGACAGGATACTCTCTATCGCATAGCGATAGAAGTTCATTAGGATGGCTGGGGACAGGTGTAGTTCTAAAAAAAAAAAAAAAGAGATGCTGGTGAGCTTTCTTGACCAGACTAGAGGTGTTGGTGGCCCAGGACAGGTCTTCCAATATGTGTAATCCCAGGAACTTAAAGCTGGCAACACGTTCAGCAGCCGTCCTGCAGATGTAGATGGGGTCAAGTGTGTCACCTTTCTCCTTCCTGAAGTCTACGATGAGTTCTTTTGTTTTATTGGTGTTGAGAAGCAGGTTATTATCAGCACACCACAAGGTCAGATGCTCCACTTCCTCTCTGTAGGCCATCTCCTAATTGTTGCAAATGAGGCCAATCACTGTGATGTTGTCGGCAAACTTGATCATGGAGTTAGATTCATGAACAATCCTGCATTCGTGAGTGCAGAGGGAGTAGAGAAATGGACTCAGGACACAGCCCTGTAGCACACCTGTGTTGAGTGTGATGGTGGTGGAGTGGGTGTGGCCTGACCTAACATGTTAATGTCTGTTGGACAGAAAGTCATTAATCCAGTAATGGAGGGAGGAGACAATGCCCAGGTCTCCAAGTTTAGTGAATAACTTAGCAGAGATTACTGTGTTACACACTGAGCTGAAATCAACAAACAGCATTTGTGCGTAGGTGTTTTTGTTGCCCAGATGAGACAGCACAGAATGTAGCGCAAAGGAAACTGCATCCTCTGTGTTCCTATTGCTGCGGTATGTACTGGTATTATGGATGTGGATTTGATGCATGTTGGTACAGCTGCCTGGATGAGGGACAGGTTGAAGATATCCGTGAAAATTCCAGTGAGCTTCTCTGCACAGGCTCTCAGCACAGCTCCAAGAATGTCATCAGGGCCAGCAGCCTTGTGTGCACTGATCCTGCTTAGTGCAGTGTAGACATCTGTGAGGGGCTGGAGATCACAATGAGACTGCCTGATATGAGACCGCCTGAAGCTGATCACGCTAAAACCAAGGCTTTGATTACTAAAGGGTTTACTTCGCCCCACAAAATTACACAAATCAGAACGCATGAAACAGTTGCCGAATGATAACAGAATTTATTGTGCTATCTGACTTAAGATGACTCAACTGCCAGCCCTGATAAAGGCTATTATCAGTCAACACGTGGGTGTTGAGTTGTAGCCCAGCCTACTCAACCCAATAATTAATCACACAAGTATCTCACAGTAGCACACACCATCATCATACACATTCATTCACATACACATAAATTCACTTAACTTCCTGTGATGTAAACTGTACTATTTTGCTGACATATGTATTTATGGCCTTTCCCTGTTACAGAAAAAGTATTTAACCTATTTAGAGTTTACAGTCTTTTATTGTCATGGTTTGACAGTTTTCCACCATAAAATCAACATTTTTTTTACAGTGTAGGGATTCATGATCCAAAAATGAGAAACTATCCAGCAAGCAACAGTTCTCTGAGTAAAAATGCCATGTTGAGGTCAGAGGAGAATTGCAAGGTCAGAGGAGAATTGCAAGGCTGGTTCAAAGTGATGGAAAGGCAACAGTAACTCAAACTCGTTACAAATGAGATATGCAGAAGAGCATATCTGAATGCAGAAAACATCAAACCTTGGAGAAGATGGGCTACAGCAGCAGAAGACCACACAAGGTGACACTTCTGTCGGGTAAGAACAAGCAACTCTGGCTACAATTTGCATGGACTTACCACAGTTAGACAACAGAAGATTGGAAAAATGTTGCCCACACAAGGTGACACTTCTGTCAGGTAAGAACAAGTAACTCTGGCTACAATTTGCATGGACTTACCACAGTTAGACAACAGAAGATTGGAAAAATGTTGCCTTCACTGATGAGTCTCGATTCTGTAACATTGGGATGGTCGGGTCAGCATTTGATCTATTGTGACAGAATCTTGAAGAGTCTATGCCACAAATAATTAAAGCAGTTCTGTAGAAAAAAGGGTGTTCAACCCACTACTAACAAGTAACCTAATAAAAAGTCTATATTATGTATAGCGTCTTCAGAGTGACATCACTACAGAGAATTGTCTTCATCAATAAATATGACACCGTCAACAAAACTATCTGTACGCTACTGTGACATACTATTTATTACAGTTACATGCAGCTAAAATGTAAACCTTGGTATTTTGAGCACCATTGCCTTCAATAATATTGAAACGCAATTATTAAAAACACTTGCATCTATGATACTGAAATCTGAAATGTAAGTAGGTGTGATAATTGCAAGCTAACATAGCTGTTAGCATTATCCAGCTGGCCTGCTATTATAAGCAGACAGGAGATCTTGCTAATTTACATAGATTTGTATATTTATAGATCCTAGGATTATTTAATTAAGGTACATCTGTAGATGTTCCTAGATCATTTTATTGGTTACCTTGGAATTAACCAGCTGGAAGTTCAACATTGTGTAGTTTATTCTTATTCTTCAGGTAAGTCTACAAAGTGTCAAAGACAAAAAGTCAAGTCAAGTCAAGTCAGATTTATTTATATAGCGCTTTTTACAATGGAGCATTGTCTCAAAGCAACTTTACAAGTTTAGATTATCTCCTAATAACTACGTCCAATCCCAAATTGAGCAAGCCTAGGGCGACAGTGGCAAGGAAAAACTCCCTAGTTCTAGGAAGAAACCTTGGGAGGACCAAGACTCAAAAAGAGGGACCCAACTTCCTTGGGCGGCATAGATGATAAATCTAAGAGCGAACTAAAGTCATGGAGTCAAAGTTCGAACTAGAATGTGAAGTATGCACATCGACATTAAGTGGCCCAGGTTATGATAAAATCTAAGAGCGAAACTAAAGTCATGGAGTCATGGTCGAATAAAATGTGAATTATGCACATCGACATTAAGTGGCCCGGGTATGGTGGGGCTGGAGCTGATGACGGAAGCAGCTTGAGTGGAGCTCCATCAGATGAACATCATGTGTGGGGCCGGAACTGCCGGAACACAGCTCGGAGAGAAAACAGAAAATGTAAATTAGTTATTGATTAAGAGCACAGTGTTTATTACAATCACTGATGCCATGTCAATCACTGGATGCCAAATGTAGCATGAGACCCCGGCAGCATTAGCTATAGCAGCATAGCTAGAAAGCTAGAAAGAGGAGAACTGGTAGGAAACACAGCCAAGAGGGATCACATGAGACATTGGCAACCCCACGAGCGGCAGAAGACAGCAACCCAACGTCTCTGATCACCATAAGACTCTTTGAACTATGAACCCCCAGCTCTGCCCTTATTCTAAGGCAAGGATGCATGAGTCAAGATCACGAGGGACCGAAGGCTAGTTCAGCCAGACCGCCCACTCGACACTCCCGGCTAGCAGGGACAAGGCAGGCAGGCCAGACATGACTCCAGAGACTCCGGCCCCAGCGACCCAAGCCATGCAACCTGGTCTAAATCTAGTCAAAAGCCTGCGTAAATAAGTATGTCTTTAGCCTAGACTTAAAACTTTGGAGGGTGTCTCATGAATCTCGAACGAAAGTGGGAAGTTTATTCCATAGTTGGGGGCCATGTATGAGAAAGCCTTTCCCTCCTGCTGTGACTTTTTTAATTCTAGGAACTAAAAGAAGTCCTGCACCCTGCGAACGAAGTAGACGAGTTGGATTGTAAAACTCTAAAGAGGTCACTCAGATAATGTGGGGCCAGGCCAGTAGAGCTTTTTATAAAGTTATAAGAAGTATTTTTGTAATCAATGCAGAATTTGACTGGTAAACCAGTGCAGTGATGATAGAACAGGAGTTGATATGATCAAATTTTCTAGTTCGAGTTAGCACTCGGGCAGCTGCATTCTGAACTAACTGAAGTTTATTTATAGATTTACTAGAGCATCCAGTAAGTAAGGCGTTACAGTAATCCAACCTTGAGGTTATCAACGCAATGAACAGTTTTTCTGCATCATTAAAAGAGAGGATATTTCTAATTTTAGCGATATTACGTAATTGAAAAAGAAAGCAATTCGAGTGATGCTGCTAATGTGCCCATCAAAGGAGAGATCTGAATCAATGTGACCCCTAAGTTTTTTTTTTTACAGACGGACTGGGCAATACTGGACAGCCATCTAGATTTAGGATAGATGTAGTCTAACCTGTCTCTCACAGCCTTGGGTCCCACTAATAGAACCTCAGTTTTGTCTGAGTTAAGTAAGAGAAAATTAAATAACATCCAATCTTTTTTTTCCTTTACACAGTCCTCGATTTTGTTGATTGTAAGGCTGCCATTAGTTTTGGCTGATATGTACAGCTGTGTATCATCTGCATAGCAGTGGAAATTAATGCCATGTTTACGAATAACTGAGCCTAGTGGCAGCATGTACAGAGAGAATAAAAGCGGGCCAAGCACTGACCCCTGAGGCACGCCATACTTCACTTTTGAGAGCTTAGATCTTAGATTATTTATATGAACAAACTGGGTACCGGTCAGTTAAGTAGGATTTAAACCAAGAAAGTGCTGATCCCTTAATACCTACAGTATTTTTCTAGTCTGTTAGTAGTAAAACATCATGAGATCTATAGTGTCAAATGCTGCACTTAAATCTGACAGAACAAGAAAAAGAAACACAAATTCCCTTATCTGAGGACATTAACAAGTCATTTAGTACCCTAATTAATGCTGTTTCAGTACTATGATGGGGCCTGAAGCCAGATTGAAATGTTTCATAAATTTCATTCCTTTGGAGGTAACTGCAGAGCTGCTGATAGACGGGCTTTTTCTAAGATTTTGGACAGAAACGGTAGATTTGAAATTGGTCTATAATTAGATATCACACAACGGTCAAGATTGGCTTTTTTAATCAGTGGTTTGATAACGGCAGACTTAAAGGATTTTTGGCACAAACCTAAGGTAAGGGATGAATTTAAAATAACTAACACTAGCTCTATAACACTAGGTAATACTTGTTTGAGTAGACGTGTAGGAATTGGATCTAACAAACATGTTGATGACTTAGACGAGCTGATCAGTGCGGATAGTTCAGTGTTAGTAATTGGGGTAAAAGATTCTAATCTTGATTTATGGCTAATTGAACAGATGTCTTCAACTAGTGCTGCATCTGGAAGGTTTGCTGAACAGTTTGGTGATGTGATGAGCATTGAGTTTTTTATGCCTAATGTTTTCTATCTTATCATTAAAGAAAGTCCATGACATCATTACTGTTAAAATTACACAGAACGGGAGAGTCACTTTCTGTGGGTTTTTTTTGTTAATTTGGAGACTGTATTAAAGAGAAATCTTGGATTAATTCTTATTTATCTCTATGATTGAAGTGAAGTATGCAGCTTTAGCTTTAGTGAGGGCATGCTTATACTCTTTGCCATGCTGTCCCCCTCCAAGCAATCTTAAACACCTCCAATTTACTATGTCTCCACTTGCCGCTCTAAATGCCGTGTTTCTTTGCTTTAAGGTACGGGTGTGGTCATTATACCATGGTGCTAGCCTTTTTTCCCTAATACGTTTGACCCTAGCAGGGGCAGTCGTGTCCAGGGTTGAGCGAAGCACACATTCTAATTGCTCATTTACACCACTCAAGATGATTTATCTCCGTAGGTGTATTAAATTTTAAGTCAGGTAGGTTTTTAATAAACGCAGCTGGAGTAGCAGATGTGGATAGTGCGCTTGGTGTGATAACGAGGGAAGAAGGATTTTATTTTATTAGAGATAGCTCAAATACTAAAAGATAGTGATCTGAAATCGAATTACTTTGCGGGAAAACATCAAGGTTTATCTATATTGATACCAAATGTTAATATTAGATCTAAAGTATGATTACAGCGGTGGGTTTGGTCCCATCACATTCTGAGTGATACCCATGGATTCTGGACTCGAAAGCAATTTTAAGTGGATCCTGCCTCAATTGTCAAAGTGAATATTGAAATCACCTACAATTAAAGCCTTATCTGTTTTTGACAGTAGTAAGCAGGAAGAAAGTTAGCAAATTCCTGAAGAAATTCTGAATAGGGACCAGGAGGGCGGTAAATATTGATAAGCTGAAAAGAGTGTGGTTTTGACTTCCATAACGATGGATCAGTCACAGTTAGAATAAAGCTCAGTATTTCAAAAGAATAGCCTTGTAATGGGATTAGCTGGTAACAAACACCTAACTCTTTGTCAAAAATTGTGGCTATGCCTCCCCCCCCCACCCCCCAGCCCGACCATAGGACGAGGCGACTAGCATGACTGTATCCAGGAGGTGAGGCTTCATTTAAGGCTAAAATATTCATCAGGTCTAATCCAAGTCTCAGTGAGACAGAGAGCGTGTAAGCGTTTATCAGTGATCATTTCATTTACAATCACTGCTTTGTTTGTAAGTGATCTAATGTTAAGTAGTCCTAACTTTAGTCTAATGTTGTTATTTATTTGGCAGCTATCTGTGTTTATACTAATGAGGTTATTAAAACAGACTTTTTTAGAGCGTTTACGTTTAGGGCATATGCGGGTAACAGACACAGTTTTTTTCAATAATGTGGGTTCTGGGTGACGGTGCATGCTACCAGCAGACAGTTGGTTAAGCTGGTCTGTCTGCTGCCTGACCCCTGCTCTGGATATAGTCAGACCCCTAACCAATCGGGCCATAAGACTATGGGTCAATGTTGCAGGAGATGAGAGCAGCACCCTCCCAAGTGGGATGGACACCGTCCCATCCTAAAAGGCCAGGCCCTTACCCTCAAAGGCTGTCCAGTTGTCTATAAAGCCCACGTTGTTTTCAGAGCACCACTTGGACAGCCAGCAGTTCAGCGACCATAACCTGCTGTAGGCTTGGTCACCTCGCCGCATTGGGATGGGGCCAGAGCAGACTACAGGCATCAGACATCGCCTTCGCCACGCTACCCACCTCTACAAAATTAGCCTTAGTAACCTCTGACTGACGAATGGCGTATATCATTAAGCCCTACATGAATAACACTATCCTAGAGAATCTGCGGCCTCTCGAGTTCACTAAGACTCGTTACAATGTCCGGCACTCTGGCTCCGGGGATACAAGAGAACTCTAGCTGCTGGTGTCCCTAAAGGGGTAGCAAGTTTCACGTTTCGTAAAATAGAGGTCACCTATGACCAAGCTCTTTCAACAGGCTGCTCAGTGGGTGTTTCACTGAGGAGGGCAAACCTGTTGGACACGTGAACAGGTAAAAGAGTGGTGCTCTCGTGGACTAGCCTTACGACTACGTCGCCGAACCGTCACCCACTTGCTCTGCTGCGAGGACTCTGCCGGGGCTCTAACTTCGCCTTTGGCATCCAGATGTGCTAAGCTAAGAGCTGAGCTAGCCTTCTCTAATGTCTGGATGCGCGCCTCTAACACTACAAAAAAAGCACTATTAGCAAATGACATCACATAAGTAGTTTGCATTCAGTCTATGCTCCTTCTTTTTTTGCTGGTGGGAGGTTTTTACTGCTAGCTGGGGAGGCTTAACCTCATTAGTGGTGTTAGCCAACCATGAATGTTTTACTCCCCTCGACCTTGAAAGCCAACAGGCTTTCACAATTGAAAAGTTGAGTTTACACCAATTGATTTGTGGAGAGGCTACCATGGAAAGCCTATTTAATTATTTTTTCAGTACAAAATTCAACCACAATGTTTAATCCAGTTCTTAGAAAAAAATGAGATCTGATAATGCATGTGTTTTTAATGATAACTTTCTGGATAAAAATGTAAATGTTATATTATGGAAAGTTGCTGTTGTGGTTCATGGTGTCAAGATGTATGCTGGAGAACTGCATCATCCTGACCATGCTCCCATCTGGCCTCTTGTAATTAAAATAAATTAAAGAGTGAAGAGCATCAACAACTACTTTTCTACACCTCTCAGAAATTACCTTTGTTAGTACTATGGACTAACTCAGACTTTTTTGTCCTTACTCTATTCTGTATATACAGGGGGTCCCAAATTTAAGGAAACACCCATATGGAATGAAAATGATTTGGCAGACAGGGATCCAACTTTAGACACAGGCTTTGGGTTAAGGGAAAACCTGTTAGCCCATGTCCTCAACATGGCGGCCATCTTGAATGTATCTTAGATTCAGCTGTAGTATTTAAAATAATAAGGTAGCTTTAAGACACAATTTCAGCAGAAAATCAATAATGTGCTTCATGTTAACATAACTTTATTTGTTCTCATGTTCAAAGAGTGATTTTTTTTTTCTGAACAGGTGATGTGAAGTATGGCATTATTCCAAGCAATATTTTGATTTCCTACTATGGGCTAGGCTCGTAGCCATTACACCAGCTCTGCCTTTTTGACTTAAAAATCTTTTTCAACTCCCGAGTTGCCACTTTCGTTTTCGCTTCTCGCGCACTACATCACTGTTTGCCGTTGTTAGTGGTGCTTCTGTTCAACTACGTCTGTTCAAAAATGGCGTGTTGATGTGACACTCAGTCTCTTTCCTCGCACTTAATTATAATAACATATCCCTTATTTTTGAGTCTGCTTCCGCGCGGTGCTTTCGTCTCCCATTTAAAGCCCCTTTACTTCCACGTTTATCTCACCAGCCGTACAGCATAGTGGGACCCCAGAGTGATTGGGGTAGCGCCAGAGCACTGCAGAAGCTTCCTTTTACAATGCTTGCTGGTGTTTGAGCAACAGCCAGTGAGGTTCGAACGCTTCCCACCGAACGCTCACAGGTGCCCATATGTCCTCTCTTCTCACAGGGCATGGCCTGATATGGGTGACGGCCTTATGGGAGACCATGGCCCCCAAATGCCCTCAGGCTCACCTTCTTTTACCCCTGAAGAGGTCGAGACCCATTACCCCACCTCCTTGAGTTCACCCAGGGCTCCTATCGCCCCTTGGCCGACGCCGATTCTGCCGGGCCTATGGAGCTTAGACGAGCCGGGGTGGCAACCCCTACTGGACCATGGAAATCGTGTAACGGAACTGCTGAACCCGAGGAGTCGGGCCATAGGTCTCTAATGACATACCTCAATGGTACTTTTGAAGAAATTTTGTCGAGTTGACAGACTTTGAGAAGGTGTACATCATTGGACTAAGAGAAGCAAATTGGTAATTTCGACAAATTGCCTGCCATCTAGGCAGTTCTGACCTACAGCTCTCTGCAGGTCATTCATCAGGTCCCTCCCTGTAGTTCTGGGATTTTTTCTCACCGTTCTCATGATCATTTTGACCCCATAGGATGAGATCTTGCGTCGGGCCCCAGAATGAGGGAGATTATCAGTGGTCTTGTATGTCTTCCATTTTCTTACAGTTGCTCCCACAGTTGATTTATTCACACCAACCTGCTTGCCTGTTGTAGATTCACTCTTCCCAGCCTGGTGCAGGTCTACAATTTTCTTCCTGGTGTCCTTCGACAGCTCTTTGGTCTTGGCCATTGTTGAGTTTGGAGTCTTACTGTTGCACCTTCGCTACACACCTTCAATCCTGACTTTGCTGTGACGTGACACACTTCCCCAACTGTTGGTATGATGGATGAGGCCCAGCTGCAACAACAAAGCTGTATGCAACACCAGCTATAGGGAAGTGTGTTGCAAGATACCATGCAGAACCTGTTTTCCTCCAGTGCCCAACAATACCTAATTTTGTATCCAGCCTAGAGGCAGCCTAACAGCCTAACAACCTTGGTTTGAATGAATAAAACCTCCCCCACACAAAGCGGCAAATTTAAACGGGCATGGCAAGTTTATTAATTGCAAACAAGACACATTCACAACCGATAACTTGAAGTAATGGTGACATACTTAGCACAGAATTGAGACTATTAACAAGAGTATACCTACAGTGGTGCTTGAAAGTTTATGAACCCTTTAGAATTTTCTATATATCTGCATAAACATGATGTAAAATATCATCAGATTTTCACACGTCCTAAAAGTAGATAAGGAACCCAGTTAAGCAAATGAGACAAAAATATTATACTTAGTCATTTCTTTATTGTGGAAAATGATCCAATATTACAATTTAGTGAGTGGCAAAAGTATGTGAACGTCTATGATTAGCAGTTCCTTTGAAGGTGAAATTAGAGTCAGGTGTTTTCAATCAATGGGATGACAATCAGGTGTGAGTGAGCACCCTGTTTTATTTAAAGAACAAGGATCTATCACAGTCTACTCTTCAAAACACGTTTGTGGAAGTGTATCATGGCACAAACAAAGGAGATTTCTGAGAACCTCAGAAAAAGAGTTGCTCATCAGGCTGGATAGGTTACAAAACAATCTCTAAAGAGTTTGGACTCCACTAATCCACAGACAGATTGTGTACAAATGGAGGAAATTCAAGAAAACTGTTACCTTCCCCAGGAGTGGTCGACCAACAAAGATCACTCCAAGAGCAAGGTGTGTAATAGTTGGTGAGGTCACAAAGGACCCCAGGGTAACTTCTAAGCAACTGAAGACCTCTCTCACATTGGCTAATGTTAATGTTCATGAGTCCACCATCAGAATAACAGTGAACAACAATGGTGTGCATGGCAGGGCTGCAAGGAGAAAGCCACTGCCCTCCAAAAAGAACAGTGCTGCTCATCTGCAATTTGCTAAAGGTCACGTGGACAAGCCAGAAGGCTATTGGAAGAATGTTTTGTGGACGGATGAGATCAAAATAGAACTTTTTGTTTTAAAAGAAAAGCGTTATAATTGGAGAAAGGAAAACACTGCGTTCCAGTATAAGATCCTTATCCCATCTGTGAAACATGGTGGTGGTACTATCATGGTTTGGGCCTGTTTGGCTGCATCTTGGCCAGGACGGCTTGCCATCATTGATGGAACAATGAATTCTGAATGATATCAGAGAATTCTAAAGGAAAATGTCAGGACATCCAAAGAATTGTTAAAGACGAACAAAGTTAATGTTTTGGAATGGCCAAGTCAAAGTCCTGACCTTAATCCATTTGATATGTTGTGGAAGGACCTGAAGCAAGCAGTTAACCCACCATCATCCCAGAGTTGAAGCTGTTTTGTACGGAGGAATGGGATAAAATTCTTCCAAGCCGGTGTGCAGGACTGGTCAACAGTTACCAGTAATGTTTAGTTGCAGTTATTGCTGCATGGGGGGGCACTCACTAATATATAATATTGGATAATTTTCCTCAATAAATAAAGGACGATTGTGAAAATCTGATGATGTTTTAAGTCATATTTATGCAGAACTATAGAATATTCTAAAGGGTCCACAAACTTTCCATATGTACCTAGCTTTTCTTTCTCCTTGGTCAAATTAATATAAGAAGGAGACAACGTGTGTCTGTTTGGACATGTTGTTTCTCGCAGGATGGTACACACAGATGTAATACCGTCATAGAAGAGTTCATACTGGTATCAAGAACATGTTTTCAGAATGCTGAGGTTCTCAGGTCATAATTACTTTTTCCAGAGGGGACATTCTTAGCTCCAGTCTGGAAATGGGAGTGGGGTATCCTGCAAGTGTGCTGTTGTGGCCTAGTGGTTAAGGTACTGGATAATGGATGAAAAGCTCCAGGGTTCAAAAACCACTTCTGACAGTGGCAGTCCCTTAACCCACAATTGCTAGGTTTGCAAGATTGTATCAATAGGATAAGGGTGTCAGTTCAATGATGTAAATGTAATGATTTAAAAAATGTTTAAAAAACCATGGCTGATAAAGAAATTCTGGAAATATGTTTGTATAAAATGTGCAAAAAAACAGAAAACAGGTATTTTGCATGGGGCAGTTCTGTAGACACTGTGTGGTACCTAACAATTGACAATGGCTCTTTTCCACTTCAACCAGCTCTAATTTTCCAGACCACATTAAGATAACATAAAGACCACATAAAGTCCTCATTAGCTTTGTAGCAGTCCTTGTGTACAGGACAGTCAGTATTCTACTTTCTTGTCTCTTGAAGCACAAAATTATATCGCTTTTTTAAAGTTTTGCTTAAAATCAGGTTCTGATAGATCATGTGTTTATTTTATGATAGCAGTCCAAATAAAATGTAAATGTGGTGTTCCATTGCTGGTGCTGGTGTTGGACCTTGCCTGTAAGGCTGAAATATCCCTAAGTCATTTCGGTGTTGTAGATAACACTAGTATTAGGTGGATCATTTTTGACTAGGCAAGAACAGAGGAACAATTCCCAGACTATAGACTCTGATTCCCTTCTTCTCTTGTGAGCTTCTGGGCTTCATTTTCCAAATTGGTTAAATATAGTTTGTCCTCATTTGTAAGACAGTAATAGACTCTTTTGTATAAGTATTATTTTAATAAATAATTATATAGAAAGCTGTTTTGATTTGATTTTAATAAAGTATTGAGGTTTAGAAGTGCATTGCATACATTCCAAAACAAGAAAAAACAATTCTAGCTTCCTTAAATATATCGTCTTAAACTCTGCTAACACAATCATAAGGTTTGTGTCACATTAAGAATGTCGACTTGCATTTAAAATTACCCATACATTTCACTTTCATTAAATGAAAGATAATAAGGATGTGTGACGTGCATTGTGTGTTGTCATGTGTATTGTTCTAAATAATTCATTGCATACACAGTAGAGTTATAAAATCTGACAGCATTCTACTGCAACTTGCCCTTTTGTTTCCCCTAGTAGAAGGAAAGTTTACTCTCCCCACTTTTCTCTTTCCATTCTCTCTATCCCCTGCTCTGAATGTTACCTTCTATTTGTTTAGAAGTGCCTTCAGACTACTGCTACTCCAGACTTTATTGTTTGGGAAGCAGTGTCTCTAGTGGGGATGATGTTATCAACACAGAAGCTGATATAGTCTGTAACACAATTGATCATGCTGTTAATGTCCACCTTAAGTGGTTTATCCCAGTTTTGTGCTGTCCAAACTTCCACATAGAGTCTCCACAGATTCATGTGTCAATTTCTTCACTGTTCTGGTCAGTGATTGTTGTTGGAACAGCCTGGAGTGTAAGAGGGTTTAGTATCCATGCAGACCCAATACTAGCAGTTCAATATGCATACTACAAAACATACAGTAATATGTCCAGGATTACATCATTTGTTGTTTATAAGCTCAGGAAAACCCCCACAATTCCTCATAGATTGGGATCTTTCTCTGCCTGTAGCACCTGAAGGTCAGCATTGGTAGCATATGTGCATGGACCTTCTGTGCTACTGGAGAAATAATATGACAATTTTTTGTCAGTGGATTCCAAAATGCATCATAACTGTCCTATCCATCATCTGAAGTCCAAAGCATTTGAAGAGCATGTAACCCTAAAGAGTCTACAGTTCCCTCTGAAAACCACCTGAAATCCAAACAAGTTAGTAATTTACTCATGCAAACACTAATTTAGTTTATTTTGTCTGTGCTTAAACAGAGATCATGCAGATTTCTGCTATCATCATTGTGGTAAGTTTTACTCTTGGTTTCTTGATGTTGATTAAACTCCACGTCCATGTATAATTACCTTTCACAATCCTTCTAATTATTCGTTCTACTTCAAAATTTTAAAGTTTATTTTAAAGTTCTCCCTTTTCAATCTTAGAGAATACAAGGTTTAGTCCAGACCAGAATATTTTCCTCTTGCCCTTGTGGTCCCCTTATAGATCAGAGATCTGAGGTGGATGCATCACACTGGCCTGTAACAAGAGAATTATCAACAATAATCTTGTTCGAGTGACTGGAAAAATCAGGACCAGTAAATTTTTATTCGTGTTGAAACTGATCCAGACCTACTTGCATATGAATCTCATTTGTGAGATAGTGAGATTCATATGCATGTAGGTCTGGATCAGTTACAGACAATAACAGACTGTAGTTCATCTGTTTCTCTATATACTTTATTAGTCCTTCTCTTCAGGACCATTAGGGACCATTAGAGACGAACGTAAAGGGGACTAACAAAGTATGCAGCAAAACAGATGAACTACAGTCTGTAATTGTAGAACTACAAAGTGCATTGACCACTAAAACTTAAATAAAGAATAAGCAGAATATGAAGTGGAAATTATAAAATGCCTAAAGCTTTTTCACAGTGAAACTTCAAGAAGGATCATTACAACACTACCAATATGGGCTTTATGGCAGAGTGGCCAAACAGAAGCCTCTTCTCAGTAAAAGACATATGAAAGTCCATGTGGAGTTGACCTTCTGGAAGTTTCTCCCATCTGCACACAGGATCTTTGAAGAGTCCTGTTTGTTCCAAAGAATTCCAAAGAATTATGGAGGGCACTGTGATCTTGGGAACTTCTGGTGAAGCAGAATTTTTTCGAGCCTCCTCTAGATCTGTGCCTCCAGACAATCCTGTTTCTGAGCTCTACAGGCAATTCTTTGTTCCTCGTGGCTTGTTTTTTGCTCTGATGTGCATTGTTAGCCATGATACCTTATATAGATGTGTGTGTGTGTGTGTGTGTGTGTGTGTGTGTGTGTGTGTGTCTTTCCAAATTATGTCCAATCAATTGAATTTACCGCAGGACTCCAACCACAGAGTAGAAACATATCAAAGATGATCAAGAGTAATAGGAGGCCGCCAGAGCTAAATTTCAAGTGTCATAGCAAAGGTCCTGAATACGTATGTCCAAATGCATTGTATATACAAACACATAACAGCAAACTCAATGCACTCTATGCAGATTTCCACCAGTGTTACAGGCTAATGCACACCACAGTCAGCCAGCAGTTAGTACGGCCAGCAGTTTGATCGAGGTCAATTACATTGGGCACAGTGGGAAGAAGATGTAGAGCTCTTACTGCTTCATAGGTGGCTAAGTGAGCAGAGGCCTGACTGGTCAGCTGTCCCACCACATGACCTGACTATGAAGGTCTTCCACTCGCAGTGGGACTGCCTTCAGGTGAGGGAGGTGCTGCTGTACCGGGCCTGGTTGGATCCTGCCAGGTGGGTGTGGCCATTGCTGGTACCACAGGGGTGACATTCTCTAGGGTCTGATGCTTGGTGCCTCCAAGACATTCCACCCACTCAACAGTGATTCTAACTGCCCAAGTGAAGGGGTTTGGAGCTGTTTGTCCACTGATGCAATGTGTGTACTGCCTGGAAGGGGGTGTTGGACTATGTAAATAACCCACTGAATTTATTTCAGTCAGGTTCACCCATGGAGCATGTGACTGTGGATATTTTGGGTTCTTTCCAAGAAACTGTTCATGACAACTACTACATCCTCATCACTTTCCTAAATTGCCTGAGGTATATGTGGTCTCTGCTCAGACTGAAAGATGTTTTCTGTTGGTTTGGGGGCTCAAAAGAGCTCCACAATGACCAGGGTCATAACTTCTAGGTCCAGTTCATGGCAAATGTGTGTGAGCTGGATGTCTGATCCTTGGAGGGGGGTTGTGTGGTGTTAGAAGCCTCAATTAGTAGTGTTCTTAGTTAATGACTTAAGATGTGACTGAGATGTGCAAAATCTCACTCAGACTGTCTGAAAACTCCATGTCTCAAGTAACTTTCTATGGAATGCACTGTAGAATGTTTTTTTTTCTTTTTGTTTTGTTTTTTTCTTAGTACTTAGTGCTAGATTTTGTTGTACAGAACTTTACATGCCCTGTTTAGAAAATGATTGTTTCATTAACATAACATTATCATTCAGTTGTTGTAAATATTTACACACAATATGCAAATTCTTACACAAACATTTACAGAGGCGTGTGTCACCCTTCCTGGTGAAACTGTGTGTCTATGTGGGCAATGCTAGGATGTGCATTTGTGAATGCGGCATGCTAATAGATACTCCTCTCTGTGTGACCTTTAGGTGGTGCTGGCTAGATGTCCTGCTCTTTGGGTGTGCCAGGGCTCCTCATGTGGCTGATAATTACTGTTATCATGGATAGAGAGAGTTGTGGATACAACAGAGGAGTAAAAGACAACAGGGATTAGCCCTCAGTTGCTGTGGCAGTACTGTCATACTAATCATGCTGGGGATGATCAGGAGAAATGGCTGCAAAGGAGGGTTGATTTACCTTATTTTGAGAGATATTACAAAAGGATGATGAGGTTTTCTATTACTTGGAGAAATGTCTAGGCCTTTCTGTTATATTCAGTAAACAGACACATATGTAATTGCAAGTTTACCCTCATTATTGATATTAATTTGTTCTACCTTGAGCACAGCTGAAGATAGAAAATGACGATCTTTATAAGATTTGTCCTTGAACTGATAAAACTGGAAAACGATTGATTTAAGAAATACCTTGGACCATAGTGTTAGCAGCTAATTAAATTTAAATGACGCATCAATAAGCACACACATGGAAAGTCATCCATAATCAGACTTGTGCTTTACGGATGCTTAACTTGATTTTCTGTGTGGTCTCTTCAGATTATGGAAATTACCTGTGTGCCGCTCATGCCTCTAAGGCAGTCAAATTTTCTTTGAGTAAAGCTCTCAGTTGAAGCTAGCTTTGTAATTGTATGTAAGACATTGTTCTATATAAATGCAGTGTGTATATATATATATATATATATATATATATATCATATATATATATATATATATATATATAGATATATATATATATATATATATATATATATATATATATATATATGTGTAATCATATGTAAATAATGCCCCAAAACAGTGTTATATAATTTATTATTATTAATAAACATCCATTCCTGCAATTCAGGTCTGCAGCACATTCCAGTGTTTATCTTGTCCCATTCCTCCTGCAAAGAAGTCTTAAGGTGTACAACAGTATGGGGTCATTGTTGTCACATTTTTCGTTTCAAAATTCTACATACATTCTCTATTTGGGACTGGTCAGGACTGCAGGCAGGACAGTCTAGTACCCGTACCCTCTTCTGTATCAATGCCTTTATAATGCAGCATGTGGTTTTGCATTGTCTTGTTGAAAAATGCATGGACGTCCCAGGAAAAGATGACATCTTAAAGGCAGAATATGTTGCTCTAAGATCTCGATGTACTTATCTGCATTAATGCTGCCATCACAGAAGTGTAAATAAGGGAACTGATACAACCCCATACCATGACAGAGCCTGGCTTTTTGACTTGTTGCCGATAACAGTCTAGTTGGTCCTTTTCGTTTTTGGTCCAGAGCACACAGCATCCATTTTTTTCTGAAAAAGATCTGGAACACTGATTCATCTGACCATATGTTTCCACTGTGTGATGGTCCATCCTAGATGCTTCCAAGCCCAGAGAAGTCGATGCTGCTTCTGGACATGGTTAAGACGAGGCTTCTTTTTTTACACAATAAAGTTTTAAGTGCCATTTGTGAATGTAATTCTGTATTGTGGTGCTTGTTGAATAGCGGTTTTTGATGCAGTGCCGTCGGAAGGATCGGAGATCATGGGCATTCAGCTTAAACTTGTGCCGTTTGCCTTTATGCACTGAAATTCCTCACAATTTGTTTAATTGTTTAATGATATCATGCATGGTAGAGGGGGGAAATATGCAAATCCATTCCAATCTTTCTTTACAGAACATTGTTCTAAAACATTTCAGTAATTTTCTCACGCATTTGTTGACAAACTGGAAATCCTCTGCCCATCTTTGCTCCTTTGCATCTTTGCTACTTTTGTACAATCACCTGTTGACATCACCTGTTTGAAGTAACATCATTATTTAGTCTTTTACCTCATTACTAGGCTTAAATTGCCTTGTCCCACCTTTTTAGAAATGTGTAGCAAGCCTGAAATGCAGGAATGGTTTTTTATGAAATTAAGAAAACTAGACAAAACATGAAATATCGTGGGTTCATACTGTTTGCTATGAAATAAAAGTCAAAGTAAATGTAAGAACACTGTCTGTGTTTTTACATGCTTTTTCCATATGATTAAAAACAATTCTGATTTGGGGTTGTAATTGTCACAGTAGCTCTGGGAAGTTATTATTATTATTATTATTATTATTATTATTATTATTATTATTTTTATTATGTTATGTTTTTTCTGAACAGATATCATGCAACTGAAATATTAAGTATAAAGGCAATTTTAAGGTAATTAAGAAATGTCTGTTTTGGGTGAAAGCTGTCATACTGTATTTTCTGCATTCAAATGGGATGCAAAAAGTTTCAGTAAAAAAAAGAACAAAATGCTGTGAACATCCTTATTTGCAATCTTGTAATTTTAAACACAAGACAAACAAACCAAAGACCTTCTGTTCTGGCTTTCATACAGTAAAAATGATTATGATTGACTAATTGTAGAAAATTCATACCTTTGAACCTTACCTTCCCGACATTAATAAAGCTCTCCCAGTTTATATTGTGGAGCTGGGGGCTTTCTGTTTGGCTGTCTAGTCTGATGTCTGGCATTTACCAGTTCATATATCTCATTCCGCATGTATATGAATTCTTATGTGTGCTCTGCTGTCTCAGAGTGTGGTTATCATGCAACTCCAAATCAGAAAAAGCTGTGACAGTATAAAGAAAACAAATAAAATAAACAAACAAACAAAAAAACTCTGTTTTGCATTTATTTTGACACTTGTTTCACTGCAGACAATATGTCGGCGGTAATGATCGCAGTGCAGGGATTGGTATAAAAGACTGTTGTGCGGGGGTCAGCAGCAACGACAGTGGCACAGGTATCGGTACTAAAGACTATGGTGCGGGGGTCGGCGGCAACGATTGGTGCGCAGGGATCGGTGCTAAACACCATGGCGTAGGGTTCAGCGCTAACGATCGGTGCACAAAAGTATGCAGCTAACTTGCTCAGGTACAGTGCTAATGGGCATGGCAAGCTCAGGTGTGCAGCCTATGTGCTTAGGTATGGCGCTACTGGGTGCGGCAAGCTCAGGTACAAAGCTGGACACTGCTAGCCGCTGGGGTACGGAGTTACGTGCTCAGGTAAGGCGCTAATGGGTGCAGCATGCTCAGGTACAAGACGTTCCGGCCCGGAAGAAAGTGATGCGCTGCTGGTAAGACCCATCCTCACCCTGGCATGCCTCTTGAGGCGGGGCTTCTTCCAATATGGCCAGGTCGTAAAGATCAGCAAGGGAATAGGGGGATGGGTGGAAGAGCAGCTCAATGTCCACTTTTTCATTAAGACCCTGTCTGAAAAAATGCACAAGTGACGGCTCATTAAAGCCACTCACCTTGGCCACGGCACGGAAATCAGCCATGTACTAAGCTACATCCCTGGAGCCCTGAAAAATATCAAAAATGCTAGACGGCTCCGAGGCAAGCATGAGAGGTTGGGGGTCCAGGCAGGTAGTTGTAAGATCAAGGACTAATTGAACCCGAAATGAAGAACGGCGCCTGCGACAGCGAGGGCTGGGCAGCTTAGGAGGGTTGGGATGCCATACCGGGTCCGGGCCACAGTCAATGGATGGCCCCCCAAAAGCCCACCAGGACACGGGTAAAGAATCCCGCCGGCCACGATGACTGGGGACCTCCAAACTGGAGGTCCAGGAACTAATGCTGGGTCCTTTTCCTGGTTGCACCATTCTGTTACGGTCCGCCATACCAAAATGCTGGCAAACCGTGAAAACAAAAGTGTCTTTTTCTGAGAAGGAGGGGGGCGACAGCGTGAGTGAGGGAAAGGAGGGGCGAGTCTCACAATCATAAGCGAGGCTCAAAACAGATGAGGAAGAGTGGGTGAAAATAAATGGAAAATCAAACAAACACTGGCCCTACACAAAGCTCTATGCCCTATCTTACCGGACAATCTCCTGATTGCCCACAACTGATGATCTACAAATCGCCAGTAATACCTTTTACCCTAACTAAACCAAAACAACACGCCGGAACGAAAACAAAAGCTGTGTGAAGGCTGGTGCAGCAAGTGTAGCTTAGCGTCAAGCATTAGCATAGCTGCAGGGGAAGCGAAGCAATGGTGCGACGCCTGTGTGAACCCAATAGTGTGCTTAAATACGCCCAACAACTGATGTCGCCACTTTCAAAAGGTAAACGCCAAATTAGATCGCCGTCTGCACGAACGTGCTGAAGGTTCTCACACCGCCAAGAGGTATCAACAGTGGCCTCTAGCGGCCACAGCGTCACCCCTAATAAGTACATTGAGAGTTTAGACAAACATAAGCTGCCTGCATGACGACATCTTTTCCTGCAACGTCAATACATTTTTCAACAAGAAAATGCAAAACCATGTTCTGCACACATTCCAAAGGCATGAGGAGGATGCGGGTACTGGAATTATAAATTGGTAAATGCTTTACCATCCCAACTTTTCTGGGATCTGTTGCAGGCCTGAAATGCAGGAGTGGATGTATATTAACAAATGAAATTAGGTTGACCAGACAAAACATGAAATACTTGGGTTCATATTGTTTGCAATGACATAAAAGTCAGATGAAGTGTAAGAAACACTGTTTACCCCAATTTCAATGTATTCATTGTATCCTTCATTTTGTCTTTTTATTTAGAATTTTCATACTGGCCCATCGTTTTTTTTTTCTTGTTGTACTACTAAATCCTTTGATCTCTAAGCCCATGATCTCTGATCCCTGATACAGCACTGCATCAAGAACCATCATTCATCAATAGCTGATAGAACTACATGGGCAAGGGATTACTTATCAAATCTTTGTCAGGCACTACAATACAGTTACATTCACAAATGTCACTTGTCACCATGTCCAGTGTGAAACAAGGATAAGGCTAACCATTTAGATAACTAGTTGGTACTCTTTGGATCTTTTATCTAAAGTATTGGTGGAAACAAGAAAATTATCAGGACTATCAACAATTTACTTAGGAATGTTGGGAAATCAACTGTAAATCTGCAAATAAAACTTCTGCTGAGAAATGCAACCAATCTGTCAATACTATGAGTAATCAGAATTTAATTCTGAACTGATGTGTACTATAAGTGAGATATTCATACAGAATCATCCCATGACATGCAAACATGGCACCATTTGAACACAAAAGTAATTCTGACTATGAATACTCAACAAATTCAGATGATCTGTATTAATTTCTTAATGTGTATGATGAATATTGTCTCTTTAAAGTGGAAAAAAGACATCTGCGTCTGATATCAAATACATGTAATTCATAAGCAGCAAAAGCTCTTCAGCTCTTTTGAGTTCCCACATTTTACTCACTGTGGCTAAAACATGTGGAAAATTAGATCTCCTTTGAAGCATCACTCAAGAGGTTTCTCTCTCCCAATTCAGCATCAGCTGAATTCTAATTAAACAGTTCAGTCTCTTCTATTGGCTCAGGTGCAATAACCTTGTAATGAAACTTTTTCCAGTTGATCAATTAATTCACACTTTTTCCACCACCTTCCTCCTCTCATTGATGAATATACTTTCTCACCCATTCCCACTCCATAAATATGAAGCTCAATAAATACTGGGCAATGTATGGGTCAGCATTTGTGGACTCGACCATTCATTTTCAGTTTGCACTTATGTCACAGTACTGAAACTAATGAAATGCCTGTTCCCATGGGCTATATCATTATTTGCTTAGTATTAATTTCACTCAGCAATTTTTGTTTCATATTGAGAGAGACATATTGTTCCAGTCACATTTTGTGGTGTATTACAGAAATATTTTGTTTCTGTTAGTCTCCCAGCATGTTGGATGGATGTTTATTCTCTGGTGCCACAGGTTCATTTTACAGGCTGGGCTTTTTATTAACAACATTACCCAAGCTATGCACCTTTCCATGGAGCTTATTCACATTATGTATGAGGGCTGTAATGAGCCTCCTTTTAATTCTCTTGGGCCACATTTCTTATGCTTTCAGCAAATGAAATCCAGGGAGAGATTTACAGGAACATTAATGGGTTAGGACAGATGTGGCTAAAATAACTGGGTGTCCTGATATTGGAAGGCTAAGAAGAAATGAGAGAGGAGTACAATAAAGGAGGGACCTGGCTTCCACTGCTTTGTGCTTAAAGTTAGTCAACGTATTAATTATATCCAATCGATAAGTTGGAACTAAACATTGCTGAAAGTGAAAGTGATTTTGGTTGGTGTAATCTTAATGTATGCTATACCTGATGGGTCCTTTGTGGAAAAAAATCATTCCCAATCTCCCTCTTTCTAAAATTATATGACTAGTGTCTGCAAAACAGATGCTTGCTACACAGGGACTACACAGTGAGCCTGACTTGCTGTCCAATTTCATTAAAATGCAGCAATCAAATGTTTACAAAGGTGTCTGTATTATTAATTAATCTTGCTGGAATTCAATATTTAAGCAATCAAATATTCAAATATCATACTTCAATACTGCTCTGGTTGTTCATTAAACTCTTTCTCTCTCTTGAGCTCTTTTTAAAAAATTTTCACAGTGCAGCCAATTCTCTTTTGAAGCCCATGACACAGAGCTAATAGACTTCCACTGAATTACATCTGACTCTGGGTGTTTATTGTGGGATCATGTTCTCTCTGTTTCAGTGAAAGGCTTTTAATGCAGCATTTTCAGCCACGCTTAGATGTACAGAGGTGCTTAGAAGTTTGTGAACCCTTTACATTTTTTTATATTTCTGCATAAATATGACCTAAAACATCATCAGATTTTCACACAAGTCTTCAAAGTAGATAAAGAGAACCAGGCTAAACAATGAGACAAATATATTATTCTTGGTCATTTATTTATTGCAGAAATGATCCAATATTACATATTAGTGAGTGGCAAAAGTATGTGAACCTTCCTTTCAGTATCTGGTGTGACCCCCCTGTGCAGCAATAACTGCAACTAAATGTTTTCAGTAAATGTTGATCAGTCCTGCACACTGACTTGGAGGAATTTTAGCCCATTCCTCCAAACAGAACAGCTTCAACTCTGGGATGTTGCTGGGTTTCCTCACATTAGCTGCTCGCTTCAGGTCCACAACAATTTGATTGGATTAAGGTCAGGACTTTGACTTGGCCATTCCAAAACATTAACTTTATTCTTCTTTAACCAGTCTTTGGTAGAACGACTTGTGTGCTTAGGGTCGTTGTCTTGCTGCATGACCCACCTTCTCTTGAGATTCAGTTCATGGACAGATGTCCTGACATTTTCCTTTAGAATTCTTTGATATAGAATTCATTGTTCCATCAATTTTAGCAAGCCGTCTTGGCCCAGATGCAGCAAAACAGGCCCAAACCATGATACCACCACCATGTTTCACAGATGGGATAAGGTTCTTATGTTGGAACGCAGTGTTTTCCTTTCTCCAAACATAACGCTTTTCTTTTAAACCAAAAAGTTGTATTTTGGTCTCATCCATCCACTAAAATTCTTCCAAAAGCCTTCTGGCTTGTCCACTTGATCTTTAGCAAACTGCAGACGAGCAGCAATGTTCTTTTTGGAGAGCAGTGGCTTTCTCGTTGCAACCCTGCCATGCACACCATTGTTGTTCTGATGGTGGAGTCATGAACATTAACATTAGCCAATATGGGAGAGGCCTTCAGTTGTTACCCTGGGGTTCTTTGTGACCTCTAACTATTACACGCCTTGCTTTTGGTGTGATCGTTGTTGGTCGACCACTCCTGGGGAGGGTAACAGTGGTCTTGAATTTCCTCCATTTGTACACAATCTGTCTGACTGTGAATTAGTGGAGTCCAAACTCTTTAGAGATGGTTCTGTAACCTTTTCCAGCCTCATGAGCATCAACAACCCTTTTTCTGAGGCCCTCAGAAATCTCTTTTTTTCGTGTCATGATACACTTCCACAAATGTGTGCTGTGAAGAGCAGACTTTGATAGATCCCTGTTCTTTATATAAAACAGGGTGCCACTCGCATCTGATTGTCATCCCATTGATTGAAAACACCTGACTCTAATTTCACCTTCAAATTAATTGCTAATCCTAGAGGTTCACATACTTTTGCCACTCACTAAAATGTAATAGTGGTTCATTTTCCTCAATAAATAAATGAAAAAGTATAATATTTTTGTCTCAATGGTTTAACTGGATTCTGTTTATCCACTGTTAGGACTTGTGTGAAAATCTGATGATGTTTTAATTCATATTTATGCAGAAACATAAAACATTCTAAAGGGTTCACAAACTTTCAAGCATCACTGTATGAGCTGTGGGCTGGTGTGCTTTTCACAGAAGAAACATCTTTGTCATTTACTGAACAGAGCATGTTCTGTGGACTCATGGCTACTCTTTCTGATAATTGGTCAAATTCTCAAAGGTCCATAACCTCATAACCAGCTTTTCACCAGTAAATTGGGAATCAGGAACCTGACTGATCTCTCAAACTACAATGAATTGTAAGACTTCCAATTTATTTACAGTATTTAAAATTTACAGATTCATTCAAAGAAAATGTGTTATTATGTAAAATAGTTTTGTGATCGGCAATGCAACTAACTGCGGCTCCATTGGAGAGACACAGGAAGTATTTAATTATTTGCTCATTAATTTATGTATGTATTTTTTATTTATTTACTTTTTTACTAACTGAAGTAAATTGTATTACTGGGTTAGGTTTACTGCTAAATGCTATAAATGTAAATGTACTGGCCCATTACAAAGTGAACATTCCTTGATTTAGCTTCGCATTTTCTTAATTTAGCTTTCTCTTAAAATCAGTTTGTGCTTTCATTTCTGGTTGCTGGGATATTTATTGATGACAGAGTAAAATTTCGGTATGCCTGTGCTCCTGAATAGGAAACTTTTCTCATTACGCTCTCTAAACCTTAATTATCAGAATGAATGACGTATAACATGGCATGCTGTTTCCAGTCCTGCAAGCTTTCTTATTGTTTGCACAGCTTGTTGCATCGTAAAGGACATTTTAATCCCAGTTGATGACTCACCACAAAGTGTGATGTGTAAAGAAAACAGCCACTCAGAAGTTGTACTTGTTCTTTTTTAGTAGTTGTTGTTAACTTTTACGCCTGAGAGAATTTTGTTCAGTTAAGAATAAAGTGCTGAGATCTTCAAAATGAAAAATGTGCTATTACAGCTAAAGGCCCACACACTTGTATTACTCAAGCTGGTGTTCATATTTTCTATAACATTTCTCATATGGAAAGAAAGACTCTATGCTACTGCATTCCTGAAATTATTTTTTGATGTGAATAATTCCTCTTGGCTGATTAAAATTAATGCATAATTAGAGTTTGTGGTCAAAAACATACTTACAGTAAATTACAGTGATGTCACATAGTGATGTTTAAGATCCACAGGTTCAACTTGTGGTGCCCGCAACCCCTCTCAAATGTGGCAGTGGGCGTGGTGGTCTCCGAAGGCTCCAAGAATGTTTTGGTAGGAGCGTGATTGACTTGCACGTTTGTTGCATGGTAACACATTAAATGTTATTCTATATAGTTATGTGTTTTCTTGCACTTAAGACTCCTGAGAGATTTATGACAATGCTCCTTGTGCCCGTGGTGGTTTTGGAATGCTACAATATTCTGATGATTAGAGAATGATTAGTTATCCCAAAAGAGTTAGGGTAGACTACCTGTTAGCTAGCAGACTGTTGGCAAAGTGCTAGTGATACTCACATAAAAGAGTTTTGTGGTTGTTATATTTTGGCATGTATGGCCATTGATAAATAAAGAGAACATGCTACATGCTACATGTTTTTTTCTGACAGTAACAACACTATTGGAAATGTATACATTTCACATTTTTTTAAATTCTCAATATCCTGGTATGTTTTAAGCACATCTGTAAGCCAATTGTACTTTGAATGGTTTGACTACTGTTAAATATAATTCTGCTAATATTATGCAAATTGAAACTTCTGAGAGATTTATGCAAATTGAGAATCTAACTTATCTGTATGTGTCTATAGACATTGAATTCAATTGAAAACATATCCACAATGAACTCTTGATTGAAGACATTTCAATATTACATATTATGTTGTTTGAATCCTGTTCATCAAATAATATTTCACTATTTTAACACATCTGTTTGCCGTTTTGGTCAAGCAAAGCACAAAGTCCTATTGATCTTCACAAGATGGCTGTCCGTGTCATTATGGCGCCTCCATCAGAACCATGTGTTAAAGGCTGTATTTGGTGTTCTCCATCTTGAATAATTGGTAATACATAGTGTTGGGACTTGAATAATTGGTACATGCTGTTAATTATCAATCAGCCTAATTCAACTCATTTTCAAGTGATTTTGTCCCACAGTATACCTCAGGCACTATTTTTCTGATGATTTGTTAAAAGAGCTACTCAGTCTTTCAGGATTACTTTCTGCATGATGGTACCCTTTTACCATATCCCATCAGTTATCAGAGACACATGTAGCAAACCTAAGACTACACTTTAAATTGATTAATTTTGATTAATAAAAACGGGGCACCACCGAATCATTTTATTGACTGGTAGATTCGGAAAGCAGTTAAAAAGGGAACAACAAACTTGATCAGTCTAGGTCTGAATAGTGAATTCAAAGTATATTTCTCGACCTTGTTGAATGAAACTCTCACACACCAAGCGGTAAGTTCAAAAAGGTTTACAAACAAGTTTATTAATTGCAAAACAAGGCAATACCAACAGACTATCTGATGTAATAACGAGTGTATCACAGAGTTAAAATCATAAAATGACGATAAACATGTATATATCACAGTATGGGAAACAGGGAATAATGGCAAGCGTACATATCACAGTAATTAAAAATTAGAAACCAAGATGACTCTATGTAACTTATCGGTCGCGCAATATTTACCAACGAATGTTACTGGTAACCTTAATTACGTTGAACGTGAATAGTATGGTAGAAGCTACTTAGGCGTGGATAAGTCTATGTTGAAGCGTGGTTTTAAGATCAAACGCAAGATTCTAGAATCAGGGACCCTAGATAAGACACACCAAGAGGTACTTGCCTGCCTCTTTGCAGGGGCTCACGCGAAGAAGATGGAACTGAGCCGGGCTTCTGCCTGTCGTCCGAGATTGCATGGAAGAACGGTAGCATTCTCTCTTCCGTTTTGACGCCGACAGTTCGGTGGACCTCGGTATGATCGGCTACCAGCCTTCGGCTTGTGTCGGCATGCGGCCCTTGGAGCCACGGATGTGTCGCGGGCCTCGCTTCGATTCGGCTTCTTCCCTGCGTTGGTAGTCGGGGTCTACCGGATCTAGACTTGCGGGCATATAACTCAGATTTCCACCCTGGCCAGCGGTGAAGGTAGAGTTACAGTGTTCGAGTGCCACGAGCTTCAACAAAAACTTGGAAGACTTGTATGGTACGAGAATGGCAGAGCGTGAAGTAGATCTTGGCTGGCTGGTCTTTCAACTATCTTCTAATTTGGCAATACTGAACTACTTAAGACTGCTTAAAATAAACGCGAAAACTTGAGCAAAAACGAATAAAAAGGCTGACAAAAAGAAAAACTGCAACTTTAAAAGACAAAGAAAAGACTTGAAGAACAAAGAGAACATACAAACACACAAGATTTGAAGCTAGCTCACCACGCGGTCGGACTGCGTTGCTTTTTGAATGTTCTGGCTCGTAGGCGGCCGGAGGCAGGTGCACAAGGAGTTGCCCTGACTCAGCCAATGAGAAGCTGACTCATCAGTAAATCCCTTGTTATCGTGCTTGTGTCTTATTTCACCATGTGAGCCACAGACGTTCTAACTTGGATTAATATATTCCTACATATCTAAAGTGATTAAAAGTATCACATAATAACCAAAAATCCTCAAAATTACAAGTTTAGATGCAGACTTTGTTGTAAGGTTCAGATGATCAAAGGCACCTTGGATTGATAACCTAGAACATCGTTAAATCATTCTAACTACAGCACATGCATTCGCTATTCCTTAAACAAATAATACTACGATCGATACAAGGTGTAGGAAACAGTACATTCTAAATAACAACTTCATTTCTGTTCTTTCATAAACCTGAACTGGTATTAAAACCCGAGCGATCAATGCATATTGATAACCATGCCATCATTTCTATATACCATAATGATCAGCACAACACAACTGGACCGTATTATGTATACAACGGTCACTATACTAAAACATTAACCAAGTAGATATGAAGATACATGACAAATCAGTAACATGCATATACATACGATTATATATTTGTGGGTACGAGAAATATCTCCGATCAACTCTTTATATGAATTAGCTAGACACATATGGGTGTGTTTAGACTTATTATGAAGCAAATATCATGGGTTATCTAATTAGAAGGTTCCGGTGAAGATAATCTGTTCCCAGCAAAGGTTTAAGAGCCAAACTTTAGTAATGTCTCTTAGAACAAAAGCTGATAGTTTCTTGGTGTCGTAAATCTCCAGGGGTGTCTTTTTGGCACCAGGCCGGCTGCGGAAAAAAGTCGTTAATTTTGCAACCGTCAGAGGGAAATTGAGAAAACTGCGTCTGAACGCTGAAACCTGCTTTTAAGGTTGAGACACGAACTTAGTTTATGATAGCCGAGATGTTGAAAGTTGTAGGTCTGTTTAAACAAACCTCCAATTCTGTTGGTTTGAGAAAAAGTCTGTTGATGGAGTCATCCCTTAGTGGGTAAAAGATCCGGTCCAAATGGTGGCCTTTTTGCATTCCGAAATGTCGTAAAGTTTTATGACTTGTGGAGGAGTTAGAAAGAGGGGGTATAGTCAGCTATTGATACAGCTATTACGCTACACACATAATATTTGCATTATATTTTGGCATTTAGCAGACACCTTTTATCCAGAGCGACTGATACAATCTTACAATTGAAGCAATTGTCGGTTAAGGCCCTCACTCAAGGACCTGACAGTGACAGGTGGAATTTGAACCCTGGACCTAAGTCCAAAGACCATTAGACACCGGAACACTTTTGTATAAATGTTATGGCCCTGAATGTTTAATGAAGATGTGATAAGTATTAAAGTGCTGTTGTCAGCTCATAGTGCTGGGACTTGGAATCAGGGCAGAGGGATTTACCAGGACCTGCTTCATTACTGTCACATTCCTGTGAGGCTATACAGCATAATTAATGATTTCATGATGAAATGCATGCATGCATTGCCTGCACCTTTTGCCTTAATAAGTTAATCTACAGCTTTGACCTGCTTTACACTCAAGCAATTTCTGCCGAGTTCTGATTAAAAAGTGAAAATATTTTACAGCCCTAATAGCTGGGGTGTATGAGCATATTATCTGCATGCTTTGTTAATCCTTACTGATTCTGTGCGAAGGCAGTGGGGGTGGCTCTGACAAGTAATGGTCTTTCTATTAGTCACAGGTGGTTTGTACATGCTTTTCCTCATTAATCAACTCCACTTTTAGCAATGCACAAAACTGTTTCAGCAAAATACAGCCTCTCGACTCAATTTCTGCAATATCATGCTATGCTCAACTAGTGTTAGGTTCATCTTTGCCTTTCAGATAGAATTTAATACAGTTATTTAGTGTATGTTTTATTGCACACTTCAAAAGACAATCTATCTGTTTAATACTTGTACAGATAAATGCTATTTTCTAGAGGTGTGGACTCGAGTTACATGACTTGGACTGGAGTGTGACTCAAGCCCCAAAATTGATGACTTTCCTACACAAACCAATTTTTTTTAACATAACTATTATTTTTAAGTGTTAAAATAATATTAAATTGCATATCTCAGCCATTCGTATTCATATGGCACTGGATAGCTGTAATGCTAGGGAGCTGAACTAAAAACATGTCCAGCCTTTCCTGGGAAAACAGAGAGTTTCCTCCCAATATAATAATTGTAAACATAACCATATACTATTATATAATAAAAGGAATATGCATTGAAGGAACTTGTGCGAATTATAGATGGAAAAACTCATTTTAAGTTTTGTAGAATTGAATTCCACCTTCATATACAGTATGCCTCCCGGTGGTTTGGTACACTGCCTTCTGAACACAGTCTGTGGTGAGTGTCTGGAAGTGTGTAAGTTCTGGCTGATCTTCAATAAGGAGCTAATATGCAATGGTTAACTTAAAACTACACTGCTCACTTAAACAACACAATGTAACTCCAAGTAAATCAAACCTCTGTGAAATCAAACTGTCCACTTAGGAAGCAATACTGATTGACAATCAATTTCACATGCTGTTGTGCAAATGGAATAGACAACAGGTGGAAATTATTGGCAATTATCAAGACACAATCAATAAAGCAGTGGTTCTGCAGGTGGAGACCACAGACCACTTCTCAGTACCTATGCTTTCTGGCTGATGTTTTGGTCACTTTTGAATGTTGGTGGTGCTTTCACACTCGTGATAGCATGAGACGAACTCTACAACCCACAAGTGGCTCAGGTAGTGCAGCTCATCCATGATGGCACATCAATGCGAGCTTTGGCAAGAAGGTTTGCTGTGTCTGTCAGCGTAGTGTCCAGAGGCTGGAGGCGCTACCAGGAGACAGGCCAGTACACCAGGAGACGTGGAGGAGGCCGTAGGAGGGCAACAACCCAGCAGCAGGACCGCGACCTCCGCCTTTGTGCAAGGAGGAACAGGAGGAGCACTGCCAGAGCCCTGCAAAATGACCTCCAGTAGGCCACAAATGTGCATGTGTCTGCACAAACGGTTAAAAACCGACTCCATGAGGATGGTATGAGGGCCCAACGTCCACAGATGGGGGTTGTGTGCTCACAACCCAACACCGTGCAGGACGCTTGGCATTTGCCAGAGAACACCAGGATTGGCAAATTCGCCACTGGTGCCCTGTGCTCTTCACAGATGAGAGTAGGTTCACACTGAGCACATGTGACAGACGTGACAGAGTCTGGAGACGCCGTGGAGAGCGATCTGCTGCCTGCAACATCCTTCAGCATGACCGGTTTGGCAGTGGTTCAGTAATGGTGTGGGGTGGCATTTCTTTGGAGGGCACAGCCATCCATGTGCTCGCCAGAGGTAACCTGACTGTCATTAGGTACCGAGATGAGATCCTCAGACCCCTTGTGAGACCATATGCTGGTGTGGTTGGCCCTGGGTTCCTCCTAATGCAGGACAATGCTAGACCTCATGTGGCTGGAGTGTGTCAGCAGTTCCTGCAAGATGAAGGCATTGAAGCTATGGACTGGCCCGCCCGTTCCCCAGACCTGAATCCGATCGAGCACATCTGGGACATCATGTCTCGCTCCATTCACCAACGTCACATTACACCACAGACTGTTCAGGAGTTGGCGGATGCTTTAGTCCAGGTCTGGAAGGAGATCCCTCAAGAGACCATCCGCCACCTCATCAGGAGCATGCCCAGGCGTTGTAGGGAGGTCATACAGGCACGTGGAGGCCACACACACAATACTGAGCCTCATTTTGACTTGTTTTAAGGACATTACATCAAAGTTGGATCAGCCTGTAGTGTGTTTTTCCAGGCCTCCATTGGTTAATAAATTTGATTTCCATTGATGATTTTTGTGTGATTTTGTTGTCAGCACATTCAACTTTGTACAGAACAAAGTATTCAATGAGAATATTTCATTCATTCAGATCTAGGATGTGTTATTTGAGTGCTCCCTTTATTTTTTTGAGCAGTGTAAGAACTTTGCTTACCTTCTACCACTCAATAGAATAAAAACACATTTAAAATTGTAACCTGACTGTATTTTGTTTGCTCCATTACCTTGCGGTTGAATGTTGAGCATCTTCTAATATGTAACTAAGTAACCCACTGAATTTTAGACCAATTTTTTTGAAAAACGTGTCTTATTATTATTATTATTATTTATTATTTTTTTCAGGAATTAAGTGCTTATGGAAATGTTTCATAATTGTGTCATTAGGCAAAGGCACCAAAGAGAACAGAGCTGAGCACAGAAAGACAGGGAGTCTAAGCCTTTGTATCAGTGCGATAAAGAGCTCTCTTATTTAGACTCTGGGTGCAAGTATGAGTACGTTGTGAACTCATCTAACAGACTCTTAATTAAGAAGCATCAGATGGTTTCAGTATGAATTTGCACTGTAGTCATTAAATATGTGGTACTGTTCTAATCTCAGAGTCTTCTACATTAGCTTTACAAGTAACTATTTTGAGCTTTCAGTATTGTTATAAAAGCAAAGGTATACTTCAATGAATAACCAATCTAAATCAAACCAATTGTTCTTCAGAAATATTTACTTATTGTAGTTTTATTTAAAAACATTAAACACACCAAAACAACCCCATTTTGCATGTGTTGCCTTGAATAGAACCTGAAGTTTAAGACTTGGGACTTGACTTGAGACTTGCCCATACTGATTTGGGACTTGACTCAGAAATTGAGTTTCAAGTTTTGAGACTTATTTGCTACTTGCAACTTTGTGACTTGTTCCAACCTCTGCTATTTTCTGTTGCAATGATCTGAACTCACATTGCTTTCTTATTTTCAGAGAACCTATAGACCAATATTATAATTACTTGTTACAATTAATTCATTAAATGTAAATATTTTTACAACTATGAGCAAGAAATTTATTCTAAGATTTGTGAGTTGTGAGGCGCAGGGGCCAAAGGCATTAAAGTGGAAGGTGCTGGGGCCACAGATGTTGAAGCAGGAGGCACAAGGGTCACAGGCATTGAGTTGGAGCAGAAATTGGAGACAATGCTGGACCAGAGGCTTGAGAAATGGTCACCGGGTAAAAAAGGTAAGTGGAGTGGATAATTTTTGCCTTTCGCCTCAACAGCAGCTTCGCTGACTCTGTCTAAGCCTAGTGTGAATGCCGATACTGGTGAATGATATGACACCTGACTAGGCTCAGGGACATTCTTACATACCTGATTCAGCAGATGTTTCGAATTGGGCAATCATTGCCCCAAAAGACCGGCGTCTGCATGCCATTATTAGGAGTCCTGCTCCCTACGCTAGAGGGTAGTGTTGACTTGCTGTTTGGCTTGGGCAGGTTTGCTGCAATCACACAAGTGCCAACCCTCATTTGGCATCATGCGTGTTAGTGGTGACACTTGTGGGCGAGGCTATTTAAAGGCACCTTTGAGTCCAGACAGGTGTCGTATCCTTATCCATGTTCTCAGTCGCTCTCAGAGCTGTGCTTTGCACACGGGCAGTTGGAAGTTTTTTAAAAACAGGGGGTGTGGCACGTCCTGATTACATTTGCTCCTGACACTAGAGATCGAGTGTTCGAGGCTAGAGTCCCGCATTGATCGCGGACCTGTCCCTTCATTTTTTGTTCTGGGTATTTATCCATATCTTTTGGTTCACAATTTCCATCTGGAGCTAACTGCATTTGGGTCCTAAAACCCTTTATATTTTCACCTCTGTCTAATTATGGCTGATCGTAACAGAATGATACTACCAGTAATTGGACCCAGCGTTAGCTCCTGGACCTCCAATATGGAGGTCCCCACTTTCCATAAGCAGAGTTCTTCCCCACTACCCAGGTCCCATTTAGCTCTTGGGGTCCGTTCAGTTGCCTTGGTTCAGGCATGGCCCAGCTTTGGCAACCTGACCTTTCAGAGCTGCCCAGTCCCCGCCATAGAAGGCATCGGTGCCCTGCACGGTATAAGCGCGAACTGCTGGCTCCAGCTGTTTACCAGGAGACAGGTTTTGACCCCACTGAAGGTAACAACCCTCCCAGGTTGGAGCGTCCCCTCCAAACCAGGCCTCAGCGACCTTGGCCGCCCTGTGTGTTTAATGTGACCGAGTATGTGGAGGAGTTCTGTGTTGCGGCCACAGAGAGCGGATTTGATGACTTGCTGCTCATGGCCATGTTTGAGATGCTCCTTGACGATTAGCTGGATAGTGAGCTTGTGCCTTTCCTGGCTGCTCTGTGTGATCCGCCATTTGCACAGATGCGCAGCAACGATCCAGAGCCAGGAAGTCGGAGGTCGTTCTTCCAGCCATTGCCCTCGTTCACAAGCCCTTCCAACTCGCCCTTCCAACCTGAGCCCGCCACGCCCATTAGCTCCATACCTGAGCAACTAGTGCCGACCAGCTCCATATCTGAGCTCGCCGCCCAGCTCCGTACCTGATCTTGCCATGCTCATTAGCTCCGTACTTGTGCAGCTAGCGCTGCCTAGCTCCGTACCAGAGCTCGCCATGTCCATTAGCTGGGCTGCATACTCCCCCCAAGAGCAATCAGGGAATTGGGCTTCCCCGATATTCGGTTTTGTTTTACACCTATCTGGGAATTGGGCTTCCCCCGTATTCAGTTTTGTTTTATGCCCAGTTTAATTTTACACCTCATAATCGCGTCCGTGTTCCGCTCCGATAGTCTTTGTGGCTGTGGTTTGCTTCATGTGTCCATCATCCGCGCTCCCCCAGGGGTGGAGCTATACCCAACAAGTACAAAGAAAAAGGTTGGCGCAAGTCTCCTGGCTGGGCGAACAGACGTCAGTGACCTTGGCACATAGCTCAATGAATGTAACTGTGGTGCAGGAGTCGGCACTAATAGCTGTGGAGAATGGGTCAGCGCTAACGACCACGGCGCAGGGGTTGGCGGTAGTGACCGTGGCGCAGGGGTCGGCGGTAGTGAACACAGCGCAGAGGTCAGTACAAATGACCGTGGTGCAGGGGTCGGCAGTAGAACCTTTCCAAAATATGTATTGGTCATTTGCTGTCTCTAATGTGTCTCAGTGTGTGTGTGTGTGTGTGTGTGTGTGTGTGTGTGTGTCTGTGTGTTTGGTTACATATTATTATGATGACCAAGTGTCTAAAACATTAATTAAAGAAGAATTTGTGTATGTGCTGGTGTGTGTTTGTGCATGTGTCCTGCAATGGGTGCCTAGGGCCTGGCGCCCTAAGACCCTGAACTGGATGAAGCTGGTATGAAAATGAATGATTGGAGTAACAGCTTCACCGAAACAATTATTATCTGTATTATCTGCATGGTGGCATAGTGCATAGTGCTGTCACCTCACAACTCCAGAGACATAGGTTTGATTGTATGGAGTTTGCTTGTTCTGCCAGTGCTTGCATGAGTTTCCTCTGGGTGCTCCACTTTCATCCCACATTCCAAAAACATTCATTAGGTCAACTGATCTCTCTAAAGTGTCCTAGTTTGAGTGATTAAGAGAGTGTGTGAGAGTGTGTGTGTGTGTGTGTGTGCTGAAATGGACTGGTGTCTTGAGCTGCCAGTCTCTGACACCCCTACACCCCCTGCCCTTAAATTGGCTTATGTAGGTATGGAAAATTGACTTTGTTGTCTAGTTTTAAAATGTATTACACAAGCACAACAAAAAGCATTTTCATTGGGTAATTCTTGACTGATCTCACAATGATAACAACAAAAAAGGCCCCTTCCCTCTTTTAAACATGTAGTGGAAAAATGCAATTAAAGGCCAATCTCATGTAATTTGACACTTTTCTGGAACTGGGCTTCATTGTCCATTTTCCTTTCACAAGCAAACTGCAGACTTTTCTCTACTGTTCCTCCTCATAAAACATGACAGGTGCTAGATTTGGCACACAGCTCACCCGTGTTGCCTGGCCAATTCTACACATTTCAACCTGTGATAGATAGCTCATCATTTGAAATAACCATAGCGAATGCTCTTGTTAGACATGTGACTATTTAGGCAGGATTAAGAAATGTCAGCTTTTGCATGGCACAGCATCTTCAAACACCACAGCCAGCTGCTTTGTTAAGATAAAGTACTGTATGCCAGCATAACACTGTATCACTACTCACTACTACTTAAAACACCCTTCACATAATATTAATGGTCTAAATTGTCTTTTAATTTCCTCCAACCATTCAGACTGCATATTAGCGCTGCTGAAACACCAAATATTGAATCCTGACAAAAAAATATAAGCAGGACAGACACAGACTCTGGAACTATATTACCAACTCGATTCATTTTGGAAATAATCAACATGTGCTGGGAAAAAATATATATCTGTACTACACACTCACCAGGTGAAGTGGGTGGAAAGTGAATACATGACTATGTACCAGGAAGGCTACTTAAATGCAACACATTTACCAGATTATTGGGCAGAATAACAAAAAACACACAAAGTCAAAGTCATATTTAGTTCTATAGTGCTTTCATAATGAAGTATTGTCTAAATTGTGTCTTCTATTATCTAAGCCCAGTCACAAATTGAGCAAAACTAGCATGACAGTGACAAGGAATTACTCTAAATGTAATATTAAACTAAGTTATGTAACTAAAGCAAGAATTAAACAATTTTTTTAGTAATAGTTTAAATAAACAGAAGCAATATGAATATTACCAGACATGACATATTTAAATATAAATATTATTAATATTTCTCTATTGAATTCCTTTGACTGGAACTAAGGGGCCGAGCCCAAACCCTTAAACTAAACCTCACTCAATAACCCCCCACCAACCTTTACACTTAGCAAAATGCAGTCAGCCAAGTACCGATCTCCTGGCAACCGCCAAACAAAGACTCATCCATCAGATTGTCAGATGGAGAAGTATGATTTGTCACTCCAGAGAACATTTCTCCACTGCTCTAGAGTCCAATGGTGGCATGCTTTACACCGCTGCATCCGACACTTTGCATTGCGCTTGGTGATGTAAGGCTTGGATGCAGCTGCTCAACCATGGAAACCCAATCCATTAAGCTCTCTACGCACTGTTCTTGAGCTAATCTGAAGGCCACATGAGGTTTGGAGGTCTGTAGCGATTGACTCTGCAGAAAATTGCCGACCTCTGCGCACAACGCACCTCAGCATCCGCTGACCACACTCTGACATTTTATATGTCTTACCACTTCGTGGCTGAGTTGCTGTCATTCCCAATTGATTCCACTTTGTTATATTACCACTGACAGTTGACTGTGGATTCTTTAGTGGCGAGGAATTTCACGACTGGACATGTTGCACAGGTGGCATCCTATCACAATACCACGCAGGAGCTAAGCTAACCCATTCTTTCACAAATGTTTGTAGAAGCAGTCTGCATTCCTAGGTGCTTGATTTTATACACCTGTGGCCATGGAAGTGACTGGAAAAACTGAATTCAATTATTTGGATAGGTGAGTGAATACAATACAGTATAGCGTATGTATACTGTACAGTGGTGCTTGAAAGTTTATGAACCCTTTAGAATTGTCTACATTTCTGCATAAATATGACCTAAAACATCATCAGATTTTCACACAATTCCTAAATGTAGATAAAGAGAACCCATTTAAACAAATGAGACAAATATTATACTTAGTCATTTATTTATTGAGGAAAATGATCCAATATTACATATTAGTAAGTGGCAAAAGTATGTGAACCTTTGCTTTCAGTATCTGGTGTGACCCCCCCGTGCAGCAATAACTGCAACTAAACATTTCCTGTAACTGTTGATCAGTCCTGCACACCGGCTTGGAGGAATTTTAGCCTATTCCTCCATACAGAACAGCTTCAGCTCTGGGATGTTGCTGGGTTTCCTCACATTAACTGCTCACTTCAGGTCCTTCCACAACATTTCGATTGGATTATGGTCAGGACTTTGACTTGGCCATTACAAAACATTAATTTTAACCATTCTTTAACCATTCTTTGTAGAACGACTTGTGTGCTTAGAGTCGTTGTCTTGCTGCATGACCCACCTTCTCTTGAGATTCAGTTCATGAACAGATGTCCTGACATTTTCCTTTAGAATTCTCTGATATAATTCAGAATCCATTTTTCCATCAATGATGGCAAGCTGTCCTGGCCCAGATGCAGCAAAACAAGCCCAAACCATGATACTACCACCACCATGTTTCACAGATGGGATAAGGTTCTTATGCTGAAAGTCACAGTGACAGTGTTTTCTTTTCTCCAAACCTAACGCTTTTCTTTTAAACCAAAAAAGTTCTTTTTTGGCCTCATCCATCCACAAAACCTTTTTCCAATAGCCTTTTGGCTTGTCCATGTGATTTATAGCAAGCTGCAGACGAGCAGCAATGTTCTTTTTGGAGAGCAGTGGCTTTCTCGTTGCAACCCTGCCATGCACACCATTGTTGTTGAGTGTTCTTCTGATGGTGGATTCATGAACATTAATATTAGCCAATGTGAGAGACGCGATCAGTTGCTTAGAAGTTACCCTGGGGTCCCTTGTGACCTTGCCATCTATTACACGCCTTGCTCTTGGAGTGATTTTTGCTGGTCAACCACTCCTGGGGAGGGTAACAATGGTCTTGAATTTCCTTCACTGGATTGGTGGAGTCCAAACTCTTTAGAGATGGTTCTGTAACCTTTTCCAGTCTGATGAGCATCAACAACTCTTTTTATGAGGTTCTCAGAAATCTCCTTTGTTCGTGCCATGGTACACTTCCACAAACGTGTGTTGTGAAGAGCAGACTTTGATAGATCTCTGTTCTTTAAATAAAACAGGGTGCCCACTCACACCTGATTGTCATTGAAAACACCTGACACTAATTTCACTTTCAAATGAATTGCTAATCCTAGAGGTTCACATACTTTTGCCACACACTAAAATGTAATATTGGATCATTTTCCTCAATAAATAAATGACCAAGTATATTTTTGTCTAATTTGTTTTACTGGGTTCTTTTTATTTACTTTTAGGTCTTGTGTGAAAATCTGATGATGTTTTAGGTCATATTTATGCAGAAATATACAAAATTCTAAAGGATTCATAAACTTTCAAGTCCCACTGTATGCCCCCCAGAAAGAAGTACTTGGTACTTACTATCCCCTCTCAAAGTCAGCGAGTGGACGGTTGGTGAAGCATGCATATACACAAAGGGCATATAGTGATTTTACAGAAAAACCTAAAAATAAAGGTACTAATAAGAGCTCTTTGCCACTCACTATAACGTTTGATCTCAAGGAGAAACGTGATAAACATTTACAAAAAAACCACACCTTAATCTAACTAAAGTCACAAAATATTCTCAAGCTAAAATCTCTTTGCATGCATTTATATTCTCTATTAAGGAATCATGTAAATCATGCTAAGTTTTACTATTGGGAAAAGACAGTGTGGAACACATCATTTGTTGCTCATCATTCTGAGATTGACATATTGTGAAAATATTAGAAAAATGAGATTAAACAATTAAAATTGCTGCAGTGATCTAGATACAATTCAAAAACTGAAATGAAGCTTAACATAAGCTGAAGACAATTTAAAATAAAGTTGGAGAAGGAGTAGGGAGAAACACTTGTTGCAGATCACACAGCTCTGATGACTTTGATACAGAATCTGGATATGCAGGTTCTGATGAAACAGAGCTTCCAGAAGTCAAATCAACACATCTAGTAGTTAAGATAAGATGTTATACATCACATAGGAGACAGAGGTGTTAAAATTGCAGTGCTTACTACTGAGTCAGGAAGTACACCTAAAACTGGGAATACTCACAGTAAGGATAATTATACTGGTGGTAAAAGCACAGAGAACTGTCAGTATTTTGGTAAAGCTGGACATTGGGAGTACAAGAAAAAGTAGTATGATAAGAGACAAGGTCACCATCAAGCAACCTTTGTTTAAGATTGCAACCTTGGTCTAGCGTGTGGCTGGAACCACATACATAGTGCAGTCTAAACCTATTCAAATTCAATGTGAACCAGATTCATATGATTCAAATTGGGATGGACCACATCATGTGTTGTTTACTACTTGTTCTACAGCAAAGTGACTGGATTACTTCACTTGAATTAATTTACTCCTGCATTTCAGGACTCCAGCACATTCCAAAAAACATTTGGGACAATGGCAATTTAGGGCTAGTAATGAAATAAAAAATAAACAATGATGTGATTTTAGACATGTGATTGTAATCATGATTAGGTACAAAAGCAGTATCCACGAAAGGCTGAAAGGAATTTTCACATTTCTCCATCTACTATGCAAAATCCAAAAATCCGATCTCTCAGGTGGCACTGCATCAAGATCTGTCATTCATCAATAGCTTATATAACCACATGGGCAAGAGATTACTTTGGCAAACATTGGCAAGCACTATAATATGGAGTTACATTCACAAATGCCACTTAAAAATTAACTGTGCAAAAAGAAACCTTATGTTAACTATGTCCTGAAGCAGTGCCAACTTCTCTGGGCTCAGACAGAGTGGCCAGACAGAAGCCTCTACTGGGTAAAAGACACAAAAGCCTGCCTGGATTTTGCAAAGAAACATCTAAAATCTCTCAGACTGTAAGAAACGAGATTCTCTGATGAAGTCACTCTGGCCATCCTGAAAGCCCAGATAGATGGAGAATAGCAGTGATGGTTGACCAGAGCTAAATTTAAACTGTCATACCACATTGTCTGAGTACTTATGTCCATGGAAAAGTTTAGTTTATTCTTTTTGATAACTAACAAAAAAAATTTAATTATGTTTTCACTTCCTCATCTTAGGGTATTGAACACAGAATGACCTGAATTTTGTTTTAAATTAGCGGAAATTCAATTGCACTAATAGATTGAGTTTTCTTGCAATGGCATAATATATTTTATATAAATATATAAATATATATATATATTCTATGAACTAATAGAATTTTATACTCCAGGAATTATTTATATTCCTAGAATTTAAATACTACCACCAGATATTTTTCTGATGCCATTTGAGAAATCACTCAATTAATGATGGCAATGGCAGTACAGGTAATGGCTAAGGCATTTATGTACAGCAGTCACTATACCTACCACAAATTGTAACTCTTCAGTTCTGTATAAAAATACCAACTGGGGTAATAGTACCATGTGGTGTTGGTGGCATCATTCAGTCTTAACCACATTTAATAACACATATTGTATTTATGGTAATAACACATACTGGGTTCTTGTGAACATCTAGGAAGAAACTTGCTACTCGGGATACTCCCTGTCGCCAACCTGAGTCATTTCTCTTTAGCCTTTGAGAAAGTAACTAATTAAGTTATGAAGCGGGGGCGAATCCAGACAATTTATACATCAGGGGCTTAGGGCAAAGGTCCAGGACAATGCTCACATTGAAAGATTTATTTTGCCATTTACAGCAGCTATATAAACAATTTTCCAAGCCATCTAAGACAACAGAATGCCTAAACAAATCTGTACATCATTTGCACAAAACATGATAGTTGCTCATTTTGAAAAGCAAAATAGGCCTGTGGATGTTACATCCTTTTGTGTATAACTGTTTTTCAACTGTCTATCATTCTGAAACCCTTGCACAACAAATGTTAACGATGACTAATTTTAATTTCTACCACCTAAAACAAGGCACAAATTGGCTGAGATTCACTTTAAATCAATAGGGTACAAATTATGGTAGCTACTTTTGTTATGTTTTGTTGGAGAATGAAATAATGACAACTAAATGTGGTCTTCAAAAGTCTCAAAATGGAACAGTATACCAGGAGAAGAATATTTACCCTTTAATTTGTATTATATAAAATTCCTTTACATAATAGGAAAGTATAAAGAATTATTAAAAACAACAAACACAGCACATACTTATTTCAGTCTACTCTTTTTGTTCTTCTTTCTTCCTCTTCTCTAGTCCATTCATGCCTGGAAATGTTCCCTACTGAAAGACAAAATATAAAACAAAACAATTGAGTCATGATCATAACATTAAGATCCAAAAATGCTTCAGTGTATTTTATCTTCTTACTTCTGATCCTGGCACCTCTGCTGTCCTTTCTTTCTCTGTTTTCCACTCCATTTTAGTACATTTTCATCTGTTGTCACTCGTTCTCTTTATTTATTTACCCACTTTCTCCATTAGTGGTCACATTTAATTCTTTCTCTCTCCTACATCATTTTACTGACTTTGTGTCATTCTCCCCTTTCTTCCCTCTCCTACCTTATCAAACGCAAACTTTTCATTTCTGTCCTGTTGTAACCAATTCCTCAGTTCTCTCCTCCTGAGTCCTCATCACACATTTTTGGTTCTCAACACTTAACTTCTGCTTTGTACTCCTTTCTCACTCCCCTCATCATCTCTCCTCTTCGGCTGCACAGGGTTTTTCTGACTCTACATTATAGACATAGTTTTTCTCCTGTATACTCTTTCAGTCATTTTTGGATGTTTTCACAGTTTTCTCCATTGTTCTCCTCTGTCCTTCATGTAGTATATGTCCTCCTCCCTCCCTTTTTATTTTCTTCACTTTCTTTTGTTCTGCACATCATTCATAATTGGAAAATGACAAACTTTAAATTAAACAAATAATTATATACATTTAAAAAGCCCTTCTAAATATTGCACTAGTATATGTAACTGCTCAAGTAGCTAGTATTAAGAATCTCTTTCGAATCCACTTCTTTTCTTCTTTGCTCACCCTCCACTCATTCTTACCCTATGTGCACTCTACTCTTTATATTCTCCTTTCCAACTGGTGTCCCTCTATCCTTTCTCTCCCACTCCCTCTCAATTTTCCAACCTATTGTTGCAGGGGCAGGGAGTTGTTTTCTTTTTTTCTGCTTTTGTGGAGACAGGATAAAGCTGTACCAGTTCGTTTGAGTAAATCTGGCAAAGACATTGTCAGGATTTAAACTATCCAGATTTTCTTTTTCAACTGAGACGATGACTACTTCACCGAACCTTTCTTGGTTCATGGTGCTCCTTAACCATAAGTGAAGACCGCACAAATCACTGAAGAAACATTCAAAACTGCAGCTGCTGACTGGAATAGTCAGTTCCTCTTGTAAGACAGCCTTCGGGCTGGGAAACATCCTCATCCAGCATTCAGAACACAGTGATTGTGTCAGGGATTGCCTCTTTCTTCATCCTTATCTTAATGAAGCTTTTAGTCACCATGAGTTCTTCTGGCTTCAGTTGAATCTTGTGGTAGACCGCGAAGCTTTTGAGAACTTCTTCATAAAGAAAGGTGTCTGTGGCATAAGGCGAGCTTAGGATGTGTGCCTAGCAGTGCACATACACTGCTATAGGGAGCTGCTTTCTGAAGCGGAATTGGACACCTCCTACAGATCCACTCATGACAGGTGCACCATCATACTCTTGTAAAAAATACATCAAATCACACAAGTTCTGTAGCTATAACATTTCTTATATGGCATCTTCAAAAGACTGTGCATCAAAGACATAAAGCTTCCATAGCCCAAGAAAACACTCTTTCACTTGTGTGACAGAATGTACACAGATCAGAAACTGCTCTATAGCTTCATCTGCTATCATCGAGATCTTCATTTGCTTAATGGTGCTTTCTGTGATTTCTTGATAAATGCTTATTATCATTTTGCTTATTATCAGCTCTGCCAGCAAGTTACAGTGGACATGTTGATGGAGAGCACCTTTCTCCCTGAAGGTATCCAAAGCTCTCTTCTGAATTGAAAATGCAGTGGTACTGAGGGGATCTTTATTGGTGCAAATGTTCTGCTTTCCACACAGTTGATATTAGAAGCAGAATTCAGAGTTTCTGACTACAGAGTACTCCAATCATTTAAACTGCACAAACCAACTCTTGTTAAATGCTCTTTGCTGAGCTCCAAACTGCCTGAAGAGGTATAGTGAGAGAAGCACCTTCTTTCCCTAGCTCACCAACTGCCGTTCCACATGCTGTTAGATGCTGTGCCTGTACTTCTTCTACCTTGACTTTCCACGTGTGGTGACAAAATAAAAAAGTACCCTAAAAGTACATTATACTGTATATAAATGTATATATAAACACATATACTCATTGAAAAAAAACAACACCAAGAATTAGGATTGAATGAACTTTATATGTGTGAATGTACTGATTATATGTAAGTGATGACTGATATGATGACAAATGATGAATATGATGAAATGATTAATACGATGTAAATGAATGAAAGGACAAGTTTATTGGGGAAAACTGTACAATTGAAAGCCTGTTGGGCCGCCTCTAGACTGGATACAAAATGAGATATGACTGGCATATACGTAAACAGGTTAAACAGTATGACATCCGTCAGCACATTTGCCCATTAGATTCTGCAGCTGGCCTTGTAGATCTTAGTAGGTTGCCGAAGCTTGTGTCCCGACTGGTCCTATAAATGTTTGGTTGGCGATAACCACAAGGCCTCCATATTTGAACCTGACTGTCATCGGATCTCAAAAAGAACCCGGATTCATCACTAAAGACAATACGGTTCCAGTCCATAGCAGCCCAGGTTTCTTGTTCATGACACCACTGCAAACAAAGGTGACGGTGGATGGCTATCAGTGGCAGGATACATAATGTGTGCCATAAAAATTTAATTAATAATTTCCTTATGCTGAACACTTGGAGACAGGGGTGTGTAACGAAGGTGTCTGGATGATGGAGAACAAAACTGTGAGAGCTGCTCATGCTTGTCAGAAGATCAAATGATCTTCTCTACGAGTGGTCTGTGTGGGTTGTCCAGAGCTTGTTCACCATACATTCCCACCCTCACTGCTCCCAACACCTAACAGCTAGGTCAGAATTTGTAGAAACTACCATCCTGCCCCTCTATTTTGTCAATTAGTGTAAAGTGAAATATTCACAGTCACACAAAAACAACTGTTTATTTTCAGGGTACCAGCAGGGTTGTGCAGAGTTGCAGTGCTAGAAATATATAAACAGAATTATTCATTTTAATATTACATAGCATTAATAAATAGCTATAATATAAGTTTGCTTGACTTAGTATTAACAGCGTAACTTTAACTAACTTATTGTCAAATTCATGACGTTCAAACTATTTTAAATAACATTACATCTGTGAAATGCTATTCACTGTTTCTTAGTTTTACAGGGTGGCACGGTGGGTTGGTGGGTAGCATTGTCACCTCACAGCAAGAAGGTCCTGGGTTTGATCCCGGGTGTGCAATCTCCATTACCTCCCCATGTTTATGTGGATTTACTCCAGGTAGTCCAGTTTCCACCCAGAGTTCAAATAAATACTTACATTAGGTTAATTGATTATGCTAAACTGGCCCCAATCTGAATATATATATATATGTGTGTGTGTGTGTGTTTCGATATAACCTTGAGAGTTGATGTAATCTTATGTCTGTCGTTGAATGGCATTTGATGCTGCAGAGCAATGTTAAATAAACAAACATTGTTTTACATTTATTTTGTTATAACATCTAAAGGAACACAAATGTTTATTTTAATTGGTCAGAGTATCATTGGTAGGTCGCAATGGCAGAGTCAGAGGCACATCTCACAAGCCCCAATGCAGCATCTACTGTACACATTAAAATCAACTAACATTAACCAGAGCTCTATCCCAAGGGTTCTGACATTAGTCAGCAAGCTAACTGCAGCTTTAGGGCAATAATTTTGTCAGTCCAGTCAGACATAGTGAAAGGAAATGACACACATCTTTTAAAACTTTATTATATGCAAAAGATTTGGGGTTTTTGAGAAAACATCCAGTGCTTGAGCTTCATAAGTCACTCCCCCAACTCCTCTGTGTAGTCTGTGAATGTAATTTCCGTTAAATGGATATGTCTAATTGTCTGCTTTTAGGATGTGTGAAAATCGGATGATACTTTTGGTCATATTTGTGTAGAACTACAGAAAATAGAAAAGGATTCACAAATTTTTAAGCATCACTGTATAATCACTGATAGGGCATGAAATAAATGGAAGTGCTCACTAATGTGGAAAGCAATGGATACAGTGGAAAAGTAGGCAAAAGTATGAAAAAAGAAGGGGAAGATGAGGCAAAGGTGCCACACAGGATTAACAATATCAATATCAGGGCAAAACAGGACTAACACAACAGGAAGAAATAAACCAGGATATACTCATAAAGGCAATGGTATCAATATCTGCAAGACAATGGAGAGCTAAGTATGGTATCCTGCAACAAGTTTTCACATTGCAGCAGATAGATCCTGATCCCATCACACCAGCAGCTGTGGCAGTGTGTCACTCCACAGCAAATGCTTTGAAAAAGATTACACAGCAAAAGACTGAAGCACTCAAAACCCTCCATACCATTGATCCCAAACAGAACCTGGATTTGTTGCAAAAGACAATATGGCTCCAGTCCGTATCATTCCAGTTACTCATTCACAATGCCACTGCAATCGAAGGTGGAGGTGACTGGCTGTCAATGGCAGGACACACAATAAGTGTTGTGAGAACAAATTTCCTGGTAGACAGCAAAACTGTGGTAACTGCTAAATGATCCACTCTACTGGTGGTCTGTCTGGGCAGTCCGGAGCCTGTTCACCATGTGTGGTTGCTGTAACTGAATCACTGCTCCCAATACCTCCTAACAACTAAGTCAGAATGGTCTAGATGGTGGGCAATTCATCGCAACGATCATCCTGCTTGTCTTAGTCCAATGATGCGTCCCCTCTCAAGGTCTGGGAAGAATGTCTTTCAGTGTGTCGTAGAGGCATGTTTGGCATCCAACAATCTCTCTCCAAGAGGTACACTATCCAAAAGTAGCCTCTGACTTTGTATAGAGACTTTGTATAGAGTAGCGTGGGAAGCACCTTTGGTGTTGGTCTGGTGGCAAGACCCAGTGTCCAATCAGACCACACCTATAATCAGTTATATATCTGTCTGAGACATGATTGCATTCAGAGTTTTGCAGCAAAATGAGATTTCTATGTGTTTTTTGTCAATGAGTATATGGAAGTCCTTATTTCAAGAACATTTTAAATTGTTTTATTTCTGAAAGTTCCTGTATTTAAATGACAAACAAACATTCACAGCAACTACAAAACATATAGGGTGGGACAGTGGCTCAGGGGTGAAGTTAAACAAACCCAACAAACAAACATATGGTGTCTGCTATGTGTGAGTACCCTTCTGCATATGAGGTGATATGTGATTGTGATATGGGATGTGATTGATACTGATATGTGATTAAAGAATATACAATTCTAATTTTAAGATGTTACTGTTTTAAAAGCTTTTAGATAGGGCCCATGCAAGTCCATATGTCAGATGATGCCAGGTGTATTATGTATTGTGTATTTATTAAATTAGTTTTGAATAATACCTGTTATTAAACTGCTTTTAGTTATATTCACAGTATTCCTGTAACACCATAAAGCAATGTATGCAAGGGACATAGTCTGGGTCAAACAGTTATGTATGGGCTACATGTTTCAGAAGCACACTTGAAGAGATGCATATGACATTTTTAATGAATATTTTATTTATACTTATAAATACGTATCTTTAATTTCTTGTTTAAAATGTGTCATTTCGATAAAGCAGTGATTATTACAACCATATACTGTACAGACAAGGCTATGTTATAGATTTCACTGAAATTTTGTTTCTAAAAAGTAACCTGATGAAATGTCAAACTCATAAAGTTTGTTTGGATAGCTATGCAGAGATGAATGTGGATGAATAGTGCTGCTAGATGATTGAGGTGCCAATAAACCGCGTGTTGTGTATGTTAGCATGGGAAAAAGGGAAAAACAGTTAGTGACAACTTTGCAGTAACTGACAGATCATGTCAGTTCTGGTAAATGTGTCAGACAGAGCACAATCTGAAGCCAAAGATAGTAATTAGTTGAACATACTGTGTGGAAAGGTTAATTTATGACAAATTAGCGAATGTTATAGACTTCTCAAGAGCTTATTTTCTTTTATCACTTACTCACAATGTATCTCATAATTTATCAACACCTTGAGTCTCATTCTTGTGAAGTTGAGATTTTCTTTCCCCACACCCCTTTTTTCTGAGATTTCACCACATTGTTCTGCTATTATCAACACAATTGTTTAATTATGTCCCAAATCTGGAGAAGATGCAAATATATGTAACATATTACAGAAGCCAAGGTGACTGAAAACGTTTCGTCTCCATGTTGATTTACAGGAGAGCACAACATGAATAGTAGCATGTACAAAGGCTTCAGATTCTATATTGGGCCTTTACACTACGCTCCAAGCTTACTGTTTCCACAGCAACGTGACAGTTCAAACTCAGGCTATATGTAGTCTTGCACGCATTCTGCTCAGTCCAGACCAAAAAAGCATTGGTCAGTTATGAAAGACTCTTTCAAAATCTTCATTATATCTTAAAAGATGTGCATCTCAAGCACTCATGTCGTCATGTCAGATTGCAGCTAATCCTCAGAATAAAACGCAAGCATTTCATGAACGAGTCTCCACGATAGTGCTCTGGCACTCAGTGTGAAAGCTGTTGTAAGCATAAGTAATGCATCATGCAGTAGTTGTCAGAGAAGCAAGAATACAGACTGTCACTGCAGACAGGGTCGTCACTTAGTCTCAGACTGATCAAATGCTCCCTCTCTCCAACTGCATGAGGTTCCATCTTACTACTGACATGTATTTTAGTGTTTCACACAAACACCTAGCTTACAGAAGTACAGATATCCTTGTGACTTGTTTGAGTTTTGGATGAAAATTTGTACCCGATTTGAAGTATCCTCAGATGAAATATGAAGAAAACAATGCTTTATGCTTTCAAAGTTTGTTGTGTTTTGAAAGACTTACCTTCTGAGATGGTGTGTTGACTGCAGAAGACAAGGGTCATCAAAGGGTTGCTCCAGAAAATTCACTGTAACATAATATGGTTTAACTGTGACACTTACCATGGTGCTAAATATGGTTATCAAACTCTAAACTACCAAGGACTCATAAATTCTTATATATTTAAAACATGACACTGTGTTGTAAGAAAAAAAACAACTTGTGAGCTGAAAGCATGCTGTAGTATCATATACAGGTATGCACCTCATAATATTAATTCAGACAAAGTCCATTCACATATACAGTATGCTCACGGTCCATTATGGTTATCATCCTTATTACTAAGGTTATTAATCTAATTAATATCCTATTGCTGTATAGCTGTAATCACACATATACCAATGCATCCTCTAGTGCAAAAAGTTTTATTAAACACAAAGTAGAGAAATAAGCCTTCCGTGTCAGGATGGTCAGTGTGCAGAGGGATGAGCCATCATGCAGCCAGATGAACCAGTGTGCAGACAGATGAGCATGGCATGGATCTCAGGACAGTTGTAGATGTCCCAATGATGCATACTTGTATACTCACTGGTTAGTAAACACATTTCCATCAATCACAGTTCGAATAAAGAATAAAGTTATTTTTTTTCATTACGACACAAAATATGTATAGGTAGGTATGTGGAAACGCACTGAATTGAATGATTTGTAATAAATAAAAGGCACAGAAATGTTGTTTTAAGCATTTATTGATACACATAATGAATATATTCAGAAATGTGTACATGAGTGTGATTATAAGTATAAATAGTGTTAGGGATTATTAAGTCCAGTGCGTGCCATATAGACAGTAGTTTGTCAGTGTTCTGTATCTCCTGTATCTCCTCTTAGATGGCATGGCATGGCATACATTGTGTGGCTAGGGTGAGAGGAGTTTCTGATGATGCTGCATGATCTCTGTACACAGCTTTGTTGGTGAAGGTCTCTGATGGCAGTTAGCTGCGTGCCAGAGATTCACTGGATGGTCTTCACCACCCTTTGTAGGGCCTTTTTATCAGCCATAGTGGAGCTGCTGTACACTGTCAATCAGTTGGTCTGTACATTCTCAGTGGTGCATCAGTAAAAGTTTGTGAGGATCTAAGGATGGACTTCTTCGTCTCCTCAAGATGGAAATATGGTGCCTTCTTAACTGAGCAGGAGGTGTTGACTGTCCAAGGAAGATCTTCAATGATGTGGAAGCCCAGGAACTTGAAGTTGTAGACATGTCCTCAGCTTTGTTGATTTGGACAGGAGTCTGTGTCCAGTAGTTCACAAAAAGTTATTTTCTCTGCTTTGTGTTGAGAAAAAGGTTGATGATGAACAAACTTGATGATGTTTTTGGACATGTACAGAGGCACACAGTCATGGGTAAACAGTAGAGAAGAGCAGAGGGCTCAACAAACAGCCTTATAGAATGACAGAGTTCAGAGTGTGGCTGAAGACCAAGTAACTGCTCAACCTCACAGACTGACATCTCTTTGTAAGAAGGTGTGGGGGTGCTGATCCCCAGGTCACTGAGCTAGGTTACGAGCCTGGTGGGGATGACCGTGTTGAAGGAGCTAAAGTCAATGAACAGCATCCAACATCCAGCTGTAATCATTAAAGATTCTAAGAATACTCTTAGAGAGCTCCAAACTAAGCCTAACAACTCCTAGCTAGAACACAAAATCTTTTTATCTTAGGGTGTACTCACCTGTTTGACCGCACACTTTTGTCATCACGATACGCGTTCACACAGCACAGCACACTTCATGGTTGTAAATATGTGATCAGGTAATCACATACTTTTGTGCTTTTCTTTGGTTTTGTTTTGTGCGTGCTGACACACAGCCATAATATGCATTATAACCTAATAAGTGCATTGATTATGTGGCTCACTGTGTTTCGGCTTTCCATGCTGCACAGCGGATATGTGTTTTTTTCACTTTGTACGCGCTGACACACAACCCTAATACGCCTTATAATAAATGCATTGATTATGCAGCACACTGTAATGTGGCTTCTCGGGACTTTAATCTTGGACTTACTATGTGTTTTTTCACTTTGTGCACACTGACACACAGCCATAATACACCTTATAATAATTGCATTAATTATGCAGCGCACTGTATTTTGGTTTCTCGTGTTGCACGTATAAAATGGGCTCACACAACACAGTGGACTAAATGCTTGTACTTACTATGTGGCTATTTTCACTTTGTGCATGCTGACAGGCTTTTAATTAATGTAGCCTATTGATTATGTGATGCACTGATTTTCAGCTTTTCGTGCTGCATGTAAGGAGATTTTCACTGAGTCAGCTGACACTGTTTCCCATGCTGGAGCACAAAACATAACTGCTTTGTTTCTTTTCTAGATGAATAGTTATGCTTTCAACAGCCCAAATCTCAAGTAAACAATTCACCTGAGCTGCATATCACAGTGAACCCTCCGTGCGCTATGTTTGTGTAATGAAACAGTTGCACAATCAGCATCACGTTATCGTACCGTACTACATACATACTGTGTGCAGCATACATAAGTCCAGTAAATCGCGCTCCAGCCCACCTCTTTCAAGCGCCCCTGAGCGTGATTCATGAATCACGCCCTGCACAATTGGGAGCACTCACATTAGTCAAACAAACCGAATTGTTCAAATTGCCTAGTGTGAGTACACCTTCAGTGAGGAGGTTGCAAGGCAAGACACATGCTTTTGAAGATTGTGATCGTTTGTCAACCCCGTCACTCAATGTCATTCTCTCCTTCTCTCTCTCACACAAATAGAAACTGCTTCAGTCGTGTGACGTGGAAGGAGAGGAGCGAAACTGAAAAAAGCAGCACAGCGTTCCTCTCAAAGAGCGCAATCGCGATGGGGAGGTGCCAATTCCTCGATCGGAGAAGGAGGTTGCGTTAAATAAGCCCAAAGGGGCACGTAACTGGTAAAGGGCAAGAGGGAGGAATGAACCGGCGCGTGGAGCAGAGGAACGCCGCGGGGGGGCGACGGGGAGAACCGGGAATGGGGGAATAGCGTAATCTGTCCCTACGCTAACAAACTACACCCCTATTAGCCGTACCGTGGCTGCGATTCTACGAAATCACAGTCTACCATTATCTCTAAACCATAAACAAGGAGACTTACAGGACGGGTGAGGTCTCACAAGCATCTGCCTTATGTAAAGCGAGAGGATGCGGCACCTGACTGGACTTGAACGTGCTCTTAAATAACCGAGCCAGAAGGTGTCGCTGATAATGCAAATGAGCGCTGGCGCATGCCCGATCACACCAAGCATGCCTAGACCGAAAAATTAGTCGACATTACTCTCTAGTGTCAAGGAGCATGCCTAGACCGAAAAATAGTACTGATAGTACTACTAAACAATAGAATATGACCATGTGTTAAACAGACAACCCAACACAGAACTACAATCAACATGGAATACGCTAAACACAAAAACCAAGAACATGAGAAGAGAGGAGTAAAGAAACTGAGTAGCAGGAGCAAGGGAATGAGGAGCAAAATGCCAAAACTGGAAGTAACAGGAAGTGAGGGTATAAACAGGTGGGGCTGTAGGCTGTAAGTAGACTGTAAATAGATTATAAATGAGCACCCTGTTGTAGAAGCCATAAAGGGTAAGACAAAGGATGTGCAGGATGATGTTGCTAATAAGCTCACATTTTTGTTACAGTTGCCTTAGCATGAACAAGCATCTTTCTGTCTATCTGCCGACCTGTTTGTCTATCTATCTATCTATCTATCTATCTATCTATCTATCTATCTATCTGCCTAAGACTTTTGCACAGCATTGTGTACACACACAGACACATTGACTGGCCACTTAATTTGGTACACCTATTATTTGATCGGACAACCTTCTGCCTTTAGAACTGTCTTAATTTTTCATGGCACAGACTTAACAAGGCCCTGGAAACATTCCTCAGAGGGTTTGGTCCATATTGACATGATGATGTCACACTGTTCCTGCAGATTTGTTGCCTGAATGCCCATGATGCAAATCTCCCATTCGCCACATCCCATAGGTGCAGTATCACAACAGAACCACCTATACATCAGAGAATCTATGTCCCTGTAGTGGCATTTCTGGAAATCATGGTCTCCAGGGGCAGCCTACAGATGGACCCAATCAAAATCAAGGTGGTGCAGGACTGGCCCCAGCCCACCTCTATCAAGCTGGTCATGTGTTTCTTGAGGTTTGCCAATTTCTTTTGACATTTCTATTTTGCCTGTAGGTTTCATCTTCTGCATTGTCACTTGCATGTCATGTACTGCCCTGTGAAACCTTAGCCTGTTAGAGACTGATAGATAGATAGATAGATAGATAGATAGATAGATAGATAGATGACTATGAATATGTTTCGTCACCCTTAGTTATCATTCTGCCTATACAAATGTTTTATTTGTTATTCATTTTTTAATATGTGTATTACTACTAAACATATGCCTTATTTTTCCTAGAGAATTCGGCTTGGGAGACATTTTCAGTTGATCTTGTCCTGGTTGCATTTAACCCTTTTTAATTACCCTAGACTGTTGCTTTAGCTTGGTCCCAGAATTAGAAGTTTATGTTGTGTAAGAGTACTGCAGCAAAAACTCAGTAACTCTTTGCATGTTTTGACACAGAGTGGAACTGGCACTCTAGGAATAAAGCAGTGCGACAGGCCAAGCTCAGCAAACACCCTCTGCCATTCCATTATCATAGTGGAACAAAGTGGGGTTCCACATGCTTCACCTGTCACCTCATGGTGCTCCATGTTGGTGTGTGTTTGTCAGCAGGTGGCCCTGATACAGTATAGAAGCCATGACATAATGTTTGTGTGCATTGGTTGGTGGCAGCTGGATGAATTTTTGATGTTACACTTCATTATGAGCTATTTTTCTTCGCCCTGAAAAAGGAACTAGGCCATTCCCAGTGTGTGAGGGAGCCCAAACAATTCTTACAGGTTTGTCCTTGTATTTCTAAAACAGAACTGCTTCTGGGTTGATGGCAGGGTCTCCTGTGTTTCTTGCTGCATTAAACTTTCAGTCTAATTAACTTCCCAAAGGATAACTGGCTCTTTTGTTCCAACATCTCAGAACGCATCAGTCAGTTCAATGAGGCTGCAAGGCAGAGCACAATGCCTGTTTTTCTGTGACCTTGTGGCAAGTCCAACAAAGGCTTTCTATTTTGCATTTATCACTGAATTACTTCGCATGTCTTTTCGTATGGCTCGAACTTCAATTTACACTTCAGATTTAACTGTCTAGAGTCTAGAGTTAAATTTGATTCTTGTTATTTTTGCTGTGTCCATTTTAAAGGTACAATGTATGCATATTTTCAAAAATGCCAATACATTGCCACCATTGTTCTGTGTAACCCATTGGTTGTCAAGCAGTGGGAGTATGTCAGGCACAGACAGAAATATGAATGCACAAAGACAGTGAGACTGAAGTTTATTTAGGTAACTTACAAACAGCAAATCTAGGCTAGGAAATCACAGAACATAGGTGCAAGAGAACCACTGAGGTGGTTTAAAACTCACTCAACACAAGTACATCATTTCAGACGCACGACTCGTTTCTGCCAACACATTGGATCACGATTGGGCCTCAACAGCTCTCACTCAGTGCAGATTTCCGCTGTGTTTCTTGTGTTTTCCTTTGCCTTTACAGTACATCTACAGTACTGTATTCTAAGTGCAAATAAGTCTCCATGGGTACTAAGAACAGCCATATATAACAGCCAAGAAAAAGGAAAACAGAGATAAGCATTGTGCAGTATGATACTCCCCCGCATATGCTGGGCTTTCAGGCTGCAGCAGAGTATGCATTTTGCTTTGGCTTTTCACTTTCAAAATATTATTAGAGAAGTTACATAAGACTCAAACAGTCAGACTCCAAACTCTACCATGGCCAAGACCAAAGAGCTGTCGAAAGACACCAGGAAGAAAATTGTAGACCTGCACCAGGCTGGGAAGAGTGAATCTACAATAGGCAAGCAGGTTGGTGTGAATAAATCAACTGTGGGAGCAATTGTAAGACATACAAGAACATTGATAATCTCCCTCGATCTGGGGCTCCACGCAAGTTCTCATCCCGTGGGGTCAAAATGATCATGAAAACGGTGAGCAAAACTCCCCTAACTACACGGAGGGAATCGATGAATGACCTGCAGAGAGCTGGGACCAAAGTAACAAGGCTACCATCAGTAACACACTATGCCGAGAGGGACTCAGATCCTGCAGTGCCAGGTGTGTCACCCTGCTTAAGCCAGTACATGTCCAGGCCTGTTTGAAGTTTGCCAGAGAGCATATGGATGATCCAGAAGAAGATTGGGAGAATATCATGTGATCAGATGAAAGCAAAATATAACTTTTTGGTAAAAGCTCACGGTGTTTGGAGGAAGAAGAATGCTGCGTTGCACCATACCTACTGTGAAGCATGGGGGTGGAAACCTCATGCTTTGGGGTTGTTTTTCTGCACAGAGGACAGGACGACTGATGCGTGTTAAGGGAAGAATGAACGGGGTCATGTATCGTGAGATTTTAAGTCAAAACCTCCTTCCATCAGTGAGAGCACTGAAGATGGAACGTTACTGGGTGTTCCAGCATGACAATGATCCCAAACACACCGCTCAAAGGAATGGCTCCGTAGCCATTCCTAGCCAGTCTCCAGACCTCAACCCCATAGAAAATTCTGTGGAGGGAGTTTAAAGTCCATGTTGCCCCAAAACATCACTGCTCTAGAGGAGATCTGCATGGAGGAATGTGCCAAAATACCAGCTACAGTGTGTGCAAACCTGGTGAAGACTTACAGGAAATGTTTGGCCTCTGTCATTGCCAACAAAGGTTATGTTACAAAATATTAAGTTGAACTTTTGTTATTGACAAAAAACTTATTTTCCACCTTAATTTACAATGAAATTGTTTAAAAATCCTACAATGTGATTTCCTGAATTTTTTTTTCTCATTTTGTCTCTCATAGTTAAATAGTGCAAATTACAGACCTCTCTAATTTTTATAAGTAGGAGAACTTGCACAATCAGTGGCTGACTAAATACTTTTTTGCCCCACTGTATATATTTGGGCAATCCCCAGAGGCTTACGTCTTCGCACGCTCTGCTTGCTCTCAGAGCTGCCTTCGGCGTGTGCGCTGTCCGCATTCACTCCGTGTTTTTATAAGGAGCGTTTCCCTCTTTCTTTTTCCTTGCGCTCCAGCAAAGCCCTAGAGCGCTATTGCAGGGCTTTGCTTTCACCCAGTTAAATTAAACCTGCTCTTTATAAGAGTTTTCCTTGGTTTGTGTCCGTTGTTCAACAGCTCTTTCTTCTGCCGTTCTTCTACCCCTCCTTCTCGTTTCTTTGTGTCGGGGGGTGTGGCACGTTTAGATTACATTCGCCCCTGGCACTAGAGATCGAGCGTTCGAGTCTTGGGTCTTGCATTGACAGCGGCCCCGTGACCTCACTTTTGTTTCTGGGTAGTTATCTATTCATTTTGGTTTATTAATTCCATCTGGAGCTAACTTTGATTGTGTCCTAAAACCCGTTTTATATTTCTTTATTCTTTTTTCTTTATGTACAGTGATAAACATAGACGCTGAAACATCGCTGTCTAAACGTATCATTATTCACAAACAAATATTATGAATCATTCACTTAAAGCTACCCGGTATCCTTGCTCTTCTTCAATAAACATCAACAAACAAAACATATTTGCCATAACTGTCTGACAGTGCACTAACGTCATGAATAGGCCGGCAGTGCATGTGGGGCTGAGAGTGCACATCTGCAGCCAGACCCCTCTCCATTTAGCAGCTTCAAGGAAAACCGAGCTATTTTCTTACTAACGGTGAAAACATGAATAGAGAGCACTTATGCTGTGTTTTGCCTTTTCTGGTGGTCCACCTTCCAGAGTAGTGTCTGAAAGTGTATTATCTCTTCAGGTGCTCGTGCAGCGTGCTTGTGCCACTGTGGTATCCCTTTGAAGCTTTATACAGTGTATAAACCACCTTTGTGTTTTGTGCCAGTTTTATGTATTCCCATTCCCATGCATTTGGTCTTTGAAAATGTTTACAAAGTTTTTCAGAAACTGTCTCTGACTGTGATGCAGGTGCCATAATTTCAAAATATTCTAACAGCGCCAACTAATGACTGGGGTCAAAACGACTGACATCATGCAAGCAGCAGGCTGTGTAAAACCATTTGTTATTTGAATGGAAGCAAGGGGACGATTAACAAACAGGGTTTAAAAACAATGTGAATATGTGAAGTTTGCCAGAAAAAATATGGATGATCCAGAAGAGGATTGGGAGAATATCATGTGGTCAGATGAAACCAAAATAGAACTTTTTGGGAAAAACTCAACTGGAGGAAGAAGAATGCGGAGTTGCATCCCAAGAACACCAAAAAAAAAAAAGCATTTCAAGGTCCTGGAGTGGCCTAGCCAGTCTCCAGACCTCAACCCCATAGAAAATTTGTGGAGGGAGTTGAAAGTCCGTGTTGCCCCAAAACATCACTGCTCTAGAGGAGATCTGCAAGGAGGAATGGGCCAAAATACCAGCTACAGTGTGTGCAAACCTGGTGAAGACTTACAGGAAACGTTTGACCTCTGTCATTGCCAACAAAGGTTATGTTACAAAGTATTGAGTTGAACTTTTGTTATTGGCCAAATACTTATTTTCCACCATAATTTACAATTACATTTTTTCAAAATCCTACAATGTGATTTCCTGGATTTTTTTTTCTCATTTTGTCTCTCATAGTTGAAGTTTACCTATGATGAAAATTACAGACCTCTCTTATCTTTCTAAGTCGAACTTGCACAATTAATGGCTGACTAAATGCTTTTTTGCCCCAATGTATGAATAGTATATGTAGCTAGCAGCAAATGTAATTGAAAGTTAGCATATATTAAATAAAATAATTTTTTACCTGACAAATGTTTTTTTTTAATATATAGTTAATGTATTTTCCCCATATTATATATTTATAAAGTATATTTAAACTTTAGAAATAAGGCAAATATGCTTACTTACACTTTATGTAAAAGATTAGATACTGTACAGGTATAAGCCAAATATTCTTAGGCTGTTCTTTATATTTGTCAGTATAAACCAAGTATACTTGAATGTAAGTACAAGTACAGATGAAATGTACTTAAACTTTTTTGTAAACTTGTCAGTGTAAACCAAGTATACGTTGTTTAGTATATCTCTGATAAGTACATAAAAAAGTAAACTGAAAGCATACTTACTTATTTTTAGTTTACAATTAGTATACTAATAGCACATTTGCTTAAATTTCTTTTTTGTAAGGGTACGCATGATGATGTGGCTAATAAGCACATATTATTGTGACAGTTGCATTAGGATGAGCAAGCATCTGTCTCTAAATAAATTACAAGATTGTTTTATTGAAATTGAGAGATTCATCGTGTTCCTGAGAAAGATTCCATGACCTGTGAAAGGTCAGCCAGTTTTCAAGAGAAGCTGTGTTCCAGTGAGTTTTTTTACACACTGTGTTGAGATATTGGATCATTTGATTCACTGAAATATTGAATTAAAGATCAATTAATAATATAGACATTTTGGAAAACATTACATTACTACATTTCAATAAATTAAAGAAAAGCTTGCTATGTAGTCTTAAAGTGCTCGTATCTTTCTGCCTGTCCATCCATCCATCTATCCATCCATCCATCACTCCATAAATCCCGTCAGTTACAAAACTAATTGGTTCCTCAATGATGACAAGGTAAGGTGTTATGAAAATGTAATGTTGCGTAATTTGCTTAATCTGTCACTAAAGATATTTAGGAACTGTGACAAATTACATAATAATTTGTGTGTGCTTGTTTTGGACAACAATCGAGTTTAGCTTTTTAGCATATTTTCACTTAAAATGCCCTAACTTATAAGTGTACACCATGCCACGTATCTTAAATGGGTCCCAAAGGCCAGTATCACAACATCACAGATCCACCATGCTCATGTTACTTACAGTAGGAATTAGGTTCTATTCTGTATAAGCATCTTTCCTTTTACACTAAACCCACCCTGAGTGTTTGTAGCAAAAAACATCACTATTTTTTTGCCTTATCTGACCATATAAACCAGGTTCTGAAGATTCAGTCAATAACTTTTCATTTATTTTATAACTCGAGAAAGAGGAGATCTGAGATTTTTGTGTTATTTCCTGTCATGCCAATAGAAGGAGGTTGGATTTAATTGATCTGTCTCTGGATCTTGTTCTGCTCTGCGATCATCATGAATTCAAAGTGACCTTTCATCCTAAACAGTTGTGTAAAGAACTTTGGTTCCAAAAGTCTAGGTTATGGGTGATAAAAGAATCAGCTGTGGCAATTGCTATGCATTACCCCCATTATTTCACTCTGTGTGTTCGCATAGTGTGCGTACTGTTTATGGGTGTTAGCAATTCTTTGCTTTTTAAACTGCTTTTATTACTGATCGCATTTTTATTATATATACAGTGCTTTTACAATCTCTTAATCGATTCCATTTTATTACCATTAGATTTTATTTTTCCCGCTAATCGATATTCAGTAAATTGTAGCAATTAGCCATTAGCAAATTGCTAGAGTCGCTTCATTTCGGCTTCAACTTCTGCTGTAGTGTATGTTTATAACTGTTTACAGTCTTTTCCCAGTTTTTTTTTTTTTTTTCTGGGACTTTTCTGGGACTTTTTTTAACTTTCCATGAACGCTTTAATCAAGAAGTGTATTGAACCATCAGCTGCAGCATACAAGGCCCTACAGCAAAAAGCATACTTTTCCACCAGCTGAACCATATCTTCAATTGGCACTCCACAACACTACCTGAAGCTAAGTACATTTAATTAATTAATTAATTGTATTAACATGGCTTCTGCTGCGCTTGTTCCCTGTGCCGAGTGTGGCATGGTCAGCTATTCGTCCTCTGTCACTAGTTTAATTTTTATTTGATAGGTGTAGGACTTGTAGGTAGTCTGACTGAGAAGATTGTAGTTTTAGAAGTGCGCATCCAGACATTAGAGAATGCAAGCTCTCTTCTAGCTCAGCAGATCTGAATGCCACAGCTATAATTAATGCCGCCGCTATGGCAGTGCCCTCACAGCAGAGCAAGTGGTTGACAATTTGATGACATAGTCATAAGGCTAGCCCACCAGAGCACCACTCTTTACCTGTTCACGTGTCCAACAGGTGTACCCTACTCAGTGATACACCCACTGAGCAGCCTATTGAAAGAGCTCTGGTCATAGGTGACTCTATTTTACGACATGTGAATTTAGCTATCTCTTTAAGGACACCAGCATCTAGGGTTACATGTATACCGGGCGCCAGAGTGCCAGACATTGTAGGGAGCCTTAGTGAGCACCATAGATTGTCATAGATTCTCTAGGATAGTCGTTCATGTAGAGGCTAATGATATAAGGCTTTTTCCAGTCAGAGGTGACTAAGGCTAATTTTGTAGAGGTGGTTAGAGTTGCGAAGGCAATGTCCGATGCAGTAGTGTGCTCTGGCCCCACCCAATGCGGTTAGGTGACCAGGCCTACAGTAGGTTATGGTCGCTGAACTGCTGGCTGTCTAAGTGGTGCTCTGAAACCATTGTGGTCTTTATAGATAATTGGACAACCTTTGAGAGAAAGACTGGCCTTTTAGGAGGGGATGTGTCCATTCCACTCGGGAGGATGCTGCTCTCATCTCCTGCAACATTGCCCATAGTCTTATGGCAGGGTTAGTTAGGGGCTGAATATCCAGAGCCGGGGTCAGGCAGCAGACAGTCAGGCTTAACCAACTGTCTGCTGGTAGCCATGCACTGTCACTCAGAACTCATGTTATTGAAACTGTGTCTGTTACCCACATCTGTCCTAAACATAAATTCACTCAAAAAACATAAACACAGATAGCTTCCATAGAAATAACAACCTTAGACTAAAGCTAGATTTACCTAACATTAGCTCACTTTTAAGCAGTGATTGTAAATGAAATCATCACTGATAAATGCTTATACACTGTCTTACTGCAATTTGGATTAGACCAGATGAATATTCAGCCTTAAATTAAGCCTCACCTCCTGAATACAGTCATGTTCATTGCCCTCATCCTAATGGTCGTGGGGAAGGCGTAGCAGCAATTTTTTAACTAGGTGTTACTGCTAAATCCCATTAAAGGCTAATTCATTTGAAATACTGATTCTTATGGATGTGACAATAAGCAGGATCCACTTAAAATTGCTTTTCAGTCCATTTTAGAATCCATGAGTATCACCCATATTGTGATGGAACCAACTCACTGCTGTAATCATACTTTAGATCTAATACTAACATTTGGTATCAGTATAGTTAACCTTGATGATTTCCCGCAAAGTGATTTGATTTCTGATCACTATCTCTTAGTTTTTGAGCTATCTCTAATAAATAAAATCCTACTCCCTCACTATCACACCAAGCACAATATTACATCTGCTACTCCAGCTCCGTTTATTAATAACCTACCAGACTTAAAATTGTATACACCTACGGAGCCCAATCATCTACAGCATGTAAACAACCAATCAGACTGCATGTTTAACTCAACCCTCGATATAGTTGCTCCTGGTACACTCGAAAGCATTAGGGAAAAAAGGCTAGCACCATGGTATAATGACCACACCTGTACCTTAAAGCAAACAGTGTGGAGTTAGAATGTAAGTGGCAACATAGTAAATTCGAGGTATTTAAGATTGCTTGGAAGGATAGTATAACAGAGAATAAGCATGCCCTCACTAACGCTAAAGCTATATATTTTTTCTCAATAATAGAGAAAAATAGGAATAATTATAGAATTATCTTTAATACAGTCTCCAGATTAACTAAAAATGTACAGAAAGTGACTCTCGCGTTCTGCTTAATTTGAACAGTAATGATTTTTTGATTTTTTTTAACGATTAGATAGAAATCATTAGGCATAAAACTCGATGCTCATCACATCACCCAACTATTCAGCAACCTTCCAGATGCAGCACTATTGTAGATGTCTGTTCAATTAGCTGTAAATCAAGACAGAAATCTCCTACCCCGATTACTAATACTGAACTATCTGCACTGATCAGCTTGTCTAATTCATCATCATCTTTATTAGATCCAATTCCTACAGGTTTACTCAAAGAGTTGAGCCACTGCTTATTATTTTGAATTCATCCCTTATCTTTGGCTATGTGCCCAAATTCTTTAACCCTATGCTACGTTTAAGGAGGATTTTAGATCCGTTTTTGATCACCCTAATGAGAGCCGATCCTGGTCAGTAGCTGTTTACGCCCAGGAGTTTCGCACTTTAGCAGCTGACAGTGCGTGGAACGAGCCAGCCTTGCTCGTAGATTTCCACAGTGGGCTCCACACCGATATTCTTACTGAACCTTACTGACCCTGTTCTTGCCACCCTGTCTCCCTAAGCCCAAACACATTTGGGTGAGTACGTATATTGTGGGGTTGGTAGATAAGGCTTTTCAAAATGCTGGTTACTATCCACTGTACTAACAGTGACTGTGTGTTCCTAGCACTGATTGACTATGGAGCCGATGTGAAACTTCATGGACATTAACTTCATGCCCCTTCATGCCCCTGCCGGTGCCCGATTGTCCATGGTCACATATCGCTGTTGACTTCATCGTGGACCTCCCCAATTCCAGCAACTACACTACCATTCTTATCGTTATCGACCGCTATTCTTGAGGGGTAAGGTTTATCCCCTTTCAGGTCCTCCCCAATGTGTTTCAGACTGCCGAAGTACTTTTTCAGCAAGTATTTCATGTATTTGATATACCTGAGGACTTTGTCTCTGACCGCGGCCCTCAATTCGTCTCCCAGGTATGGAGGGCCTTTCTTGAACATCTGGGGGTGTCAGTGAATCTGGCGTCTGGATATTATCCTCAATCTAATGGTCAATGTGAGCACGCTAATCAAAAGTTGGGCAAATTCCTGCGACTGTACTGTCAGGAAAATCCAAGGGGAAAAGAGGTAAAAAGAGGTAAAAAGCTTACTCCCAAGTACATAGGCCTGTTCAGTATTCTTGAAAGGTTAAATCCAGTTATGTACCAGTTGAATCTGCCCTTTGACTCCAACCCTTCATCCACTCAGCTTACCTCTGACAACGGGGTGCACTACAACTCGCACAATGAATTGGCAAACCACACGACTCCACAAGCCCAACTAAGCCACACCTCCAGATCTGCATCAATCCGAGTACTGATGAGATGCACCTGTCCTCACCTCCATTTATACTCGCCGTCTTGGCAACGTGGACACAAAGTATTGCCACTGATTTCTTTCATGCATACCAAGCGTTTTGTTATCCTTGGATGGGTTTACGGACCTGAACTTTTTTTTCTGGATTTACAGACTCTACAAGCTTAGCTAAGCCACGCCTCCAGATCTACGTCAACCCGAGTACCGATGAGACGCACCTGTCCTCACCTCCATTTATACTCGGCATCTCGGCAATGTGGATGCAAAGTATTGCCAATGATTTCTTCCATGCATACTGAGTGTTTTCTTATCTTTGGACGGATTTATGGGCCTGATCCTTTTTCTGGATTTACGGACTACTGGTTTTGCATTTCATTTTCGGATTTATTTGCCTGTGGGACTGTCATTTTGGTACGACCCTGGATTGTTTACTGATGTCCCGATTGCTCAGTCCTTACATCTGTGATTATTGCTCGTGCTGTTTGTGTGCCTACCTTCTGGTTTAATAACAATAAACCGGCTGAACGTAATTTACCTCTGCAAGCATCTGGTTTGCTCTATCAGTGTTACAGTAATGGTATTTATGAAACATTTCAGTCAAGATTCAGGTCCCATCATAATATTGAAACAGCTTAAATTAGGGTAATAAATGATTTATTAATGTCCTCAGATAATGGATGTGTTTCGTCTCTTGCTCTGTTAGATTTAAGTGCAGCATTTGACACCATTGATCACAATTTCTTACTGAATAGACTAGAAATGCTGTAAGGAATTGGCACTTTCTTGGTTTAAATCCTACTTGACAGATGGTACCAGTTTGTTTATGTAAATAATCTACGCTCTAAGCTCTCAAAAGTGAAGTATGGCATGCCTCAGGGGTCTGTGCTTGGCCCACTATTATTCTCTCTGTACATGATGCCACTAGGGTCAATTATTTGTAAACATGGCATTAGTTTCCACTGCTATGCAGATGATACAAAGCTGTACATATTAGTCAAACCAAATGTTGGCCTTATAATCAGCAAAACTGAGGATTGTGTAAAGGATATAAAAGATTGGATGTCATTTAATTTTCTTTTTACTTAACTCAGATAAAACTGAGGTCTTATCAGTCCCAAGACTGTGAGAGACAGGTTGGCTGCATCTATCCTAAATCTACATGGCTGTTCAGTATTGCCCAGTCAAATCTGTAAAAAACGTAGGAATCATATTTGATTTAGATCTCTCCTTTGATGTGCACACTAGCAACATCACTCGAATTGCTTTTTTTTCAGTTACGTAATATTGCTAAACTTAGAAATATTTTGTCTTTTAATGATGCAGAGAAACTGGTTCATGCGTTTATAACCTCAAGTTTGGATTACTGTAATGCTTTACTTACTGAATGAGCTAGTAAATCTACAAATAAACCTCAATTAGTTTAGAATGCAGCAGCACGAGTGTTAATTCAAACTAGAAAATTGTATCATATCACTCCTGTTCTATCATCACTACACTGGTTACCAGTTAAATTCCGCATTGATTACAAAATACTTATAACATATAAAGCTCTACATGGCCTGGCCCCACATTATCTGATTGAACTCTTAGAGTCTTACAATCCAGCTCGTCTACTTCATACGCAGGGTGCAGGACTTCTTTTAATTCCTAGAATTACAAAAGTCGTAGTCAGAGGAAAGGCTTTCTCATACATGGTCCCCCAACTATTCAGTAAAGTTCCCACTTTAGTTCAAGATTGAGACACTCTCAAAATTTATAAGTCTACGTTGAATACATACTTATTCACACAGGCTTTTGACCAGACTTAGACTGGGATTCATGGCTCAGGTTACTGGGGCCAGAATCTGGGTTTATGTCTTGCCTGCCTGTCTCGTCACACTTTGGCCGGGAGTGTCTGGTGGGTTGTTCGGCTGGGCTGGGCTTTGGTTCTCTTGATCTTGATTTGTGCATAATTGCATTAGACTAAAAGCAGAACTGGGGGTCCATAGTGAAAGAGTTTTGTGGTTATCTGGGATGTTGGGTTGCTGCCAGATTCTCATGCTACACATGGCATCAGTAATTGTTAATAGATTCTGTGATCTTAATCAAGAATTAGCTACATTTTCTTTTTTTTCCTGTGTTCATGTCCCGGTTCCAGCCCCACACAGTAAGATGTTCATCTGCTTCACTCAAGTTGTTTCCATCATCAGATCCAGCCCCACCATATTCGAGCCACACCATAGGACAGTAACTCTCCATCTCCTCCGGTTTGCTGGGGATGAAGTGCCACCAAGGACTTTCCTGCTGTGGACAACACAATGCCGAAATTTTTACATTGTTTATTTTTTAACTATTAATCTAAGACTTCTTTGAATATAAAAATAAGTTTTACTCTTACATTTATTATCTATGCCACCCAAAGAGGTTGGGTCCCATTTTGAGTCTTGGTCCTCCCAAGGTTTCTTCCTCATAACGTTTAGGGAGTTTTTCATAAGGATATTAGATCAGATATTAGCCATTGATATTGGAAGATAATCTAAAATTGTAAAGTTACTTTGAGACAATGCTCAATTGTAAAAAGTGCTATAGAAATAAATTACTTGACTTTTTTTTTCCCTCCTCTTATCAAGCATGACGAAGACCCAGGAATTCAACAGCCTCCTTGGTTAGGTAATTATAAAGTCATAAAAGAGGTTCAAAATGAGCAAATTATTTCTCTATTTGGTTTTATTATTTTCTTTTCACTGCATAACATAGAAATTCAACTATTCAAGTCAACTATGTTACAGAATGTACAGTCCGCATAGTGCATTACTTTTATTTCACCCTCTTTTGCAGTACACCCTGTCTCTTGTCCTACCATTGAGGTTTACAATTGTTATATTGGAAATCCTCATGGATGTGCTTTTCCTGCATGAACCTAAAGGACTGAATTACGTCCTTAAATTTGTTTATTGTCTTTTGTACTTCCCTTTGAAAATGGTAATATAAGTATCCTCTTTGACTGTATTTCTTTAATTTTTGGTATGCTAATTCTATTTTGTCTTTAACACATAAGATCTAGTAATTATGTTGATAGTAGCTTGGTGAAACAGGGAATTAGTCATTAAAAATTAAACTTGCTAATATCCCATGTTATGTATCATAAGAGGAATATGGTAAATAGGACTCTTATATCCATACACAATGATGTGTGTATGTGTGTCCTGTCACATGGAACCATCTGGTTGGCAGAACACAAACATAAAGCCAACACCACTTTCCAAGCATTCATTTAAGCTTTAAGTAAATAAGGAGCACCTGTAAGCCAGCAAAGGAACAGCTTGACAGAGCAAAGCAGCATACCACTTGGGCAAAAGATGGAGAAAAATGAGTAGTTGGCCAAAACAGATGACAAGAAAAAAAAAAGGAAACCCTTGCCTCCTCGAAGCAAAGAATTCCATCCCAGGATCCAGAGAACGGAGAGAGCACCTTGGACTCAGTGTGCAGAGAACAAGTGTCTTCCGTGCAGCTCATCTCAGGACACTGGATTTGAGGAGGTACTTGGAAGAGTAAGAATGGCATTGACAGAGAGATTAAAAATGTGAATCAAGATGCCAAGTGAATGCCACATATTTATGTCCAGCCATGCCTTTCATCTGCCAGCCATGTACATTTAAACTTGGTGCTGCAGTTGGATTGTGGTTTTCTCTTCAGCACCCCGGAGAGTTCCTGGAAGGGCAGGGCTGTTCTTCCAAGACAAAAGGCACAGCAAATGCGTTAGTTTTGTTGGTGGATCTAGGATCTACCCTTATGGCAGTCACTTTGGCCTCTTGGGGTTAAAGCAGGCTTCTACCATTAGAATAACTTGAATATTGTGGTTCTATGAGGCCTAAGTGACACTTGGCTGGGGTGGCCTTTAGTCCAGTTGTGTTTAGATCCTCAGAAACGTTTGTGAGGTGAAGCAAGTGATCAGTCCATGAGAATAGACCACAACATTATCTAGATCAGCAGCAGCAGCAAACTTTCGACAGAAATGCAGAATAATATTCATGAGTCTTTGGAAGGTGGCTAGTAACCCATGGAGGCCACAAAAGAAAACTTTATACTGCTGGTCACTCAGATATTGGTCAGTGGCTGTGTTTCCAAGGATCAGTTCATCTGTCACAGTCAGAGGTTCAGGAGTTCCTGGTGGTGACCAAAGCCAGAAATGGGTCTTGTGTCCTGTGGCTCCTGGTGGTAACTCATGATGGTAGGTTTTTAAAACCCGCATCCTTCCTCAACTCAGTGGTTAAGGACCTTAGGAACCGGTCCATGGTTACCCTCTCAACTACCTGCTTGGCTGAACTGAGATCAGGTTGTAGCCAGCAGTTTGTGATTTGTAGGATGGGCCTTTTGGGTTTAGGGCCAAGAGTAAGGGCTTGGATGGTAGGACTTCACATGTGAGGAAGGGCACAAGAATGTGGGTCCACTCACTCTTTTCCCACATTTTGCATTTGGTGACCATTTCAAAGATCAGTTGTCACATGGAAATATGTGTTTCTGTTCTTTTCTTAGAAAAAGGGAACAAGTGGTGCCCCATTTGAATTGATTTAGAGGTCATCACTACTAGTGGTTTCCAGACTCTTTCCAACAAAAGCCTTTAATATGGCTTGTCTTCCAATAGTTTGATGTAATTAAAGTGGGTCCTAATTGAACATGGTCCCCAAATTCTACCATCTTCTGAAAATCTCCAAACAGGATCTTTTCAAAAATGAAAACCATTCTCACAATGCATGGAGGCAACCGAGTTCTCTTCTATGCGGGTTCATAACACCTGCAATTGTTTTAAATGTTTAAATATTACCAGAACTGTGGATATGAACATTTTCATGAATGAACGTAGCTATTATTTATAGCCACAGAAATAGATGAAGCAAACTGTCACGCTTTCAGACTCTGTGGACTCCATTACCCATAATTTTCATGACCAGTACATCAGTTATATCTACTCTTTGTCATCTTGGTCACAGCAGTGACATTGCTGCATGTCACCAGAATACTGAGGACTATAAGTATTGCCAGCTTTAGTGTGCATACCGAGCATTAATGTTGTTGTCTGATCTTCTAGTGTTTCAAACTGTTTGCATGTTTTTGGTTTCTACATTTGCTTTGTCCTCTTTTATTGTTTGCCTTGTCTCATGCCCGTCGGTTTTGACCTCGTATAATTTCTTAACTATGGTTTTGCCTTAGCCCTTCCACATTAAAACTTCTGATTCAATTGTATCCACAAGGGTCTGTTGTTGTACTAATGTGAAAGAATATTTTGCCAAAATCTAGAAATTTTACAGGGGGAACAGTGAGTTCCCTGACAAAATGGTAGGCAGAGCCCAAGACGCAACCCCAAAAAACAGACCAGTGGATATAAAAAAATAGCAAATTTATTAAGATAATGAGTATTAGAAGCAGGTGAGAATAATGCGCGGCAATAACAAACCCAGAACAGAGTCCAGGAAGCTGCCGTGGACAACTGCATGCATGATCAAGGAGTGCTGTGGCAATGAAGTTGGCTTCCCCGAACGTTCCGTGGTCCGTGATTCATGGTAGAGAAGATCTTCTCTGCAGGGGTGAGGAGAGAGAGAGAGGAATCACTAAGCGAGTGAACAAAAACCGAGGTAGCCGTGGCTAAGCTAACGGCTAAGCTAATGGCTGGCAAGAGTAGAGCCAGAGGCTAGGCTAAGCTAGTGTTAGCAACCGGATGTATGAGGTGAACTATGGTTACAGAACGTGACATAAATCTCAAAGACAAATGAGAGGCGTGATACCAGGCTGCGTCAACGGACGATTGTTTTGGCGATCCATGGCTGTGAGCGGCGAAGTTATATAGTGGCGTGAAGACGAGAAGAAATGAGGAACCGGTGCATAGATCGGGGGGAGTCGAGGAATGATGGAACAGTCAATGGAACAGCCAGTGGGGAAAGCACAACAACATACGCACCCCACACTCACGAAATCAAAACAAAAACAAAGGAACATCTGAAAGAGCAGGAGCGAACAGAAATGATTACGTGCCGAAATGAAAGAGATGCAAAACGGGGTGAACCCTGACAAGACAGCAGATAACCAGAACTTACAGAACGCCCTTGACCAACAGCGACAATTACTGGGACAGTAGCATCAGTTTTTGGATTCCCTTACTTAGTCGGTTAGTTATCTCACACTACAGCAGAGTGAACAACAGCAACACCTGACTCAGATTGCTGGTAGTTTGAGACAGTTCACCAGTCACTTGCAACTGCCTCACCCACCATCTGCCCGCTGCTGTGGTGGGTTCTGCCCACAAACACACCACATATATTAGCAAGTTTCCCTTAAGTAGCCTACAGTGGTGCTTGAAAGTTTGTGAACCCTTTAGAATTTTCTGTATTTCTGCATAAATAATTTGTGACTTCGAACTATTACACGCCTTGCTCTTGGAGTGAGCTTTGTTGGCCGACCACTCCTGGGGAGGGTAACAGTGGTCTTGAATTCCCTCCATTTGTACACAACCTATCTGACTGTGGATTGGTGAAGCCCAAACTCTTTAGAGATGGTTTTTTAACATTTCCCAGCCTGATGACCATCAGCAACTCTTTTTCTGAGATCCTCAGAAATCTCCTTTGTTTGTGCCATGATACACTTCCACAAACATTTGTTGTGAAGAGTAGATTTTGCAAGATCCCGATTTTTTAAATAAAACAGGGTGGCCACTCACACCTGATTGTCATCCCATTGATTGAAAACACCTGAGTCTAATTTCACCTTCAAATTAACTGCTAATCCTAGAGGTTCACATACTTCTGCCACTCACTAATATGTAATATTGGATCATTTTCCTCAATAAATAAATGACTAAGTATAATATGTTTGTCTCATTTGTTTAACTGGGTTCTCTTTATAAACTTTTAGGACTTGTGTAAAAATCTGATGATGTTTTTCTGTATATTCATGAGGAAGTATAGAAAATTCTAAAGGGTTCACAAACTTTCAAGCACCACTGTAGATAAGTTTGATGGTACACCTAAACATTGCTAGGGATCTTTTTTGCAGTGCATCACTAACTCAGTGCCTAGTTCTGATAAAGCATGGATTTCACTTTTGAAATATCAGCTGACTGGTCAAGCTCTAGATTGGGATACTGCTGTTTGGGCCAGGGCACACTTTATTGAGGAATTTAAGGCTGTGTTCAATGAGGGATGTTCCCGGGGGGATCTTTTGTCCCATCTCCAGCAGTTTCGGAGTATGCCCAAGAACTTTGCATGACATAGACCTCAGGCACTAACCCCGATAAAGTAGGTGGAGTCCACTCCACATGCTAATGTGGTGAGTAATTCCACAAAAGGGATTGTTAATGATGTCTTTTCTGGCTGTGACCTTAAACTGCCCTACGTCTGTCCCTGTGTTCTCAGTGTTGATCAACTCAGGAGCTGAGGGAAACTTCACCCACTCCAACCTGGTGGGTCAACTACAATTACACTTAGAGATATAGCAACCTCAATTACAGCTGGCAGCAGCCAATGAAGTCCCAGAAGGAGAGAGAACAGGTTTCACAGCTCACTAAACCCATGTCCTACATGTCTGCAAGTCCGTCAGTGCCCTTCATAGGGAGGAAATACATTTTTGTTTTGGACTCTTTAAAATATGACGAGCAGACTTGGTGGGTCACAAGAAGGCTTCCAGTAGCAGGAGGCGTCATCCCAGTCGGACCACGTCACTCAGACCTCCCGGACTCTGTGGGGCGTAATGTCATGCTTCCAGATACAGCAGACTCCATTACCTATAATTTCCATGACCAGTACGTCACTGATACCTATCCCTCAACAACAATTTCAGGACTACTGCTAAGGACTATCACCTGTGCTTAATTAAGACTTTAATAATTAAGACAGTATTCATACTGAGTTTTGTGAATTGTCATTTCTCTGTTTGCCTAATTCTCTTGTATTGTTTGACTGTTTGTGTACCTCGGCTTGTTTCCTGACTACATTTTCGCTTTAGCCCTTTCACAATAAAACTTCTTATTACATTTTTTTTTTCGCGAGGATCTGGTGTTTTGTACTGCTGTGTCACAAATCTTTTGTCATTTTATTTATTTATTTATTTTGTTTTTTGTAATCTTTTCTATGTGGATTCATGAATAGCAGATATTGCTTTTGTCTCACCTGAAATGTATACCAACATAAATTAAAAAGTCTTAGATGAGCAAAGGAGAGATCACTTAGTTGATGTACATCCATCTGTTTTATACTTCATAGCAAATAGACAAACTACAGATATGACAGTAAACAATTTTATTAAATAGCTAAACATTCTAACATTGTGAAGCATACCTTGGACAAACTAAATTGAACTACATGCATTTAATTGATGGGATTTTTTATAGCCACATTTATCTGTACTTATGTATTTATTTTTGTGTATGGCTACATTAACTAGAAAATGTATGGAATCACACTGCTTAGGAAAAAAGAATGAAATCACCAACCCAAAAATTGTATTGCCATTCATTTTATACATTTTATATATTTTTTTTTCCCCTGAAGAACAGGTTTAACGATCTTTGCTGTGGCAAGAATCATTATTATTCTGAAAAATGGCATCATCATCACCAAACCTTTAACCAAATGTTCTATAGATGGAATGAGAAAAGTGTGCAGAATTTCAATGTAAACCTGTGCATTGACCACTAAGGTAATGAATGTCATCTTCCTTAGTCCTTTAGTAGATATGTAATTTATCATGAATGAGTGGGTAGATTTTATATTTTTCTTCAAGCAGTCATTGCTTAACATTTCATTGGAAAAATGTTTATATATATATATACACGTGTGTGTATATATATATCTATATCTATATATATATATATATATATATATATATCTATATATATATATATATATATATATATATATATATTATAGAATATATATATATTATATATATATATATCTATATAACATAAGTTACACTCTTGAAGCCAGGATGTTCATCTACAACCCAAAATCAGAAAAAAGTTTGGTTAACTGACTGTGTATGGAAAATGCAAATATGTCATCACAGATAAGTGCTCTCGTGACCTTTTGCCAGGGCAACTGACCCAACCTCATACCATGACAGACCTTGGCTTTTGGTCTGGTGGGCCCTTTTGCATCTTTGGTTGGAGCAAGCATACAGTGTCCATTTCTTTCAAAAAGATCGGAATACTGATTGTTTTGACCACAGACAAGACACATTTCCATTCCACGGGGTGATGGTCCATCCCAGATGCCACTGAGCCCAGAGAAGTCGACACCTGGTCTTCTGGACATTGTTAAAACTTAAGGCTATCATTTTTTCTGCACAGTAACTATTTAAGTGGCATTTGTGAATGTAACTCTACTTTAGTGTTTGATATGGTTTGATAAAGTAATCACTGCTCATGTGGTTCTATCAGCTATTGATAATTATTAATAATTATGGTTCTTGATGCAGTGCTCTCTGACAGATCAGAGATTTAACTTATAAAGCTCTACATGGCCTGGCCCCACATTATCTGAGTGACCTCTTAGAGTTTTACAATCCAACTCCGCTACTCGTCTACTTCGTTTCGCAGGGTGGCGAGGAACTTTCTTTTAGTTCCTAGAATTAAAAAAGTCACAGCAGGGGAAGGCTTTTCTCATACGTGGGCCCCCCCAACTATTGGAATAAACTTTCCCACTATCTATCGTTCGAAATTCAGGACGACCCACCCTCCAAAGTTTTTTAAGTCTAGGCTACCAGACATACCTATTTTACGCAGCTTTTGACTATAATTTAGACCAGGTTGCATGGTTTGGGTGTTGCTGGGGCCGGAGTCTGGCGTGTCATGTCTGGCCTGGCCTGCCTTGTCCGCCAGATCGGGAGTGTCGAGTGGGTGGGCGGTCTCGGCCTTAGAACTAGGCTTCGGGTCCTCGTGATCTTGACGACTCATCAGCACCCTTGCCTTAGAATAAGGGCAGAGCTGGGGGGTTGCCTAGTCAAAGAGTCTTATGGTGATCAGAAGACGTTGGGTTGCTGTCTTCTGCTCTGCTCGTGGAGTGGGACGTTTGCCAAATGTCTGTATGTGTCGCCCTCTTGGCTGTGTTTTTCCTACCAGTTCTCCCTCTTTCTAGCTTTCTAGCTAATGCTGCTATAGCTAATGCTGCCGGGGTCTCATGCCTACCCTTGGCATCAGTGATTGACATGGCTATCAGTGTGATTGTTAATACGACCCTGTGCTACTTAATCAATAACTAATTACATTTTTCCTGTTTTCTCTCCGTGGCCTGCTTTCGTCGGCAAACGTTTTTTCTCGTTTTCTCCTCTCTCCGAGCTGTGTTCCGTGCAGTTCCCGTTTCCGGCCCTAACAACATGATGTTACATCTGATGGAGCTCCACTGTGCATAATTCACATTCATTTTAATTCGACCATGACTCCATGACTTTAGTTTCGCTCTTAGATTTTTATCAATCATACCCGCTATGCCACTTCCCCTTAATGTCGATTTGCATACTTCACCTTCTATTCAAACTTTGACTCCATGACTTTAGTTCGCTCTTAGATTTATCATCTACGCCGCCCAAGGAGGTTGGGTCCTCTTTTTGTGAGTCTTGGTCCTCCCCAAGGTTTTCTTCCTAGAACTAGGGAGTTTTTTTTCCTTGCCACTGTCGCCCTAGGCTTGCTCAATTTGAGATTGGACGTAGTTATTAGGAGATAATCTAAACCTGTAAAGTTGCTTTGAGACAATGCTCCATTGTAAAAAGCGCTATATAAATAAATCTGACTTGACTTGACTTGAGATTATGCCTCTTCAGTTTAGGTTTGTGCCCTTGGCCTTATGCACTCAATTTCCTCCAGATTCCTTCAATTGTTTAATGATATAATGCAGTGTAGAGGGAGAAATATGTAAATCCCTTCCAGTCTGTATTTAAGGAGCATTGTTTTTAGTAATAAGTTTCTTATACATTTGTTGATAAACTGGAGACCCTCTGTCCACCTTTACTCCTCAGAGACCCCCTTTCATAGATACTGCTTTTGTACCAAATCATGATTATAATCACCTGTTGACATTACCTGTTTGAAACCATTGTTGTTTTTTTATCTCATTATAGCCCTAAATTGCTCTAGCGTTAACTTTGTTTGGAATGTGTTGCAGGCCTGAAATACAGGAATGGATGTTTATAAACAAATGAAATTAAGTTGACCAGAAAAAAAACATGAAATATCTTGGGTTCATACTATCTGCAATGAAACAAAGATAAAAGTACACGTAAGGAAAAGATAATTCTTTATTAGTCCCACAATGGGGAAACTCAATCAACACCTCATATATATTTTTATTGGCATTTTCCATACTGTCCCAACTTTTTCTGATTTGGGGTTGTATTAAACAACTGTTAGGTGTCATATCTGTGATATGTTGATTTGCTAAGAAGTAAAGTAGCTGGATGAACATCTTCTAAGTGTGGTGATTAAATGATTTAGGCCAGGAATAGTATCTAAAGCATGTTCTGCCAATAATTAACATGTGATTTGTTTTTCTGTCTTAATTAATGCCCACCTCAAACAAAACAGTCAAACAAAAATAAATATTTATATGGATTTTTGACTACTCTCACCAAGTATCACTTTATAGGTTATGTGTGTAATGTTGACTCGGAACACAGAGCACACGCATTATTCTTACCATTAATGCTCTCAGGATATGCACACACACCTAAATCATTCCCTGTTGTGTTCAGGTTTGTATCTATTAATTTACTTGAATTATTTTCAAAATGCAAACTGGCTGCACATTTGCAGCATCTGGCTATAATTGCAGGTAGTTCTTAATGAGCCAGTTTTATTCATCAATTTGACCTTGTGTACTCCATCTCCAGAGCTGACTGCTGGGGCAGGATAATGCCCTGAACAAATGGCAGTTTAAGTCAGCTTATGCGCCTATGAATGCAATAAAATGTGTATATCATTTTTGTGATTTGTGACTGTGCTCTGGTGAAAACATTGCTTTGTAAACGAACAATGAAAGAAGCAATGAATACCTAACCAAGCAGAGTTCATTTCAAGCACTGCACAGGAGGGTATGTTAAATGGACACAATTTATTTTCACTTGGCTTAAAATAGAGCACTCAGGAAACTATATTTCTCTTCTTTCTGCTACCATTTGTTAATGATATTGCTACTGCTACCACTATTAATGATATTCTGGGAAGTATGAGAATAGTATCAATTTGTCCAGGTGTAACTATAACAGTGTGTACACCAATCGACCAAAACATTAAAACCACCTAGTCTGTAACAAAGTTTAGAAAGTTGTTGCATGCCTTGGCATTACACAGCACACATTACATACCCAAGTAAACTAAATACCCATTGTAGATGGTGCTTTCAGTGATGGACAGGAATTAGCATGGTGAGTACTTTTACAGGTCTGTAACTAGGCAGCCCCCTTACTATGTCTGTAGGTATTCACCACTGCTGACCGGGAGCACTGATGGTATTGCATACAGGCCCAAACCAGTTTGAGACAACTTTGACTTTGTGGCATGATGTATTAGCACTTTGCTATATGATATAGAAGCACTTTGTAGTTCTACAATTACCGACTGCAGTACATTGGTTTTTGTACATACTTTGTTTGTCCCCTTTACTCTTCTCTCTAATAGTCAAGATCCCCACATGAGCTCCACAGATCAGGTCCTGTCTGGGTGGTGGATCATTCTCAGCACCACAGTGACACTGATGTGGTGGTCGTGTGTTAGTGTGCGTTGTGCTGATATGAATGGATCAGATACAGCAGTGCTGCTGGAGTTTTTAAATACTGTGTTCAATCACTGTGCACTCTATTAGACACATCTACCATATTGCTCCACCTTGTAGATGTAATATCAGAGAAAGCAGCTCACCTCTTGTTCCAGTTTGTGTTAGTCATCCTCTAATCCTTCATCAGTGCTCACAGGACACCTGCTACAGGATGCTGGTGGCTGGACATTTTTGGTAGATGGAATATTATCAGTCCAGCAGTGACACTGAGGTGTCTCTGCAGTGTTGACAATGATCAACCACCCAAATACTACCTGCTCTGTGCTGGTTCTGTGTGGGTCCTGACCATTAGAGAACAGAGTAAAGGGGACGAACAAAGCATGTAGAGAAACCTATGGACTAGAGTCTGTAATTGTAGAACTACAAAGTGCTTCTATATTGTAAGTGAAACTGATAAAATGGACAATAAATGTAGAAACAAGGAGGTTGGTATAATGTTATGCCTGATTGGTGTACATTAGGGACACTTGTAAATACGGTTGCCAACCGTCCTGTATTGTCCGGGACATCATGATTTATGGACAATTTTGATTTTGAAGGGACAACTCCAGTCCCAGATTCCAGTCACAGCCTCATTGGCCAATAACGCGCCAAAACTGACACACACTCCTGGGTGTAGTAGCTATGTTAGTGACAGACCACTGTGTGTGTTGTGAGGGAGTCTTATGCTGTCAAAATGAGCAGTGAACCTGTAAAGACAAAAAGACATTGCAACTATAAAAAAAGAGTGGGAAAAAAAGTTGGCTTGCGGTTGCGATTTGGAGCTTTTTTCATCTTGCTTTCCGTGATGAAGTCACTTTAAACTGAGATTAATTCTACATTTGGCTCGTCCTGATTTGTGAATTCAGGTGACGTCATCATCTAAAGTGAAATCATTCGGCATTACATTTTAGGAATTAATTTTCAAATGCTTATAACTTTTAAAGGTGAGCACTTAGATTACTGACACCTGCAGTAAAGTGACCAGACTGATTTGTGAAACTTTTCAGTCTTAATTCTGTCTGTACGTGGCTCGCATAAACCGTGAGGATGGAAAATGATAACACGCGAAGTAATTAAGCCTTTAATTTAACTCTCCATAAAACCGTCCAAGCAGGCCATAGAACTTCAAAAACTGATAATATAGAGAATCAACACAGGTTAAAGTTACCCTGCATCAGTTCTGAAAGATATCACAGACATAATTTTGTCTAATAGGCAATTATTTACATACTGTGTATTATGTGTAGGCATTTTCCGATTTGTGAAAGCTATCACATATATAAATTTGTCTAATAAATATTTATTATGATGTTATTTATTATTTTTAGGCATAATCTGATTTATGAAAGCGTTCACAGATGAAATGTAGTATAAAAAGCATTTATTTACATAATATTTATGACTTTTAGGCATTTTCAGATTTGTGAAAGCTTTCACAATTCGTTTTCTGAAAATGAATATAATGAATATAAATAAAATATTTATATTTTAAGCATGCGCACACACACACACACACACACACACACACACACACGCACAGTGTGTGCGTGTGTGTGTGTGTGTGTGTGTGCGCGTGCGTGTGCGTGCGTGTGTGTGCGCGTGCTTACCCCCAGCAGCTGATATATATATAAGCACGCACATGCGAACACACCTGGAGGAAAGTGTCCCTGATTGGGGGTTGAAGAAGTTGGCAACCCTACTTGTAAACCTATGCATGAAATCATGGAGATACAGATAAAGAAGTAAAGCTGGGCAGAGAACCTCCAGTTTATCAACAAATGTGTAATAATATTATTGAAATGTTTAAAAACAATGTTCCTCAAAAAAAAAAAAAGACTGGAAGGGATTTATATATTTCAGTCCTAACTTTTTCTGATTTTTTTTCTGATCAAGAAACAGCCATCCCTGGCAAAGATGTCATCTTGTAGGCAGCTTTTGTTGCTCTAAAATCTAAATGTATTTCTCTGCATTAATTCTGACATCAGAGAAGTGTAAATTACCTTTGGCAAGGGCACTGACCCAACCCCAGACCATGACAGACCCTGGCTATTGGTCTGGATAGTCCTTTTCGTCTTTGATCTGGAGAACACTTTCGTGGATACTGCTTTTGTACTAAATCATGATTATAATCACCTGTTGACATTACCTCTTTGAATCACATTATTATTTAGTATATTTTTACATCATTACTAGCCTTAAATTAATCCCATTACAACTTTTTTTTGGAATGTGTTACAGGCCTGAGATGCAGGAATGAATGTTTATTGAAATAAAGTTGACCAAAAAAAAACCCTGAAATATCTTGAGTTTATACTGTCTGTTATAAAATAAATGTAAGGAACACTGCATACGGTATATTTTTTATTTGCCTTTTCCATACTGTGTATTATCGCAAATAACATCATGGCTGGATTTAATATGGTATGCGCATTCTAATGTCCTGCAATGCAATATTAATTTTACTAAAATGATCTAATTAATCTCCCAGATTTAAAGCACACATCACTCCCAACTATAAACACTCCAGTGTCTCCAAGGCTAATTGGATGATACAAGTGATGCTTCTTTCCAATTGCTAATTATACATACCCAAAAGGACTGCTATTGAAGCTTTAAGGAATGTTACACAAATTTGCGTAGAGGAAAAATGCTCACACATACATCTCCATTAGAGATCAAAACCGATATCTTTCCATAACAATGGACAGATAACAAGCAGAACTCAGTGGCAAGCCATGAGCAGTTAACCCTAGCCTGCCCCATGAGTCCTGTGAATCACTTTGATTTTGAAGCATAATAAAAATAATAACTCTGAATGTCTGTAAACCAAAGACCACAATCCCATACAGAGACTCAGCTATCTCAGCTACTTTGTTATAAAGATGTCGGGTACCTTAGCTACTTTGTTATACAGATGCATTTCTTCAGCTGCTGTGAGAGCATGGCATATTGGAAACTGCAGGTGTTTATTTCTAAATTGAGGACATTGCAATCTTAACCTCTCCATGCCATCCTCCAAATCTCAAATACTGATTTTTGGAACAGAGGTCTATTGGAAACTGAAGAAGCAAGAAATTATCACAGGTCTGAAGAGGCTTTATCTTTTTCACATCTAAGGCACCTTTTGATGTAACACACTTTTCCCACATCCTCTTCCTTCTTTCAACATGGCACCCTACTCTATGTGAACCTTGTAGATCAAGAGCTGGGTGTAAATTGTCTTTGGCACCCCAGGCGATTATAATCCCACTAGCTGAATAGACAGAAGGAGTAATGCAGCTATGGACTGCTGGGTTTTCCCACACTGACACAGGTCTGGTTTGCCAAATGCATTGTATAAGAAAGACAACTACAAAACAAAACAGCATTTTGAACACGCACTCTAATGACTAAAATTAATCTGGCCCTGCTGTGATTCTGGGAAACTGGTTCTGGATTCTGTAGTGGTTAATGAGGTGCTCATTGGTAGTGATTTGCTGCAATTCTGAGCCATGTGTATGATATGAATGAGGAAAATCCTCAGATGCACCTGCCCAGCTCTCTCCAAATTGGTTCATTGCTACTATGTTCCTGATGGCCTGTTTGGTGCATCATATGGTAACATGTCTCATAAATAAGGTTAAAGTAATCACACAAGCATATTGTCTTTCAATTATGGAAAATAGGCCTCTCACTTAAACATCCCAGCCTCCAGTACACGTTATAAAACATCAGCCACTATATGCAGTACAGCCTGCAAGTAATTGGGCAGTGGCAAATGCTTTGCTGTTGTGGCAGTGCAATGAATTTGAATTTAAAAATATTTACATCTATATTTGGTTATCCATGAACCCTATTTTTACATAACCTTCAATTACTCAAGATCATGTGAATTGAGCATAGCTACACAAATGAACACAATCTCAAACATTTTTTAGTATTAGCCATATAAAATACAGACAAACATTTTTGCTCTTAATAAACAAACTGTTTTTTCAGCCACACTCACCTCTAAAGGTTAATCATATGAAGCATACAGAAATTCCATAGACAATGGGGAGAATAGTAGAATGCGTTGCACTGAAGACCTCATTTGTAGGTTGCCATATCTGCAAGAAGTCAATTAAAGAAAACATCTACAAAAAGTCCATAAAGAATTAGTTTGCCAACTTTGGTGGAGAACTTGTTATCTTGCAAAGAGCCCAGACCTTAACTCCACCTGACAGCCTTGAGATAAATTGGAATGCCAGTTGTGAGCCAGCATGTACTGTCCGATATCAATGCTTGACCTCACAGTCATGTTTGAAAATCTAGTGAAAAGTCTTCTCACAATATTGAAGGCTGTTATAGTAACAAAGAGGTGACAAATTGCATAAATACCAATGTTGTTACGTGGAATTTTTCCTTGCCTACAAAGTTTTGTCACCAAATGTCTGCAATCCAGCACTGAATCTCCACTGTCTCTGTACATGTTATGAGATTATAATATTTAGTAAAGAGATAAGCAGTATTAAGGTTTTGGTCAAAAGTGGCACTATATCGTAAGAATAATATACAAAATCATTAATGAATAATAAATCCTTAATCATGGCAAAGTACTACCAAACCATAAATAAAGAAGTATTCATACAGTTGTTAAGTTGGTTAGAGAACATAGGGTGGTCATTTTATAATATCTGCACTTGACAACTCTGAACATGGCCTAATGTGCTCATTAGAATACTATTTAGAAATGGTAAATAAACCACTGGGACAACATAGGCAAATACACTCATTGAGAAAAAAATAAGTTGTTGGAGTCATATGAAACTTTATATGTATGAATGTAACGATAATTGCAAAGTGTACTAGTACCTTGTTAGGCTACCTCTAGCCTGGATACGAGATGAGATATGGTTGGGCACTGGAGACAAACCAGTTCCGTATGGTCCTGTTGCACATTTGCCGACAGACACTCATAGACGGCTGAAGCTGGTGTCCCAGCTTGTCCCAGAATGACTTGTTCGCTGATAAATCTGGCAACCCGGCAGGCCAAGGAACTGTTGCAAACTGGTGGGGAAATTTCCGGAAACCCTTGCACTGTGTGGGCCTGCATTATCCTGCAAAAAAATGCCAGTATGAAGCTCTGCCATGAGAGGCAACACATGGCCACAGGATGTCCTGCACATATCACTGATTTGTTAGTGTCACTCGTATCACTACTAGAGGTGATCAACTGTCGTATGCGATGGCTCCCCAGGTTATCACACTAGCAGTTGGGGCAGTGTGTCACTCCACAGCAAAGGCAGAATTGAAGCGCCCACCATGAGAAATGCATACGCGAACCTGACCCTCGTTGGATCCCAAAAGGAACCAGGATTTGTCACTTACAACAATACAGTTCCAGTCCATAGCAGTACATGTTGCTCGTTTACAACACCACTGCAAACAAAGGCAACATGTAATGTGCACCGTGACAACAAATTTCCTTCTGCTAAGCACCTGGAAATGATATGGGAAGAGACAGGTGTAGCAGGAAGTTGCTTAAAATTGAGACATATTAAATACAATTAAAAAGCAGGGCACCACTTTATCCCTTTTATGATCAAGGAATTAGAAAAAAAGAGAAAAATTAATTTACAAGCTAATATGAACAAGTTCAGCCTGATGAGCGAGTTTTCAGTTCTTCTCTCAACCTCAGGTTGAATGAATAGAATCTCTCCCAGACAAAGCGGTAAATTCAAAAGGGCATGACAAGTTTATTAATTGCAAACAAGACACAGTCACAACCAATAAATTGAAGTAATTATTGAGACTATTCACCAGAGGATATCTACGTGTGGGCTATAAATTGAGCAGCAGCTACCTAGGACAATGTTATAAAGTAGTTTCTTACGGAGTAGTGAGTTAGGGGTTGAGGTAAGTTGTGGTGAAGTACAAACAGTTTTAATTAAAACTGCTTAGGAATAGATGATCGACAGTTAAAATGTGATTTAAAATTAAGTAATTTTCAAGGACTGGAGACCCATGTTAAGCCCATAAATAGCGGTACTTGCCTGGTGATCACACGGGGAGTCTTGCCTGATGGAGATAGCACGGTTAGAGGGCGGTTGGTGCCTATCCTCCAATCGACACAGCCACTCAGAAGGTCCCTCGACGGCATGGACTTTGGGCTTCTCACTGATGCAGGTATTTGTGTCACACCGATGTTCTTTGCAGCAGCGATCTTCAGGTGATTTAGCGTCAGGCAGACTTTCCAGCTTTAGGCTGATGTTGGTTTGCGGTCCACGAAGATTACGTTCACGAACAAGATTAATACAACTTCCATTCCATTCCAGTGTCACATAATATTTGTGAATTGAAAGGTATAGGGGTAAAAAACCTTTGGTCCCAGGGCTCAGGTCAAGCTATTATGGCTACACAGGGGTGTGTAGTGAAGGTGCCATATGTGTCTGGATAGTAAACACCAAAATTGTGGGAGCTGGTCGTACTGGCGGGCCATCCAGAGCCTGTTGCGTGAGTAGTAGTTCTCTGGGAAAAAATGCCTTGTTGATGCCAGAGGTCAGAGGAGAATGGCCAAACTGGTTTGAACTGATAGACAAGTAATAGCAACTGGTGGACTGCACATGGCAGTCCCACATCACAGTAATGACACTTGCAGTCGACCTGACCTTAACTCTGAGCTGAATTGTAGTGCCAATTGTGAACCATAGCTTATTGTTTAACACCACTTCTCAACTCCATAGTCATGCTCCAAAATAAAGTTTAAAGCCTTCTTGGAAGAGAGAAGGCTGTTGCAGCAGTCATATTAATACCTATATTTTTGGATGTCATTTTTGGCTGTCCACAAACCGTTTAATATACAGTGCAATTTTCTGATCTCTTTGCTGTTGTCATTGAATTGTGAATTCAAATGATGTTTATTTATTTTACTGGCCATTTGCAGAAGCAATTTCCAACATATCCAGTGGCCTGTTTGAAGAAGAAAGTCCCAAAACTCAGTGATCTGGGATGTACCGTGTTGTTGGAGGGGCTACTGGCGCCCACTGCAGTGCTGCAGCACCGTGATTGGCTGGATTAACTGTTCTTATCAGATATTTCTAAAGGCTGTTTTCTGTCTTACTGAGACCCGAGTATGATGCCCTTGTAGACTGTTCTAAGAATGTAATCAGTGGCAAGCAGCCCTCAACCTTCAAGGCAGATTAGGGAAACCTACTTATCCATTTTAAATACATACATCTTTTATAAAACACATAATATTTATTTATGCTGTTTGGTATAGGTATTTGGTCGGCACGGTGGTGCAGTGGTTAGCCCTGTCATTTCACAGCTCTGAGATCCCCGATTAGATCCCGATTCTGGGCTCCGTCTGTGTGGAGTCTGCATCTCCTCCCCGTGTCTGCGTGGGTTTCTTTTGGGTACTCTTGTTGCCTCCCACATTCCATAGACATGTGTGTTAGGTTAATTGTTGTTTCTAAAGTGCCCTTAGTGTGTGAATGTGTGTATGAATGTGTGAGTATCTGTACCCTACGATGGGTTGAAGGATGACCTGGTGACCTACACTGTAAAAAACATCACTGTGAAACTCTATGGATCAGCATAAGACTACGGAGTATGAAAGGGTCGGGCATGACTAAAATGTATAAAATGAATGAATGAATAAGTGTATTTGCTTGAGTGAATGGTGAATTAATGTAACTGTTTTATTATTTTCATATAATAATGATGAACACTACTTATATAGCACAAATGTACAACATAGCTAAAAGGTATAGATAAAACAGAGAATAGCCAATTAAGATTTTAATATATAACATTATTCATCTTTAAGAAACACTTCATTATTTTAATAATTATTATAAATAACCTGTGGAAGTGAAGACTTACTAAAAATACAAAACAATGGTAGTCAAAAAAGACCAAAACAAATTAAGCAACAGTTTTCTCAGCTATGTGACTTATTCCTGCAATATATCTTCGATCCCTGACATGATTTCTGATATACTTTACCTTTACTGTGCTCTTCTGACTGTCTAGCTCTCTTTAGTCTTGTGTCTGAGGGATCTTGTCTGCTCTTTATCCCTGACGCCATCCCACTGTCCTAGCGACAGACACAAACAGCACTTTAAATGCCAAGGACAGACATTCAGAGATTACAGTCATTGTAATGGCTTTACAACCAGATTTAACACCTCCTCATGCTGCCATCCATGGTCTGAGTTTTCTGTATCAAGGCTGCAATTAAATGTGAATTAGGTAGAATTTGGCACTGGAGGTTATCTAGAAATATGGGAATTGGTTGGGTACCTCTTTACTCCACCTCCCATCCATCCATGTTCACTCAAAACCTTGCATCTTCTGTAATTGGTGGATGTGAACCCAGATAGTTGCAAAGCTGCCTTTAGACAATTCTCCATTGAAAAAAAGGGCTATGTAAATAAATTTGTTTTGACTAATATGTTACTGTAGCTGGTGCTGTTCTATATATATGTAAATGTGATTTCTAATAGTATGAACAGTAGGAATATTAACAAGTGCACATTTAACACCATCTTGTGCACACCCCTTAAAAGCTTGATTACCAGGAAACAGTTTTAGATAGTGAACACACTATAATTCATGCACATTTGAAATTTGGATAAAAGGATTATTTTTTGGATGAACAGACAAGGTTTAGTATTTAATTCATTTTTCAAAAGAGCATCAGGTTCAGGGAGTGTTCAAATCTGATGCTGCATTTCCTCTGAGGCCTGTGTTCTCAGGAGACATGATTTATTCAACAGGCAGCAATTTTGCCCTTTTTGTGGCAGATCATGGCTCTGTTTTATTTAAAAAATCTCTGTTATTTAACATTTCTATATTTGTTCCTATATTCTGATTAATATTGTATCTTCATTGTGCTGGAATGGAAAGTTGTTTAACTGATTAAACATTTAGCATTTAGCAGACGCCCTTATCCAGAGTAACAGTGGCAGCTTGACAGAGGTGGGATTTGAACCCTGGACCTTCTGGTCCAGAGTCCAGTACCTTAACCACTAGGCTACCACAGTCCCACTGGATAGCCCAATTACTGTATTAGGTATACCTCCTTGTCTCTACAGTGTCCAGTTCACCAGTTCCATGTAAAATATAGAAGCACTTTGTAGTTGTAGAATTACAGTTCTACAATAGACTTTAGTCCATCTATTTCTCTACATACTTTGTTTGTCCCCTTTACTCTGTTCTCTAATGGGCAGTACACACACAGGACCACCACAGATCAGGTACTACAGTATTTGGGAGGTGGATCATTCTCATCACTGCAGTGACACTGTTGAGGTTGTGTTGTGTTAGTGTTTGTTGTGGTTGTATGAGCGAATCAGACAGCAGTGCCACTGGAGTTTTTAAACACCACAGTGCCACTGCTGGACTGAAAATAGTCTACTGACCAGAAATGTCCAGTCACTCACATCCTGTATGTAGCGTCCTGTGACCACTGATGAAAGACAGATGATCTGCTGTCTCTGACTTTACATCTACAAGATGGAGTTATAAGGTACATATGCCAAATAAAGTGGACAGTGAGTCAGCATAGTGTTCAAAAACTCCAGCAGCACTGCTGTGTCTGATCTACAGTCTGTAATTGTAGAACTACAAAGTGATTCTATATGAACTGATGAAATGTACAATGAGTGTAGAAATATATGTAGTCACCACCTAGATTTAACTAAGCAAACAGGTATGAGCCTCCCATCAGATAATTTCTGCATTGGTGATTATGTTTCAGCTGGCAACAAGTTATTTAACCCTAACTGATGCAGTGAGTAGCGTCTCATTTGTTAAAAAAACCATGTCGAAAGACATAATCCTGTGGTCGTGTAAAAGATGTTGCATGTTGCATGCATCAAGCAGAGAAAACATCTAAGGAGATTGCCGAAACTACTAAAATCGTGTTAAGAACTGTCCAACGCATTTTTAAAAAGTGGAAGGACAGTGGGGAAACATCATCTTCAAAGAAGGAATGTGGTCAGAAAAAAACCTTGAGTGATTGTGATCGGCGATCACTTAAACGTTTGGTGAAATCAAATCATAGAAAAACAACAGTAGAACTCAGAGATTTCTTTAATAGTGAAAGTAAGAGCATTTCCACACGCACAATACGAAGGGAACTCAAAAGACTGGGACTTAACAGCTGTGTAGCCTTAAGAAAACCAGTTGTCAGTGAGGCTAACCGGCAAAAACAGTTTCAATTTGCTAGGGAGCATAAAGATTGAACTATGGCACAATGGAAGAAGGTCATGTGGTCTGATGAGTCCAGAGTTACCCTGTTCCAGGGTGATGGGCACATCAGGGTAAGAAGAGAGGAGGCTGAAGTGATGCACCCATCATGCCTAGTGCCTACCATACAAGCCTGTGGGGGCGGGGCTATGATCTGGGGTTGCTGCAGTTGGTCAGGTCTAGGTTCAGCAACGCTATACGTCCAAAGAATTAGGTCAGCTGACTACCTGAATATGAATATACTGAATGACCAGATTATTCCATTAATGGATATTTTGACAATGATGAAAAAGATGACAATGCCAGGATTCATCAGGCTGAAATTGTGAAAGAGTGGTTCAGGGAACATGAGACATCATTTTCAAACATGGATTGGCCACCACAGAGTCCAGACTTAAACCCCATTGAGAATTGGGATGTGTTGGACAAAACTTAATCTCCCATCATCAATACAAGATCTTGGGGAAAAATTAATGCAACTCTGGACAGAAATAAATTGTCAGGATCTGTGCCCAGCCCCCAGTTTTTCGTTTTGCTTTTGCGGTTGTTGGCGACTGGAACAATCCCTTGCGGGACTAAGATGGGCGTGGATCCTTCTGTGACAACGATTCTGGTTTCGCTTCGTGGACTTTCATTTGTTGTTGGATTTAATTGCTAACTGCATGCAGCTGGGATTCTGCCTATTTAAGCTCCACACTTTCCCAATTGCATTGTGGTAGCATCATTCGTTTTGTGTGCAGCTGCATCCGCCGTTCTACCTTGTTTATCCTAACCATGGTTGTTATGTCATGTAGCTTAGCTTCTGGTTTACCCAAGCCATGCTTTGTCATGACATGTAGCCTATGTATCTTGTTTAGTCTAGCCATGCTTTATGTCGAGTAGTCTTGTTTAATTGGTATTCTAGCTCAGTCTGTTTTGTTGCCCTGCCTTGACATTCTGTTAGTTTTCTTCTGTTGTTGCATATTTTACTTTCATTTAATAAATTGTTTATTTTTACTGGAATCTGCATCTTCATCTCCTCCTACTTTAACATAAATGTTGTGACATTGCAGAAGCTTGGGAAAATGATGCCACAGCGAATGTGTACTGTAATCAAGGCTTAAAGCGGTCCAACAAAATATTAGAGTATGTGACATTTTTTAGCCACACAGTGTTTTTATATATATAAACATACAAGATAAAATGTTAAATCAAAAATTATTTGCACCCAAATTAAAATACCTTTTCTGTCACCAACCTCCTACCTACACTCAAATTTTACAATGTCATCATTTCTCACAAGTTTCCAATGGGTATTTCACCTATTTGGCATAATGGAGGTCATTGTCTCTGACAGGGCAACACAGTTCATCTCCCAGGTGTGGAGGGCCTTTTTGGAATGCTTAGGTGTTTCGGCCAGTCTCATGTCCGGTTACCACCCCCAAGCCAGTGGTCAGTGTGAGAGGGTGAACCAGGAGCTAGGAAAATTTCTGCAACTATATTGTCACGAAAATCCCTCTGAATAGTCAGACTTCCTTGCTTGGGCTGAGAGCCCAAAACTCACTCATCCATTCCTCCACGGGTCTCACTCCTTATCAATGTATCCTGGAATATCAACCGCCCATAGCCCTTTGGCCACCATCACCCTCGGGCGTTCCTGCAGTGGACAGCTGAATGAAGAGGAGCGAGTAGGTATGGGAGCAGACCCATCAAGAGATTAAACAGGCCCTTCAGAGTTACAAGCAACATGCCGACAAGAGGAGAGGGGAGACCCCTTCCTACGCCTCTGGAGACCATGTCTGGCTCTCCACAAGAGACTTCCACTGCATGCAGGGCAGTAAAAAACTCAATTGCAGATACATTGGCAAATGTCGGATTATCAAGAGTATTAATGCTGTCACTTACCATTTGAAATTGCTCAGGCAATACCATGTGAGTCCCTCATTCCATGATTCTCTCCTCAAGCCAGTCATCTCTGGACCTATGGAGGAGGATCCCATTGACTCGGTTCCTCCCACTGTGGTGGAGGTGACGGCTCGCCCATCTACTCCATTCATCAGATCCTGGACTCCCGCAGACGAGGTGGGTTACTCCAGTATCTGGTGGACTGGGAGGAATACGGCCCAGAGGAACAGAGCTGGGTTCCTGCCCAGGACATTTTGGACCCAGAGCTCAAGGAGGATTTCCACCAATGCCATCCCAACTGGCCGGCTCCTTGCTCCAGAGGTCGCCTTAAGCGGCAACAGCTCCCCACATGTACCAGATATCGTTCTTGTTAGTCGGAAGCGCTCAGCATCACCCGAGTTCTGATGCACTCACCTGCATACCATTCTATTTAAGCTCAGTGTCTCGGATACTCAGACGCGAAGTATTGCTCCTGAGTTACTCATGCGTACTGAGCATTCCTTTCTCTACATTTGGATTTATGGTCTCGACCCTTTTTCGGACATGTGGATTATCATTTTTTGCCTCACATTTGTGGATTTGTTTCTCGATCGGACTGATTTCTTGGTATGAGCTTGGACTGCCACCTGACGCTTCTCCAGCCTGGTCCTTATGGTATGTGCTTGCCGACGCTTGACGAAACTGGTACGGCTGGTGGTGAGCTGAGGATCCAGCACTTGACCAACCAGAGCTGAGCGGGCAAGGTGAACGGGGTCAGAAACACAGGAAGCTGTGGCCTTGGTGTCCAGGAAGCCCTGTGGGGAGCAAAAAGCGATCTCCAACATTTCCAACAGCTGCCCCACGGTTCCAACCTGGAGCATCGGCCAAAGCTGAGTAGCCCATGTAAGGGCTTCACCAGTTAGGTGAAGAACCACCAGTGATACCCTGGCATACTCGGTGTCAAACGGAACCACACTGAAAAAACGAATGAAGCCTTCAACAAAAGACTGACACTGGGCCGGATCGCCGTTGAAACGGCCGAGGAGAAATGACCAGTCAGGGGAACCTGCCGTCTCCATGTGTGGTGGGTTATTCTGTAACGGGGGTGAGGCGAACTGAGGCGAGACGAACGCAGGTTCAAATTCAGAGCCGAAATACGGGTAGAAAATAAACCAGACCGGAGCCGGAAATGGGTGTGAACATAAACCGAAATCAGGTAGGTAACAAAAACAAGACCGAGGCCGCAAAACAGGTGGAAACTAACAAAAACAAGGAAGTGCACTAAGGGGAACGATACCTGGATAGACGCGGCACGACGGACACAGATGAAGGCGGAGGAACACGGTTGCTATGCGTAGGGACGCGGTAGTCAAGGATGGAGCGAGGGATGGAGCGAGGGATGGAGCGAGACGCGTAGGGACGCGATCGGCGTGGGAACACCAATAACCCGCGGTAAGCGTCTCTCACGAGCGCACCTTTATAGGCAGCCCCACAGCTGAACGTGATTAGAACGATCGCGGTGGGGCTTCCTGGTTGGTCCGTGTCCCGGTGCACGCTGCCGTGGCGCGTGACACTAAGTCAGGCACATTATCTTTATTTAAACAAACCAATAACACTGACAATGTAAGACACCCAAATAGTTATTTTATTTCCAACATCAGAAATATTCAACCATTCCTATTTAGGAAACCCACCCTGGTGCTCGTTGAGTCTCCTGTCAAATCAAAACTAAACTTCTGCAGTGCTTTTTTGGCAAGTCTTACCATGCATACTGTACATTGAGACCCCTGCAATTGATTCAGAATGAAGCAGCACATCTGGTTTTCAGTTTACCAAAGTTCCCTCATGTTACTAGACAGCTGCTTTCCCTTCACTGTTTCCTGTAGTTGTAAAACAGCGATGCTTGCCAGCAAAGCTAAAAATGGACTACCCCCTTCTTATGTACAGGCTTCTTACATCAGCTTTTGTGAAGACGTGTGCCAAACAAGACCTTCTGCACAAACAATAACAACAACAAGCCATGGTTTAAAAACAGACAAAGACAACTCAGTCTGTCCAATGAGGATGCCTACAGAAGTGAGGTAGAGCACTGCACAATCAGGATAGAAACTAAATATCAAAATAGATCTGAACAGGTTTTCAGCCAATTACCCTGCTTTAGCGTGGAAAGGGCTGCATGAGTTAACCTACTGGAAACCACCTTCAGCACTTAGGCTGATGACTTGAAAGACTAATACTATAGGTTTGAGAGTGACGAAGTCACACCTCTCTCCCACTCTAGCCCAATGACAATAGCCCCCATCTGGCAACCCCCTACCCACCCCTAGATAATTTGGCTACACTCAAAATGTAATGTAAAATGACTACCATCAAATAGAATACCAGGAAAATACCAGGTCCAGGCTCTGTGCAATGGGCTGCTTCCTAACTGCACATTAAGGTGAAAACTAGTGACATAGCTAACAATGACAGAAATTAGCTGATTGCCATGCACCATGATAAATAACCATCAGGGGACCATGTCCAGACATTTTCAAAAGTCTCTAAAGGTAACACATTTTTTAATATGACAAGACACACAACATATTGCTTGAAAGAATATATACTTGGATGTTACCAAACGTCCCAAGAAAGAACATTTGGCAATGTTCCATTAGTTCCAGAACAAGACCTGTTGCGAACATCTATATAGGCCTAAAACATTGTACAGCAGACATTACAAATGGGGTCATCTTTTGTTTGAGCTGTATCTCATACTCTTTGAGACTCAAGCATGGCTCAGTTGGAACCACCACTCTAGGGCAAAGGTAGACAAGGATCAAAACTTCTCTGTGCCAACACCCAGGTGGTGGAATTTTCAAATGGCTAAGTAACTTGCTGTTTTCAAATTAAACTTAAATGCTCATCTTTCCACTTATCACTTATGTGAAGACTGAGATTCAAAAAGATTACTGTCAAAATGTCATTTACCGTTGTGACACATCGGAAGTACTTTTTTATAAGCTTCATTTTTCTAAACGTGAAATTACCACAAAATACAGTCACTGGAAGGGTGAAGATGTGTAATAACATGCACAAGTTGTAGTAAATGCTTTGAATCACTATAAGGAGTATTTATTAGCTCCAAAGGCCCAAAGCCTTTTAAAAAGTAGCATTGAGGATACATTTGGTTTCCTAAATATAACTTTCAATCGCATCTGTCATATCACTTTTCTATTTTGTTGACAAGCTGCTCTTTTGGCATTTTCAATGATAGCTGTCTCATTTATTTCCACCTGCTGTCGCTGAAAGTGAGGAGTAGAAGTCCTTGAGTGTATATAGCTGACTAGCTAACTCTCTGACTCAGCATATCATATTGCAAAACGGATACATTCTTTTTAAGATTTTTGCCATACACACTTTTGCAATAACAATTTATTCTGCTCAAGTTCCTTATTATTCCTTATTCCTGATTTATTTGAAGCCATCTTGATATGTTTACTTACACTAACAAAATTATTGGCAAAAGACTCTGTATTATCTAGTTACAGAGGTAAAGAGTCAGTAGGTGTGAAATCTGTTACCATGAAAACCAAATGAACTAACCAGCTGAAAAACAATACACCAGAAAATTACATACACTGGGGCAAAAAAGTATTTAATCAACCACTGACTGTGCAAGTTCTCCTACTTAGAAAGATGACAGATATCTGTAATTTTCAGCAGTGTGTTTGGGTCGTTATGTGTTACTGATGGTAGCCTTTGTTACTTTGGTCCCAGCTCTCTGCAGGTCATTCATCAGGTCTCTCAGTGTAGTTCTGGGATTTTTTCTAAACATATGGAAAGATCCATCTCACCCTGAACATTATCTGTTTGACTTGCTGTCCTCTGGAAAATGCTTCAGGTGTAACACAGCCGGACAAGCAGACTTAAAAACAGTTTTTACCTCAGGGCTATATGGGAACTGAAGACTTCCAAACAACACACTAACAAACAACTCTTAAAAATCACTGCGAGTAACACTGAACAAACATTGAACTCTGGACTCCTTTTAAACGCGGTCAGTGCTCTGACCGTATTTATATTCATATTTCTAATGACTGCACTGTTGTGTTTTTTAGAGAGGGCATTTTTTTCTTTGCAATATCTAAAACCACTCAGGGCATGTGCAATACCCCACTATTACCTCACTACTGGTTTTCTACACAATCTACGGGAAATGTGTATTTGTATATAATTTTTCTATTTCAATTTTTACTTACTGTACATGTAAGCGTCATAGGACTGCTACTCAATTTCATTGTGCACTGTGCAATGACAGTAAAGGCATCTTATCTTATCTCATATTCAGTTCATGGACAGACGTCTTAACTGTAGCAAACCTAAGACTACACTTGATTAATTTTTAATGAATAAACAGGGCACCACCGGATCGTTTGTGGACTGGTAGATCCGTAAACCAGTTGAAAAGAGAAAAGAGAAATTGATCAGTCTAGGTCTGAATAGTGAATTCAAAGTTATGTTTCTCGACCTTTGTTTGAATGAAACTCTCTCACACCAGGTGGTAAATTCAAAAGGTTATAACAAGTTTATTAACTACAAACAAGGCAATACCAAACAGACTATGTGATGTAATAAAATATGTATCACAGTAGTTATTAAATCAGGAAATGATGGCAAAACGTACATATATCACACCAGTATTAAACCATGAAATGATGGCAAACGTACATATATCACAGTATTAAAATCAGAAAACAAGATGACTGTATGTGTAACTTAACGCACCGTAATAATTACCCAGAATCGATGTTATGAACTAGTTTGTTACGACGTAGTGAGTTATTACTAAAACAAATTACGTTGAACGTGAATAGTATGGTAGAAGCTACTTAGACGTGGATGAGTCTACATTGAAGCATGGTTTAAGATCAAACGCAAGGTTCGAGAATCAGGGACCCAGAAAAGCCATAAACGGTACTCGCCTGGAAGGTCACTCGAGTGGTTCGGGGCATTCAACCCTGGCCCGGCCGTCCAAAAGACACAATTTTGGGGAGCGTTCGCGTCCGTCTTCCGATGCACACCGTCACTCGAAAAAGGCCTCTTAGCGGCTTAGCTCTTTGGTTTCTTGCCGATGGCGTGACCACGTTGACTTGAGATGACTTGAGATGGCTCACTTCCCAGTTTAGGCTGCGGGCGTTCACGATTCCTCAACGTTTTGTGTGCGTACAACTCAGATTTTATCTTGGCCACAGATAAAGATGGAGTTGACGCGTTTATAGCACCACGAGCTTCAACAGACTTAAAAAAAAACGTAGAATCTACGATGTAGTCGAGAGTGAAGGAGATTTTGGCTGGTTGGTCTTTCAACTATCTTCTAATTCGGCAATACCGAACTACTTAAGACTGCTGGACACAGGAAATTTAACGTAAAATAAACGCGAAAACTTGAGCAAAACGAATAACAAAAGACTGACAATGCTGCAACTTTTAAAAGACACAAAAAATAAAATACTTAGACGAACAAAGAGAACAGAAACACACAAAACTTAGCTTAGCTTACCACACGGTTGGCCCGCATCGTGTTTTGTATGTTCCGGATCGTAGGCGGCCGGAGGCGGGGGCACAAGGAGTTGCCCTGACTTAGCCAATGAAAAGTCAACTCATCAGTAAATCCCTCCTATCGTGGTTGTGTCTTATTTCACCATATGAGCTACAGACGTTCTAACTTGGATTAATATATTCCTACATATCTAAGCTGATTAAAAATATCACATAATCCTATATCAAATATCCTCAAAGTTACAAGTTTAGTTGCAGAGCTTTGTTGTTAGGTTCAAATGATCAAAGGCACCTTGAATTGATAATCTAGAACATAGTTAAATCATTCTAACTACAGCACATACATTTGATATTCCTTAAACAAATAATAATACAATCGATACAAGATGTAGGAAACAGTACATTCTAATTAACAACTTAATTTCTGTTCTTTATAAGAATGAACAAGTATTAAACCCGAGCGATCGATACATATAGATAAAACAGCTGTTATTTCTAATCATAACCATTAGTATAGCACAACTGGACCATATTACATCTAAAAATTATCATTATACTAAAACATTAACCAAATAGAGATGAAAATACATGACAAATCAGTAACATGCATATACATACGATTATATATGTGGGTATGAAAAATATCCCTGATCAAACTCTGTATGAATTAGCTAAATACATATGGGTGTGTTTAGACTTATTATGAAGCAAATATCATGTGTTATCTAATTGAGAGGTTCCGGTGAAGATAATCTGTTCCCAGCAAAAGTTTAATACTATCATTAAAGTTTGTCTCTTAAAAGGAAGGCAATAGTTTCTTGGTGTCGTAAATCCAGGGCTGTCCTTCTGCTGCCAGGCCGACTGCGAAAAAGGGTCGTTAATCTTGCAACAGTCAGAGAGAAATTGAGGAAACTGGTGGTCGGAACGTCAAAACCCCCTTTTAAGGTTACACACGGACTCGGTTTATGATTGCTGAGATGTCTAAGGTTATACGTTTGTTTAAACGAACCTCCAATTCTGTTGGTTTGAGGAAGAGTCAACCTTTGATGGGCCATCACTTGGTGGGGGTAATCCTGTCCAGAGGGGGCCATTGCATTCCAAGGTGTCGTAATGTTTTATGGCTTGACAACCGTTCGAACAGAGGGTATAGAGAGTTGAAGAATTGTAAATCCAGCTATTAACACTACATAACATTTTCCTTTAGAATTTGATGGTATAATTCAAAAGTAATTGTTCCATTCATTGTGGCAAGTTGTCCTATCTCAGATGCAAAAAAAAAACAGGCAAAGACGTTTCACATGGTAGGATAGGATAAGGTTCTTTTGCTGGAATGCACTGTTTTCCTTCTCCAGACATAACATTCTCATTTAAACCAAAAAGCTATGTTTCGGTCTCATCCATTCAAATAATGTTTTTCCAATAGCCTTCCTGATTATCCATGTGCCACGTGATGAGCAATTATGTTCTTTCTTGTGAGCAATGGCTTTCTCCTTTCAACCCTTCCATGCGCACCATTGCTGTTCAGTGTTCTCCTGATGATGGCTTATGAATATTAATATTAGACAATGCAAGAGAGGCTTTTAGTTGCTTATAAGTTTCCCTGGGTTCCTATGTGAACTGCAGACTGCTCTTTGAGTGATATTTGTTGGTCGACCAAATAACAATGGTCTTGAAATTCCTCAATTTGTACACAGTCTGACTATGGATTGGTAGAGTCCAAACTCTTTAGATGTCTTCTTTTATCTTTTACAGCCTAATGAGTATCAACAACTATTTTTTCTGAGGTCAGAGTTTGTTTGTACCATTATACACTTCCACAAATATGTGTTTTAATGATCATACTCTGATAACATCATTGGTCTTTAAATATAAGTGTGCACACTCATATCTGATTGTCATCACATTGAAACCACCTGACTCTATTTTCTACTCAGAAAATTTTAAATGGTCCACAAAATTTCAACCACTATTGTAGACTTCACTAAAATCTGATTCAACATTATTCCGTCAATTTACAGTGCTAAAATGTACAAAATCACAACAATAGCAAAGAGAAGCAGACCCAACATACATAATTCCTGGGTATAAAACTATTTTATCCCCCACAAAAAAAAAACAAAAACAAAAAAAAAACACGCGTGCACCCATAAAAAACTCAAAATTAACACGGCTGTAACATACACACAAAAATTCAAGAGCAATACCCAGACGTTGGAATATTATATATATCATGTCAGTCATTTACATTAAACATGTCATAAAGGCCATTTTTAGTAGCTTCAAAGGGCTGAAGTTGTTAGGATCCGTGCCCTGCCCGAGGTTTTTGTTTTGTCTTTGCGGTTGTGGGCGATCGGGATTACATTGCCTACAATTCTGTGCCGGTGGATGGACTCCTTGGTTGGTGCATCAAGACATATTCTCACTACTGTGATGATGACTTTGTATATCAAACTATGTGTATGGAAATAAAGACAAGTGCCCCAGTAAACTGAGTCTAATGAAGTCTCTGATTGCATCATTCTGAGTAAACTGTTATTCATGAAAGTTTCAAACAAGAAAGATCAGCAGTTACAGAAATCAAACCAGCCCATCTAACACCAACAATCCTGCTGAAATCACTAAGATTACATTTTTCCAATTCTGATATTTGATGTGAACATTACCTAAAGCTGCTGTACTATATCTCCATAATGTCTTTACACTGCACTGTAGTCATAATTTGCTTATTAGAACATTGCATGAATGAGTACATGTTCCTAACGACCTTCTCTGTCAGTGTACCTTTACCACCAGTGAAATGTGCTATACTGTATTATAAAGGACTTATGTTTTAATTAGAATATAATGAGCATCGGATTCTAAAGAATGTTTAGCAGAGCTTGTAAATGTGAGATTGTTTTTAGGATTGTTTTTGCAATGCAGTGAGCTACCGTATTTGGCTCCTGTTGTTCCACATTAGCTGTAATTGGCTTAATCCAGGCACAGCATTATCTGAGGATTGGCAACATTGTGCAAGTCATCCCAGAGGTGTTGCCCCATTGTGATTAGCTTGCAGTCTGCAGAAGTGAGATACAGACCCCATCCATATGTTATATTATTGCATTTTACCTACATCATAATGTGACATAACCCCAACATGACTCCACTGTCAGAATTAAATACAGCTGGTGTCATGATGAAGCAAAATTACTTTATTTGTTTCTTAAGATGTTTTAAGATAGGGGTCACAGAACACCTTCAGAGGTCTTGTACGTGTTGGTGGTCTGAAGCAGGTTTGGTGTCATGTGGTGGTAAAAGAGCATATTAGAAAAGTTGCACTAATAACTCATTTGTAATCTGTACTTTGAGACAATGGAATGGTTATTTTGTTTGACCTTATAAACTTGAATTATAAACATGTCAATATTATTTTTTAGTAATGAGTATAAGTTATGTTTCTTTAACATAGTTTATACCCCATTGAAATATATTTACAAGCTTAATTCTGTTTATCCCTTAATGTTCCTTTGTTTTTTTTTGTTTTTTTTCTGCACTCAATATACAATTCTGGCCCTCAACTGGTGTCTCTTCATGTCACTTCATCTGTTTCCTCCCTTTGTGTGTCCTCATTTCCTCCTGTCCATCCTCTATGCTTCTTTCTCCTATGTATGTCTCATCCACATATGTTAAAATTAGCTTAGCCTTTTGAATTTTGTGTTTGCTTTGCCTATCCCTGTTCAACTCTCCCAACTAACCCAATTGCTTGTGTTATTCTGTGTATTTGTTAATGTATTTCTACCTGCACTTATGTTTGTCTCCCCAAACATTTCCATGGCAAAGCATTACAAAATAACAGACCAAAGAACAGTACTGAGAAGAGTGAGCCCCTCCACACCCTTTCCAGAGGGAGAGGGTAGGCCAGCTGTCACTGAAGAGCAAGAGGGTGTGCTAATCACCCTTGCATAGTCAGAGGGCATGTCCACCATTGCTGCAAATCTTTCAGAGGCCACAGAAGCTGAGTTCTTCACTAACTTAGTCCTTCATAAATACATTGTAGCGTCCGTGGCCCCGAGGTTGGGCATGTTTATGTGTTCTGTAGTTGATAATGTTCTGTTAATTATAAGTTCATGTTTTACGTATTTGTGTGTTTATGTGTCAGTAATTAATTGCTTGTACCTACCATGGGCTGGCAAGCTGTGTGAGAGAATTTAGCCTGTGACGCTGGCTGTTAATAACGATCTGCATTATAGGCAAAATTCCTGTCTCCAATGCTGCCATATATATATATATATATATATACACAGTGGGCCAAAACAGTATTTAGTCAGCCACTGATTGTGCAAGTTCTCCTACTTAGAAAGATGAGACAGGTCTGTAATTTTCATCACAGGTACACTTCAACTATGAGAGACAAAATGAGAAAAAAATCCAGGAAATCACATTGGATGATTTTTAAAGAATTTCATTGTAAATCACGGTGGAAAATAAGTATTTGGTCACCCACAAACAAGCAAGATTTCTGACTCTCACACACCTGTAACTTCTTCTTTAAGAAGCTCTTCTGTCCTCCAGTCGTTACCTGTATTAATGGCACCTGTTTGACTTCGTTATCTGTATAAAAGACTCCTTTCCATAGCCTCAAACAGTTAGAATCCAAACCAAGACTCCACTCTCAACCATGGCCAAGACCAAAGAGTTGTCAAAGGACACCAGGAAGAAAACTGTAGACCTGCACTAGGCTGGGAAGAGTGAATCTACAATAGGCAAGCAGGTTGGTGTGAATAAATGAACTGTGGGAGCAACTGTAAGAAAATGGAAGACATACACGACCATTGATAATCTCCCTCAATCTGGGGCCCCACACAAGATATCATCCTATGGGGTCAAAGTGATCATGAGAACGGTGAGCAAAAATCCCAGAACTACATGGAGGGACCTGATGAATGACCTGCAGAGAGCTGGGACCAAAGTAACAAAGGCTTCCATCAGTAACACAAAATGCCGAGAGGGACTCAAATCCTGCAGTGCCAGGCGTGTTCCCCTGCTTAAGCCAGTACATGTCCAGGCCCATCTGAAGTTTGCCAGAGAGCATATGGATGATCCAGAAGAGAATACAATGTGGTCAGATGAAACCAAAATAAAACTTTTTGGTAAAAATTCAACTCATCATGTTTGGAGGAAGAAGAATGCTGAGTTGCATCCCAAGAACACCATACCTACTGTGAAGCATGGGGGTGGAAACATCATGCTTTGAGGCTGTTTTTCTGCAAATGGGAACAGGATGACTGAGCCATGTTAAGGGAAGAATGGACGGGGCCATATATCGTGAGATGTTAAGCCAAAACCTGCTTCCATCAGTGAGAGCATTGAAGATGGAATGTGGCTGGGTCTTCCAGCATGACAATGATCCCAAACACACCGCTCGGGCAACAAAAGAATGGCTTCGTAAAAAAGTATGTCAATTTCCTGGAGTGGCCTAGCCAGTCTCCAGACCTCAACCCCATAAAAAATTTGTTGAGGGAGTTGAAAGTCCATGTTGCCTAGCAACAGCCCCAAAACATCACTGCTCTAGAGAAGATCTGCATGGAGGAATGGGCCAAAATACCAGCTACAGTGTGTGCAAACCTGTTGAAGATGTACAGGAAACGTTTTACCTCTGTCATTGCCAACAAAGGTTATGTTACAAAGTATTGAGTGGAACTTTTGGTATTGACCAAATAAAAAAACTGGTCAGCGACTGCCAGCAGGCTACATGGAGAGCGAGGTGCCTTCCAGTAGAGGTCGGATGTAGATGTTTTGCAGCCCGTTCCTTGGCCAGAGCCTTAAGTAGTCTAGGCATCGTGGGTTAGCAAAAGAGGAAAGAAATTTGCAATATCATATAAGCAGCAGAGAGAGCCTCAAGATGGTTGTGGCTCAAGAGAGGAGAACCGTGGAGACGTGGTAGCCAGTTAGCCAACAGAACACAAGCGGGGGTCTGATCACATGGGTCACCTGGAGAAGGGTGTATGATGTCGAAAGACCCGAAACACCCAATGACTCTAGGAACATCACTGATGATGTGTCCTTAGGCATCAGCAGATGTATTTACATAGCATATATATATATATATATATATATATATATATATATATATATATATAAAAGATTACATTTCCTTATTAGCTATATCATACACTAAATATACTAAATTAACTAATTAAATAAATAGATAAATAAGTAAATACTGTTCTCTCTGAACTTTGAATTGCAACCAGGTTTTGCAGAATAAGTCTGTGTTCACACCGGCAGTAAAGGAACACGACAAAGCAGCTGGAAGTCATTCATTTTCAATGGGAACTAGAAATTTCCAGTAACAGAAGGCAGAATAGCCCCTGGCAGTGCAAAGCAGGTGGAATTGGCAATGCAGAATTGAGGAGAGTTTAGATCTGTGTCAGTTGCCAGCACAATCATGTGATTCCAAGTAGAGTTTGGACATGGTGTTACTTTCAACACATCTGCTACTCTTATTACTGTGATTCCTCATTTTATTGTTCTTTTGAGATATTTGTTTGTAGTGGGTAGGTGGAAAAACAATCCACTGTTTAAATATCACTTAAAAAAGATTTTTCTACATAGCTTGACAACAATGATAGATGTTCATCCAATTTTTTTACAGTAAAACATACTGTAAACAATTCTGTTTAAAGGTGACATATTATACCCCTGTTAACACAATTAACACAATTATCTGGCTCAATACTAAATGGCTGTAACATGCATTGGTCAAAATAATACAAAGATCAAACAGCAAAGCACCCTTCTCATGTCTAAACTGCTCTTTTTAAAAATTGTCTGAGTGCCTGTTAATTTAAATGATAATGAGTCATTGCTTCCCCAACTCCCTTTTGCCTCTGCTGCAGGTCATGAATCAGGAGCTGCCGGAGCCACAGTTGTCAGGCAAAATCTGCAGGCAACTAGGCAGGTGCCGCTGGAGCCACAGGTGTTGAGACAGGAAACCACTGGCAAAGACATAGGAGCAGCAGAGGCCACTGGCAAAGAGACTGGAGCCACGACAACCACTGATGATGATAGAACTGAAATCTCAGGAGCTGCGTGTAGGGCTGCGGGTTTCAAGAACACAGTGTTCATGCAGAGACTACAGCATAGCATAGCGTGCAACGCAGGGTCGAGCAGGGACAGCAGGTGCAGCATCAAGTTAAGCAAGTAGCCCTGGCAGAGAGGAACCGGAAGGAGCCAGCGACAAGGTATATGGAGGCACTGAATACTAGGAACCTGGAGACACTAGCAATATGAGAAGTGTCAGGGGAAACTCTGGTGATGTGAGGACCGTCATTTCCTGATAAGTTTCTATAGGAAAGCCAAGGTGGCAGAATATGAAGCTCACTGGTTTATTTTGTGTTCATAAATTAAGAAAGATCAATAACACAGAAACAAAGTTCTCAACAAAATGACTGATTAAAAAAATGCTATGGTAGGAAATATTAATATTAATATTTATCTAAATCAATTTTTATTTTTAAATAAATCAGTATTGAGTTGAACTTTTGTTATTGACCAAATATTTATTTTCCACCATAATTTACAATTAAATTCTTTAAAAATCCTACAATATGATTTCCTGGATTTTTTTTTCTCATTTTGTTTCTCAAAGTTGAAGTGTACCTATGATGAAAATTACAGACCTCTCATCTTTCTAAGTAGGAGAACTTCCACAATCAGTGACTGACTAAATACTTTTTTGCCCCACTGTATGTTAAAGTTCATTCAATATCTATCAAAGTTCATTCCATATATATATATCAATGTTCATTTAATATATATTAAAGGTCATTCCATATATATCAAAGTTTGTTAAATAATTCCTGTTTGGCTTGCCATTTTTTATATATATGTATATTATGGCAACCCTGAATCACTGAATCGCTGTATACTGAATCATGAATCATGAATCGAGTTTCAGCTGAAACTAGTGTGGCTCAACTCATACAAGTTTAAGCAAGTGTGCCAAGCATCGATCAAACGACGAGAACCAAGACAATTTTTTCTTGTCAAAATGCACTGAGAACCAAATTCAACAAGCTCTGAGGTGGTCGAGAAATGAGGTACCATTGTAGTTTTCTTTTCTTACTGATCCAATGTGCATTTAAATAGCTATTTTTAATGAATAGTGGATTTATCGGGTGAATGTTGACTCTTTAAATTATCACTTTCTCATGTTAACCAGTATTAGTAATCTACAGTTAACCACTGAATTATCATATAGCCATAAATATTGTGACAGCTAAATGATCTTTAGCTAAAGATTCTTAGCCATATATGTCCTGACAGCTAAATGATCGTTTACCATAAATATCTCGACAGGTAATAACCCTTAGCCATAAATATCTATATATCTAAATGACCTTGGCACCCCATCACAGCCGTTATACTCGATCATCAATTTATATGTTATATCTCACTTTAGTCAAAAGTACTGGCACCCCATCACAGATATTACATTCTATTACTACTTTGTACAACTTCTGGCACCCCATCCCATCTGTTATATTCCATTAACAGTTTATAGATTTTAATCCATTTTAATTACAAGTATTGGCACAAGTATTTCACAGCTATCATCAGCCTAGAAAACACTTGGCAACCACATAGCAATTACTTAGCAACCACATAGCAACAGCCTAGCAACCACTTAACAATTATTAGCTCACTTTGACAAGCCAAATTAAAGTTCGTTCACAAACTTTCCACCCAATCTGTTTTTTTTTTGTTTTGTTTTTTTTTCACATTTTAATCACACTTTTGCCAAATCAGGGCCAAACCTGGATCCTTACAATGTTGGGATTAGGATTTAGACTACTAAGCTACATGAACAGTTATTCTGTTGATAATTAATTCTGAAGTTCTGTATGGGCATGCTTGTCATATCATTAGTCTGTCTGCATTTTAGTGATATTAAATTATATTAAAACTCATGTTAATGTTAATGTAAAGGCTGTGGTATTCTAAATAGTCTCAGTGTTCCATACAGCTAACATTTGTCATCAAATGTTGTGTTCAATATTACAAATCTTTGAGTCTCAAAAGTATGTGAACCAATACGATTAGCAGTTAATTTGAAGGTGAACTTAGAGTCAAATGTTTTCACTTAGTGGGCTGATAGTCAGGAGTGAGTGGGTTCCCTGTAGTATTTAAAGACTGAAGAGGTTTGTTCTTTACCATACCTGTTTGTAGAGGAGTATCATAGCATGAACAAAGGAGATTTCGAAAGTTCAGAAAAAGAGTTGTTGATGCTGGAAAATGTTACAACACCATCTCTAAAGAGTTTGGACTCCACCCATCCACAATCAGACAGATTATATATAAACAGCAGAAAGTCAAGATCATTCATACCCTTCCCAGAAGAGATCACTCCAAGAACACTGTGTAATAGTTGGCAAGGTTACAAACTAACCCAGTGTAACTTCTAAACAACTAAAGGATTCTCTCGAATTGGCTAAAATTAATGTTCATTAGTCCACTATGAGAAGAATACTGAACAACAATGGTGTGTATGGTAGGGTTGGAAGGAGAAAACGACCGATCTGCAACCATAACCACTGTCTGTTTGGAGTTTGCTAAAGATCATGTGGATAAGCCAGAAGTATATTAGAAAAAAAAGAATTTGTTGACAGATGATTTATGAACATTTTTTTTATGAGAAGTGTTATTTCTAGAGAAAGGAAACCACCACATTCCAGCATAAGAACCTTAACCCCTTTTGTGAAACATGGGGGTGGTAGTCTCATTTTTGAGCCTGTTTTGCTGCATCTGGGCCAGGACAACTTGCCATCAATGATGGAACAATGATTTCTGATAATAAACACATCTGTATGTGAACTGAAACTCAGGTGGAAGTCTGTCATGCAGCAAGAAAATAGCTCAAAGTACAACCAATTCTAACATTCTAAAGTCAACATCCTGAACTTAATTCAATACAAACATTGTGACAGTTCCTGAAAGTAGTTCATGTGAGGAAACCCATCCAAGATTGAAGCTGTCCTGTACAGATGCCATCCCCATCAAAACCAGCACTGTAGTTTATGTGAACTGAGATTAAAATGACTTAAGACTTATGAAATAAAACTTATGAAATCAATTTAAACAGTATATTTTGATGCAGTGCTGTTGTTTGCATACATTTCAAATAGGATTACTTGTGAATTTATGTAAAAATGCCTAAAAAATACCGATATCACCTTCTATCAATTAATACACCTTGCCCCTCAACTGGAAACTGAGATTGTTTAATGGTCACTGAGATTATATAAAAATGCCTGCCGGTCCCTGGCCCGCTAGGGGTGCATCTGCAGTAAGATTAACTCAACAATGATGTGTGCTAATATGGGTGCTACATCACTGATAGCATACTAATTTGACATCGTTTAGTATGCAGGTTAAGATGTAGTGATTTAAGAGCACCATATGCCAACCATATAGTCCACTACTGCCTGTAAATGTGCTAATTACACTCAGCAGGGGCCATGGAATTACAACCCCTGGCAAAAACTATGGAATCACCCTTATCACCCACACTCTTGGCTTGTTACTTTGTAGAAAATGAGCAAATCAAAAAAGAAAAAAAAAATTTAAGTTGAATATTCTGGCTTTGTGAAACATGCATCTAATTACATTCTTCTTATTTTTATTTTGGCTGTTCCCAACAGGGGTCACCACAGTGGATCATACATCATCTAGTTCTGTCATGAACATCCTCCTCTGTCACCCCAAGTATATGCATGCTCTGCTTCACAACATCTATAAATCTTCTCCCGATGTAACCCTCATCCCTCCAATACACATGCCCAAACCATTTCAATCTTTCATTTCTAACTTTGCTTAAAACATCATACCTCTGTTGTCACTCTAAAAAACTCATTCTTGATCCTGTCCGTCCTCATCACTCTTAATGAGAATTGTAGCATTTTCATCTCTTCCACCTCCAGCTCTATCTCCTGTCTTTTGTCAGATACTCTTCTATCACAAATCACTCCAGCCACTCTACGCCACCCACACCACCCTGACTGTGCTCGCTTCTTCACCTCTCTACCACACTCTCCATTACTTTGGACACTTGACCCCAAGTATGTACACTCATCCACTCTCAACACCAATGCTCCTTGTAACTGCACCTTTCCTCCATCCCCCCATTCACACACATGTACTCTGTTTGCTCCTGATAACTTCCATTCTGTTATGGTTCACCATAATAAAAGCAGGTGAACTGTGAAAACAAAAGTAAAAAGGGTTTTTGGACCCAACCGCAGTTAGCTCCAAGTGGAAATGGTGAACCAAAATGATAACTAATTAATAAGAAACCAAATAGAATGACAAAAACGAAGCTGTACCTGATTAGGCTGGCAGCTGGGGTTTGTTGCTGTAACGTCTTGCCAAAAGCTGGCTGGAAAGATGTGAGCTGAAAAAGGAATTCTAAAGAACAAAAACAAGCACCGTGCAGAGCGGACTAAAAAAAAAGTACTCCTTTATAAATATAACATGAAAGGAGGGAAGGCCAGGCCACGCGCGTATTTTAAAGCGCCATGGTGGGCGAAAATAAAGAGAACGAATGAAAGAAAACAAAACCTGAAAGTGCTCAGTGTAAAGTGCTGAGCCTCGGCGTACGCACTCAGCGCAGCTCGGACCGGCGCAAGCGAGATCCCGAGCAGCGCCGAGCGGAGCCGAGCGGGACATGTCACGTGACTGCTTCTGCAGTGTGATGTGGAAGGAGAGGCACGAGAGTGAAAAAGCAGCACAGCGATCCTCTCAAAAAGTGCGATCGTGGAGAAGAGGGTTTCTTTAAATAAGCCCAAAGGGGCATGCAACCGGTAAAAGGCAAGAGGGAGGCACGAACCATTGTGAGGAGCTGGGGAACACTGCCAGAGGTGACGGGGAGAACTGGAAATGGGGGAACGCTGGGGATTAGCAGCAGAATCTGTCCCTTCGCTAACAAACTACACCCTGACGTCACCTCCGCCCTCCTAGCCATACTGTGGCTGCAATTCTACAAAATTGCAGTCTACCATTATCCCTAAATCCTCAACATTATCCATTGTTGTTGAGGTCTCCAACAATACATTTGTAAGGATGCGGAGTCTGACTGAGCTTGAGCATGCTTTTAAATACAAGAGCCAGAAGGTGTAGCTGATCGTGCAATCAACGCTAAATGAACACTGGTGCATGAGCGACCACACCAAGCATGCCCAGGATGAAGAGTGAGTCAACACTGCCCTCTTGCACCAAAGGATGGGGTCAGTGTGACTCATAATAGTACAAAAAGCCCCCCCACCCCCACAAGGGCGTCATCCCGATGCCTCTAAGTGCGTTTTAAAAAGGCAAAAATTTCATTCTCTCGATGTGCAAAACTGATAGAAACATACCCCAAGTGACTTGCAGCTGTAATCGCAGCAAAAGATGGCGCTACAAAGTATTAACGCAAAGAGGCCGAATAATTTTGCACGCCCCACTTTTCAGTTTTCTTATATCTAAAAAAAGTTTAAAATATCCAATACATTTCGTTCCACTTCACGATTGTGTCCCACTTGTTGTTGATTCTTCACAAAAAATTACAATTTCATATCTTTATGTTTAAAGCCTGAAATGTGGCAAAAGGTTGAAAAGCTCAAGGGGGCCAAATACTTTTGCAAGGCACTGTAAATAGAATGAATTTTGCTATATATTGTACTATCTGCTTAATCCTAGTCAGGGTCATGGGAAAGCGGGTACGTTTGACAACCAAGGTGCAGTTTGTTTGACTAGTGTAAGTGCTCTGAATCATGCCGGGGTGCAATACGCTGAAGAGGTGGGCATGAGTGTGATTATACTTATGTAGTGTGATTGCAAATCGCACTCCAGCGCTGTAAGCAACGTCAGCTGCATCTGTAAAAGTCTTCTTACCTGCAGCATGAGAAGCTGAAAGTCAGTGTGTCACATAATCAGTACATTTATGACACGGCTTATTAGGGCTGTGTGTCAGCACGAACAAAGTGAAACCATTAAAGGCTTTGGTCTGGACCACACGGTGTCCATTTTTTCCAAAACAGATCTGGAATACTGATTCATCTGGCCACAATACACATTTCCAATGTGTGATGATCCATCCTAGATGCCTATGAGCATTGCACATTGGACCTTGTTAACATAAGGCTTCTTTTTTTTCACAGTAACGCTTTAAGTGGCATTTGTGAATGTAGCTCCGTGTTGTAGTGCTTGATAAAGGTTTGATAAAGTAATCTCTTACCCATGTGGTTCTATCGGCTACTGTTGAATGACAATTCTTGATGCAGTGCCATCTGAGGGACCAGAGATGACAGGTGTTCAGTTTAGGCTTGCACCCTTGCCCTTTATGCACTGAAATTCCTCCCGATTCCTTGAATAGTTTATTGATATTATGCACTGTAGAGACACAAATATGTAAATCCCTTCAATCTTTCTTTGAAGAACACTGTTGTTAAACATTTCAATAATTTTCTCAACCATTTCTTGACAAATTGGAAATCCTCTGCCCGTTGTTGCTCGACAGAGGCTGATTTTGTACTAAATCATGATTATAATCACCTGTTTACATCACCTGTTTGAAATCACATCATAATTTATTTATTTTAATTTTTTTTTTTTGGAATGTGTTGCAGGCCTGAAATGCCGGAATGGATGATTATTAACAAATGAAATGAAGTTGACCAGACAAAGCATGAAATATCTTGAGTTCATACTGTTTACAATTAAATAACAGTGAAGGGAATGTAAGGAACACTGCATTTTTTTTATTATCATTTTTCATACGGCTCAGAGCATCAGTCCATTGTAGGACACATGTCTTTATTCGCTTTTTAAGCAGACTTAATAAGTACGAGCTGTTCCTTTTGTTATTAAGTGTTTTGAATGAAAATAGCGCAACCGGAAATGCTTCAGGAACGGACATGCGCTGTAGCTTTGTTATTGTTTATCTCATTTAAACGGTCTAAGTTCTTTCCATATATATCAATGTTCATTCCATATATATCATTGTTCATTCTATAAATATCAAAGTTCATTCCATATAAATCAAAGTTTCTTAAATAATTCCTGTTTGGCTTGTCATAATATACAACAATTATTTCCACCTGTACAGCAGGTGGCAGGGATTGAACTCGGACCACTCCAGTAGGAGCGCAGTGATTCTACTTACCAAGCTATTACAGCTGCGGGCGGGCGGGCCGTCGGTCGGTCGGTGGCAGAGGTCTGACCTGTACTGGAAGTCAGTGGTGTACAGGGTGAAGAGGAAGGGGGAGAGAACAGTCCCTTGCGGTGCTCCCACACTGCTCACTAGAAGATCATACTGACAAGTTCCTAGTTGTACATACTGAGGCCTCTCAGAAAGGTAATCCAAGACCCAGGAGATCATAGATTTATCCACATTCATTTTATCCATCTTCTCCCCCAGCCTGAGAGGTTAGATGGTGTTAAATGCACTGGAGAAGTCAAAGAAGGTGATTCTTACTGATGTGTTGCTCAGATCCAGATGTGAGTGTGTCTTATGGAGCAAGTATATGATGGCATCATCCACGCCAACCTGCTGCTGGTAAGCAAATTGTAGGGGGTCCAAGAAAGGACTGACCATAGGCCTCAGGTGAGACAGAACCAGTCTTTCTAGTACCTTCATGATGTGAGATGTGAGTGCCACAGGCCTGTAGTCATTATTGGAAGAAGTAGCAGCCTTCTTTGTGACAGGGACCAGGCAGGATTTTTTCCACAGTACCGGCACACGTTTTTGACTGAGACTCAGGTTGAAGAGACGCTGAAAAATCCCACATAGCTGGGTGGCACAAGTCCTGAGGACTCTTGGGCTGATTCCGTCTGGACCTGCAGCTTTACTCAGCTTCAGTTTCTCCAGCTGTCTCTTCACCTGACCGGTTGTCACTCTGAAGGGGAATTGTGGGTCGTCAGGCAGTAATTGAGAGCAGAATGAGTGTAAATTGGAGTCATGAATGTAGTCCTGAATGGGTGCTGGAGGTGGATTTGCGGCTTGAATAGACTCTTGATTGGGTGCTGTAGGTGTGGGAGTTTGGTGTGAAGAGTCGTCAGTGGGAAGAATAGAGGGTGAGGGTGAGAAGAGAGCCATTAATGGTGGAGGGAGTCGTGGGGGGGATAGACGTGCTGAATCTGTTAAAGAAGTTATTAAACTCGTTAGCAGTCTCTAGATTGCCCCCCACAACTTGGTGTTTGGTTTTGAAGCCAGTGATCTGCTTCATTCCAGCCCACACCTCCTTTGAGTTGTTCTGTTGAAGTTTGTCCTCCAATTTTAATCTGTAGGTCTCCTTATTCTCCCTCAGTTTCACCTTCAACTCCTTCTGCACCGTCCTCAGTTGTTCCTTTTCCTTAATCTTGAAAGCCTGTTTCTTCTTGTTCAACAAACCCTTCAGGTCTTTGGTGATCCAAGGTTTATTGTTGGGGAAGCAGCTCACCTTCTTGACAGGTACATGAGAGTCAGTGCAGAAGTTGATGTAATCAGAGATGCAGTCTATCATCCCATTGATGTCATCACCAGCTGGTTCACACAAAGCATTCCAATCAGTAGTTTCAAAACAAAACTGCAGGGTCTCCTCTGCATCAGGTGACCACCTCCTGATTGTTTTCTTTGTCACAGGTTAACATAAGACAACAGGACGAAATGTAAGGAGACTTGACTTTAAGTGGCTTTAAGGCCAAACTCAGGCGCCATTCAGGGGCAGACTCAAAATAAATAATGTTGCTGATAATAGGGATAAAGAGTTAGAGGAACGCTTAAAGTAGAACATAGATGGCACTAACAACCCTGAGCGGCAACGTGGTGAGCACAAGACGAAAACGAAAGCGACTCGTTTGAGTGCGCCGACTCAGGAGTCAGAGTCAGAGCTCAGGCAATGGTGTAGAGCCGGGTTCTTGAGAATGAAAAGAAGAACGCTGGGGAAAATACAGCACCTGTGAGGAAGTGATTGGGAAATGAACACAAGAACTCGACCTCTAGAATAAGTCCACAAATACTGAGCAAATATGTCAATGTAAACTTGGTAAAAAATGAAGAGGAAGCTTGCAGTGACGCAGCGATTGAGCTAACATCACTCAACTGGAATGAACGTTGTGAGAACAAAAGAACAGCGCTGATCAAAGTACAGCGCCTGCAAATACAACGAAACGGGGCACAATACAATACCTGATCACTAACATAAACTCACGGATACAAAATATAATCAATGGCTGTTGAGGGTGGGAATGGAGGCTCACGTCAAAATGTGCCAAAAACAAAGAGCCAGTCGCACCGGAATCTGACCCAAAAAATATTAAACTATTAGCCTATTTCACCTCCAACCTTTCGACTCTATGTCACTTCTTTTCTACAATAGATAAGTGAATACCATCTTTCCCATTATGTAAATTATCTAAAACATATTGAAAAATCACAATTTACCAGACTCCCTGATCCAGAAGAACGTACACTTTTAAGAAGTTGAAGGCCTTACTGAAGGGTCCAACGGTAGCTGCAAGGCAGATCTGGGATTTGAACCTACAGCTATATGATTACTAGCCCAGAGCCTCAACCCGTGATTCACCATTGTTCTAAAATATACCTATACTTCTATCCCAGGAAAAAGAGCAATTTGTTAACAGACCATAAAGTCATTCGAGTCCTGGTGCTTTACGGCTTGGTCAAATGCCAGACAGGCAGATTGCCAGTGTCTAAGGGAGAGGAGAGAGGTAGGGGAATAATTTCCTGGCACTGCAACAGTGACCCCTACCAGGCCTTGCCTAGACTGAGGTCCTGTAAGGGTGAAGATGCTTCTGAACCCAATGAGTTCTACTAGCATAAGTGTTCTTTAGATCATGTAGACTTTTTTCTATTACAAGCTCTCTTATGTCTGTTTCCCTTAAATAACTGCACCGAAGGCAGTGCACAGTGGCATGTACTGGCATTTCCAGAAAAGTATCGAGGGATGTAGAGATGGATGAAAGGTTTTAAGCAACATGACGGTTCATGTCTAGGGAAGATAAGCACAAGACACAAGACGTTCTGCCTGATGGACTCCATGAAGAATGCAGGAATCTTGAGACCCAATGGGGAATGTGCAGGTGCTGTGCCATTCATTAGCCTGAGCATGGTGCACTGCTTGCTGTTATGAAGACCAGAGAGAATGAGGGAGTTGGAGAGATCAATACAGTGTTCTGCGGTTAGGGGCTGCTGTTTTTGAGATTATGTACGAAGCAAGACTTTGTAAAAACATTAGAAGAATCTAATGCTTCCCTAGGGGCTTTGCCAAAAAATATCTTACATACAAATTATCACAAAAACAAGATGGATTGCATGTATAATGTCAGAGACTATCATACTGTTTTGTTCACGAAACAAAAAAAAAACAAAAAACAAAAAAAACAAATGGGTGCCACATAGGATTCTATGTTTGAAATGGGCATACTCCTATTTCTAAGGCTGAAAATACACAAATGTGTCAATCAAAACAGGTCCATTTAAAAAACACAATTTCAAGAAGTGTGTGTAAAAAAATTATTTAAAGGTCAGGTACTAAGCGGGTTTTCACATCATGCCTGCATCCATTGTTTGTTTCTTTATTTAATGCATCAGCATCAGTGGCCACTGCCAGCGACACACACAAGATCGTATCTATACACTAGGATACCTCAAGACTAGTCATTTATATACACTCAAGTCAATGCCAATTTAGCATAATCAATTAACTCATCACATGTCTTTGGACTGTGGGAGGAAACTGGAGTACCCGGAGTAAACCAATGCAGACATGGGTAGGACATGCAAACTCCACACAGAAAGGAACCAGGCCTATGAGGGGGGTGCTAGCCACCAACCACTTTGCCGCCCATCTGCATTCACTGAGCCATCTCAAACAGCAAGCTCAATACTAAATAGTATGACACATGATAATACTATTTTGTCAATAGTATTCTGTTATTTAATCTATATTAATATTTTTAAATAGTCTGTGGTCAAAATAATGGAAATATTTTGCTTATCTTCTGCTATCCTTCCATATGTTGGCAATCCATAATCACTTGTCTACAACATTTTCACAGACACCAATATAAGATTTACCAATATTATATTGGTAAATATATTGGTAAAGTAAGAATCTGTAGCTCTTTGGAATGCTATTTTATCCCTTTTTTGCACACATTAGTACTTACTCAATAATATTTTGTGAATTAGATGAAACACACCTGCTAACCTCAAACCATAGTCTTGGTGTTTAACTAATTATAGTAGTGAATTCTAACCATGAGAAATAATTTGTTTGTATTTTAATATACTGTAGCATCGGGGTGAAGAAAGAAGCAGCACTCAGACAGAAAATTTGTTCCTAATCTAATCTTTGTTAACAGCCAGTATCACAGACAGAATTACCAGTCCTAACAAGAACTATTTACCAATATAGGCCAATCCCAGCTCAACCCACCCTCAGACATAGTTCGCCTGCTCACGGTAGGTACAGCAATAATCACAATGCCAAGATATGCACATAAAACAGGTCACAAACACATTACACCGGAACATGAGCATTTCATCTAAATTAACAGAACTACATAGATATGAACACATACATAAAGGAACCCACATAACCATGGCCACTGTACCGCAATGCATGCTGGGACCCAGAACACACCCATCCTCAGGACCACCTATTCTACAATACTTAACAGCATAGCCTTACCTTAAACTACAGTTTTTAGACAAATCATTACACACTCCATAGAGGCTCTAACTCAGTAAATTAATTATGATTCTGGTCTCTCAGCTTAGTCCCAGACATTGAAATACAAATACACCAATCTTTAATGTATGGCTTGCATATACAGTGGTGTTTGAAAGTTGGTGAACCCTTTATAATTTTCTATATTTCTGCATAAATATTATCTAAAACATCATTAGATTTTCACACAAGTCCTAAAAGTAGATTAAGAGAACCCAGTTAAACAAATGAGACAAAAATATTATACTTGGTCATTTATTTATTGAGGAAAATGATCCAATATTACATATTAGTGAGTGGCAAAAGTATGTGAACCTCTAGGATTAGCAGTTAATTTGAAGGTGAAATTAGAGTCATATGTTTTCACTCAATGGGATGACACCCTGTTTTATTTAAAGAACAGCGATCTGTCAAAGTTTGCTCTTCACAACACATGTTTGTGGAAATGTATCATGGCACAAACAAAGGAGGTTTTTGAGGACCTCAGAAAAAGGGTTGTTGATGCTCATCAGGCTGGAAAATATTACAAAATCATTTCAGCTACAAATCATCAGAGATTTTACTCCACCAATCCACAGTCAGACAGAATGTGTACAAATGGGGAAAATTTAAGACCATTGTTACCCTCCCCAGGAGAGGTTTACCAAGAAAGAGCACTCCAAGAGAAATGAGTCCACCATCAGAAGAACACTGAACAACAATGACACGGCAGGGTTGCAAAGCGAAAGCCACTGCTCTCCAAAACAAACATTGCTGCTAGTCTGCAGTTTGCTAAAGATCACATGGACAAGCCAGAAGGCTATTGGAAGAATGTTTTCCCCATCTTTATGCCTCAAAGAGTCAGTCTTTCATGGATACTGTTTTTGTAGTAAGTCATGATTATAATCACCTGATGACATTACCTGTTTGAACTCACATAATTATTATTTTTCCCCTCATTATTAGCCCTAAATTGCCCCTGTCACAATTTTTTTGGAATGTGTTGCAGGCCTGAAATGCAAAGAAGCAATGGATGATTATTAGCAAAATAAATGAAGTTGACCAGAAAAAAAGATGAAATATCTTGAGTTTATAATGTCTACAATGAAATAAAAGTAAAAGTAAATGTAAGGAACACTGCTATTTTTTTTCCAACTTTTTATGATTTGGGGTTGTAGTAATTTATTTTTGTACAAGAGTAGAGTATCACCAGTCTTTTGAACAAATTAATTATCTGAATGAATTCTGTGTTTATTAGAGTTACGTACTCTTCTTTTAAAACCAAAATAATCATAATCATAATAAACACTCATGCGTAATAGACACATCTCAGGCAAAGAAATGTCACAACAGAAAAAATAGCTAGAGAGAGAGAGCGAGAGAGAGAGAGAGAGAGAAAGAGAGAGAGAATATGACATACTGTATATCGTTCAAACTAAAAGTAGTGCCCAATAAGAAATTGTCTTGACTCAATATAGGGATCCCACTGGTGACCTCGAAGGGAAACATACATGGGTTTTGTGAATACTAACAATCAAATGTCTCAAAAGATGTGGATTATGTTTCTTAAAAAACCTGCTAACTGTAGCTTCACTGTAATTGGATGACCATTAGCATTATGACATGTGAGGCAATCATTTTACATGTTTTACAGACTTGAGTTAGACATGTTTTATTATATGATTATGCTGATTATTTGATATTAAAGGCACAGTTTTAGTTTGTTTTGAGACCATTTCTCATTCATATGGGATATATGGATTATGGTTTAAAAGTTTCTTACAAAGAAGCTTACAGACTCGCAGATCAGTTTTAAAGTAACAGTGTGGTTATGGAAATTGCAATAAACATTTTGGATATTCCTATACTATTAGTACAATGGAATAAAAAACCCTACATATTCAAATTGAGAGACATGTTTAAATGCCCACTTGTGAGTTACAGAATAAATACCTTCAGACTTCTATATATAGCTGTCTGAACTTATCTGGAGGGATTTCTTTTGGAGACACCAATGTTATGGTCAAAGTTAAGACAAATACTACTGCACAGCAAATTGCTAGCTTATTGTTTGTCAGGGTTTGCCCTGCCTGCCCGCTTTTATTTCAGTTTGCTCTTTTCACCTTACTCCGTGTCTGTTTTTGTTTCGTTTTTTTCCCGAGTGCGGCGTGTGTGCGTTGTTGTGCTCTCTGCTGCAGGATTGATTGAATCAGACCCGTGTTGGGGGGATCCTCAGGTGTTGCTGATTGTCCAGACTGATTACTACATCTACTTAGACCGATGCAGAGAACGAGGAGTCGCCAGATCTTCTTGCCACGTTCCTGTTCCTGTCGATCCGCCCATTGCTGTCCACCTCTGGCTGGCTCTGGTCTCCGCTGAGAACGGCTTTCTCCTGGATCTTTGGCTTGCTTCAGCTCTACTCCCTGGCTGTGGTACCTCAGCTTCCCCCAAGGACGGATCCTCTCCCCTGGAGACACGCTTCGCCGCCACCGCAATCCTCCTTGTTCCCGTTTTCCATTGCGCTGATTCCCAGGACTTCTTTTCCTGTTTTTTGAGTTACCATTAGTTTAGTTTGGTAATAAATTACCCTGTCTTATATCCCTCCGCTTCTGGCTGTGTCTCTGCATTTTGGGTTCCATTTTCTGGTTATTCCTGTCACACCTCACCCGTGCACCTGCCCACCACGCCCACCTTTTGTTCATCTTCTATCACCTTCCATCACCTTCCACCGCGTTCTCCCACCTTCTCTCTCCTCCTTCTTCTATCGGCTGCACCTGCCTCTCATTTCCAGCACCTTCCACTGGCCCTATATAAACCGTCTTCTCTCATTGTCTCGTGGTCCCTACCGCGTCACAAGCCCCTTCGATCACGTCTCTAACGTATCAATCTATCTCCCTATTCTACCGTCCCTATCCTAGCCAAATCTCTATCTCGTTCCTAGCCTTGCTCATCTCTTGCTCCTTTCTATCGCGCCCGATCTCTCCAGTACCCCGTTCGTGTCAGATGTCTTTATCCTCGTCTACCTTTAGTAATTGCTCACCTACCGTGTCTCGTCTATTTGGTCTTTGGTTCATGTTCGCGTTTGTGTTTCCGTTTCTAAGTTTTGTAATCCATTTCGTTTTCTTAATAAACACCGTCCAAGTTTAGATCCACTCCTGCATGTGTCTCCTAAACTCTACAGCCGGCATGACAATTCCTGTTTACTTAGTTCTTAATTTGGTTTGTTGTTTTTTGACATTGGCTTACATAATGTTGAATGACCATGATTTAGTATTACAAAAAAAAAAATAAATAAATAACAATAGTCTTCAACTACATTTTATGGAGGACTTCTGGAATTAGTTTTCTTTTCGGCATGATTATCCTAACCTACAACCTGTGTACTGTTATGGTCACTATAATCATAAGAGTCAAAGTTAGATTTACAGAATATTGAGCAGACCTGTAGCACTCACTGATGTGACAGCTGATGGGGGGCACTTTTTCAAACCTGATAAATATATCCAGAAATTATATATCCAGAAATTATTTCCAATTACTAATCAGTGAATCTAAATTGTATTCTCTGTAGAAGACAGGCTTATTTAGAGGGTATTATTCCTGAAATTAGGATTATGGAATCCTGTAACATTTAAGGCTTTTAAAAACGAGGAACTTTATAATCAATGTTAGCTGTAAAGTTTATCAAGTAACACATTAATGACCCACTTTACCTATTTGGCTAGATTATGGTGAAGGCATGTTTTTGAAAATTTGTTTCAGCATGGTGAATAGTCCATGTGGCTGCTTAGAAAACACCATCAGAAGAATCTGCTGCAAAACAGATCAGCTCAAGCAAGCATCACTTCTGAATAAGGAGGGTTTTAATTATATACTCTGTGTTGGAGATTTAAGAATGGTTGTGTGCTGGCCTTTGACTTTGATTGTCTGTTTTGGAATGGAAGTTCACCCATGCTTGGCCGGATTATCATTAGAATTTCACACATACTCCTGGGATTGTCATAAAAGCCTAGTTGTTGGATGTGTCATAAATACTATCAGCAATTTGTTAGTGATAAAAACTTTATAATGCTTGTATGGGAGGAATGTGTCACAACCAATCACAACCTTCTAAGTATGGGGCTGCATAGCCACAAATTGGTGAGAGTGCTTACCACACCTAACTGCTATTCACTGCTCCAATGGTCAGGTAAGTGAGCTCTGTTTACCAATGTTTACCAATGTTTACCAATAAGTGCTGCCAATAGGATGCACTGTGGGAAAATACTTGCTGCTGGAGCAACTGTGAAGTTTTGGTCTATATTCTGCTGAGATGTCTGAGTCTTGCCAATCATGTAAGCATACATTTAATACAATGTGCCACCTACCTAAACATTAAGTTCAGTTACACCACAAGTGATTAGACAGCAAATTGCCAAATACCTTATGGAGGACTCAAACAAGGGTAACTCAAGTAAAGTTAAGTCAGAATTTAGAATTAGCTTTATAAATAGTCCACAACCACATTATGAGATTTGTGATGCAATCATCTACATGCGATTATCTGAATGTATGCTTGCCAAAAAACATTATTTCAGCCTTAACAGTTATGTTCATGTATGTCTGTTCATGTTATGGTGAAAAACTGTCAAACTATGACAATAAAAGACTAAATTCTAAAATGGTTAAATACTGTTTCTGTAACACTGAAATGCTGTAAAACCTATATTAGCCAAACAGCTATTTTTACATCACTTTTCTGGACAAATACATTACTCCTCTGGTAAATACTCTTGTAATGGGTATATAACATAAGTATTCTGTAAAATATTGTTGATGACTCCCCAGGTGGCATTCCTGATCCCATTGGGCATTGTGTGATTTGATGACTACATTCCTAAGGGTTGTTTACATATAAGTAGTGTTTTAAGGTATTGTAGTGATTAATGTAAGATGGTGTTAATGATAGTGAATTTATGTGTGTTTGAATTAATGTGTATGACAGTGTTGTGTCCTACCATGACTGTGCTTGTGTGATGAATTAGTGGGCTGAGTAGGCTGGGCTGATACTCAACACTCATGCGTTGATTGATAATAGCTTTTATCAGGGCTGGTAATGTGTCTGTGCTGTGTTGGGCACTGTCTAATAAAGAGAGCTATGAGCAAAATTTCCTTGTACGAGCTCACAAGGAATAATTTCCTTGTGTCGACGCTACAATATACGTAATGGCTAACACTGTAATTTTTGCACTCATTTGTTACTATTGTCAATATCGTTACTGTTAAATGTTAAATGTACTTTGTAGCACTGATAACAAAAATATGGCTGTAACATAATGACTTATATCTTGTCACCATATTTTTACAGTGAAATTCTGGCAACCACAGCTTCCAATAGTTTACCATGAATTTATTTTTTTTGTTCTTGTTTGTTGTTGTTATTTTTTAACAGTGCACATAAATAGCAAACTCCTATTTTCCTTCACCGAAGTGTGGCTTAATCAGGTTAAAACAGTTTATTCTGGCTAAACTGCCACTAAAGAGCAGATAATCACTTTCCAGAATGCATTGAAATGTTCTGACCTCAAATCATCAGCTATGCAACCCATCAGTGATATGCCTCAGAGCACTACATCAATCACAGTTAGGCAGTGCATTTCATTTTTAATCAGGCTCAATTAAAAAAAAATTCTCAGTAACAGCCTTTTAATGTACAAGTAATCTGTCTGTTGCTTAATGTCAGTTGGTACTATTTAATTATTAATGCCTCAGTAATTCAATTTTTAATATCAGTGCTATCTTTTTGTTTTTTCTGTTTTTTTATTTCTATTTTTGCACTAATGCGTGTTTAACTCTGTAGTGCCTGTTGGTCTCATGTAATATCTGCGGAAAGTGGATTTTATTTGTGATTATAAAGTGGATGATGATGATCATGATAATAAAAATAATAATAGGTCAAACTTGCATCAACTTATGATTTGATGAATACACAAAGAACTACAATATAACTATACTATACTACTATATATACAGTATGGTGAAAAGGTTTTAGGCAGGTGTGGAAAAAAATGCTGCAAAGTAAGAATGCTTTCAAAAATAGAACTGTTAATAGTTTTCTCAATTAACAAATGCAAAGAGAAATAACAAAATTTAAATCTAAACTGAATCAATATTTGGTTTGACCAAATATTGATTTGATGAATTGATCAAATATTGATTGGTCAAATTGATCAAAACAGCTTCAATTCTTCTATTTATACTCACACAGTCAGGGATTGTGTAGGATTCTAGTCAGATATATGATTAACCACTTTTACCAAACAGGTGATAATGATCATCATTTTCATATGTACTTGGAAATTGTTATTAACTGAAACATAAACACCTTTGTAGCAGGCTTAAAACTGGGTGAGGAACAGCCAAACTCTGCTACAAAGGTGAGGCTGTGGAAGGCAGTTTCATGTCACAGGTCATACACCATGGCAATGTCAGGGTTCACTCTGTGGCTCCCAGTCATTTTTTCCCATTCTGGTTATTTCACCCAATCCCTTACCTCACACTTTTCCTCTGTTTGGTTGTTTTTTTGGTTGTTGTATTTTACATTACATGTACAGCATTTAGCAGACGCCCTTATTCAGAGCGACTTACAATTCATGCAATCTTATAATGCAAGAAATTGTGGGTTAATTGCTCAAGGACCCAACAGTGGCAGCTTGACGGGTGGGATTTGAACCCTGGACCTTTTGGTCCATAATCCAGTACCTTAACCGCTAGGCTACCACAGTCCACAGTCTTTCTCCATGCCCTCACCAGATCGTCTACGTAATGTACCTGGTATCTCCTGTTATCAGTGTGATTATAGTTTGATTACTTTCAGGCTCCCATACCTATTCTTTGTTTCAGTTTGGTCATAGTCAGTTCAGTTTTGTCATAGTTCTGTCACTATTATTATTACCTGTCACCTCAGCCTCATCAATCCAGTTCCAGTCTGCCAGTGCTTGCTTTGCCTCATCTTCTTCAGCCTCAGGTCCTTCAATGTCCCATCTAGCTGCTCTGTACATCATGGTGATCATCCGTTGTCTGTCATCAACCAGCTCCAACAGCGGAGGAAACATACTCTGCTTCCTAAACTTAACAAAAACAGATACTTTTCAGCCCGTATCATCCTCTGTCCAGTTGCCAACTTCCTGATCTCCTAGATCTGCAAGTACCCTTGCCTTTATCCTTTTCGACTGTTTAATAAACATGCTTGTACCCTGGTGTCTGACTGTCCGTCTGAGTATCTGCATTAGTGGCTCCATTATCTATTTACTCAGGGTCCTAGCCCTCTAACAGTATGATCTGGTCACACCAATGGAGCCTGCAGAATCGCAGGTGACTTGATCAGTTACCAGATGGTCCTCAGCTGTCAGAAAGCCTGGTTAGGACAGCATGATAGTCTTTTAAGTTCACTTGTATGTTGACTTACTCTGTCAACGCCGCGGGAATGGCATCAAGTTGCCTCTTCAATCTGCGTCAGTGTTCCCAGTTGGTCACTGATTATGCTGTGGAATTCTGGTTGCTTGCTGCTGACTCCAGGTAGAACAACTCTGCTCTGCGCTGGGCATTCTGCGAGGGGTTGGGTGAGCGGCACAAGGACAAGCTGGAGGACCGTGATGAGCCCTCAGATCTCCAGGCCCTGTTAGATCTGGCAATACGCCAGACATTTGTGCCAACCCATCCCAGACCCAAACATTGGAGGACCTAGCTCCCTGGGTCCCAGATCTTGTCTCTGCTGACGCTCCCAAGCCCTTGCAGTTGGACATAGCCAAGCTCTCATTCTAGGAGCACTCCAGGTGGCTTCAAGGGGGTCTCTGTCTGTATTGTGGACAACCTGGGCACCTGTGAAATCGTTGCCCCGTGCACCCAAAATGAAGAGCACTACTTCTGAGCCTCCACTCATCGACAAGCCCCAACAACCGGCCATCTTGTGCCTATGGGAGGGGGGCCCTCCCCATCAATGTCAAGACTGACTCGGGGGCTGTAGACAACCTCAGGGATGAGGACTTTCTTCCAGGATGGGAGTGACATTAATGTCCCTGGAAGCTTCACTATGTGCCTATGCCCTGGGTGGCAGACTCCTCATCCAGGTCACTCACCGTTCAGCTCCCGTCACTCTGGTTGTGCCTGGAAACCACAGCAAGACCATAACCTGCTCCATCATCCAAGCTCCCAAGACTCTGGGTTGATTGTGTGTCATCCATGGATGGCTGTCCACAATCCTCAAATTCACTGGAGACTGGGTAAGATCACCGAATGAAGCGAAATTTGCCACCAACGCTGCCTGCAGTCAACCGTACCATCCTCGGGGCCAGTTTCTCACACTTTCCCCCCTGAGCCCTCAGAGGACCAGTCTAAGCTGCCCCAGGTCTATCAAGGACCCTGCCCAACCCCCCATCCCCCCCGGAACTATGACTGTGCCATCGACCTACTCCTTGGGGTTCCACTGCCCCCCAGCCTTCTGTATAACCTGACCCGGCATAAGAGAGCGATTGTGGAAGAGTACATTAAAGACTGTTGGGCAGCTGGTCTCATCCACCTATTGTCCTTTCCCCTGTGTATGGGATTCTTCTTTGTGGCCAAGAAGGATCATTCATTCTGACCCTGTATCAATTACAGAGGCTTAAACTAGATTACAGTGCAGAAAAAGTGCCCACTATCTCTCATCTCCTCTGCTTTTGAACCTTTATAGGAAGCTACCATCTTCTCCAAGATGGATCTCCAAAAAGCATACCATCTAGTCCGGATCAAACAGGGGGATGAAATAAAGACTGCTTTCAATACCCCATTAGGCCTTTTTGAATATGCTGTCAAGCCTTTTGGGCTTAGGCAGTGCCAGAATTCCTTGGCAGTCTTCCAGGCCTTGTTGAATGATATGCTAAGAGATAATTTTTTCAATTTTAAATTTGTTATGCAGCAGGACAATGGCCACAAACATATAGCCAATGTCATTAAGAACTATCTTCAGCATGAAGATAAACAAGACATCCTGGTTGTGAAGCCCTGATCTCAACTTCATTGAGTTTGTCTGGGATTACATGAAGAAACAGAAGGATTTGAGCAAGCCTACAGCCACAGAAGATCTGTGGTTAGGTCTCCAAGATGTATGGCCAAGTTCCTTCAACAACTGTGTTCAAGTGTACCTAGAAAAGTTGATGCCGTTTTGAAAGTAAATGTTGGTCACACCAGATATTGATTTGATTTAGATTTATCATTTGTTCATTCACTTTGCATTTTGTTAACTGACAAAAAGTAAACTATTAACACTTTTTTTAAAGCATTCTTACTTTGCAGCATTTTTTCCACACCTGCCTAAAACTTTTGCACAGTACTGTCTATGACTGTTTTAAGTCTTTTATATTTACGTATCAGTAGGAAACAACAAATTTTAGATATCCACATACATATCCAGATACAAAAACTTCTGTATTTTGGGCATATGGCTCAGTTCATGATTAAACAAGTCTAACTACTAGGAGCTAGTAATCAATGACATTATGTGAAGATTGATTTAAACCTATTAAGTGTAACAAAAGAAGCTGTGTACAGGTAATAAAACTGAGAGAGGGACAAGTATTCTAAAAAGACTGTGGTAGATAGTAGCTGTTTAACCTTAAAATCTTTCATCATGGCACGAGGAAGCACAATGACAAGATACAAAGTGATTATCCTGCATGCCTTAGAACCTTGAGATCCAAGGATCTAATTTCAATAGCAGTCAAAGAAGAATGTACTCTTTCAATTCCTAATATGAACATTTGCTTTGTTTAGAGTATAATATGAATACATATACATCTATAATTATAAAATATAAGGGCTGGTTTCACCTCTAGCACTCCCAGTGGGTGAAACCAGCATCGCTCTGTGTCTGGCTCCAACCAGCTGCCTTTGTGACAAATAAACAGAAATACTAGAAAACACTTTTGGACAGAAGCAAACAGAAAACAAGCTAAGAGCATAGCCGCTGAGGCTTAAGAGTCTTGATTAAAGATTCAGGTGCAGTCTTCTGACAGTTCTTGGATTTGAGGTCACAAACCTAACACATTCATACACTGATCAATGATTACCTTAAATATCATCTGCCTAGTATTGAGTATGTCTCCATCATGCTGCCAAAACAGCTCTCACCTTTTGAGGCATGGACTTCACAAGATCTCTGAAAGTGTCCTGTGACATTGGCACCAAGACATTAGCCAAACCTTTTTTTCCCTGCACATCCCACAGATGCTTGGATTTTAGATCACTGTCATATTTGAGATCAAGGAAATTTGATCACCAAGTCAACACCTTCCTCAAACTACTCCTGAACAATTTTGTGTGGCAGGGTGCATTATCCAAAGAATCCAAAGTACATGTCAGTGGTTTTAATGTTATGGCTGACTGATGTAGATCATTAAATCTTTCAGAGATGTTCAGGAGCCAAACCTCCACTGATCTTTCCAAACTTAAATCTCTTTGAAAAAGATTACATTGTTCACATGCAGTCAGTATTACTGACATTTCAACAATTCATGCATAGAATGTAAGTTCATGCATCATTTTTTTTCCCATGCAAACTGTGACAATTCCAATCATAAACAGAGCCTCTTAGTTGTATCCCACACATACCAGAGGTGCATGAAATCACTGATTCTCTGCATTGTTATCTAAGCAAGCCTGAAAATCTGTTCAGCAGAAGGTAAAGCTATTTTGGCATCTGTACAGCTGAGTTGGTTTTGGGGAATAATTAAGGACTCTGGAAACTGTTTGTGTGAGTCTTCCATGACTGAAAAAAAATACAGAGTATGATCCATGTGTGTATATATATGTATATATGTGTATTTTGATATTTTGATAATTACTGTGTTAGGATAGGTGTTAGAATAGGATAAGTGCTTACAGTATGTTATTTACTTACAGTATGTACAGTATGTACATATGTTCCGACTTACACCGAAAATCGGTTTACGACGCGACGTAGGAACGGATCAACGTCGTAAGTCGAGGACCCCCTGTGTATGTATATATATATATATATATATGCAGTGATGCTTTTCTATATTTCTGCCTAAATATGACCTAAAACATCATCAGATTTTCACATAAAACCCAGTTAAACAAATAAGACAAAAATAAAATTATACATGGTCATTTATTTATTGAGGAAAATGTTCCAATTTTACATATTAGTGAGTGGCAAAAGTATTTGAAGATCTACTGGCAGTCAATTTGAAGGTGAAGTTAGAGTCAGGTGTTCTCAATCAATGGGATGACAATCAGGTGTGAGTGGGCACCCTGTTTTATTTAAAGAACAGGGATCTATCAAAGTCTGTTCTTCACAACACATGTTTGTAGAAGTGAATCATGGCACGAAAAAAGGAGATTTCTGAGGAGCTCAGAAAAAGAGTTGTTGATGCTCATCAGGCTGGAAAAGGTTACAAAACCATCTCTAAAGAGTTTGGACTCCACCAATCCATAGTCAGACAGTTTGTGTACAAATGGAGGATAACCAAGACCACTGTTACCCTCCCCAAGAGTGGTTGACCAACAAAGATCACTCCAAGAGCAAAGTGTGTAATACTTGGCAAGGTCACAAAGGACCCCAGGATAACTTCTAAGCAACTGAAGGCATCTCTCACATTGGCTAACCTGTCCACCATCAGAAGAACACTGAACAACAAATGGTGTGCATGGCAGGGTTGTAAGGAGAAATCCACTGCTCTCCAAGAAGAACATTGCTGCTCGTCTGAAGTTTGCTAAAGATCACGTGGACAAGCCAGAAGGCTATTGGAAGAATGTTTTGTAGACAGATGAGACCAAAATAGAACTTTTTGGTTTAAAAGAAAAGTGTTATGTTTGGAGAAAGGAAAACACTGCATTCCATCATAAAAACCGTATCCCATCTGTGAAACATGGTGGTGGTAGTATCATGCTTTGGGTCTGTTTTGGTGGATCTGGGCCAGCACAGCTTTCCATCATTGATGGAACAATGAATTTCCACTGTCACACTTGCTTCCTTATTTAACCTCTATATTCTTTGCAATAATGTCTATTTGCTTTCATTATAAATGAAAATGAAAACCAACCTCAGGTAGTGCACATGTGCTTTTCTTAAGTCAGTGTATAGAAATACATATAATTTAGAAAAAGCACCAATGTGGATTTAACATTTGATTTTATGTTTTTTTTTTTTTTTTTTTCATACATACTGGTGTGAACAATATCTAAACAGATTAGTGTTTCTGTGAGTTAACCTGATTGAGTTAAAAGGAGAGCAACTAAAGAAGATAAACTTACAATCTTGTTGTTAAAAATAAGTGTTGAAAAAGGTTAATTGACATTGACATTTGTTTTGGGTTCAATAGTAAATTTTAAATTTATCATGCAATTTATGGAAGGATATGTAGAGTAATCATAAAAATGATACCTTATTTACCATCAGTGCCAAAGGAAATATGTCAATTTCAGTATTATTAGACTTGCTGCCATATGTGTATAATATATATGGATTTCTGCACTGTTTGCTAAAATCCAGCCTGCCTAATCTCTTTACAGGAAAAACACTTCCACGCTGCTTGTCTGAAATAAGATTTCAATTGATTAAATGTCATTGCACCAGGAGAGGCTTGTTTCGTTAAAAATCAGTGTGTTCTGTGCAAAGATGATCCTTGAATGGTTGTGGTGTGATTTAGGGGCAGAGGTTAGCTCAGTAATAGTTTTATGCTTGGCTCCATTTAGCTCATGGGAGATATCATTAAGTAAGCAAGGTCACTAGGGTGTGGAGGGCTGTGTCATGCTGCTGTCTCTGTCATCTGCCAGCCTGCTCCATTTGTGTAATTTATCCTCATCTAGTGACTTTTCTAAAGAGCTTGCATGACCTCTCGGAATCTAAAAATAAATGGCAGAGAAATAGGAGTGGGGTTCAAGAAAAATAGCTGTGCCCTAGTAGACAGTGTATGAAATGTAAGTGTATGAATGTAAGTGTTTTAAACAATACTCCACTATGCTACAGTATAGACTATATTAAACTCCTTGGTTCATGATACATAATTTTGATTGAGTAAACGGAATATATACCCTTCGTCAATCAGGTAGCATCTGTATAATTCAACTCAATTAATGTAATGAATTTCCTTGGTGTGAAACTGATTAATTCAATCTAAATTATTCCGTCTGAAAAAGTTGCTTGGTACTTGTGTTTTTCGGTATTCCACAAGCCTTCTAGTACGAATTAACGATGAGTACTGAGGTACCACTATATATGGATCAGCACTGGTACTTAAAGCAGCTTACAAATCTTTAGAGTCAACTCTCTAACTGCTGTTGGGTTTCTCCAGCTTGTAAACTAAACTGAACTGATACTACAACCTCTATCCACTTTTTAAATATTCTGAGGGCAGATTTGGGGGCAGGGTTGATGAGTTTTGTCCTGTCAGCAAATGATAATTTACCTTCTTCATTCAAACTTAGTCCTTTGTCTCAATCCACCATAAAATCGTATATATTTATGTGAATGGGAGTGTCTATGTATATAAGAATATCTATCTATTCATCTGTCTATCTGTCTGTCTGTCTGTCTATCTAGGTTTGTGTATGGACGTAGAGGATGTATCAACGAAGTTCCTTTTGTGATATATAACATGGGATATTACCAAGTTTAATTTAAGATATTATTTTCCACGTCTACATTCTTCATCAAGCTACTATCAATATTACTAGATATTGGGTGTTACAGACAAAAATGATTTACCAAAAACATAAATAAATAAATAAAGTAATACAACACAGTCAAACATTCATTCATTTTCTTATCCACTTATTCCTGATCAGGGTCCTGGGAGAGCCGGTGCTTAGCTAGGGCACAAGGCAGGAACAAGCTTAGACAGGTATATAAAAATAAAATTAAAAGGAAGTTGGAGAAAGTACCCGGAGTAAACCAATACAGAAAGGACCCACCCAGATCTCTCCTCCTGGGACTGAACGCAGAATCTTCTGGCTGTGAGGCGACAGTGTGACCCACCGAGTCACCGTGCCTCCCACAGTCAAACTTGACACGTACAGTGGTGCTTGCAAGTTTGTGAACCCTTTAGAATTTTCTATATTTCTGCACATATATGACCTAAAACATCATCAGATTTTCACACAACTCCTAAAAGTACCTAAACAGAGCACAGTTAAACAAACAAGACAAGAATATTATACTTGGTGATTTATTTATTGAGGAAAATGATCCAATATTACATATTAGTGAGTGGCAAATGTATGTGAACCATTGCTTTCAGTATCTGGTGTGAACCCCCACGTGATCTTGTCTACGTGACCTTTAGCAAACTGCAGACGAGCAGCAATGTTCTTTTTGGATAGCAGTGGCTTTGTCCTTGCAGCCCTGCCATGTACACCATTGTTGTTCAGTTTTCTTCTGATGGTGGACTCATGAACATTAATTTTAGGTAGTGTTTCTCAATCCTGGTCCTGGCGCTCCACCGCTCTTCATGTTTTAGTGTTTTGCTGCTCCCAACACACATGATCCAAATACTCAGCTCATTAACTAGCCCGTTATATACAGGAACACTGACATTAGCCAATGTAAGAGAGGCCTTCAGTTGCTAGGGTCCTTTGTGACCTCACCAACTATTACATGGATTTATGTTTGTTGGTCGACCATTTCTGGGGAAGGTACAATGGTCTTTAATTTCCTCCATTTGAACACAGTCTGTCTGACTATGGATTGGTGAAGACCAAACTTTTTAGAGATGGTTTTGTAACCTTTTCCAGCCTGATGAGCATCAACAACTCTTTTTCTGAGCTCCTCAGAAATCTCCTTTGTTCGTGCCATGATACACTGACACAAATGTGTTGTGAAGAGCAGACTGTGATAGATCATACTGGATCATTTTCCTCAATAAATAAATGACCAAGTATAATATTTTTTGTCTCATTTATTTAACTGGGTTCTCTTTATCTACTTTTAGGACATGTGCAAAATCTGATGACGTTTTAGGTCATATTTATGCAGAAATAGAAAATTATAAAGGGTTCACAAACTTTCAAGCACCACTGTAGCTAGTTCTTGAAGATTTCTAATGTAACGATTGTAAATATAAAAGTTACCCATGAGATAGGTATACACAAAAGAGGGGGAAAATAAAAGTAACCAAACCAAAACAACATCTTCCAGGATTTTTGGTCATATTATAAAGGAAGACAATAATCCATGTGCTTCTTGGTTGTGGTTCCATGGCCTTAGGCAGCATCCTGAGAATGTTCCAGGTCATCCTTTATGTGACATTCCAGCTGATTAGGCTCATTTGTACCCTGGTCATATGTTCTTTCACATGGTTTTCACAGTGACCCTTGAGGTAGATGGACTGCAACAGCAGAAGACCATGTTGGGTTCCACTGCTCACCAAACATTTTTCTCATCAAACAATTTTAGAAACACAACCTTCTCTGACTAATCTTGATTTCTGATAAGCCACACATATGGTAGGATCAGAATTTGGCACCAACAGCATGAATTCAAGGACCCATCCTGCTTTGTGTCAACAGGTCAGGCTGGTGCAGGTGGTGTCATGAAATGGCAAAGTTCTCTTTGCACACTTTGGGCCCCTTAATACCAATCAATCACAATTTGAATTCCACAGTACATCTGAGCATTGTTACTGACCATGTTCATTGTTTCATGGCCACAATTTACTTATCTTCTAATGATTGCTTCCAGTGTGATAATGCACTATGTCGTAAAGCAAAATTAATTGCAAACTGGTCTTATGATGTTTTTTTTATTTATTTATTTATTTTTTGAGAGCGAAAAGAAGGCCTTACCCATTATTATACTGATTGGTGTATATACTTAATTGTTAATCTGCATAAACCCTTCAGTTAAGGCATTAGATATTATATTTTAGTATAATCAGTGCTTGTTCTGGTGAACACATTCACAGTAATGAAAATTTGATAATGCTTCAATCACAGAAGACAAATGCACATTCATTTAAAGTGGACTCTAGCTTTTTCAGCTGTCGATCTCCATTTGCATGCTTCAGTGTGTTTCAGTAGGGTGCGTGGGCTAGAGGTCAGGGAGAGTTATGTTGGAAGTATTTAGAAAGACAGACAGGCTGATTTTTGCATGAGGTCATCAATATTTCTTTTGTTACTAGCCCTGGCAAAAACTCTGGAATCGCCACACTTTTAGGATTTTCTCTCTGCATTTTTACATTGTAATGAATGAACAAGTCACCGATATGATATAAAACATTTGTGTTTAATTGCTGGACATTCTGGTTCCATGAAGCACACCTCAAACAAATTGCATTAAATTATGTTAATTAATGGCTTTTTAGATTAAGCAGAGGAAACAAATAATAATAGAACCACTTCATGTTGAAGACATTTTGAAGACATATAATATATTTTGAATATATAAAAAATATATTTTAAAAACCCCATGCAAATTAGTTTGCACCTTAACAAGCTGGATTAACAAGTTGAATTTGGCCAATTAAAAATAAACATGTTCTCAACAAGAGAGTTTAAAGAAAAACATGCAGTGCTGCAAAATATTTTGGTTGTTCCCAGCCAGCTGTGTGTAAACTTGCAAGTATAAGCAAAATGGGATTTTTATAAAAAAGTAACAAATATCGGTTGACCACATAAGATGTCAAAGTATCAGGGTGGAAAAGCAATATGCCTTGCAGTGTTTTTTTCCATGACTTTGGAGTGTCCCATATTTGATTTCCTGGTTAGGATGTTCAGCTACTAAACAAAAATGTTTGGTGTCATACACCACATAAGTGTGGTGATTTCACAATTAGTTTGTGTTAAAAATACCTTAGAATACTTCAGTGTCCCTTTTGAGAAATATGTTTAAAATTTTCAAATACGTACAGCACTGTGCAAAAATCTTAGGCATTTTGTATTTTTCAATTTATATTTTGCTTATTATAGCTGTTAGGCTGGCTAGCTGTTTTATAATGTGACTCAGTTCTTTAATTCACAAGTGAACGCATTTACAGTGGTCGATTTTAAATGCAGTGGAGGATTATAGCATGGTTTTAATGGAACCAGAATTGTATTTACATACTTCCCTTATGTTAGCTGTCAGTTTAAGTCTGAACATCATTGAACAGCATAGGTAACCTAAAGAGTGAATACCTTCAACTGGAGATGTAATCATGCCACTGATTGATTTGCTTCAAGATTTCCATGACTACACACTGGGAGCTCCAGCAGTTTCTCCTTTCACCCTCTGTCATGCTGTTAACCCATACTGAATTTCAAGGAAGACAAGTGTCTCATTCCAGTGGGTAGCTGTGAGCCTCTATATATTACTGCACTCATTCAAAGGTTAAAGCACCATACATTTACCAGCTGTTCTTACAGTGGTGCTTGAAAGTTTGTGAAATCTTTAGAATATCTTTAGAATATATAAAGGCATCGTGCGATTTTCACACAAGTCCTAAAAGTAGGAAAAAAAAAACCTCAGTTATGAATAAACATGGAATTCCACTGCTATGCAGATGATATGCAGTTGTATATATGAGCCAAACCATATGACGTCACGATCATCAGAATATTTGATGTGAGACAAAAGATGTCATTTCTGTTTATTGTCCTTAAAGCTGCACCCAAAGCTGTGAGAGATGTTGCTCAGATCTAATTAAACCTTCATAATTGCTCAGTCCAGCCCATCTGTAGAAAAAAAAATCTAGATGCAGAGAAAGTGATTCATACATTTATAACCTCGAATCCTCTACTGAATGAATGGTGTAGTAATCTTGGGCTCAGCTGATCATAAATCCTTAAGCCATGTGGCATCAGACGCTTAAGCAAAACCCTTTATTATTAGATCACTAATTAGAAGGGGTGTTTACACAATACACCTGCATACTCAGTGCATAAAGTATATATAGGATGGCCAAAATTATACTATTAACTCTAATTTTGTGGTGACATGATAAAAACGGTGCGAAGCTGTGGTGCAGTGGTTAGCACTGTTGATCACTGAGATCCCCGGTTCGATCCCGACCCTGGGCTCTGCCTATGTGGAGTCTACATATCATACTCCCAGTGTCTGCGTGGGTTTCCTAAGGGTACTAAAGGGGCCCCCCATATTCCGTAGACATGCTGGTTATGTTAATTGGTGTTTCCAAAGTGCTCTATGTGCCGTATGCTATCTAGGGTTGTTCCTGCCTTGTGCCCTATGCAGCCACCTAGGCACCGACTCTGACTAGGATCAAGTGGATAAGACAATAGATGAATGGTAAAAAGAACAAAATCATTTCTGACTGAAAATTACTTTACTATCCTTGAAGCAGACTGAATTTTAACTTACCACTGGTTACAATTTCATGCAGCATAACAATGTGCTAAGAATTTTATTGATAGCTCAATCAGAATAGAAAATATTCATGTTTACAACTCATTTGGAATAGAGTATTCCAAATAAAATATATAGAACATGAATTAGGTGGGTAATCCAAATAATCTGTTAAATAGAGAAATACTAATCATGTAAACTCTCTGATTACATTTCACTTCAGACTGTGTGAGTAGGTTTTGTGCATGTGCGCATGCATCATCACGAATGGCTTAGTTAATTCAACATAGAGTGCCAATTCATAATCGGCCTCTGGAGGAAACCAAGTTTATGCTTCAAACTTTAAAAGTCTAAAATAGTTAAAAGCATGGATGACAAAAAGCGAGAACAACAATGGGTTCAAACAAGTATTTAATCAAATGAATAACAGTGGGTTCTCACAGTAACATCTAAGAATGTACATGCAGGACATACATTCTGAGTACATTGAATATTGCGTACATTGTGTTTTTGTGCTTTTAACTGTTGCACTAATAACCCATTCACCTTAGTCATTGCATAAATTATGCAAATTATTTCTGCCACATCTGTGCTTAGCTGATATACTATAGAAACTAAAACCATGACAATTTTTTTTAATTGAAACAATTTTAGACTTAAAAATATTGAATATATTTAAAACTGTAATAAATACAGTTAAATAATTAAAACACACCTTATGTATTAAGTAAATGTAAAATAAAGAGCATAAAAATAAAACAAAGTAGATCTGAGTAACATAATTCATACCATGCCAAAGAAAACATAATATCTTAATTCAGAGCAATAGGAAACCTATTTCTCAAAACCATGAAAAAAAATGTAGCAACTATAATTTAAATGTGGGTAGAGTTTACTCAAAATGTTTTGTTATTTAACAAAAGAAATGCATTGCATTTACTGAATGTTTTAACTGAATTTAACACAGAAATTATAAATGACAAATTATTAAGCTAAATGTACTTTTTAAAACTGCATTTACCCTTTACTCTTGGAGCACTTATTTGACATCAATACATTCAATAAAATAAAATGGTGCCACTGTTCACACACCAACATTTTATTTATTTATTCATGAAACCTGACTAACTATCACTTCAACCTGGTTTGTATAGCAAAATTCTAAAACATGGCTGAAATTCAAGTGTGAGAACTTCAAATTCAACCACATAATATGTCAGCCTGGTTTATGTTGCAAATCTCTCAAAAACGGCTGCCATGCAAGAGCAGGAACCATGGCCTAAATCAACAATGAGTAAAATAAATTTTAAAATACCTCAAAATTATATTTTAGAGTCCACGGGTATTCAGATCCAAGACATAGGTTAGTCCTAACAGATATCAGAAGGTTCTGCTGAGATCCCCAAGACTGCTGAGGACAGTGACATCCTCAATCAAATTCCTTGTATCAGTAAGTTAATTTCCTCACCCATCTTGGTTTCACAGAATGGACATCTTCACTTCCTCTGCCAGCTCCTCTTGCTCATTGACAGTTGCATCAACAGCATCCTGCTGACATTATAAAGATAATAGTTTAGATGCAAAGGAATATAACTTGCTGTTCAATTCAGCAATATCTAAAGTTATGATGAACACACAAGTTATGAAGAAATATTCTTTTTTGAATTTGGGAAAAGAGTATGAAATACTGTGGGATGTGCTGGTGAAGTCAATAACAGCAATGGGCATGAAATTGATGGTCAAACTGACAAGGACACGGAAAAACAAGTCAATTAGGAACACCACCGCGCTACGATTAATGACAGCCTTGGTCTGGCCAATTGCAACATATGGATCTGAAGCCTGGAAAGAGGTGTCTAAAAAGGTGCATTTAGGCTTTTGAGAACAAGTGCAGGACAGCATGGTGGCTAAGTGGGTAGCACTGCCGCCTCACAATGAGAAGGTCCTGGGTTCGATCCCCAGATGGAGCGGACTAGCTCCATTCTGTGTGGAGTCTGCATGTCCTGTCTGTGTGGGTTTACTCCTCCCACAATCCAAAGACATGTGTGTTAATTTAATTGGGGTCTAAAAAGTGCCTCTAGTGTCTGAGTGTGGGTAGGAGTGTGAGCCCTGTGATGGTGCCTAGGGTTGTTCCTGCCCTGTGCTGCCTGCTAGGTACCAGCTCTCCCATGACCCTGTTCAGGATCAAGTGGAATATAAGAAACTGAGTGAGGATAAGAAACTGAGTGAGTGAGTGAGAAGCAGTGCATCAGAAAATTGCTGAAAACTTTATGGACAAAGATGATGATCACCAAACAAGTCTACAAAACAGAAAATAACAACCTGACCACACTAAATCCCACAAATTATGTTACTTTGGGCATGTGATGAGGAACCCACATGACAGCACTGACTGTAGTATAATGACCAAGGATAACCCAAGATAAGTTGGATTAACAACAAACAGACATGAACTCCCTTATCAAGGGTAAGTGTGCTACAAGTGACACAAGACAGGGGCACTGGAGAAAGCTGACTCATTCATGCAGCCAACCATTGTAAATTGATGCTGACCAGGTGGCTTGAAGTGATACAAGGTTGCTTTTGCTATTTTTTAAAAGAAGTCCAGACTGAATAGATGGGGAAAATACAGAGACGTGGAATTATATACATTTGATAGTTTTCTTTTCATCAAAATAAAGCTTTCAAACAGTGAAACCGTACAAAAGGTTTGTCTTTTTTTTTGTATTTCTTTATGGCAACACAAAAGGTGCTCTAGGCTTTGTCCATGCAAAAAAGCAACAATCTCAATTAAAATTCAATCACGTGTCAAACAGTGGCATCATGATACATCTGTGTTGTGAAAATCAAGCATGAGGATGCTTAAGACAACATCCTTGTTATTTATTTATTATGTATGTCTACATGCTGCCATTTGCTTACTGATGACATGACTTGAGGTGTCCCATTTCTTGGGACAAATATGCAACTGCTAAATTATTATCTTTTTATGCACAAAGAGCAGAACAGCCACTCCATTACTGCTCGCTCACTGTGGGTCTCCTTTGCATGATTGCAATCGTGTCTTACAATGATTTGTGACTAACGTTTTGTTAAAGCTTCAATGCTAACACAATGTAAAATCCTATTAACTTATTGCACCGTTCCTCAATGCCCCTGATTAAGGCAAACTTCTCCCAGAAGGTCAATGAGACATCAGATTATGACCTCTTGTGATCTCTGAATAGGGATTACACTTAAATGAACAGAAAGCATTTCAACACAGAGCACTGATGAATTTATTTGACCATTCAATGTCATGCATTTACACTACATAAAAACTCATTCCCATATACATCAATCAGGCATAACATTATGACCACCTACTTGTTTCTGCACTCATACGCACTGATGAAGGATTAGAGGATGACTAACACAAACTGTGCAACAACAGATGAGTTACTGTCTATGGCTTTACATCTACAAGGTGGAGGAATATGGTAGATGTGACTAACAGAGTGCACAGTGAGTGAACACTGTTTAAAAACTCCAGCATCACTGATGTATCTCATCCATTCATGCCAGAACAACACTAACACACCACCACATCAGTGGCACTGCAGTGCTGAGAAACCACCCAACTAGGACCTGATCTATGGGGTTCTGTGGGAGTCCTGACCATTAGAGAACAAAGTGAAGGGGACAAACAAAGAATGTAGAGAAACAGAAGGACTACAGTCTGTAGTTATATAACTACAAAGTGATTCTATATGGTAAGTGAAAATGAAAAAATGCACAATGAGTGTAGAAACAAGGAGGTGGTCATACTGTTATGCCTGATCCTTAACAGACCCTGATAGAAATGTCAGATTGGTACAAAACTTGTTTATTAGTTATGTCATGCAGTTATGTCGCATACAGATATGTAAATGAATACAGGTGTGATCTGATTAGATGCTGGGTCTTGTCACAAGAGAACATAAAAATTGCTTCCCCTCTGCTCGATAAAAAGGCTCTCAGGGGCTACTTTTGGGTAGTGTACCTCTTCCTGAGAGATCATTGAATACTATACATGCCTCTATGACCCATTTGACCACAGCTGGGCCTGTAGATCATGCACACTTGTAGGTTGCTGAAGCTGACGTCCCAGTTGGTCTCATAAATATTAGATTGGCGAAAAATGCAAAATGTGTTCAGAGTATAGACACAGAAAAATTCTGCCAGAAAGCCTCATCTTGAAGGAGTTTTATGTTACATTTCCAGTGAAACCTTTGTTTAATGCTACCAGACATCAGTACATCGACACTAGGGAATATGACTGCACTGAGACACTTCTCATTGTGTTTGTGATATAGAGCCTATCCAGTCTTGCTGCAGAGATCCTAGTGTCACTGCCCTTGACCCATGTATATATTTTTAATAATCTGTTTTTTTCTCTCCACACATCAACCAGATTACTCTAATGAGCCCCTGAAGAGTTTTTGCAGACTGTGGTTGTGGTTCCTAACTATTCCTGTCTAAGGTAAAATCTGAGGTGCAGTTCCAACCCCCTCCTAACACCACTACAAAATTACTAGTAATGTGTTGTAGTGCATGCTTCAGTAGTGTAGTGCAGTTTCAAGAAGAGTTGAATCCTGTCATTGCCCTTATTAGGACTATAACATACATAAAAAATAAAATGTGTCCTCTTTACTTCTGCCTGCACCATTAAGGCCCTACCCTGTTCTAGCACTGTTGCCCTGGTTTTAGTTACTGCTAGCCATCTGTTGAAAAGTATTGCTACCCCAGTACTGGTGTTAAAGCTGTGGCTAAAAACTGAAATATCTTCCCACCACATTGCCCACTCAGTTTTATTTAAAAAAATTTATGTAAAAAAACACCAGGTGTGACACATAATTTGCGTTTACCTTTGGTAGTAAATTTTTCTTTCTGTAACAATGTTTTTTTTTTTTTTTTTATGTTTTGTCAGCCTATATATATATATATATTATATATATTGCATTATACTTTTATTACAGAAGCAATAAATGTATCAATGTGTGGAAAGTAGTTTTGTACCTGTTACCAAATGTTTTATCTAGAAAATGACTGATTTCTTTGAAATTGCACAGTTGCTGATCTTCCTTAAATTATGATAGACTGATATCTAAGGATTCTCATCCTGTAAGTCATCCTGCATGTTCGGCTCTTGTTCTATTTCTACATTTCACTTTATCCCCTATAGTAGATTGATCAATGCCCCTCACCTAAATGGTGTCTGGGGTATCCCAAAGAATCGCTCGCGCTAGCCTGCCTCCGTGCTAATCCCACTAGGCCTAGGTTCCTCACTTACCTGTGTTTTATGCAGACAGCTAAACTTTTGTGTGCCCATATTCAAAGTACCTCATATTTCTGGTGCTAGCTTAGATGACATGCTTTAACGCTGGGTTTTTAATAGTTTAGCAGCACCATCCTCATACTACTAATTATTTTGCAGAAGCAAGACAATTCATGTTCCATATGCTCATCAGGCATAAAAGATGGTAACTTTAATTCTTGTAGTGCCCAGCGGAGTAACAAAATTAAGGTATTCACCTACCTTTATTGTGTTCTATCAGCTGGTGCGCGAGTTCCCTCTCCCTCACAAATATCACCATGGTGTTGTTCATCTGTGATGCTGACAAAATATTTCCACATCCGATTTGCTGTCCTATCACCAACAACAGCTGCTTCACTGGGGCCTCAGAGTTCACCTCACACTGCCTCCCATGACGGAGTGAGAGAGGGTGGACTTCAGCATGCAGGTGTGCTACCATCCTCGCACTCCGCCACAAGATCAGCAGCTGTACACACTCATCAACACACTCCTTTTTAATAGGAAATTATCAGCAATTATCACCAATTTTAGTATATATATATATATACACACATACACACATATACACATACTTTTACACATATACACATACGTACACTCAAACAACACATCCTAGATCTGAATGAATGAAATATTCTCATTGAATACTTTGTTCTGTACAAAGTTGAATGTGCTGACAACAAAAGCACACAAAAAACATCAATCAAAATCAAATTTATTATTACACTACAGGTTGATCCAACTTTGATGTAATGTCCTTAAAACAAGTCAAAATGAGACTCAGTATTGTGTGTGGCCTCCACGTGCCTGTATGACCTCCCTACAATGCCTGGGCATGCTCCTGATGAGGTGGCGGATGGTCTCCTGAGGGATCTCCTCCCAGACCTGGACTAAAGCATCCGCCAACTCCTGGACAGTCTGTAGTGCAATGTGACGTTGGTGGATGGAGCGAGACATGATGTCCCAGATGTGCTCAATCGGATTCAGGTATGGGGAATGGGCGGGCCAGTCCATAGCTTCAATGCCTTCATCTTGCAGGAACTGCTGACACACTCCAGCCACATGAGGTCTTGCATTGTCCCTGCATTAGGAGGGAACCTAGGGCCAACCGCACCAGCATATGGTCTCACAAGGGGTCTGAGGATCTCATCTCGGTACCTAATGGCAGTCATGCTACCTCTGGCGAGCACATGGAGGGCTGTGCAGCCCTCCAAAAGAAATGCCACCCCCACACCACTAGTGACCCACTGCCAAACCAGTCATGCTAAAGGATGTTGCAGGCAGCAGATCGCTCTCCACGATGTCTCCAGACTCTGTCACATCTGTCACATGTGCTCAGTGTGAACCTGCTTTCATCTGTGAAGAGCACAGGGTGCCAGTGGCGAATTTGCCAATCCCGGTGTTCTCTGGGCAAATGCCAAGCGTCCTGCACGGTGTTGGGCTGTGAGCACAACCCCCCATCTGTGGACGTCAGGCCCTCATACCATTCTCATGGAGTCGGTTTCTAACTGTTTTGTGCAGACACATGCACATTTGTGGCCTGCTGGAGGTCATTTTGCATGGCTCTGGCAGTGCTTCTCCCTGTTCCTCCTTGCACAAAGGCGGAGGTAGCGGTCCTGCTGCTGGGTTGTTGCCCTCCTACGGCCTCCTCCACGTCTCCTGGTGTACTGGCCTGTCTCCTGGTAGCACCTCCAGCCTCTGGACACTACGCTGACAGACACAGAAAACCTTCTTGCCACAGCTCGCATTGATGTGCCATCATGGATAAGCTGCACTACCTGAGCCACTTGTGTGGGTTGTAGAGTCCATCTCATGCTACCACGAGTGTGAAAGCACCACCAACATTCAAAAAGTGACCAGAACATCAGCCAGAAAGCCATAGGTACTGAGAAGTGGTCTGTGGTCCCCACCTGCAGAACCACTCCTTTATTGAGTGTGTCTTGCTAATTGCCAATAATTTCCACTTGTTGTCTAATCCATTTGCACAACAGCATGTGAAATTGATTGTCAATCAGTGTTGCTTCCTAAGTGGACAGTTTGATTTCACAGAAGTTTAATTTACTTGGAGTTATAATGTGTTGTTTAAGTGTTCCCTTTACTTTATGGAGCAGTAGATGTAAAACAGTGTAAGACCTCTGCATACAAACTGTTAGTAGGGTTTGTGAAACATTAAATAAGATGACAAAAAAAAAAAAACACGCTTTTAAAATGATATTTAAATGCACAACATTACCATAAAAATTTAAGTAAAAACAATGGCTCACTAGATGGAAGCAATTTACTTATCTGCAAATTATCAGTGTGGTATGCATGTTAATATTAAAGGTTAATATTAATTAATATTTACAAAATAAAAGTGCATTTGCATAAACAGAAATATTATGCATAAGATACTTCCCTGCTGCTCTATAAAAAGGCTCTCAGATGCTACTTTTGCATAATGTCCCTCTTGGTGAGAGATTGTTGACTACTAGACATGCCTCTGTGACCACATGTCTGTAGATCCTCCACACTCAGTCTGCCAAAGCTGGTGTCTCAGCTGGTCCAATAAATGGTTGATTGGTGATACATCTGGTGACTGGACAGGCCAAGGAAGTGTTGTAATCTGCGGAGTCAATCCTGTGAAACACATGCTGTGCTAGGGCAAGCATTATCCTGCTGAAAAATGCTAGTTGGAAGCCCTGCCATGAGAGACAACACATGTGGCTGCAGGCTTGTTGAGTTGTCATTTATATCACTACTAAAGGTGACTGACTGTCTCATGCAATAGCTCCCCAGCTCATCACACCAACAGTTGCTGAACAGCAAAGGCAACAAAGGCCTCCATACTCGAACCCAACCATCGTTGGATCCCAAACAGAACCTGGATTCGTCAGTAGAGACAATACAGTCACAGTCCATAGCAGTCCAGTTTTTCATTCACGAAACAGCTGCAAACAAAGGTGATGGTGGCTGGCTGTCAAAGGCAGGATACAAAATGGGGACCATCCTGCTTTTCTCAGTCCGATGATGTGCCCCCTCTCAAATCTGTTTTTCATTGCATTGTAGAGGAATGTCTAGCAATCAATGATCTCTCACTTTTATGCCCTCTTGTGGCAAGACCCAGTGTCTAATCAGACCACAACTGTAATCAATTACATACAGTATCTGTCTGCGACATAAAAGCATGTCGAGCTTTGCAGCAATCTGACATTTCTATCTGGGTGTTTTAGTTTTTTGTCAATGAGTGTACTTCTGTCCATGCAACACTTTAGTATTTCTTTTTTAATAAATTTGCAAATATTTAAAAAATTCTGTTTTCACTATCTTGATATTGCGTATTGAGTGCATATATGAAGGTCTGAACATGTTTGCTTACATAGTGTGCATATGGGAATGTCTTAGACTATCCATTTGACTGTTACACTTCTAGCTAATGGTTTGATAAAGAGACTCAGACAGCTCTCATTATCACCCATGTTCCATCAGACACAAAGCAGTCAGAGCTAACACATCCCTTTAGTGTGATGGAGAGACTGGTGAATGACAGTGAGTTGGACACAGCAGCATCAGCACATTAACATTATTTTAGTTTAAAAAGTTTTAACTGGTCAGTGTTTTCATTACTGGATCATTATTACTCCAGAATATGCATGTTAATATATAAGAGGTTGCACATTATTTTTCTTTCACCACACCTTGCAAGGACTAATTTATAAATACACAGTAGTTGCTTGGTGACTACCATTTAGCAGGAGTTCACATTGCTTGTCTTTCCATTAGTCAGAGATGTTAACTAACTCTTCCACTCATTTGAATTGCAAAGTGTTCTCAACAGATAATTAATGTTAAATGCTATTATCATCATTAAGATATGTGTGGTTCATTTCTGCAGTCATCAGGTCTAATTTAGGGGATTTGTCTTATCTGGGGTGAAAGGAAGCAGCTGGGAAGGCCGAGACACAGCATCAGGGATGAAATTAAATGGATGTGGAAATCAGCAGAAAGGGTAATGAACATCAAACACTTTTTTCTGTGCTTCAAATGCGCTTGTTATTGTGCCTTGCAAGGAAACATGTAATGAAATGAAAAAGTATGGCATATCCAATCTCTCAGTATGGCAGTGGCATAGGGTAGAAATACTTATTTATATATTTTCTTTCATACATTTCAGTGTTTAAATTGGCATAGGGACTAGTTCAGTTTGATTGGTATCGGTATTGCAAAATGTGAAAAGCCAACTTATGCACCTGTGTAAATACTTTTTTCCAAGAAATAATAATAAACAAACAAGCAACCAATCAAAACAACCAAACAACTTAATAAATATATTCTTGAAATTACTCTAATTGCTCCTAGGATAACTGACAATAGCAGTTGAAAACAGGTGTACTGCAAATTGTTGGTTTGATTTTGGTTTTTATTGATTATTGTTCCTTATAGTAGTTATAAATACATTACTTTAAAGACAAATTTGCAATACAGATTTTTCTTATATATGTCTTAGATTTCACCACAGTACTCATTATGTTAACATTTATTGAAATGTCATGTCATTAAAAACAACAACAACAAAAAAACATGTACACTACAACCCCAAATCAGAAAAGGAAAATCAGAAAACCAGTTAGGTGTTCAGTAATCTGGAGAAATGTCAGTGCATAAAGGGCAAAGGCGCAACCCTAAACTGAACACTTGTTGTCTCCGATCCCCAAAACGGCACTGCGTCAAGAACTGTCATTCATCAATGCTGATATAACCCAATAGTTAACATAAGGCTTGTTTATTGCAGTTACATTTTAAGTGGAATTTGTGAATGTAATATTGTATTGTAGGGCTTGACAAAGGTTTGCCAAAGTAATCCCTTGACTATGTCCAGAAGTGGTGTCAACATCTCTGGGCTCAGAGTCATCTGGTGTCCCACAGTACCCTTGGCAAAGGTAATTTACACTTCCGTGATGCAGCATTGATGCAGAAAAGTACCTTGAGATTTTAGAGTAACATAAACTGCCTTCAAGACATATTTTCCAGGGACATCCATGCATTTTTCAACTATACATTGCAAAACAAGCCAAATCAGAAAAAAAACTTTGGACTGAAATATGCAAATCCCTTCCAATCTTTCTTTGAGGAACATTGTTTTTAAACATTTAAATAAGTCCCTCATGCATTTGTTGACAACCTGGAGATCCTTTGCTGCTTGAAACACCCCCTCAAAGAAAAGCTTGATTGCTTTTGTACCAAATCATGATTACAATCACCTGTTTGAAATTACATTATTATTTAATTTTTTACCTCATGACTAGCCCAGAATTGCACCCATCTGAACTTTCTTTGGAATGGTTTGCAGGCCTGAAATACAGGAATGGATGTTTATTAACAAATTAAATGATGTTGATCAGACAAAACATGAAATATATTGGATTCATACTGGCTGCAATAAAATACATGTCAAAGTAAATGAAAGACTTTTATTCTCATTTGGGGTTGTAATATTAATATTCAGATACTCAGGCGATGCATCACGATCGGCTATCTCTGAGGGAGAGAGGGCTGTCTGGAGATCACCCCAGACAGTACCAGTACCCAGCTCTGAGTTGGACTTGTATCCTGTCAAGGGCACTGTCCCCTGTGTTCTCCAGGAAAAGTCCTCTGCAACCTTGGCCAGAAGAAGCAGAGTTAAAAATATGAAATAAATCCATCAGTATTTTTTTCAAAATGACTATAACTGCAATGTCTGTTATTTGCTACAATGATGCAAATGCAAACAATTTAAATGACACAACTCCAAATCAGAAAAAGTTGGGACAGTATGTAAAATGCATATAAAAAATAGTAAATGTCACATTTACTTTGACTTTTATTTCATTGCAGTCACTATAAACAGAAGATGTTTCATGTTTTGCCTAGTCAACTTCATTTAATTTGTTAATAAATATATATTCTGGCATTTCAGGTCTGCAACACATTCCAAAAAAAGTGGGGACTGGGGCAATTTAGAGCTAGTAATGAATTTTAAAAAACCTAAATAATGTTGTGATTTCAAACAGCTGATGTCAACAGGTGATTGAAAACATGATTTGGTACAAATGCAGCATCCAGGAAAGGCTGAGTCTTTGATGAGCAAAGATTGGCAGAGGATTCTGAGTTTGTCAACAAATGTGTGAGACAATTATTGAAATATTTAAAAACAGTGTACCTCAAAGAAAGATTGGAAGGGATTTGCATATTTCTCCCTCTACATTTGCGTAATATCATTAAACAATTCAATGAATCGGGAGGAATTTCAGTGCGTAAAGACCAAGGGCACAAGCTTAACCCTCCTATTATGTTCATTTGTCAGGAACAGCAATGGAGTACCCTGTACCAATTTTACCCGGTGTATGTTTTATTATTTCATATTATATGTATACTTCTATTAATACTTACCTATTTTTCCTAGATCTTCAAATTTCAAAACGGGTCAATTTGACCCATAGCATAACGGGAGGGTTAAGCTGAACACCTGTGTTCTTCAATCCCTCAGATGGCACTGCATCAAGAACCATAATTCAACAATAGCTGAAAGAACAACATGGGCAAGGGATTACTTTGGCAAACCTTTATCAAGCACTACAATATTGAGTTACCTTCACAAATGCCACTTAAAACTTTACTGTGTAAAAAAAAGTGTATTGTGGTCAGATGAATCAGTATTCCAGTATTCTGTGCAATCTGGACCAAAGACGAAATGGAACATCCAGACTGTTATCAGGTAGCAACAAGTCCAAAAGCCAGACTATGTCATGGTATGGGGTTGTGTCAGTGCCCTTGGCAAAGGTAATTTACACTTCTGTAATGGTGGCATTCAAGTATATTGAGATTTTAGAGCAACATATGCTGCCTTCATGATGTCATCCTTTCCAGTGACATCCATTCATTTTTCAATAAGACAATGCAAAACCACATGCTGCACGCATTACAAAGGCATGGCTGCAGAAGAAAAGGGTACGGGTACTGGACTGGCCTGCTTGTAGTCCTGACCTGTCCCCAATAGACAATGTGTGAAGACTTTTGAAATGAAGATTTCAATATTGTGCCGCATCTTAACATTTACTTTTATAGCATTTTGCAGACGTCCTTATCCAGAGCGACTTACAATTGATACAGTCTTACAATCCAAACAATTGTGGGTTAAGGACCTTGCTCAAGGACCGAACAGCAGCAGCTTGGCAGAGGTGGGATTTGAACCCTGGACCTTCTGGTCCATAGTCCAGTACCTTACCCGCTAGGCTACCACAGTCATATCTTAAGATGTATCTTAAGATCTGGTTACAGGAAGAATGGGACAAAAAACATCCGAAATACTAAATCACTTGGTATCCTCATTGCCAAAATGTATTTTAAGTGTGGTGAAAAGGAATGGCAACATTACAAAGTGGTAAATGCTTCATCGTCCCAACTTGTTTTGGAATGTGTTGCAGGCCTAAAATGCAGGAATGGATGTTTATTAACAAATGAAATTAAGTTGACTAGACAAAACATGAAATATCTCAGGTTCATACTGTCTGCAATGAAATAAAAGTCAAAGGAAATGTAATTCTGATGTGGGGTTGTACAATACTGACAATGCACAGTGAGTACAATGCTATATTATAAAGTTGGTGGAGGGTAAAGAACTATTGTACTTTGTGTTTGTCCATTATTTCTTTTGAAGCAATAACACTTTACTGAGGGGTTTTTTTTTGCATGCAAAGAAAAAAATCACTTATTTATACTGTTATATATAAATATAAAACATTTTAAATATATATTTTATAGTATTAGTTTTGAAACTCCAGTGACGTGGTCACTGGAAATGGCAGCCCTTGAGGACCTTACTTTGAATCCTGAGTGGGGCTTGCAACATAAGGTCAGGTATTACATTAATATAAATCTGCAATGGATTGGTATCCTGTTCAATATGCACATAGATCTCTGCCCACTAAATTCCAAGTTAAGCTACAGACCCTCCCTAGGAGAAGTGGGGTTAAAACAGAATAATTTGCTTTTTGTATCAGTTCCATTTTGTCAGCAGTCCTGGAAGTAATAAGCTCTCAAATATGTATTTCGCTGAATGAGTTCCCTAACTTTACTATTGTCTGTTATACATGCATTGCTTATAAGTGCCTAAGGTTAAACTGTTTTGTTCAAAGCATGGAAATCGGGTACATTCAGCACAGAGCTTCATTTAACATTTATCCCAACAGCTCTTGATGCTTTAGAAGATGCTGCTTTCTTAAAAAGCCTGAAATTAATCAAAAAGTTGTGAAATTACAGTAAATAAAAACAGGCACTTTGGATCTACATTACCATCTGTCTAAGCTATCGCCAATGTGCTATTTTAACTCGCATAAATAAAAACGCATTCCAGCTCGGTCTAAAGCATGGGTTGTCATTTTATGATGTAAGCAAGTTAACCACACAAGCTTATAACATTTCCATATATGTCTCTACTTCACATTCTGCCTCTTTTGCCAATTTGTATGCACATATACTCATTCATTCATTTTAATAATTTTAATAATAGTTTAATGCTTAACTAACTTGAAGTTCATAGCAGACAGGACCTAACTGACAGCACAGGCTGCAAGACAGCAATTAAACCCTTAGAAAGAGCACCAATCCATTGCAGGGTACATACCCACATGCACTCAGTCACACGGGACACTTTTATAGAGACAAAAGAAACCAGAAATCAGTCAATGATCAGGAAAGCAACGATCCATTCAGAAATCCATCGATGTGCCAATTAGCCAAAAAGCTCCCTGAAGAGTCTACTTGCCCTCATTTACACTGCTGTGGTAAGAATGTTAATGAAATGGGTAGAAAAGCTGTTGCTTCTTTGCAGTTCTTTGTTTATAGTTGTATGCAAAGCATGGGTAGTGCTGATCCAATAACATCTTTTTTGATTTCCTAAATTAATATGCTAATTCATAATATATTCATATGCTAAATTCATTTAAATTCACTTTCCATCCTTTTCCTGGTGAGGTTCACAGTGTATTCTAAATATTTATTCCTAAACAACTGGCTACCTGAAATGTTAAAGTACAAATGATACAAGAAATTAAATATCAGTTTACAATTAAATGTAGCCTAGTTAATTACACACTAAATACATATTCTTACATTTAGCCAGAAAAAAGTGCTGACTTTTATTTACTGATCATTAGTAAATCTTCATTAATAATTAAGGTTTAACATCCTAAGAGTGATACTACACAACCTGCAGTGTGCATTGCTCCTCTGTAAAGGTCAGACACAAGCATCACTTCAGCTTCATTCTAGAATTAACATAATGTCATTCTAGAAGCAAAATTAAAAACAAAACAACACTAATTAAAAATAAACAATACAAAACCAAACTGAGCAAACCGATATTTAGTAGCGAGTAAAGAGACTTTCAAGTTGTAAGCAATGGTACTCTTTAAATTTATATTGTAAGTGATACCTATTAACTGCTTTTATCCTACTGAGGGATAGTGTGGACCTCTAGCTTGCTCCCAAAACACTGGGCACAAGGCTGAATACACATGCATAAAAACATCATTAGATTTTCACACACGTAAATAAAGAGAACCCAATTAAACAAATGAGATAAAATATTATACTTGGTGAATTATTTATTGAGGAAAATGATCCAAAATTGCATATGTGTGAGTGGCAAAAGTATGTAAATCCCTAGTATTAGCAGTTAAATTTAAGGTGAAATTAGAGCTGCTTTCAATCAATGGGATGACAATTACGCATGAGTGGGCATCCTGTTCTATGTTAAGGAGAGTGATCTATAAAAAAGTCTGATCCTCACAACTCATTTTTCTTGAAGCATATCATGACACAAGCAATGGACCTTTGTAGGACCTCAGCAGTTTGGTCATTTGTAAAGAGTTTGGACCCCACCAATTCAGAGTCAGACAGATTATGTACAAATTGAGGAAATCCAAGAGCACTATTAGGTCGAACAACAAAGATCACCCAGAGAGCAAGGTGTCTAATAACTTGTGTTTACACAAAGTGCTAAACTGCTAAGGAAATATAAATGAGAAGCATTGACAGAGGAATTGGCAAAAACTCCTCCAAGGCAATGTGTAGGACTGAGCGACAGTTTTGAAAATATTTAATATATTTAGTTGCAATAGATCTCCTCATCTACTTTTAGAGCTTGTGTGAAGATCTGATGATGTACTAGGTCATATTTATGGAAAAAATATAGAAAGTTCTACAAGAAAAGGGTTCACAAACTTACACTGTAGCTTGGACCAGTGCATTGCAAAGCAATTATTTTATATTTCAATTACACCCAGACAGGCAATTCAAAATACAGATATGTGCCATTTAACGTCCACATTACAATCTGTGAAATAGGACATTGACCAAAATGGACACTACCATAGTCACATAGTAGTTTAGATACTTTTGCACCTAGTGTCAGCAGGTGTTGCAATAGTTCACTAATATTAGTTCTCTGTCATTCAGATGTGAATAAGGTGTATATAAGAGTTTTTTATTTCTGTTTTAATTCTTAAGAACTTGGATATTAAAACGAATGGATGTTGATTGGATGGAACTTAAATGGACGGAAGACAAGCAGACTTGACAGAGAAATTACATATGAAGTTTATACTTAAAAGAATATGTGGCATAATGTGAAAGAGATAAGCAAGTTCACCAGACAGAGAGACTGAGCTGGGAACAACATTCAGTAGGTTAAGATGATAAAGGTTGAAGATGGAAAATGTGCTGACAGCTGAGTAAGGTGTGCAGAGAATGTGGAAAAAGTACTTTGAGGAGCTAATGAACTACGAAAGTGAGAGAGACATAAAGATAGTGAATCAGGAAGTGTAGTGGATTGCAAGAACAAAGTGAGGACAGCTATTTAAGTAATGAAGAGTGGAAAAGGTGGTTGACAGAGCAAGGGGGCAATGGAGTTCTAAACCGAATTGCTTAACAAATCTTGGCACGTGAAAGAAGAAGTGAAATAGTATAGATGTTTAAGAATAAGGATGATGTGCAGAGCTGGAACAACTACAGAAGCATAAAATTGATTATCCAAAATTGATTATCCAAAGCATAAAATTATGAGAATGAGTAGTGGAGGAAATGTGATTATGTGAGCAACAATATGATAAAGGACTTCATTGTGTGTTTGTGGATGTGTTGTGGATGTAGAGAAGCATATGACAAGGTGTCAAGACAGCAAATGTGTTATTGTATAAGGAAGTTTTCGAGTGGCAGAGAAGTGTGTTTTGGGTGGCACAAGTGTGACAGCAGTGAGGTGTGCAGTAAGAATGAAGGACTGGTTCAAGGTGGTAGTGTATCACTGGATCAGCTCTGAACCCTTTCTTGATTGCGGTGGTGAAGGACAAGTTGATAGACAAGATCAGACTTGAGCCTCCATGGACTCTGATGTCCGTGGATGGCACTGTGATCAGTAGTGGGAGTAGGGAGCAGGTTCAGGCAAGCCTGGAGAGATGGTGGTATGCACTGGACAAAAGGGAAATGAAAGCCAGTGGGAACAAGATAAGGACATGTGAGTGAATGAGAGAGATGGTGGCAGAATGGAGTGGATACAACAAGCAGAGGTGGTGAGAGTGAATGGAGTTTAAATACATGGGGTTACAGTGTCCAAATAAAATGAGTATCTGAACACCACTTCTAATTAAACATTCTCTTAGAGATTGTATAGGCAATACAATGGTTTGTACTGAACACACCAGTAACTCCCAATATGACAGGTTTATTGGGTTTTACCTTCACAACAAGTAAGATCAAAAAGTTTCTGCACTGTCCTTGGACTTGGATATAATGGCTGGCTTGCACAGAGAATAGACCTTAACTCCAAAAGACACAGTTGAGATGAATTTGAATGGCACAATTGAGCCTGGGCCTATTGCCCAACATCATTGTCTGACCTCACAGTCATGTTACAAAATCCAGCGGAAAGCCAGCTGTAGCAGAGAAGGGGTGACAAACTCCACAATAATACCCATTTTAATGTAATTTTAAGTGGACACAAATTTATGAAAATTTAAGAACTGAATGTATGTCCAAGTATACATAGACCTAAACTAAATGCAAATAAATTAAATGTGGTTAAAGTTTTTATGACTACATTTTTGTATTAGGATATATAAAATGTAACATAACATAGACCTAGAAAAGACACATTTTTAGGAGTCAGATCAAGGCTCAATAAAAACTTAATTGTTCATTTTAGTGTATTAAATGACTGGGAATAGGAGAAATGGCTGGGCTGACTTCCCATGTAGACAGTAGCTGGAGTAGACCTGGGTGATATATTTGGGTCTCCATGTCTTTGACAAAAAGTCCACCTCTAAAAGCCCTAGTGCTGAAATCCCCAGTGATAAATGTCAGATATTAACAGATATTTGGAATCTTAATAAAACACCTGAAACACAGTTCTAAGATAGTTGATCCCTTATCTGCTTTATAGACAGCAGTGGTTTTAAATTCCATGTACTAGAATGAAAGAACTACCTGAATACATAAAACCATCATGGTGGAACCAGTAATTGTTGAAAATGCATGAAAATCTTGTTTAGGAGCATTACCTAAAAAAATCTTTATACTGTAGATGGCTACATGGAATAACATGTTTGATGTTACTTTGGTAAATTACTATCTGGGGAAAGGCCTGGCGGCATTGTGTTCATTTAAGCTTTTTAAGGTTTGATAGTTTGAACCATCCTTTCTCCGGTGAAACAGTATGTGTCCTTCCTTAATGTCATGCTACAGGTCTTTAATCTTGATTGTGGCAACCTTGGACACAAGCACCTCTAACTCTACTGAGCTTAAATTTATTTTCTTTCTGAATTGAAATGAGTGTAATTCATCCTTGCCTTTTTTCATCAAAATTGACCAGAACCTACTTACCATTTTCTCTGCTGGTTTACTATTAGTACACCTGAATGGCAATATCATGTAAAGTACTTCAGTGTTGATGCTGTGATCATTGGATGAGTGTGGATACTTTTGCAGTTATCATTTTCATGTATCAGACAGCTAGTAGTTTGTATGTCACTCAGGGAGCTTAGGTCTGTGTTTTCATGCAACTTTAATGAATACAGAGTGATTGTTACTGGTAAATGCTTAGCCAGCAAGTTAAATGGCCAATCTGAACAGTTGATGTCAGATGAATGTGATGGGTGCCATGTCAACCACCAAGACACAAACCTGAGGGTACAATTTTCTGCTTTGAGTGCAGATAGAACAGTGGCTCTAAGGATAGCAGTAAAATCTGAAAACCTGTCTCCATTTAATTAAAAAAGCACAGCAGGAAGCATCCTGATTGAAAAAAAGATGTTGACATTTATTCAGTATATTCTTCTTTGCACAGTCTCATTGACTAATGTGCTTAGATATCACATACAGCACAGTCAATATAAAAATGGCTTTTAAACACCAAAAGCAAGAACGCAATGCTTTTGAACCATATGAATACTAAGAGCTCTGAGATAGTATTTCCAGTGAAAGATTGAGATTGGCTTATGAAGCGGCAGTCCTCCATCGATCTAACAATGAACAGATATGACTGACATTCCTGCATTTTCCTGGTTTACAAAAGTTCTGGAGGAGGCACTTACCCTGGCTTAAACAACCCTTTCCAGAAATGTAAAGCAGATGCTCTCTGTCATACTCTTACTGGTGTGCTGTCAGAATTTGTCAATACTGAATCCTGATAAGAATGTTTCTCTTAATGTATCTTGAATCTGTTCTTTACCATGTATATTTTTATTCAGCAAATGTGTGGTACCATTGCGCAAGTTACTTACATATTGTAGTTAATTCACACTAGTTTAATGCGTGGCTACTGCACAGAAGATATCTGTTACATTTTGGATAGAATATAACAAATGTAGCCATGAGTAACGTTGTCAAAACTGTCTATTAAATAGAAAAAAAAATAATTTCCTCAAAAATTTACACCATAGTCACTATAATTTTCTATTCTACTAGATGTTCCCCTTTACAAACAACTGGCCTCTCTAACACGCCTATGGATGTTATACAGCACAGACGGTATTGCTTCACCACAAAGACTGCTTCACTACTGTTTACATGATTAACAGTCATTTATATGTAATAACGCCATCATTTGCTTTATTTACCATTTACACTCAGTGAAAGAATATAACAATCCATGTTTTATTAAAGCATCAGGTGCCTGCACTTTCTAGAGGCCACATTTCCATCATAAATATGTCAGAACAGGGGATATAGTGCTGGTTAAATGTGAAGACATCTCTTCCATTTCTGAAGTCTGGTCTATGTCAAGGCAAAAGGATACACATTTGAAATGACATGTCTTCCTTTCATGCCTAGTCAAGTTAATACATTTTTTTTGCAGTTTTCCAAATGGCCTGCTTAAAAGGCATTGTCCAACTCATTTATGACCGTGGATTTCACCTTCATGGCAGTTGGTAGCCTTTTCCCAGAAATCCAGAACCTTGTGAATGGAGACTGTATCCCAGCCTCTGGTATCAGTGCTGTTTTTGATGGGCATCTGCTTAAATCCCCATAATGGTGGTTGTTCCTTAGAGTCATGCAAATCAGCAAACAAGCCACTAAAACGATGGTGAGAATACCTCCTAAGATGGTAATCACTGTTGTATCCCACTTCTCTGTGTCCTTGACAATCTGCTCTAATCTTTTAGTTGTGATGTTGAGACACTTGACATTGTGTTTATGATTAATAGTGTGGATGTCTACACACACTTCATACCTTGTGTCTGGACTGAGATGTGTGAGATTATACATCTTCATGTCAGTAGGTACCCTGGCTGTGAAAACCACAGTTGGATGGTTCGCAGTAGGCATTGTGTACCATTTAATGTTTGGGGCCAGACTACCATGAGAGGTTTTCCAAGACACCAAAACAGAGTTGGTCTGCACAGACTGAATGTTGACATCAAGAGAGCCACTGGCAGGCTGTGGAAAATATCCATTCACTGAAACAGAGACAGATTTCAAGTCTGCACCAACAAGATTGTGTGCCACACAAGTGTAGAGTCCAGCCTCTTCTTCTGTCATATCATAAATGTCAAGTGTGCCCTCGGGGTGCATGTAAAACTTATGTGCAACAGTGTTAGGCAGGACCCTATTCCCATATGGGGTGACCCAATAGATATCAGGCTCTGGCTCAGCAAATGCTCGACAGTGCAGGGACAGCGAGCTCCCATTTCCCACACTGACCTGAGTGGGCAGACTGTCTGGAGAGATGAGAGGCAGGCAGATCTCCATCATCTCCCTGAAGTGAATCTGCCGCACATGCTGACCTTCAAACTCAGGCGGTTCCACACAGAACAAAGAATCAGGGTCCATGAATCGGATGTTGGTTTTATTCATATTCATCCAGCGTACAACACAGTCACAGCGGATTGGGTTGGAATGCATGCTGACCTCCCGAAGATTTGGAAGAGATTCCACTGTGATCCTGTGAAGAGCTGTGAGGGCATTACCATTCAGCATAAGGGTCTCCAGCATAGGAAGCTTGTAGAATGCCATGGGATGAATGTAGGATAATTTTGGATTGTTGGTAGCTTCGATCTTTGTTAGTTCTGGGAGGTTACTAAGGGCAAATCTGTCGATAGAGACCAACTGTGGCATGCTGTTGATGCCCAGTTCTTTAAGATGCATCATGTCCATAAAGTCACCCTTTTGTATCCGTCCAATTGGGTTTTTGTTAAGATCCAGAAATTTGAGATTTTTGAGGCACCCAAGTGCACCACGAGGCACCTCAGGAAAAGTGTTGTCATAAAATGAGATACTCTCCAGATTGTCCAGGCCTGCCAGAGCTTCACTGGGAATTTTTGATAGGTTCATCCTGGTTAGGACGAGACTGCGCAAGTTTCTTAATGGTTTAAAATTCATGTCCTGAATGGAAATTACAGGGTTTTCTCCAATCATAAGAATTTCTAGATTGGAAAGTGATTTAAACCACTCACTGCTTATGCTCTGGAGTTTGTTTGAATTGAGATGTAGTCTAAGCAGGTTGTGAAGACCATGGAAAGCCTCGGGTGAAATGTAAGAGATTAGATTGTGGTTAAGGAAGAGTTCCTGAAGGTTGACAAACTGAGAAAGGGCATTATCCGGTAAAGAGCATATCCAGTTCTCTTCCATGTGCAAAGACAACAACTGAGAAAGATGGCCCAGGCTGATGTCATTTACTGAGGATAGGTTGTTTTGTGAAAGGTCAATCTCTGTGACATTGGGCAAGTAATCCAAAGTTTTATCAATTTTGGCAATGTTATTAGTTTGGAGTAAAATAACTTGTGTATCAGCAGGTAATCTTGAGGGCAGGCTGAAAAGTCCCAAATCATTACAGTCAACAGTAGGAGCCTCCATATAAACAGAGCTGGGGGAAAACCAAGGTCTGATGTCACACATACAAAGCTCAGGGCAACTATGTCTTTCCTCCACTGCAAAGACAAAGGCAGCCATTGCAAACCATACTACAAAGTAATCCACAAAGGATCTGTACCTCATTTTGGCCTGACTATCCTTAGTACTGTGGTCCTCAAAAACTACGTAGCCAGAGCTCTTTTCAAACAGTATGCACCATTTGTTGCTGTGGCAATGGACATCTAATCCCACTGTATCTCCTTTAGGCTATGACGGGTTGGTATACTGTCCAGTGGTGAATCCTCTGCCAAAGCCCCCTGTCTCTATGTTATTGGAAGGTCCACACAAGCCAGGGCAGCACATACACCAGCGAGTTCTGTTTCAGCTAAGCAGAGGTAAGGCTGTTAATTTTCTGTAATATTTCAGTGGATGAACAGTCTCTCTGGTGATTATGAACTGCCGTCATCGCTTCATTCCACTTCCAGCTAAAGGGGAGAGAGAGAGAGAGAGAGAGAGAGAGAATGAGAATACATTAAACCATGCAGACATTTTAATCTGCAGTGCTTCTACATCTGAACCTCTTACATTTTGCTTTTACTGACCTCATCTATATTAATTTGCAGGCTGTACTAGCACTTTCTTCAATTTTATTCTACAAACGGCCAGTGTTGTTGCAGGTTTTCATTCTAGGCAGGTTGCACAACTCAATACACCTCATTCAGTTTTGGTTAAACGATTGATCATGGTTTTCAAACAGTTATTAGATAAAATAACACCCTGCACCAACACAAGGATTATGCAAATAACACTGAACAACCCTAGGTTATCAGGGTTAGTGCGTTTCACTGGACTCACTAATTATGTTTCTATTTTTACACAGATATAATCAAGATGCCTGCCTCCTTATCATGAACAGCCTAAAATATTTGATCATACTATATATCACATAATGAAGGTATATTATTTCATTATCTTGTTTACCCCACTATATTCTGATTGGGGTGATAGGGAGGTAGGGGTGGGGAGGCCAATACAATCTCCTGCCTGCCCTCTGCTCTCTTAGACAAGGCCAATTATGTTCCTATGCAAGGCCTTACCTGGACAGGGGGCACCACCAGGACCCAAACCAGTCACCACAGTGTTGTACTAGCAAATTACTGCTTTTATACCTTAGACCAGTGATTCCCAATCTTTTATTCCTTGGTGCCCAAAGGCAGGGATGGAAAAGTTTTGTTTGCTGCAGAAGAAATGCAGTGAGACACTGCCTGCAAGTGCCTACTGCAGCGGGTGACCAGAAAATTATTTCAGAAATGTTTCAAGGTATGGTGTTTCCAACATAAATCCTTTTTTGGATTGTTCTGTTAAAGTTTCTTTCTCAGACTGTCAAATCTTCCTTGTCAGTCTTTGGCCTTCAAATGTTGATTTATTCTTAGGTGTTGTGTAATAGTGTTTCAATACTGTATATCATGGGGCACACAGGAATGACCAATGACCAGGAAGGACAGACCAATACAGGTTTGAAACCAGCTTACTGGTAGAAGTCTTGAAGCGGAAAGACTTTCCTTAAAAATATTATTTTTTATACAATATCAAATGTTTAAATATGCAATGTTATTATTATAATACACATAAGAGGAGACAAGCAAGTGTGCTGGACTCAGGTTTGATAATGGGATCTCATACACATGGGGTATGTGCCCTACTAATGTGCTACACACCAGCACCTGTATGAGAAAGTAAATTGACTTGATCCCCAAAATGGCTACCATAAACAATGAAGGCCTCAAGGTCTCGGCTTCAAAGAAAAGGACAAAAAAAAAACAACAACAAAAAAACAATAAATTTAGGCTGAGACGGATTTTTAAATCGCAAGACCCATTTCCCAATCTCTTTCTTTCTTTCTTTCTTTCTTATTACTTACTGTCTTCAGTTCACAACTTATACATTTGCTGTACTTTCTTCAAATTAACTGAATTTCTATTTTCTTTGAAACTTAGTTTCTTCTCTATAAAACTGTATGATTTTAATTATCTCTGCACTTCAATCCATTCCCTCCTTCTGTACTTCCCAATTTTTCACTTTTACTCTCGTTCTTCATCTGACCTCTACCTTCTCTGCTTTCCTTCTCTTCTTCAGTTTTTTACTTTTATTAACTTTCAAAACACGTACACAACCAATTACCATTTACTGGCAACATCTGTAGCAAAGATACCACAATTTGTGCTGGCATTTGGCATGCTTAAATATTTTGTAAGCCAGCCTGTTAGCACTAACTGTAGTTCATGCGGCCACCATTTTATATTGTGCTCTTAACCTCCGCTGCCCACTGAGTGAGCAGAGAAGCAGAGTGTTTCTGCGTTTTCTACTGATGAAGTAGCCACACAGGCATATGCACCCACCACCACACTGATGACCACAACAGTGACTGAATATCCCAAGATGACCATACAGTAGAATAAAAATTATCTCAGCAGCCCCAAGTCATGGGAACAGTGGGCTGCAAGTGCCAGGTCGGTGGTCGGGTGTGGAGAGGGTTGGAGAAGGGTACCCTTCCGAGGTAGGACAGGACACACTGGAAAAGTGTGTGGCTTATTAAATATGTGGCCTTATTATCATACTATTGACTAGACATAGACCATTTGCTTAAAACAGGTTTTTTTTTTGTTTTTTGTTTTTTTTTTAAACTGAGTGTCAGATGCACCATAAATGCAATCTTAAATATACAGAACTAGAGTAGATACAGGAAGGGCTAATGTTACTTTTTAGGTTAATGCACAAGTCTTTTCAACACATTTGCATAATCACATACATATGTAACACATTTGGCACAGAAGAACAAATGCAAAAATAAACTCAATTATTTTATTTATGTATATAGACTTAAGGATTTCACACAATTGTGCAAATATAACTTATGCACGTGTATTTACAACCTATTTTTTTCATTTTAAACAATTCATTATTTACAAAAGTTTATTTTAAATATTTTCATAACTGCGTATTATTTATTTTTATTCAGAAAAATGACAAAAGATCTGTGTCACAGGTGGTGGGAGCAGGATATGTTCTTCAGCAGAATAGAGCAGGCAGAAAAAAGGAAGAACATGGGCAGGAAAAACTGCCAGGAGACCTCTTCTTAGGATCAGTCAGCAGCAGTCATCTTAACAGACACACTGTGCTTCCACCACAGGCTTTTAGAGATGATCTAAAGAGCTGAAATAAACAGAGCATACATTTGCAAATGTTTTGTTAAAATAAAACACATTATTCGACAGTTAGTTCCAACCCCCACAATCTGACTGGATGAGAGACGATTTTCCCATGACTTTATTGACGATAACGGCACTCTGACCGACACAAAGTACTACTGTGCGGCACACACGTAACCTAGCAACGATGCCGACCCAAAATATCAGCCAAGTTATGAGTAAAACACTGCCAAAATTAAAGATATAATTAGTTTATAAAATGTATTGGTTTTGAAAACTATTTAAATTTGGAAGATGAAGCTATTAATGACCAACCTGAGCCAAAGGTTTACCACTTTTAGGATTTGGAAGCTGGAAAAGCAAAACAAAGTCAGTCCTTTATATCAAACATCCCCAGACTCCTAATGGATTCACAGCTCGACTGAAGATCAGTTTTAGTTCCATCAACAAAAATGAACTGAATCAAGTTCCTCACTCACATAGATGTCGTTTGCTGGAGTTAAACTTAGCGTTTTTCATTAAACAACATCTGCGGCTGAGGTTCATATGACAGGTTTCTTATCTGTTAAGTCTGGCTCTTAACACAGCAAAGCTCCATTAGTCTGCCATTACATTTCTGACTAATAAGATTAAAATTAAGAGCTTCATCATACAAATTTATAATCGCTAATCAAAATGGGATCCTAGACTTGTTATAACACTGGGATCTCAATCCGATTTGCTTTAGTCAGTAGAATGGTGTATCTTAGTAACAGCCTGCCCCATTTTATTTGCTGAATGTAAATAAACTTTCTTTTTAATAAATTGTAACTTACCAATCAATATATTTGTGTTTATTGTCTGTATAATAAACAGTTATTGGTAATTCTGTTCCTCGACTTTAATGACTGAAGGTCTTAGCCGCAGGGTGCCTGATAGAATTTTACCTTGTGGAAGGGAGATAAACCAATAGTTTTTTTTTTCTGTCTTCTTTATCTTAAAATCTAACATTAAATGGCGATAATGGAACCGTGGTATTATCTCAATAATACACTCTCTCTCTTGTATTATTGCTTAAATAAAAAAATCCTTGTTATACTTCAGGCAAAATATTCTTAGTTAATCTGTCAAGTGAATACTATACAGGTATGTGCCATTTTAACGATCATCTGATCAATGTGTGTTCGTTTTAACAACCAAGGTCTTTATAATTATAACAATTAATACTAAGAAATAAAAATCTATCTTTTAAATTGAGACTCTGGGCTTTAAACAGCTGTCAGACTTGATATTTTGTTTACATATTCTTTATTTAATTGTTTTCATGAATATTAATTTACTTTGCATTAACTGCTTGCAGAAGTAGGACCTATGTTACAATCTGTGTTGCAAACTGACACTTTTAGGTGTCGCGATTTTCTCTGCCAAGAAGACAAGTGTAATGGAAAAGTTTGTATTCTGCTTAAAGTTATTTAAATTTAAAGTGTTTAAAAGGTGAAATTGCATCGTGTGTTCTGGAAATATGCATTTCTTCAGTACTATTAGATGAACCCACATTATGTATTAAAAATCTCACATAGTTATATTTTACTTGACATTATCACCATTATCATATTTCACTTTGCAAAGTACCCAACCACTTAATGCAGATTAAATCCATGTCTCTGGTTTTAGAGTTTTGGGTTTCCTCTTCTCTGAATTTCCCCTCACTCTCCAGTCATAGGAAAAACACTATACCTGAAACAGCCAATTAAATAACATTTACCTATTTCCATTAGTATCAATGGTCTGAGGCAACTTATCCTGCTAACATGCTAAATTATTAAGTACCAAAAACTGTAAAATAAGCACTGACAAAGGTAACATCATACCTATATAAGATTTCAAGCATTTTAACACAAATCCCAATGTGAAATTCAACAAAGTTCCTTACAGTAACTTACATTTGAAGATTACTTCTCCACTTTCAATGCTGCAATCATCTTCCATCTTGAATGGTTCATATTTGGAGAAATGTCAAGTTGCGAAATACGCTGCAAAAACAGCTGATTGGGAGATGTCCCAAAGAGGAAGGATCTCCCTTATAAATATAATATGTACATAATGTTCTTATTATAATACACATTCATTAGAGGGAGTGTGCTTATGTGAATTGTGTCATGGGACTAGGGTTTAATCTTGGAAGAGCAAGGGGTGTGCGTTCTACTAATGCATTATGCAAACTAAAAGAGGAAAATACAACAAAGTAAAAAAAAAAAAGACTAAAAAGAGAACACAAGTACAGGTAGTCCTCGACTTACGACGCAGATCCGTTCCTAGGTGGCGTCGTAAACTGATTTTCGGTGCAAGTTGGAACATACGTACATACTGTACGTAAATAACATACTGTAAGCACTTATCCTATCCTAACACAGTAATTATCAAAAAACGAGCCGAGTAACCGTGTATTCTTCCGCCGCACACACCAAACACGAAGTTCGCGTTATGACGTTTACGACGCAAAACTACTTGAGTGCGAAACAAGGCTTTATACAGTAAATGGGAGATGTGTCGTAACCACGAAACGTCGTAACTCGAGACCATCGTAACCCGAGGACTACCTGTACTTTTATTTGAGTTTGGGAGATTGGGAAAACCATCTCAGTCATAGTTCACTTATTTCTTTGTTTCTTTTCTTTGAAGCTGAGATGCCATTTTGAGTCCCTCATTGTACACGTGCACAATTTTGGGCCTCAGTCATTTTACTTTCCTTTCCTTTTCCAGGGTCCCTCTATCACACTCGCTTCTGCTACAATTTCTTCAAATTAAGCTTTAATTTATTACTATCTTCTCCAGTTCACAACTTAAATATTTACTTTCTTCAGATTAACTTAAACTTTCTCTTTTCTCTAGTATAGCTTTTAACACAATGCTTTCCCCCTAGTAATTTTTCCAGTTTCACTTCTGTGCCAAGGATCTTACTCCATTAGTGTGTAAGTCTATTTAGCTTCTGCTCCATTAAATTGTATCTTTTCAGTTATCTCACTTCACTTCAATCCATTCTCTCCTATTGTCCTTTCCACTGTCTTACTCTCTTAATCTTCCAAACTTTTCCGCTTTATTTCTCTTCCTCATTTTTTTTTTTTACTTTCAAACCACATTTATAGTTTTATTATGGTGCTTGAAAGTTTGTGAAAATTATCCAATATTGTATATTAGTGAGTGGCAAAAGTCTGTGAATCTCTAGTATTAGCAGTTAATTTGAAGGTGAAATTAGAGTCAGGTGTTTTCAATCAATGGGATGACAATCAGGTGTGCGAGGGCACCCGGTTTTATTTAAAGAACAGGGATCTATCAAAGTCTGCTCTTCACAACTCATGTTTGTGGAAGCGTGTAATGACACCAACAAAGGAGATTTCTGAGGACCTCATAAAAGGGGGTTGTTGATGCTCATCAGGCTGGAAAAGGTTACAAAACCACAGTTATTTGTCTTGAATGGTCTTGAATTTCCTCCATTTGTACACAATCTGTCTGACTGTGGATTGGTGGAGTCCAAACTCTTTAGAGATGGTTTTGTAACCTTTTCCAGCCTGATGAGCATCAACAACTCTTATTCTGAGGTCCTCAGAAATCTCCTTTGTTCGTGCCATGATACACTTCCACAAACATGTGTTGTGAAGAGCAGACTTTAATAGATCCCTGTTCTTTAAATACATCTGTCTGATTGTGTACAAATGGAGGAAATGCAAGACCATTGTTACCCTCCCCAGGAGTGGTCGACAAACAAAGATCAATCCAAGAGCAAGGCGTTTAATAGTCAGTGAGATCACAAACGACCCCAGAGTAATTTCAAAGAAACTGAAGGCCTCTCTCACATTGGTTAATGTTAATGTTCATGAGTCCACCATCAGAACAACCCTGAACAACACATCAGATACTGACAGCAAAGGTTCACATACTTTTGCCACACACATAGGTCATTTTCCTCAATAAATAAATGACCAAGTATAATATTTCTGTCTCATTTGTTTAACTGGATTCTCTATATCTACTTTATCTATATCTCTATATCTACTTACTATTTTCTTGTGTGAAAATCTGATGATGTTTTAGGTCATATTTATGCAGAAATATAGAAAATTCTAAAGGGTTCACAAACTTTCAAGCACCACTGTACGTACATGACCGATTACTGTGACTAGGAGCATCTCTAGAAAAGGTACCAGAGTTTGCACTGGCATTTTCCAACTTCAAAAAATGCATCACCTAGACGTAGATTGCCCAGCGTAGATTCTTCCCTACCACTTTAGATCACGCAGCACAACTCCAGCCTCTGGCAGTGGCTGAAATTGCTGCTGGTGTTGATACTTCTGATGGGAGTAGCAGCACCACAGCATATTTTCACACTATCCTTTGCAATCACAATTTATATAATTTGCAAAATTACATCAACTTTACAATTACCAGCTTTTTGTTCACAGTGCCTCCCTCAATTATTACTGCTGACCTTCATATTCAACAGCCATATTCCTACCACCACCACATCATCTTACTTTTTTTTTAAATGGCATGATTTCTTGTTTTACAGTAACAAAAATATAGAGGCTAGCTCAATGCCTCAAGGCAGGGGTCACTTGCATCACCTCATTTACCATATCATTAAATACTACCTGGGCGTTCATAACTATTAGCTCTCTTTGATATGGCACAGTTATGGAGATAAGAAATGGAGATAGTATATTAAATACACTTAATTAAATACATTTAAATATATATCATGTTTGCTGTAACTCTATAATTGGCACAGGAATTATTTTGTGTTTTTGTTGAGGATTTATTTTTTTTCTTTTAACCCACTGTGTTAATATAGTGTGTCAAAGTAAAAAAGAAAAAACTTAAAAATCGGTTTAGTCGTTCTGAGCAAAGAGAAAAAAATTTATATTACTATTAGGTAATATTATATTATTACTAGAAACTTGAATGATAAACATTTAAGGTTTTTTCTAAATAAATATATAGACAAAAACAAACAAATACACAACAACCATTACAGTCTCTGCTCTCTAAGAGTCAACCTACACTGTGTCCAGCTGGAACTAAACACACCCAGTGCATAACAAATTCCTACAACACGAAATTAACTTACCGCAAGGGTGTGAGATATGATGATTTAGATAATGAAAGATTAAAATGTTTATACGATCTGGGATATCACAAGAACCGACGCAATAAACATTTTCTTACTTGCACTGAAAACACTGACATGGAAACCCAAGGTGTTTTAATTACACCAAGGTGTTTAAAAGAGTACTCAATTTACTAATCCAGCTTGTGTTTTCCCTGCAGACACACGATTAAACCAACAGGCCAGAGTGGGCAGGCCCTCTGAATTTATTTATTTAACACAACAGAAGCATGGCTGTTGACTAGAGCCCAATAATCACAATAAATCAGCTTGCCAATATTATTGGCTTATTGGCTGATATGAGCTAATTGCAGATATATTGCTGAACAGTAATGCAGATAAATGGCAGCTAAGAAAGAAATGGATCTTTCATTCAGAGTGTGTGCGTGTTTTTCTGTAGTTTTTCCTCAATAAAGCACATCCGGAAACATAATGCATTTAGAAGTACAGATATTGGGATGGGTATTCTCTCTTTGTCCATTGTATAAAGATCAGATGTACATGCTAAGCAGTTAGTCTCAGTGTCAAAATCAAAAATACATATTGTGCTGCAGTTTGATGGAAATTATTCTCTAAATATATGAGATATGGACATATGTCTGCATCTAGCCATAGCAGTTGATATCAAATTGCCCAATGGAAAAAATGCATATTGTGTATCTAACCAGTATCTCCATGTATGTCAGATGTATCCATGAAAACCACGCATCTCCTGTCCCTGTACTGTTTCAGAACGGGGCTAGTGTATTTGTTAAACATTTTATACATGACATATGACATGCTATGTTGATTTCTCCCAATTTATTCTCAAGGATAAATATATGTGTTTGATATTTTTTTTGTATAATTTCTCTGTGACGTTCATATTGCAGGCTCACATTATTTCCTTTATATATACATACACATTATGTATATATATATATACATATATACATACATATATATATATATATATATATACACACACACACACACACACATACATACATACATACATACATATGTGTGTGTGTGTATATATATATATATATATATATATATATATATAGTATTAATATATTTATAGAGTGTCACGGTACGCCGTGAGCACGGGTGTGGCGCTCCTCCCAGTCGCCGGGTGGCGATCCAGGACATGGACCGTTGCAGCGCCACCCGGTTTGCAAAGACGCCGAGGGAGATGCCGGGACGCTACCGTAATGACTTACAGCTGTATGCAAGACTATTTAAACAGCATCCCGGCTCCCCCTCGGCGCGGGGAATTATTGAGGGAAAGCTCCCTTTGCGCTGTCATCAACGGTATGTTAAGGTTTTTGGCGATAAGCTCATGTACGTTTGTTCAGCGGTTCAAGCCCGCTTATGTTCAGGTTTTTGGCGATAAGCTCATGTACGTTCGTTCAGCGGTTCAAGCCCGCTTCTGTTATGGTTTTGGCGATAAGCTCATGTACGTTCGTTCAGCGGTTCAAGCCCGCTTATGTTATGGTTCTTGGCGATAAGCTCATGTACGTGCGTTCAGCGGTTCAAGCCCGTTCATGTTATGGTTTTGGCGATAAGCTCATGTACGTTCGTTCAGCGGTTCAAGCCCGCTTTGGTTGTGGTTTCTAGCGTTAAGCTCACCTGTGTTTGTTCGGCAGTTCAAGCCCCACTTTTCGTTTGTGGTTAAAAGATCCAAGCTTTGTGTTTGTTTACGTTTTTAAAGCCCGCTTTTGTTTTGGTCACCAGCAATAGGCTGTTTTGTGTTTAAGTTTAAGCCCGCTTTTGTGTTGTGTACAGGGTTTTGAATAAACAGCCATCATGGTGATAACGTTAGAACCTGCGCACGTCTCCTCCTTGCCAGTTAGGCATCCCGGTCGTGACAGAATTCCCCGCCCTACAATGGAGACGGCAGGTTCTGGCGTTATCCCTGTTCCATTAGACAAGGTGCCCGTACCCGATGAATTTAATGGTGACCCTCTTAAATACGGGGACTTTGTGGACCAGTGTTCCCACTACCTGCGGTCAAAGCCTTTTTTTTCCGAATATGAGCGTGTGTTTTTCGTTTACTGGCGTTTGACGGGGCCAGCGTTGCGATGGGCGTTGAATAACCGGTCCAAGCTAGAATCGGGTACTTGCCTTCAGCTATTTGAGAGCCTTTGGGAAAGGTTTAGTCCCGTGACTCTGATCAAGCCTGGTGATTTGAGGGCCTTGCTTACTGGTTTTCGTGCCGTGCCAGGTAGACCACTCATGCGCCAGTTGCGAGACGCTCAACCCGTGAATTGCAGGAAGGGACTGGCCAGGTGCAAGCGAGCGTCCCGTGTCTCTGTTCCCGATCAAGCAGATCCGGTACCAGTAGAGTCCGGTGTTTAGAGCACACTAGGTCCATAAGCAGACCCCGGATAGCGTTCTCGTTTTTGTGTTTTGGACCACGCTGACTTGGTAGGTGAACCAGCAGCGGTGAGTATTTGTGCTTTGGACCACGCAGACACAGGATTAGAACCCCTGGTTTGTGGAAAATTATTTTCGGACTGCACTAGGTGCGTAGTTGAGCCTGTAGCGTCGCATTATGGTGTGATGGAACTCGCTGGTGAGGTACCAACACCAGCACCTCGGACCCTCGTGCCCAGTCCTGCACCTCGGACTCTCGTGCCCAGTCCTGCACCTCGGACTCTCGTGCCCAGTCCTGCACCTCGGACTCTCGTGCCCAGTCCTGCTCCACGGACATCCGTTACCTGGTCCCGTCCTCTCTGTCGCAGTTCCAGTTGCGGTGCCTGTTGTGCTGCCTCCAGGGAGACCCGTTCAGAGGTCGTCCCTGATCACGTCGTCCACGACTCCGCTGACAAGCATCACGTCCGTCCACGACTCCGCTGACAAGCATCACGTCGTCCACGACTCCGCTGACAAGCATCACGTCGTCCACGACTCTGCTCTGCAGCCACTCGTCGTCCACGACTCTGCTCTGCAGCCACTCGTCGTCCACGACTCTGCTCTGCAGCCACTCGTCGTCCACGACTCTGCTTCTGCAGCCACTCGTCGTCCACGACTCTGCTCTGGCAGCCACTCGTCGTCCACGACTCTGCTCTGCAGCCACTCGTCGTCCACGACTCTGCTCTGCAGCCAATCGTCGTCCACGACTCTGCTCTGCAGCCACTCGTCGTCCCCGACTCTGCTCTGCAGCCACTCGTCGTCCACGACTCTGCTCTGCAGCCACTCGTCGTCCACGACTCTGCTCTGCAGCCACTCGTCGTCCACGACTCTGCTCTGCAGCCACTCGTCGTCCACGACTCTGCTCTGCAGCCACTCGTCGTCCACGACTCTGCTCTGCAGCCACTCGTCGTCCACGACTCTGCTCTGCAGCCACTCGTCGTCCACGACTCTGCTCTGCAGCCACTCGATCGTCCACGACTCTGCTCTGCAGCCACTCGTCGTCCACGACTCTGCTCTGCAGCCACTCGTCGTCCACGACTCTGCTCTGCAGCCACTCGTCGTCCACGACTCTGCTCTGCAGCCCACTCGTCGTCCACGACTCTGCTCTGCAGCCACTCGTCGTCCACGACTCCTGCTCTGCAGCCACTCGTCGTCCACGACTCTGCTCTGCAGCCACTCGTCGTCCACGACTCTGCTCTGCAGCCACTCGTCGTCCACGACTCTGCTCTGCAGCCACTCGTCGTCCACGACTCAGCTCTGCAGCCACTCGTCGTCCACGACTCAGCTCTGCACGCCCACTCGTCGTCCACGACTCAGCTCTGCAGCCACTCGTCGTCCACGACTCAGCTCTGCAGCCACTCGTCGTCCACGACTCAGCTCTGCAGCCACTCGTCGTCCACGACTCAGCTCTGCAGCCACTCGTCGTCCACGACTCAGCTCTGCAGCCACTCGTCGTCCACGACTCAGCTCTGCAGCCACTCGTCGTCCACGACTCAGCTCTGCAGCCACTCGTCGTCCACGACTCAGCTCTGCAGCCACTCGTCGTCCACGACTCAGCTCTGCAGCCACTCGTCGTCCACGACTCAGCTCTGCAGCCACTCGTCGTCCACGACTCAGCTCTGCAGCCACTCGTCGTCCCACGACTCAGCTCTGCAGCCACTCGTCGTCCACGACTCAGCTCTGCAGCCACTCGTCGTCCACGACTCAGCTCTGCAGCCACTCGTCGTCCACGACTCAGCTCGCAGCCACTCGTCGTCCACGACTCAGCTCTGCAGCCACTCGTCGTCGTCGACTCCGCCGTCAAAGCCGCACGTCGTCGACTCCGCCGTCAAGCCGCACGTCTCGACTCCCGCCGTCAAGCCGCACGTCAGTCGACTCCGCCGTCAAGCCGCACGTCGTCGACTCCGCCGTCAAGAAGCCGCACGTCGTCGACTCCGCCGTCAAGCCGCACGTCGTCGACTCCGCCGTCAAGCCGCACGTCGTCGTCTCCGCCCGTCAAGCACGGCCGCCTCGTCGTCTCCGCCGTCAAGCACGGCCCGCCTCGTCGTCTCCGCCGTCAAAGCACGGCCGCCTCGTCGTCTCCGCCGTCAAGCACGGCCGCCTCGTCGTCTCCGCCGTCAAGCACGGCCGCCTCGTCGTCTCCGCCGTCAAGCACGGCCGCCTCGTCGTCTCCGCCGTCAAGCACGGCCCGCCCTCGTCGTCTCCGCCGTCAAGCACGGCCGCCTCGTCGTCTCCGCCGTCAAGCAACGGCCGCCTCGTCGTCTCCGCCGTCAAGCACGGCCGCCTCGTCGTCTCCGCCGTCAAAGCACGGCCGCCTCGTCGTCTCCGCCGTCAAGCACGGCCCCGCCTCGTCGTCTCCGCCGTCAAGCACGGCCGCCTCGTCGTCTCCGCCGTCAAGCACGGCCGCCTCGTCTCCTCCGCCGTCAAGCACGGCCGCCCTCGTCTCCTCCGCCGTCAGCACGGCCGCCTCGTCTCCTCCGCCGTCAAGCACGGCCGCCTCGTCGACTCTTGCCGTCAAGCGTCGCCAACGTCGACTCTGCCGTCAAGCGTCGCCACGTCGACTCTGCCGTCAAGCGTCGCCACGTCGACTCTGCCGTCAGCGCCGCCCCTCGTCGTCCCTGCTCACAAGCGTCGCCTCGTCGTCTCAGCTTGTCGGCATCTCGTCCACGGCTCTGCTCCTGTGCTAGGGGCCGTCCGTCCTCCGGAGGCTTGTTTTTCGGAACCATGGTTGTGGGTCGCGTTTTCGCCCAGGCTCCGCCCAGAGAGGAAACCCCCGGACAGGGTGAAGGGGGCCTTTGAAGGAGCCCTAGCTCCGTCTCAGGGCTCCTTGGGGGGGGGGGTATGCTCCCAGTCGCCGGGTTTGGCGATCCCGGACATGGACCGTTGCAGCGCCACCGGGTTTGCAAAGACGCCGAGGGAGATGCCGGGACGCTACCGTAATGACTTAAAGCTGTATGCAAGGACTATTTCAACAGCATCCCGGCTCCCCCTCGGCGCGGGGAATTATTGAGGGAAAGCTCCCTTTGCGCTGTCATCAACGGTATGTTAAGGTTTTTGGCGATAAGCCTCATGTACGTTTTGTTCAGCGGTTTCAAGCCCGCTTATGTTCAGGTTTTTGGCGATAAGCTCATGTACGTTCGTTCAGCGGTTCAAGCCCGCTTCTGTTATGGTTTTGGCGATAAGCTCATGTACGTTCGTTCAGCGGTTTCAAGCCCGCTATATGTTATGGTTCTTGGCGATAAGCTCATGTTACGTGCGTTCAGCGTTTCAAGCCCGTTCATGTTATGGTTTTGGCGATAAGCTCATGTACGTTCGTTCAGCGGTTCAAGCCCGCTTTGGTTGTGGTTTCTAGCGTTAAGCCTCACCTGTGTTTGTTCGGCAGTTCAAGCCCACTTTTCGTTGTGGTTTAAAGATCCAAGCTTTGTGTTTGTTTAACGTTTAAAGCCCGCTTTTGTTTTGGTCACCAGCAATAGGCTGTTTTGTGTTTAAGTTTAAGCCCGCTTTTGTGTTTGTGTACAGGGTTTTGAATAAACAGCCATCATGGTGATAACGTTAGAACCTGCGCACGTCTCCTCCTTGCCAGTTAGGCACCCCGTTCGTGACATAGAGTTTGTTGTCGTACACAAATAATTTTGCATTTGTGCAAATGTATTTGTGTACGCATAACTACAAATAACAAATGTTATCTTTGCTTGGAAAATCTTTGTAATATGTTATGAATGCTCCTAAGCCAGAAATACTTTCAGGGTGTTTTGCATGTACAGCACACTGAACGTCTAATTAAATTTCTTAAATATCATTCAAATCTGGAGACAGTGAATGTAATTCCAAAACCTTATAAAGGCTGGATTTAATGCAAGTTATAGATGAAGCATAATTAATCTACCCCAAACTTAACAGCATGCAAAATGTTTTGTTAAAATGTTGTCATTTTTATCTACAAACATACCATTATTGGTAGGTGTCAATTATTTTATTCTTTGTTTCACTATACCTTTGGATTTTTTTTTCCAGAATGCTGTTTTCCCCTGGTGTTGTAGACATTATACTTCAGACATTTTATATTTGATATTTTATATCTGATCACTCTTCTAATCGATGCAGGTTATGATAAGTTCATGTGATATTTCTGCTTCGCATACCTGACCAGTTTATGACCAGTTCTATCAGAAAGTTCTATAGCTTTGAGCAGTTCTCCTTAAGTTCCATTTCTTAATGACATTTCACAGAGTGGCATTTGCAAACAGAAAGTATCTTGTTGCAGCCTTCTAATTTTCTGCTATGTGAGAAGAAATTACAATGGGCCACAAAAGTTATACAGTTGGCATTATACTGTCAGGCAGGTAACGTTCTCCTGGCATTTGCCAAAACCTCGTCCATCAGACTGCCAGACAGAGAAGCATGATTTGTCACTCTATAATACACATTTCCCTTGCTCCAGAGTCCAGTGGCAGCGTGGTAAACACCACTCCATCCGGCACTTGGCATTGTGCTTGGCGATGGCTTGCATGTAGCTGGTTGGCATGAAGCTTCTCGTCACAGTTTTTGTGCTGATGTTAATGCCAGAGGAGGTTTCAGACTTCGCAGTTACTGAGTCAGCAGAGCATTGGTGTGCATTGTAGTTTTATGTGTTGTGTCACTTTGTGGCTGAGATGCTGTGGTTCCTAAATGCTCCCACATTTCAGTACTACCACTCACAGTGTATTTGTTGAATATCTAGTAGGGAAACAATTTCAAGGACTGACAAGTTGAAATGGTGGCATCCTATTACATTACCACACTCATCCATTGAGCTCTTTAGAACAACCCATTCTTTCAAAAATGTTTGAAAAGGGAAACTCCACGGCTAGGTGCTTGATTTTACACACCTGTGGAATGACACTGAATGAAACACCTGAATTCAATGAAAAATAGGTATGTCACAATACTCTTGGCCATATAGTGTATTTACACACTGAGTTCTAACCTGCATGGGAACTGCTACTCAAGAACAGAAACACATTATATATGTTCACTTGTGTTTCCCCTGGTGGCTCATATATATAAGCTTGTGCTTTCAAGAAAAAGCTTTCAAATACAATTCAACTAGCAGTGTTTGTTAAAGGGTTTGTTTCAAGTGCTGTGAAGCAGTGGTACAGATAATCTACCTAATTATAATCCAGTATACTGCAACAAATTATGTGTGACAGAAAAAGTCTGAAAATATATTTGGATTCATTGTGAAAAATACATAAGGTATGTTTGCACAGGACAATCTTTGTTAGCCAGTGTTATATAACATGTCTACATTGAATTTCAAAGCACATTACTTTAATATATATCACTGCCTATAGAAGATCACCGTTCATAATCACATTGTACACCCTGAAAATGGCACCAATATCATGCCAAAATGAGGCCATCCCTGCAAACTGGATGACTGAGCCAGGAGGATATTGATCAAGAAAGCTGCCATGAGGTCATCAACTTCGAAGGACTTAAAAGTTATGGCTGAGACTGGATGGTCTGTGGAAGGGATGACAATTTCTAAAGATTTACACAAAACTGGCTTGTATGGCAGAATGACAAGAAAGCAGACTCTACTGAAAAAGTGCCACAATAAGTGGAGTGTGCTTCTGATGCTGTATGCAAAACGGTTTTGTGGTCAGATCAGACCAAGACTGAACTTAAAAATCTAAGCACTATGTTTGACAGAAACCAAACACCGCATTGCACTGCATGCCTTGGCGAACGGATCAAAAGAATCTGTGGATGGCTCCGATCAGAGAATGTACGTATATGTATACATCATATACATGTGACTGTTTCAAATAACTATTTATTTTCTATTGCCACTGTAAGAGTTTGGTGAGAATACACTAATCTCTCATCCAGTCAGCTCAGACTAAGCAGACACATCAATGGATGTCCACTAGTGGACAAGCCTGAATGGACCTACAATTGGCCCACTGAAAGACTTGTAATTAATCCATTTTAAGTCTGTTCTTGTTCATCAAGATCTGGTCCCTGTATATACTCTATATATCTTGTTTCATTCATATTAAGTTTGACAGCTTGCATTTAACCTCAAGTCATTTCTATCAAAAGCTGTCACTAACTTTTTTGCATTGAAAGCTTTCACTCTTGCCAAAATCTTATAAATGTCTTGGCAAAAAACGTTTTTCATTCCTGGTAAACATTTTGAGCTCACTGGGTTGAGAGTAGAGTACAGAAAGGTGCCAACAAAATAACAAGAAAATTCTAGTAGCCTGAGAGAAAATTCCTCAAAAGCATTGTTTATGTTGGTAGAAGAGATGGGTCTACACTAGCAGTTATAAATGTTATTCATTACAATGTAAACTATAGCAATACTAAACGCATGAGACTTGACATACTAACTTCCATAGTCAAACAGGTATCCCTGTCCTGTTGACTAGCCTCCAATTCTAACAGCAGTAACTATACAGCTACTTGTTTGGAAACCAACAGTGCTTCACACAGAGTCAACAGGACTTTTAGACAGGTGAGTCTATTCTCATATTCTGATCTGGGGTGAAATGTAAACTTGATGTTAACATAAGTAGCGGAATCTCAAATATGTTCAATTTAACATAATTCTGATACTTTTATACTCTATTACCATTTTCACGTCAATATGTAGAAATTAATTATAATGACAAGTCCAAAATTCCAGGAAAAATAAGAGCACAAAAAGAACTTTATCTATTCTGAAAATGAAGCCATGTCTAAATGTGCTGGGATTACTAAAGAAATTAAACTGAACAGAAAATTAAACACCATGGTTTCCTTATAGAAATATAAATATTTGCATTGAAAACGCGTAGCTGATGTCCTTATCCAGAGTGACTTACATTTGATAAGATCTTATGAGCTACAATCTAAGCAGCTGTGTGTCAAGGGTCCTGCTCAAAGGCAAAACATGCTCCTCCACTGTCTATTAATATTCTAATACCTTATCTTACCACTCTGCCACCAATTTCTCTGTACCAGTGTTAATTTAGTTGATGAATGATTTGTCATAGTTTTTGTCAATTACCTTTATATTGTAAAGAAAATTTAATTATAACTACATTAAAATGAATGAAAATTAATTTTATGAAAATTAATTAATGAAAAAGAACAAAACTAGGACAAAATGAATTGACACTAAAAACAAGGTGAAATTGAATGGCAGATAAGACATACAATCAGATCTGATCTAGTTTTGTGGAAGGTAGGGACAAGTAAGGAAGAGATTCAATCATAACTACTTTAGCATATGTGGAAAGGTTGGACGAGTTGGGTAGTGATCCAATCAGTAATGCGGTAAGACGCACACATTTGATCTAACCCCAGGAAGGCCACACAACTAGCCTCTGTACTGTTTCTCATTAAACCAACTCGACAATGTCAACACCTGAGAAAATGAGGAGAGCCGATATATGGACACATTTCTCACTTAAATCTCTTTGTAACCTCGGTGGGGTGACTGTCTCCGGTAAAAAAACAACAAACTTGAAACGATATCTGCAGGCATGTCATCTTGAAATCCATGCAACGGTGAGCATCTTAATGATAACAGTATTCATGAGCTAATAATGTGTTTTTGCTAAGCTGTGAACTAAAAGACACCACTGCTGTCCTGTAATGTTACTGCTAGCAAATAGAGAAATTACCAATTAATCTGAGATGTGTTAAATCTGTTTCTGTTTGTATTACACATTCAAACACTAAAACCATTGCGTAAATGGTGAATGACTTAAATTCAAGGGAAATGTTAAAAAAAGCATTTACATATTGCACCCTTTACATTTAATGTTTTAGTCAACTGAATCTACTGTAAATGTAGTCAACTATAATCTTATTATAATTAGTCAACTAAAACTAAACTAAAACTAAAAACAATTCAGATAACTAAATTATGACTAAAACTAAATTATGATTTAGTCCAAAGACTATGACTGAAACCAAATCAAAATTTGCTGTCAAAATTAACAATGCTATGTACAACATGAAACACACTTACAGAAAATAAAGGGAATAGTTTTTAGTAGTGGTAAACATTAATGGGCCAAAATAAGAGTGAGTTCATAAACTTGCTTCTAATTAGATTTAGTGCAACTGAGGAATTGGACATATCTGAGAATAATTTCTGTGATTACCCACATAATTACTGACATAACACTAGACCTGCACGATATGAGGAAAACATGCGATGTGCAACTGTTTAATACTGCCATGACTTGCGATAAATGAACAAGTATTTAAGTGTGCACCGGGGTGCACAATATGGACAAAAAAAGTGATCTGCAGCAGTGTTGTTGGATATTCCAATATTGATGTGAAATATGATAAATTAAGATTAATACAGAATATTAGTGTGTGTCTAAACAGAAGCACATTCACAACCTGAAAATGTATTGTTTGTTTTTACTGTGTAATGAAACCAGAATAATTTCAGCTGTTTTGCAGGTTTATTCAACAACAGCTCAAAATCTCCTTAAATTACCGTATTTTTCGGACCATAAGGCGCACTTAAAATCCTTTAACTTTCTCAGAAATCGACAGTGCGCCTTAAAATGCAGTGCGTCTAATGTATGAATTAATTCTGGTTGTGCTTTCCGACCTAGAACCGATTGCAGATGGTACACGGCGCTCATAAATCTGTCAAAATGTTTTAGCACGGCCTTGGTAAGTTACGAAACTTATGGCAACCGTAGTGCGCAGTGCGTAGTGCGGAGTAATACGGTATGTGCTTCAGCATTAGGGTACGTGCATTCATTCATTCATTTTGGAAGCAGCTTTCAAACACAACGCTATCAGTCACACAGTACAACATGGACATAGAGCAGCTGCGAGAGAATTCAACATTAACGAATCAATGGTACGGAAGTGGAGGAAGCAAGAAGACACCCTGTGCCAGGTAAAGAAGCTCAAACTGAGTTTCCGACAGAACTTAAAAGTTTTGTTTCATTTAATGCGTCTTATAATCCGGTGCGCTTTGTGTATGAAAATAGATCGGTTAGCAGCCGATCGTTGATATTGCGTCTTATAATCCGGTGCGCTTTATGGTTCGAAAAATACGGTAGATAACACACATACAAATTAAATAGTGCAAGCATCTTGTGCAGTGTGAGGCTGTATTCACTGAACAACCAGTAATAATACAAATAAATAAAAAATAGAAAAATAAGTAAAACATACAAAGACATATATTCTTTTCTGGTACTGGTATAAACTTATTAAAGCTACAGTTCAACATCACAGAACCAACACAGCCAACATATAAGAACCACAGAATGTTAGCACAGTCCACTGAAACCACCACCTGTAAATCAATTATCCACTTCTTTATAATTTCCAGTGTCAGTATGCATTGAGATGTGCATCATAATAAACCAGTTAACTACTGTATACAAGTGGTTAGTATGCATAAAACTGCTAGAAAAAAATGTTGAAATTAAAATGAACACTTACTAACAGCAAGGTGGAGTCTGTGACCAAAAACACTGAAGTCTAATCCAGTCATTCAGTTTGGGGGCTTTTATCATATTTGTGGCATTGTCAGTGTTAATGCACAGTGTTAATGCACTTTTCACACAAACTCCAGCTCGTCAAAGCATGTCGCAAGCCCCAAAGCTATGTTTTCCCCAGTGTGTTCTTCAGGAAAATATAATATCTGCAAACATCGACCCTTCTATCCAAAGTCCTGGCTAATGAAGTGAACTGTCAAGCTCATGTGGGGATCTATTGTTTTACTACACCACATATACATTACACAAGCAAAGAATTCCGTTTGCTTCCGCTCCGACTGTACATGTTTAATACACCGATCATACATCTCTGTAATGGCAACATTGGAGAAATGGGTTCATGATGGAATCTGGTCCCGGTCATCCATCTCGTTTAGTAAGTGCACAAGGCCTTTTCTAACCATTTTAAATGCCACCATACATTTACATTATTTAGCAGACTCCTTTATCCACAGTGACTTACAGGACCTGCTAGGATCAGATGTGGGTAAATCAACAAAACATAAAAGTATATATATATATATTTTTTAATATGCACTTACATTTTCAGTCTTCACTTAAGTGCTGAGTGAAGAGGTGAGTCTATATACGCCACTTGAAGACAGCAAGAGACTCTGCCATTCGGCCATCCAGTGGAAGTTCATTCCACCACCTGGGTGCCAGTACATATCTTACATACCAAGTAGAGTATGTAAGATATGTAGAGTAGTGTGGTAGCATCTGTTATTAGTTGGAGGCCAAATCATATGTTGTCATGCTTTCAAAGATTTGACCAAGGGATTTTTGTTTTACATGTGGAGATGCACAGTGATGAGGGGTAGATAACAGTGCTTTCAGACCTTTTTGCTGATCACTCCTCATACAGTTGTTTCTGTTTGTATTTTAAGTGATAGGAAAGGTTGTCTTGTTTCCTGTGACTTTGGTGACCTTTGGACTGAGTATGGTCATCTCGTTTAAAACCAGGGTATTCACAGACTACAAAAGTGCCACCCCTTTCTGTACCAAATCCTCTTCACTCATGTCGTAGCTTTATGGTTCTCGGTTTTTGGCCTGGCTGCACTCATTTCTCCAAGGTAAAAGCTAGAGTGTTTCGCTGTGGACCTCAATCTGCCTCCAGCCTAGTTACGTCACGTGAGCATAGTTGGCAGCGTGTAAAGCTCCCTCTGATGGTGCATGTGAGTAATGCAATTTGGGTTTGCTGTTATTCATAACTTTCAGAAGGCATTATCACAGCTCGTTAGATGTCTGCAATGTGTTTATCGCGAAAACTGATATCGTGATAGCAAAAATACAACTAATCCATACATAACATTACATTTACAGCATTTAGCAGACGCCCTTATAGGCTACCACAGTCCAAAAAGGTGTCACGTGGCATATAAGGTATCCAAGTTAAAGGTAACTGTATATTTACACTGCATCTTTAGCCACACTTAGTCGTATGAAAAAGTTTGGGCACCCCTGATAATTTTCATGATTTTTCTTTATAAATCATTGGTTGTCCAGCTCAGCAATTTCGGGTAAATATATCATATAGCAGATGAACACTGTGATATTTGAGAAGTGAAATTAAGTTTATAGGTTTTACAGAAAGTGTACAGTAATTATTCAAAACAAAAATTAGGCAGGTGCATAAATTTGGGCCACCCTTGTCATTTGAATACCTTTAGCACTAATTATTGGAACACAAAATATGTTTTGTAAGCTCACTGACCCTTGATCTACATACACAAGTGAGTCCAACTATGATAAAGGGTTAAGGTGGCCAATTGGAAGTTTTTCTCCTCTTTGCATCTTCTCTGAAGAGTGGCAATATGGGAGCCTCAAAACAACTCTCAAATGGCCTGAAAACAAAGGTTGTTCAACATCATGGTTCAGGGAAAGGGAAAAGCTCTCTCAGAGATTTCAGCTGTCAGTTTCCACTGTGAGGAACATAGTGAGGCAATGGAAGACCACAGGCACAGTTCTAGTTAAGGAACTCCCGAAGTGGCAGACCAAGAAAAATCTCAGATAGGCAGAGGGCGAAGGATGGTGAGAACAGTCATAGTCAAGCCACAGACCACCTCCAAAGACCTACAACCTCATCTTGCTGCAGATGGTGTCACTGTTCATCGTTCAAACTATACAGCGCACTTTGCACAAGGGGAGGCTGTATGGGAGAGTAATGCAGAAGAAGCCTTTTCTGCAGACACGCCCACAAACAGAGTCACTTGAGGTGTGCTACAGCACATTTGGACAATCCAGCTTCATTTTGGAATAAAGTGCTGTGTACTGATGAAACTAAAATTGAGTTATTTGGACATAACAAGGAGCGGAAAAAAGAACACAGCAACCAAGACAAACACTTGCAGTAAAAATTTGGTGGCGGTTCCATCATTGCTGTGGGACTGTGTGGCCAGTGCAGGTACTAGGAATCTTGTTAAAGTTGAGGGTCGCATGGATTCCAGTTTAATATCTCCAGATTCTTGAGAACAATGTTCAAGAATCAGTGACAAAGCTGCACCGAGGCCAACGACCCTAAACCCTGCTCAAAATCTACTAAGGCATTCATGCAGAGGAACCAGTACAACGTTCTGGAATGGCCATCTCAGTCCCCAGACATGAATATTACTGAAAATGTGGGCTGCCCATGCTCGGAAACCATCAAACCTGACTGAACTGGAGATGTTTCTAAAGAAGAATGGTCCAAAGCACCTTCAACCAGAATCCAGACTGGAAGCTGTAGGAAGCGTTTAGCGGCTGTTATTTCTACAAAAGGAGGATCTACTAAATATTGATGTCATTTTTCTGTTGGGGTGACCAAATTTATGCACCTGCCTAATTTTGTTTGAATAATTACTGCACACTTTCTGTAAATCCTATAAACTTCATTTCACTTCTCAAATATCAGCTATATGATTTATTTAACTCAAGTTGCTGATCTGAACAACCAATGATTTATAAACTAAAATCCTGAAAATTATCAGGGGTGCCCAAACTTTTTCATACGACTGTAGCAGTGGTTTTCATGCTTCATGGAAAATTGTTTCGCTAAATTAATCCTAATACTTTACCAATGCTAAACCAATGACAAGTGCTCTATGTGTCAAGATATGAATCACTTGGTACTTGTATGTATTATCCATCACAACTTTACAATTAAGTAAAGATCAATTCAGTAAAGACAATTGTACTTTTGTCTAAAACTGAGACACTGGGTGCTGCATCTGAGTGGATATTAACTGTTTCTCCACCCACGTATCTGCATGGTGATGCAGGACTGATTCAGTCCTTGTGCAGGGAAAAGATGAAAACAACAAACTTCCAATCGTCTTTTTCTCGCGATAATTCATCCGAATCAGTAGAAGATTTCAACATATGTGATGATTCACACTGAAATCCACAAACTGAGAGGTGGCAAGGGGTGGATTTGGGCTGATGTAATTATGTATTGTTGTATTTTAAAAGCAAAGTAATGCCATAACTGTTTTTTTAGATATCACAGAGCCGTATTTTCCATAAAGTGTAATATTGGATCATTTTCCTCAATAAATATATGAGCAAGTATAATATTTTTAAGTATAATTTTTTCTCATTTGTTTAACTGGGTTCTCTTTATCTACTTTCAGGACTTGTGTGAAAATGTTTTAGGTCATATTTATGCAGAAATAAAGAAAATTCTAAAGGGTTCACAAAATTTCAGTCACCACTGTCTTTGAAGTGCTGATTTGCTCTTTCAGATGAGCAGCTATGCAGGTAGAAGCGCAGATAAATAGTCCAAAATGCATAAAACTTTAAACATCTCACATAATGTTAAGGATTTGTCACAGAATAAGTATAAATAAATAATAAATCTAAAACCTCATCATTTCACGAGGAAGAGGACAATGTGCGTCAGTAGCCTCTTCATGGTATCGGTGTTCTCTATTACTGATACCGATACTGTGTGGAAGCGCCAGTATCGGTGACGATACCGTTACGGTATTGTATCAGTGCAACACTAAAATATATGTTACTATTTTCTGTCTTGTTATACGATTAACAGTTTTCAGAAAGTTTCTAAGTGTATATAATACACACACACACACACACAGACACAGACACACTTTTGCTTGAAAGTTTGTGAACCTTATAAAATTTTCTATATATCTGCATAAATATAATCTAAAACAACATCAGATTTTCAAATACATCCTAAAAGTAGATAAAGAGAACCAAGTTAAACAAACAAAACAGAAAAAAATATTATACTTGGTCATTTATTACTCGAGGAAAATGATCTAATATTACATATTAGTGAGGGGCAAAAGTATGTGAACATTTGCTTTCAGTATCTGCTGTGACCCCCCCGTGCAGCAATAACTGCAACTAAACGTTTCCTGTAACTGTTGATCAGTCCTGCACACCGGTTTGGAGGAATTTTAGCCCATTCTCTGGGATGTTGGTGGGTTTCCTCACATTAACTGCTCACTTCAGGTCCTTTCTATCCAACATTTCTATTGGATTAAGGTCAGGACTTTGACTTGGTCATTCCAAAACATTAACTTTATTCTTCTTTAACCATTTTTTGGTAGAACAACTTATGTGCTGCTGAATGTAAACCATTTGTATTGTGTAAACAGCAACATACTAAAAACAAAACTTTAAATGATATGCCTTGTTGGAAAGTATTTTTGCCCCGGTAAGACATGCCTCTAGTCCATTGTTTTTAATCATCAGTGTTTTAAGGCTCCAAGTCTGGCTCTCGACTCAATAATTACTGCACCGATAATACCGCTTCACCACTGGCTTTTCCTGTCACATGCAGTACCTCAAGAAAATGCCTCTTCAAGTGATATCTGATCCTTTGGCGTCACAGTTTGACTAGCGCTACTGGCTAGCGGCATTACTATTTAGAGCCTTTTGGTCTACAGACATATAATAATAACTGCAGACACAGCTCCTTGAAGAAAAAAGTTTCTTCTGCATCTCTGCTTCTCACCTTTTTTTCTCCAACACTTTTTCTTTTTTTTTATTTGCCAGAGCCTCTCCCAGCTTTTAACAGACTGTTATGCTAGGCTAGGCTGTGGTGTACGTTATGCTACCTGGATAGCTAGCTATATTTCACTATGTCTGTGTAGCGCTCAGTAGAGCTTCTAGTGCCAAACAATCCTATATCATTTGCTGCCTAAAGCGTTACAGCTGATGTTTCTGCTGTGCGGTATATGAAAAATTCATACCATACAGGAAATTAAAGACAGTATATCTCATAAACAGGTACCCCGCCCAGCACTACAACTGCCTCCAGCTTGAACCACACCTTGCACCTTCCCTGGAAGCAAAGTGATTTTTAATCACAAAGAGAAACATGCCAGTGGTCCCTGTCCATTTTCGTCATTTGGCCAACAATTGTGTGTTTTATTTTTTTTTTGCCACTATTGGTATATATGACCATATGCTTTGATACACCTGCAAATTCAGCTACTTTCTACAAACTGTGGCCTTTGGCATGGCCAAATGCAATCACTCCTCTTTGCCAATCATTAACATCTACTTTGTGACCCATTGTCCACACACAGAACAAGAAATTCACTGCACTGTGAATTCACTCACACACCCCGCAGGTATTAATAACCCAATCATCCTCGTGCAACGCCATATGCAGGAGTCTGAAGTTAATACCACCTTAAACACACAAGGTGACGCACAGGTATGAATGTTTATGTATATATATATATATATATATGGTCAGGGTTGCAGGAGAGCCGGTGCCTATCCGGCGGCACAAGGCAGTAACAACCCCAGACAAGGTGCCAATTCACTGACTGAACCCAGGACCTACCCAGCAAGCCACTACTATTTTAGTAGGCCTGTATGCTTAATAATAGTGTAATAATGTATACACACTATTAGAATAAACAACAAATTTAGTGAACACATTTATAAAGTTATGTAAATAAATAACATTTTAATGACTATATGCTTGAAAATAAGTTGCAAGTAGGCCTGTGACAATCATGAAACTCTAGCTGACGATTAGTTGTCATATTAATAATTTATAACATTATAATTAATGATTTAATTGTGTGTTCACTGAATGCAACTAATGAAGTACAAGCCTAAAGTGAACAGCCATCTCACTTATTAGCCATGTTTGATTAGCAGCTAATACTGATTAATGTCAAGATGATGCACTGCCTGTGTGTGCACCCAAAAAGTGAAGAAATCAGCAAAAAAACAAATAATCATTCTGCTACACCAAAAATATAGAACTACTTACACAGCTTACAAATACACAAACATTACATGTTGCAGCACCAAGTTAAAAGTTCAAACTTTTTTTGTTTTGGCCTTTTGATACATCTCAATTAATGCATTTATTGCTTTATGTTATTCTAATTTAGCTGCTTCAACCCAGTCCACCCAATTCACATGCTGCTTGTTGCAGAAATCTACTAACTGTGGGAAATTACTACTGTCCTACATAATTGCGATAATTTCAATTACTTGTGTTCATCATCATTGTGATTAGACAATTATGTAATAATTGTGACAGTCCTATTCATCATTCATTATTAGGTACACCTTGCTCGTACTGGGTCAGACCCCTTTTTGGCTTCAGAACTGAAGTGATACTTTGTGGTATAGATTCAACAAGATACTGGAATAATACTGGAATAATGAAGAACATAGGCCTTGAAATAAGACCAGACTATTGTGCTTGTAGGTCTTAATTGGCAATAACTTGCATAGTAGCTTAGCAGACAGAGAAATTCCACTAAAACTGGAGAAAACATAATCTCAAGATGGATGACTCTAATCATGTTCTTGATGCACAGCAGCACCAGTCTACAAAACCAGGGGCTTGAAGCATTAGAGAATAAGACTCAACAATTATTGCCAATGAGCTACAACTGATGCTGAACTCTCACCATTTTAAATAGGCCTATACAATATATGAGTACGTTTGAGGCAATATGTGGTTAGGGTATTGCTAACCCTATTGGAGTATTTCAGGCTACCAATTGTAGGCTATAAATCCTGCAATGGTGATAATTGGCATGCCTAAAGGTTAGTCCGATACCCAGTCTGCTTGGTTTGCAAGGGGAGCTCAGAGGAACTCATTTTCTTCTAATCCTTTGAACCCAAAAAGGAGACTGAATGTTCATTGGGGACACAGTCAGTCAACCTATAGTAAATGGTGTATGATTTGTTTAAAAAAAACAAAAGCAAAAAAATAAAAATAAATAAATAAAAAACCCACACAGAATGCTACGGGTTTAGGAACAGGAGCATAGCTATTGTGCATCCTCAGGGGAAAAATATTACTTTCCCTGCTCAGATCTGCTCTACAGGCATAAAGGTCACATATAACAAGAAAGTAGGACAGGCTCAGAATTACCTCCTACTTTACAGGAAATGGCCTATGTGACAGAGATGGGAACAATAAATGATGATCAAGTGAATATTAATATACACACTGTCAGGCAATAGATGTAGCTTTTTCTCAGTCGGCTGTATAGGTCTCTTAGTGGGTGGTGTATTAAGGTTACCTGTCATCACCCTGCCCTTCACCTCATTGATCTCATTGATTTACCATTACATTATTCCAAAGTAACACCGGAGTCCATTAGACAGGTCCAGCTAAGCAGCATGTGCGCATAATGAAGCTTCGTGTTAAAGACAACTGAAACACTTCCCTTTGCACCTGCTCCTGTGCGCTTGCAAATCAGCAGTGAGTCAGCGGTTAATGCAGAATCGATGTTCCAAATTAACCGATGGACCCCACACTTTGCAGTTTCCCCACCCAATGTCCTGAGTTTCCAACCAAGAGGACACACTCTAGAATTTATTCATAGCACAGGTATCAGATGCGCTTGTATTTTAAAAAGAAAGCAATTTTTTGTAGCAGCCACTCATCGGTTATGTTGTACTTGCAGCCTGAGCCCTGAAGAGATACGGTTTCAAGAATACACAACACATTGCACCATTAGGTCTGACATAAACTGAATTTCCATTTGCAAATCTGCAACAGCAAGTTTTCTTAAGACGTACATTGACATGGAAAATAGATCACAGTTCAACAGTCTCCTGACAAACAGGAAAAGAGCATCACCTGTATTATCAATAAAATCCTGCCATCATGTGCTGGCTTTTTAAGTCTTAATCTGTTTTCCAACAGCGTTAGTCAGTTGTGACCTGTACTTTCACTTGCAACACATGACTCATGTTAATTCAGGAACTAGAAACATAATAATCATATTCTAGTTTGAAATGGTACATAAAGCTCACATATTACCACTAAGAGTCGGATACAGGCAACCTCACAAATAATGAGTTTGTATGCGCAATATGTACATGATCTGAGTTCAAAGCATACATTAGGGTGGATGCTTTCAACATGTATCCATTCCTGTCAGATATCAATCCAGAGGTTCAGGCCAAAATCAACCAAAAACCAGTGGAAACTATCACAAGTCACGCTGACCTGGCCTTGTGTCGCTAGAGGGCAGCATCGACCAAAGTTTTGGCTGGGGCATGCTCAGTGTGATTGCGCATGCGTTAGCGCTTGTTTGCCGCTGTCTATGCGATGGGCAACACCTGTTGCTATTTACACACGCTCGTAGTCTTTTGTTGGCGCTTTGCTTGTTAGGGAGACTGGTAGACATATCGCGTTTAGGTGGTGGGCCGTGTAGAATCCAGAAGGCTCGAGGTACGATAGGATTCATTGGCTGGCTAGGGTCAGTCAGCACCGTGGCTTTTGCTTTCCTCACGATTCCTCTTCTTTCACGTGGAACCAGTTGGGGTTAGTAGCCCCCTCCTCTCTTTTTCAAGCTCTGTGTACAGAGTATCGTGAATTGCCTCGCGCAGAGGTATTTCTCACAGCACCCCCCCCCCCCCATTGCACGCGCAGCCTTTGAGAGAGAAAGCGCGAGTGCTCCGTTTTGATTTTTGGAGCACTTTTTTAACTTACTGCCACACAGTCTAATGCTGCAGGTAATTATTTTCCTTTTCCCCCCCATTTGATTTTCTCATTAATACTATGTTCCTGGTTTTGAGTCAGTCCCAGAACTGATTCTGCCCTTAATGCTTCTTTTCACTTTCAATTTCTGCGGCTGAGTGGCGAACAGTATTAAGTGCGCGAGCTGTCACACTGCAGCCCAGGGTTTGATCCCCAGCCTCATCCCTTTCATTTTTGTTTATTCAGTTCCTTTTCAATTATTTATATTTTGGTTCATCCCTTCCATCTGGAGCCAACTGCATTTGGGAACCTTTGTTTTTGTTTTCACAGTTCGCCTGGTTTTTATTATGGTGAACCATAACACAAACCTGAAAATAAAATGCCCATGTCTTACTGTTAAATCATTTGCAAGAGATTTCCCACTAGGGAAACATTAAAACTAATCCATACCCAATCAGATACAATAACATTCAGTTTACCCCAAACCATGATATGCCCCATGTGGAAATGTCTAATACATTACGTAGTAACATTTACATTTATAACATAGGCCCCTACCCAGAGTGGCTTACAACTGAGCTGAGCAAATGAAGAGTAACGGTCTTGCTCAACGGCCTAACAGCTGAAGAGACAGGATTTAAACTTAAAATTGGAAACCTTAACCACAAATTGATTTATGGGATTACTGAAAGAAGGATATTTTGGAAAAATGGCAGAAATTCCCGCTTCCTAATTAACTATCTATTTATACAAACCATGCTTCCGTGTTTATCGTGACACTTTCTCATAATCTTTTCCTCCCCATCTACTACGTCTCAAATCTATACAGTGGTGCTTGAAAGTTTGTGAACCATTTAGAACGTTCTATATTTCTGCTTAAATATGACCTAAAACATCATCAGATTTTCACACAAGTCCTAAAATTAGATAAAGAGAACACAGTTACACAAATGAGACAAAAATATTATACTTGCTGATTTATTTATTGAAGGAAATAATCCAATATTACATATTGGTGTGTGGCAAAAGAATGTGAACCTTTGCTTTCAGTATCTGGTGTGAACCCCCTGCAGCAATAACTGCAACTAAACGTTTCCTGTAACTGTTGATCAGTCCTGCACACCGGCTTGGAGGAATTTTATCCCCTTCCTCCAAACAGAACAGCTTCAGCTCTGGGATGTTGGTGGGTTTCCTCACATTAACTGCTCGCTTCAGGTCCTTCCACAACATCTCGATTGGATTAAGGTCAGGACTTTGACTTGGCCATTACAAAACATTAACTTTATTCTTCTGTAACCATTCTTTGGTAGAAAGACTTGTGTGCTTATGATCATTGTCTTGCTGCATGACCCACCTTCTCTTGAGATTCAGTTCATGGACAGATGTCCTGACATTTTCCTTTAGAATTCTCTGATATAATTCAGAATTCATTGTTCCATCAATGATGGTAAGCCGTCCTGGCCCAGATGCAGCAAAACAGGCCCAAACCATGATACTACCACCACCAAGTTTCACAGATGGGATAAGGTTCTTATGCTGGAATGCAGTGTTTTCCTTTCTCCAAACATAACGCTACTATGACAGAGCTATGAGACCACTATGAGATTAATCCCACAGCAGTGGGTTTTTGCACTATTCACATATTCTGCCAAAAGACACTACTATGCACACTATTCTGATCCAAAAAAGGCAATTCATGGTACAATTTAGTCCTGCAGAAAATAAGGCACTAAAAGGTGATACATGAAAATGAGGAGTATCAGGGGGTGCTATCAACTGAATGTGCAAACTTTACCATGCTAGAAATGCTATGAATGACTCCATTTTGCTTCTGCTGTTACTTTGTTCATTTTGGACTCGTTAGTCTTTAACAATTGACATGGTTCTCTATCCTTGCATTCACATTATTGTTACATGTTCGGCAGCCCACTCAGATTCTTCTGCTCTCCGACACTCGGTAGCTCTATAAATTTACTCTTAATACGTACACCTACACACTGCTTTGTGATGCATACTGTGCAGTAGGAAGCCACTTACATCATAGAAGCTCTTCACACAATCACACCACACAACTCCACACAGGGAAATAGGAATCAATAAAACAGCATTCATCCACAGGACCATCCAAAGGCTAATGCATTCATGTATGCGACACAGGATTAAAGTTTGAATACTGATTTAAGTATCCCAAATCAACTTTGCACTGTACTTGTAAAGATCGGTTCCTGTAAGTAAAACAGGGTGCTATGTAACAACCAGGTCTAAAACAGGAACTAAACTAAACTAAACTAAAACAGGAAATGCATTTTGTTGATTATTATTCTGCACATGCGGGCTAGGTAATAAGCTGTGTGCGTGGCACTCTATTGCTTACTTAATAACAGTGCACTGCAAAAGCACCAAACATATGGTGATATTAAAGCTTAATGATAGTGAATTTGAACAGGACCTGTATTTCCCAGATTCTTAAGTCACGGGTCAAGACAGCAGGCACAGACTGGTAGAAATGACACAATGATGTATTATTTCACTTTAGTAGTGTGTGAGTGCACATCTGTTACTATGTGAAGCAGGCAGCATCGCTATAAGGCCTTGATTATGTGAAAGAATGAATGCACAAAACAGCAATAGAGTCCACATATTTTAGGAAAACTATTCTCTCAGGACAAATGTTCATTTTAGGTTATGTCAAAATAATAACGTACATAGCAGCATAGTTTTCCCTGCGTCTCCACAGCATATTATAACCATTTTCCAAAGACAACACTGTCTTGAGAATGGCACAGTGGTGCAGAGGTGGGCCCCTGCGCTTCACGGCTCCAGCTTCCTCGGTTCAATTCCACCTGTTTGGAGTTTGCATGTCCTCCCTGTGTCCAAGTGGGTTTACTCAGAGTAGTCCAGTTTCCACCCATATTCCTTAGAACTGAAGAAGCCTTTTGGATGCGAGGTGAAATGTTTTCTAGAACCAAGAAGTAAAGTTGCTTTCAACTTAAACCCTCAAGTCCACCATGACCTGGATGACTTAAAACTTACACAGATTTGTTATCTAGGGGGATATTTTTCTAGGGATGGACCAGTACAATACAGACGACTGTCAGGACTGATTCTGTTCCAAAAATGATGGACTGATATTTGAAAAAAAAAAAGACAAGCAGTACTGTGCAAATGTCTTAGGCAACATCATTTTGTAAAATACGTTTTGCCTGAGATATTTGTTTAATGCAACTCCGGTGGCTCAGTTGATAGAGCCACTGGAAATGGCAGTTTCTGCATGCCTTGGTTCAACTCACAGATGGGGCGTGCAATGTGAATGTTAGGTGTTGTGTTTACAGAACCTTGTGATGGACTGGCAACTGCTTGTCAGTCTTCTAGACAACAGTTTAAAAAAAACCTGTTATGTCTAAAAATATAGTATAAGAAATAAAACGCCCCAGATGGACTGTGGAAGGTCCCCAAGATGCTTTGAACGACCTGAACAACACTGCAGCTAAATTGTAAATTGAAGTGAAAAAAAAAGACTCAATATTACCTTATTTAGTTTTCTAGTGCTTGGTGCTCCTTTTTTATTTATGTTTTGAAGCGTCTTTGTTTTCACATTTTACATTTTTAGTAACTTGACAGACACACTTACCCCATGACTTACAAATTATACTAATATTACATGGTATAATTCAAGAAATTGTGGTTTAAGGTCTTGATCAAAGACCCAACAATGACTGTGGCAGTGCTGGGATTTAAACTCTGGACATTTGACACCACCCCATCTCACAGAATTTCTTAAAAGCTACACTTTTGCACTGTACCACATATTGTATCAGGTACTTGTATTTTGATCTGATTTACGGGTGCATTTTTCATGAATGTGTGTAATGTTACTCTACATGTGAACAATGAAACACGCGGTCTTAAAACACACCTCCTCCAGTTATGTACAGTTATGTCTGTCTGTATATTTCCTAAAAAAGTGAAACATACTGAGTATTGTGTATTTGGCGATACACCATGCTGCTATCAGTACAACATTAAATATTGAATAAAAAATGAAATGATGATCAGGAGTACCAACATCAATGGCAGTTTTTATTGTTTGTTTTTTTTTCTTTTTTTCCTTAACTGCTGTATGTGGTATTGAATACATTTTAAAGAGTTCACTTTCAACACTCTGATGTGACTTAGTGTCTTCACACTTCACACTTACAGTGTCTGCACTTTTGGTTTGATTGAAACGAACCCTGGTGCAATTGCATCGTTACTGCAGTTCATTTGAACAAGTGTGAGTGATGCCATCCAAACCTTGGCACGCACCAAACAAGCAGGTGGAGACCCCCTGAATAGGTGGTTCTCGATCTGCTTCCAAATGAATGAATGGAGCATGGACCAAAGACGCGTAAACAGACCAAACACAGGGAGTGACGTTACAAGAAGCCACTTGAAATTTAATATAACTTGATATAATAGTTATCAAACAAATGTAATTCTGGTTATGGTAAAGAACTGTACTGTATTCTTTCATTCCAAGGACAAAGTACTCGAGCACAAATCCTTCTTTTCGTTATATCAGGCAAGCTGCCCATTACACGTCAACACTGCTGTCTACTTGCAGTGTGCATTCTTTTGTGTGCATAACAGAGAAATTAAATTCTAGGAGCTCTTTGTGAGTTATCAGCTGGTAGAAATACCAGCACATAAGTCCCTTCAGTGTGCTTAGCCGAGCATGCAGCTTCGCTGTGGAAGTTATGCAAATTCAGCAAGTTTGGTCACAAAATGTCATGAAATCTGTTCAAACAGTATGTGACATGATTCACATTAATTCTGTTTAGATATTTTGGTCCGATGTAAAGAATGTCAGTGCGAACGCTAAAGGAACCAGGACTAATTTGCAACAATGAATCCTTTTCTGCTTTGGTCTGGACCAAGTGTACCAAACTACAAGTACAAATGCACCCCTAGTGACGAATTTACCATGAATGTGTAACACTGACTGCATAGGCCACAGATTAGGGCAGCTATGGCTCAGTGGCTTAAGGTAAATGACAAATGACCACAATCTTGACAAAATTCTTGGACGAATCTGACATATTTCAGATTTGAATAAAAAAACTGATTCAGTTTTTGCCATTAATATGGGTGATGTTGACTGGCAGGGCAAAGATCACACAGGTGAACACAAAATGTGTGTGCTGGTTTGCATAGCTTATTTTCAGAATTACCTCAGGGAATAAGAGGAGGGCAGGCTCAGATCAGTATTGGGTATTAGTCGATGCAAACTCACATAAAAATATGCATTTCAGTCCTTATCTTTTATTAAGTTATGCTAAATGTAATGTTTTGCATAACTTGCCTGCAGAGAATCAGATCAGTTACATATAGGACGGTAGAATCAGATGAGTATTGAGTATTATTGGTAGATAGTCAGCGCTAACAGAATTAAAGTATAAAATGAAACCATGGAATTGATCCATGTCTTGAAATAGGTAATATTAAATTCCTAGTTAATTATGACATATTATTATTATTATTATTATTAGCCTATTATCTTGAGACCATAGTTGTGTCTTGCTATCTGGATGATCTGGATCTGAAGAACACAACATTTTTGATCTATTGATGACATCAAAAACGAACTTGCCATGAATTATGTGAATCCATGTCCTGTTAGGGCTTACGGGAATACGCTGGCGGTTTCTTGCCTAAACGCATGCAGATGATAGGTGATCATAGATCGTGTGAAAGTGTCCAGATACTTCAGAGCTGCTGGTGCCACTGATTAGTCTAAATGCGTTAAATGCAAATCGCTCATAGCGAGAATGGATCCGGAATCACAACGACAATAAACGACCGTGCGCGCATGTTAATGGACGAGGCGCGTGCGGCCGTGTGCGCCCGCAACAGGGTGATTTAAAACACACACACACACACACACACACACACACACACACACACACACACACACAGCAATCAGCGCAATGGAAACACCAATGGTTTTAGTCTATAGGCCAAAATCAAGCAGACTTCATGATGCGCAATCGCACCGGCAGTGCGTTCCGACAACCAAACCTTAGCGCATACTCCAAACATTCTACATAATATACCCTATACTATTCATTCCCCTATAATAAAGCCGAGTTAAAAAAAAAAAAGCTATGCACGATTAACATAACATGCAAGGTGCAGTAACTTTAAAATCAATACGGGAAAAGTGGAACTTACGGCTGTAAATCAGTCCATAATGCGGTCGAACCAAGTGTATTCCGTTTATACCCATCTGGCGCAGTGGATCCACGATAACACACACCACGAGCGACGCATGCAGTTCCACTAGTTACGCAGTTAAATCATAGATGAACGTGCAATCTTGATTAATAAATGAGAACTTCAGCTGCAGGGCGACACAGCTGCTGCTGTTATGTGGATGCTATCTTTTTCTTCCGCACATAAGACGCGCATCTCTGTCGCCCTATTTCTCCGACTGACATGCTGCTGCACTGCCCAGCTTTCATTAATACTCACCAGACTCTCTAGAACAGCCAATAGTGGCATTGAGTATGAAGAGTCTCGCATTTGATTGGCTAAATCTGTCTGTCTTTCACGGACAGCTCAACAAAAACCTGCGCGCCCAGATTGCCCCGCTTCCTATTGGTCAAAAATCCATCAGTCACAGAGACCTGTTACGGACACGGGGTAATAAAGTACAGGTATGTGTCGCTAAAAGTCCATGAAATAGCGCGTCATGCGATATGGACGTTGTCAAAGCACCCTGTTAAATACCGTACTTGGAAATGCTATAAGGGATATTCTAGTGTACTGACTTATAGCCAAGATAGTGCAATGTTTCCCCAACATTTGGATCAGGTGTGAAAGTATTCTTAAATTATTGCAAGTACTACCAACACAACCTGCATTGATTCATATTGTTCACTTTCCCTAGGCTTCATTTATCCTTGAAAACGTGACATTTGAAGATCTTGACATTGTGTTCAGCATTTTCATACTCTGCATTATTCATTGTGTTCTTAGGATTCTTCAACAAAGGGTTAAGTGACATAAGGCGTATCTTTCTATAAAGCCATTTACAAATATTGATAGCTGCAGGCTGCAGGTTATTATTATTATTATTATTATTATTATTATTATTATTTCATTTTAACAGATCAAGTAGTTACTCTGTCACATTGTAGTAGGTGGCTTGATTTTTGGCTTTTTTTGTTCCATAGACCTGGATGGTGACTCTCACGGGATCTGACAACCCTATCTGAGCTGCTGTGTTGTTTATGGAGTGCAATGCTGCGTGTTTGTAGTGTCTGTTTTGCTCAGTTTGTAAAAGGTTTCTCACTCCATAGTTGTTAGAATAAACATAATCTTGAAATATCATGATTCACGAAATATGACAACTTAATCTACTACATATTTTATTCGGGAGACTTTGCAATAATCGTCTGCCTGCCAAAACTCATATCACTGGATATCAGTCAGTTGCAGCACAAGAATCTCAGTAAGCTAATGCTAACTTCCAATAATGAACGGCAGCTGGGCTCCGTCTTGCACAGATCAAAACATAGCCCAGACGGTTCAAAAGCAGTTCAGAACAATTAGCAATTGATTAGGAGATTACGTTAGTAGAAGTGTTTTCTCTCCTCTTTCCTATACGGCATACTGCCACTGATTGTTTTTAGAAGAACACAGTACCAGACAATTCTAGCCTACTTTCACCCCTGATTTGGGAGCAATTGTGTTGTAAAGGTGACTATGACACATTGAATCGCTCATCCCACCCTTCTCTCTCTCTCTCTCTCTCTCTCTCTCTCTCTCTCTCTCTCTCTCTCTCTCTCTCTCTCTGTGTTTATTATATTATATATTATAGCATTTTTCGTTTCAAAGTTCTCCACACATTCTCTGTTGTGAATGCACTGCAATTATTCCAGATTCCTTGAATCAATTAAATATATTGTGCTTTGCAGAGGGACAAATCCCCTTGCAAATCCCTTCGAATCCTTCAGGGAATATTGTTTTTAAACATTTAACAAATTTCTCACACATTTATTGGCAAACCAGAGATCCTCTGTGCATGTTTACTGCTCAAAGACTCAACCTTTCATGGATACTGCTTTTGTACCAAATAATGATTACAGTCACCTACAGTGGTGCTTGAATGTTTGTGAACCCTATAGAATGTTCTATATTTCTGCATAAATATGACATAAAACCTCATCACATTTTCACACAAGTCCTAAAAGTAGATAAAGAGAACTCAATGAAACAAATGAGATAAAAATATTATACCTGGACATTTATTTATTGAGGAAAATGATCCAATATTACATATTAGTGAGTGGCTAAAGTATGTGAACCTCTGGGATTAGCAGTTAAGTTGAAGGTGAAATTAGAGTTGGGTGTTTTCAATCAATGAGATGACAATCAGGTGTGAGTGGGCACCCTGTTTTATTAAAGAATAGGGATCTTGCAAAATTTGCTCTTCACAACAAATATTTGTGGAAGTGTATCATGGCATGGAAAAATGGAGATTTCTGTGGACCTCAGAAAAAGAGTTGTTGATGTTTGTCAGGCTGGAAAAGGTTACAAAACCTTCAAGACCATTGTTACGCTCCGCAGGAGTGGTCGACCAACAAAGATCACTCCAAGAGCAAGGCGTGTAATAGTTGGCAAGGACACAAAAGGTGCCCAGGGTAACTTCTAAACAACTGAAAGCCTCTCTCACATTGGCTAATGTTAATGTTCATGAGTCCAACATCAAAAGAACACTGAACAACAATGGTGTGCATGGCAGGGTTGTAAGCAGAAAGCCACTGCTCTCCAAAAAAATATTGCTGCTCATCTGCAGTTTGCTAAAGATCACGTGGACAAACCAGAAGGCTATTGGAAGAATATTTTGTGGACAGATGAGATGAAAATAGAACTTTTTGGTTTAAAAGAAAAGCGTTATGTTTGGAGAAAGGAAAACACTGAATTCCAGCATTAGAACCTTATCACATCTTTGAAAAATGGTGTTGGTAGTATCATGGTTTGGGCCTGTTTTGCTGCATCTGGGTCAGGACGGCTTGCCATCATTGATGGAACAATGAATTCTGAATTATATCAGAATTATAGAATTATATCATGTATTCTAAAGGAAAATGTCAGGACTGAATCTCAAGAGAAGGTCGGTCATGCAGCAGGACAATGACCCTAAGCACACAAGCCGTTCTACCAAAGAATGGTTAAAGAAGAATAAAGTTCATGTTTTGGTATGGGCAAGTCAAAGTCCTGATCTTAATCCAATCGAAATGCCATAGAAGAAGTTCATATAAGGAAACCTAATAACATCCCAGAGTTGAAGCTGTTCTGTACAGAGGAATGGGCTAAAATTCCTCCAAGCATGTGCAGACCAGTTACAGGAAATGTTTAGTTGCAGTTATTGCTGCACAGGGGGGTAACACCAGATACTGAAAGCAAAAGTTCACATACTTTTGCCACTCACTAATATGTCATATTTGATCATTTTCCTCAATAAATAAATGACCAAGTATAATATTTTTATCTCATTTGTTTAACTGGTTTCTCTTCATCTAAAATGATGTTTTAGGTCATATTTATGCAGAAATATAGTAAATTCTAAAGGGTTCATAAACTTTCAAGCACCACTGTTTTGGCATCATCTGTTTGAAATCATATAATTATTGAATTGTTTATCTCATTACTAACCATGAATTGCTCCCGTCCCAACTTTTTTGGAATTTGTTGCAGGTCTGAAATGCGGGTATTGAGTATTTTAACAAATGGAATGAATTTGACCAAACAGCTAAACATTTCCTGTAAATGTTGATCAGTCCTGTACAGCAGCTTGGAGGAATTTTAGCCCATTCGTCCGTACAGAACAGCTTCAACTCTGGGTTGTTGGTGGGCTTCCTCACATTAACTGCTCACTTCAGGTCCTTCCACAACATTTCCATTTGATTAAGAACAGGACTTTGATTTGGTCATTACAAATCATCAACTTTGTTTTTCATCAACTAATCAACTATCTTTGGTAGAACAACCTGTGTTATCAGGGTTTTGGTCTTTGTCACACCTACACGCTCACCTGCGCACCATGCCCACCTTCTATCATCTGCACCTGTCTCTCATTTTCTAGTGTTTTCCTTTCCTCTATTTATACCCTCTCACTCCCTAGTCTGGGGGTTAAGTCTCGTGGTTTTTACGTCGTTTCTGAGCCCCTTCTTATATCTCGATCCTAGCCGTGTTTATTGCTCAACTTACCTAGTCTCGCTGAATCTCTATCCTCGGTTTCGTCTCTTCTCTCTCCTTATTCTGCTCGGTTATCTCCTCATCTCACCCTTCTGCCACCCGTGTTTCATAGTGTTCTGTTATTTTGTCAGTCTTTTGTAATAAACACCACCTTTTGTCTGATTCACTCCCTGTGTGTGTCTCCTATCCCTAAGCTGGCGTCACAGAAGACTTAGCCACACTTCGAGGCAGCAGGATCTGATCAGACTCCAAAACAGTGGTAACCCAGAGCTCTACAGGGGGTTTTGGTCATAATGCTTGTGTTACTTTAGTCTCTCCCCCCTCACCCACCATTTGCTGGATCCTCGGCTGTCAGTGGGGTCCAGTGATAGCTAGGCCAAGCCCAATGTCGTGTTCGATGTAACAGAGTCCATTCAGGGGTCACGTATCCTGAGTCCGTTCAGGGGTCGCCATTCCCAGAATCTGTCCATAGCTCGTCCATTTCCGAGACTGTCCAGAGGACATCACTTCCTGAGACCATCCAGAGGTTGTCTATCCCAGAGACCGTCCAGAGGTCATCTATCCTAGAGACTGTCCAGAGGTTGTCTATCCCAGAGACTGTCCAGAGGTCGTCTATCCCAGAGACCGTCCGGAGGTCATATGGACCTGAGACCGTTGACTGTGGCTGACACTGTCTAGACGTCGCCTATCCCAGAGACTGTCCAAAGGTCGTCTATTTCAGAGACCGTCCAGAGGTCATCTGGGCCCAAAATGTACAGAGGTCGCCTATCCCAGAAACCCCCCAGAGGTTGTCTGTACTCAGGACCATCCACAGATCATCAGTGCCCGGGACCATCCTGGGGTTGTCTGTGCCAGAGGCAGTCCAGAGGTTGCCTGTGTTCGAGTCTGTCCAGGTGCCTGTGCCAAGGTCATCCGTTCTGATGCTTGTGCCGAGTTCGTCCATACCAGTGCCTGTGCTGAGGTCATCCGTTCTAGTGCCTGTACTGAAGCCATCCATTCCAGTGCCTGTTCCGAGGTCTTCCGTACATGTGCCGAAATTATCCATTCTAAGACCTGTCCTGAAGCCGCCCGTTCCAGTGCTGGTACCAAAACCATCCGTTCTGGTGCCTGTTCTGAGGTCTTCTGTACCTGTCCCGAAGCTGTTACCAAGGTTTTCACACCTACACGCTCATCTGTCGACCATGCCCACCTTCTACCACTTTCTCTCTAACCTTCTATCATCTGCACCTGTCTCTCATTTTCTGGTCTTTTTCTTTCCTTTGTTTATACCCTCTCACTCCCTAGTTTGGGGGCTAAATCTCATGGTTTCTACTTCATTTCTGAGCCCCTTCTTGTCGCTTCATATATCTCGATCCTAGCTGTGTTTATGGCTTGACCTACCTAGTCTCGCTTCATCTCTATCCTTGGTTTTGTCTCTCGTCTCTCCTTATTCCACTCGGTTATCTCCTCATCTCACCCTTCTGCCATCCATGTTTCGTAGCATTCTGTTATTTTGCCAGTTTTTCATAATAAACGCCACCTTTTGTCTGATCCACTCCCTGCGTGTGTCTCCTATCCCTAAGCCAGCATCACAGTTTTGCTGCATGACTTACATTTTCTAAAGACTGAGTTTACAGACAGTTTTTCTGATATTTTCCCTTACAATTTGCTGGTATAATTCAGAATTCAGAATTCAGAAGCTGTCTGTGCCAAGGGGCTGAACACCAGGGGTAAACCAATGTACTGTCACCACCATGTTTCATAAATGGGATAAGGTTCTTATTCTGTACTGCAATATTTTTTTTTTCAGGTGAAATATTAGGAAGCACGGAGTTCCGCGGTATAGAAAACATGCTAGAATTAAGACAGCAGGCTCCAGCTCGCATGCGGTGATAGGTGCACCGCTAATGAGTCCTGACGAGACACACCTGCCCTGCTTCCTATAGAAGACAGCCTGAAAGCAAAGCCTCTCACCACACCTTTTGTGTTCTGTGAGCTATGATTACGCTGCATGTTTAATGGCTAGGGAAAGACGGTAAACACTCTTTCTTTGTAGAGGAAAAAGTGTGGTAGAGTCGCAAGGCTCGAGGTTCAATAGGGTTTATTAGGGTCACATGGACTGAGGTTGATAGGGTTTGTCAGGGTCAGACTCCGGCGTTTTGGGCTCTTTGTTTCCGCCGCGCTGCGTCCCCCAGTCTGCCAGTGCGACTTTACACTCATCGCCATGGTGACTCGAACCCTATTCTTATTCCCTAAGAACTCATTCTTTACTCATTCATTCATTCTTTTCCTGTTCACAGTGCTGCCTACAGAGCGTCTTTATTAGCACTGCTTCATTTCTCTTCCGCTCTCACAAGCTAGACTCACCACTTGTGCCTTTTTGACGTGCAAATCATTTTCAGAGTCAACTCTGACTCCTGAGTCGATGCTTCCAAGCAAGTCCTTTCTTTTTGACTTTCTTCCTTTCTTTCGTTAGTGGCGTTTCTGTTCAAGTATAAATGCCGTGTTCTTGCAGCATTCAGTTTCTTTCCTCACATTTAATAATAATATTAATATATCTGTAGTATATTAGTCTGCTTTCGCATGTTATTTGAGTCCGCTTTCCCTCTGGTGTGTGCTCGTTATATTGCCCTCCTTTAACACTTATACATTTACACACATCACCTACACATCTTTTGTCCCATTAGCTGGGCTTTACACACAGCCTAAGCTAACTACACTTGGGTCCTCTTCATAAACCACGCGGTTCACCCTGGGTGAACCATAATATATAATGTCCACGTGATCTTTAGCTATCTGCAAATGGGCAGCAGTTTTCTTTTTGGAGAGAAGTGGCTTTCTCCTTGCAACCCTGCCATGCATACTTTTGTTATTCGGTGTTCTTTTGATGGCAAACCCATTGACATTAACATGCCATTAACATTAATGATGTAACAGAGGCCTTTTGTAGCTTACAAGTTACTCTGAGTTCTTTTGTGACCTAACAGTTTACTGATCTGGTGGTCAATCACTAATGCAGAGGGTAATAGTGGTATTGAATTTCCAAAATTTTTACACAGTTTATCTGATTGTGTGCTCAAGCTCTTGTCAAACTGATGAGTTTCTCAGAATTCTCCTTTGTTTGTGCCATGGTATGCTTCCACAAATGTGTTGTGAAGTTCAGACTTTGATAAATCCCTGTTCTTTAAATACACCAGGGTGCCCAACTACACCTGATCATTGTCCTATTGATTAAAAACATCTAAACAAGGTACTGGATTATTATGTGAGGTTTCACGTTCCCAGTGGCAAACTTCCATAGTTGGTCCATGAGCAAGGTTCTTAAACCCCAATGTCTTGTACAGTAGCAAGTAAGACTGTAGCTGTATGTCACTCTGGAAAAAGGGCATCTGCTAAATACTGTAAATCTATGTGCACTATACTGTATGTGTACTTTTCTTAAGTTTGTTTATAAGGCATTTATAAAGTTTATAAACTTTACTTTTTCTAAGTACTTTATCAGTGCCAAACAAAAAAAAAACCTGACATTTGAAACCAGTATTTACAAAAGTTATCTATGTCGCTTAGAAAAAAGTTATGTCTTGATCAAACTACTATCTAAGAAAAAGTTATGTCTTGATCAAACTACTATCTACAACCTCAGGGTTGCAGTGTAAGTGAATGTTATACTTAAAACATTAGAACAACTTGTAATTGTTAAGAAAGTATAATAAACCATGAAATTTACTATAAGTAAGGTTCTAATCTGAATTTCAAAACACCTAAAAAAGACTGGTGTAGTCTGGAACACTTTTCTCATAATTGTGCAGCCAAAAAGTCAACAGAAAGTGAACAACAAAAATTCACGTATGTTTTTTTAACATGAAGACACATGACTTATAGTTCACACGTTGAAAGACAAGGGGAGAATATCACACAGCCTCACAAGCACAAACACATTATATGACTAATACTGCACACCTGACATAGAACCATGCCAGTATTAATACCGGCACACCAACCATAGTGATGCTATGTAGGCATGCTGAATCGACACATACACTCAAACACACAGAAATAACAGTCTAGCCAAGAGGGCATGGGCACAGGACAGAGTCCAATCCTGAAACAAAACCTTGAAACCTTTTGTGAAATCTGAAGCATCTATCAGAGTATCATTTCCAGCTTGTAGCACGCTGTTATAACAAAATAAAAATAAAAAACATTCCATACTAGCTCTTTAAGTTACTAATGAAATATTTCTTTAACATTTACTAGTACAGTTACTGAAAGATCAGCAACAATCTCAAAGAAACACTTGTTATGGGCTTAATTACTGAAGCAGAACATTTCGCTCCAGTAATATGCTCACATTCACTCAGTTTGTTATTGTAATTCGGTTCTGCAGACAGAGAGTCTCCTATTCACAGTGGAACAATGCTGATCCATCATAACTGACAGATCTGTCAGTGATGCACAAACAATTCAATACTGCACCTCTCAATGTCTCTGAATTGCTGTGAAATTAGAAGTAAACTGAATAAGCCTGCAGCATGAGGATGGACTTTTCTGGTTTGCATATTACAGGTTGTCTGGTATCCTGCTGTATGAAACATAAGATGCTTAGATGTTTAGTTAGCTCTGATATACCATCCATCAGTTACTTCTACTCTACACCCCCTCCCCCCAAAACTTCCTATACTCCTGGAATACTCTTCCAGCCAATGTCAAGCTAAAGCATAATTTTATAACCTCATTTCTGCTACTCAGTGCCAGAAAAAGTCAATGAATGAGTAAATTAGATTCAATGCCCTTGATAAGTTCATTCAAATGAATGTATCTTTTTGTATAATTATACTAATGAGTTTATAACTTAATCCTGTTTGTAATGCATCTCCCTTTCTAGAGGTATAACCCTTGGATAATAAAGTGGAAATCAGCATAGCTCAATCTTTATGCCTTTAATTTTTCCAGAATTGAACATAGAAATCAAAATCCATTTATGGATTACCTGGATTATGATGTTATTGTGTATGTACAATATATATTCACTGTGCTTCAGCAATCAAATTGATTGGATTTATTGGTTTATTTAACACCACATCAGCATCAATGGCTATTCATGACAAGAGCAAGCTACAATGATACTGCTGATGTTAGAGGGGAGCACTGGTCCAGCAAAGGCGCTGGGAAAAAGACAGCGTCCCAAACAGGCACGCACCGGCAGCATTCAGCAGCCACACCCCCCCAATAGCCAGAATCAGGCTCACCTGTCCCCTCGCCATAAAAGATGGGCCTAAAGTGCCCTCGCATTGTGCTTGATGTGTTAAGTCGCTTTATACTTATGTGTTTGACCGCATCCCATTTTTTTCATGGAAAGAGGTAGACCTTTCTCGTTTAGGAGGAGGGTCAGGTACGGTCAAGAGGCCGGATGCGAACATAAGGCTTAGCGGATAGGGCAGGGTCAGATTCCTGGTCACTCGCTCCCTACTTCTCTCTCTCTGGTCACCCTCAATTACCATAACAGCAATAACCCGCTTGCCATCGTGACACGAGTCACTATGTTCTCATGTTCTCCCCATTGCCTTCTCCAGCATTTCCATACCTTCCTCGCAATCAGGTGCTCATCATTGCCCCACTTTCGCAGTTCTCATGGATGCTGCGTGGTCTTCAGCATCCGCGTTTGTTTCTGTTAGTGTTCATCCCTGGTGGGTGACGTCAACAGAGCCATTGAGACAATGTGAGCCTCCTGTGACTGGTTACGGGTTTACTTCGTCATATCCATATGCGAGCTTCTGCGAGCTTACTCCGGCGATTGGGTCCCCACTATGTTTTCTCATTTGCTGTGTTCTTAGCACTGTTATTTATTTTTTTCAGCATACTCCCTCACTTTGAGTTGCGCTCTCACCACTCGGCGCACATGCAGTTCAACAGCGTGCTCGCGTCCCCCACTCTAAATTGGTTTTCTAAGTTGTTGTCATCATCATAGTTGGTTTTCAAAATTTCCATTGAACAGCAGGGGTCTGTTAAATGATGTAAATGTGAAAATGTTAAATCAGCAGTCTGTATTTAAGACACCTTGGCCAATAAAATCACTTGAACTTAGTGTTCACCTGATGTGAAAAAGCAGATAATGTCAAACTATAACTTTCTAGTTTGTCTTATCTAAAAAGCAGATGCTGTCAGGCTCAGGACAAGGACGGGCAAGTGCAGACATAGGTATAAATGTGCTGGGTTTATGCAATATACAACTATAAACTAACAAAACAAAGGGCTAACAATAAACAGCTAACAAACAAGACAGAAACACATGAAGCTAAACAGACTAACACTAGATAAGACAAGGGCTAACAAGTGAGAAGTTAACACAAATAACAGCAAACAAAGGACTAATGGGCTACTGAGCTAACACAAACAAAGAAGCTAACAATGAGACACAAACTAAACATACAATACAATTACTGGACAAAATGAGGAACAACACTGGGAAACTCCACAAGACTCCACTAAACAAACAAAGACAAACAGACAAACCATGCAGGGAAACAGGAGTAGATACAGGAGCCAAGGATCAGTGGGGAGTACAAAAAGCCAGACAAAGAAGTGAACAAGAAGAGGGGTATTTATAGAAAAGGACAGCAGGTGTCAACATCTCAGAGAGATCTGGACTGAGGTCTCTCGAACCGGCTCCACCATAATGGTCTCAGGAATTAGTACCGCCATGACGGTCTCTGGAATGGGCACTGCTGTGACGGTTTCTGGAGTAGGCACAGCCATCATAACTGACTCTGGAATGAGCGTCATACTGACACTGGGGCTGGCGTCAGTGTGACTGATTCTGGAGATGCTGTCATCTTGACTGACTCTGGAGCGGCCGTCGTCATGACTGATTCTGATTCTGGAGTGGCCTTTGTCATTACTGACTCTGGAACAGCTGTCGTCTTGACTACCTCTAGAACAGCTGTCATCTTGACAGACTCTGGAGAGGGCATCGCCTTGACTGACTCTGGAGTGGGCGTCAACATGACTGACTCAGGAACGGGTATCAACGTGTTCGACTCTGGAGTGGGTGTCACCATGACAGACTGTGGGGCTAAGGTGTCCTGGACTTTCTCAGGAACATCGGGACCCACCTGGACATCCTCAGGGGTGATGACCACCATAGGGCTCTCAAGTGCTGGTGGTGTGATGACCCAGGATTCAGCAACTCTAAGTCTCTGGGCCACCACAGAGGAGAATGCTCCCAGGACCTCCAGTATCCCCAGGATGAGCCTCTCCACCTCTGACCCATCCGCTATCTGCCGGACAAATACCACTGCTGCCTCTTTGGCCACATACAGGGCTCCCAAGACCCCCTGGAGTGCCCGATGGACTTTTGCCATGGCCAGGAAGGCTGGGGTCAGCAGTGAGCTGGCAGGAGCAGGCATCCCTGGGAAACTGGTGAGCAGAGGATCTGGCTTGGTCCTGAAGTTAACTGGAACTTTCAGGGCAGCTGCCAAGCGGAAGATCCAGCAATTGTCCGGCAAGTTGAGGCACAGGCTGGCAACAAATGCATGAAGGTGCCAACTTCATTCTAGTGAGTGTGGGCTCTGGCGTCGAGCTAGCGAGCGTGGACCTTGGTGCTGAGCTAGTAAGCGTGGGCTGCGGCATCAAGCTAGCTAAAGTGGGTCCCGGCCTCAAGCTAGTGAGTGTGGGCTTCAGCATCAAGCTAGCAAGTGAAGGCTCCAGCTTCAACCTAGCCAGCATAGGTTTCAGCATTGAGCTAGTGACCGTGGGCTTCAGCATCGAGCTAGTGAGCATAGGTTTCGACTTCAAGCTAGCGAGCCTGGGCTTTGGAAAAGGACAGCAGGTGGCAACAGCCCCACCTGCTGTTAGAAAAGAGGAACATCAAAGAGAGAGAGAGGGTTACAGAGAGGTCATGACAGATGCTGCATTAATTGTCTATGGTGGCACACTGATTAAGGTACTTGACTATTTGCCAGAAGGTAAAGAGCTCAAATCCCAACAGTACCAAGCTGCCACTGTCATGCCTTTCAGTGAGACCTTTAACTCGCTTAGAATTGTGTAGACTGTACATTCTATACATTCTACAATTGTAAGTTGTAAGTCACTCTTGCCAAGGGTTTGTGTTAAATTCTGTAAATGCAAATGTATTTTCTCTGTGAATCCAAATCATTATTTCATAACTGATGTGTCAGCAAATAAGCCCTAAGAACATGCCTGACAATGCTCCACATTTGAACTCTCATTATTTTACATCCCCATGGATGCTGTGCTCGACTCAAAACTTAATGCCACTGTTGGCAAGATGAGGTAACCACCTGGTAACTGGATGTTCTCTTCATCACACAGCCCAGTAATGTGGTCAGTTCAATAGCAAATGTATACAAATGAGAAATACAACCAATTAGCTGTTGGGAAATATTAGTTTCTGATTATAATGAAATAACCAAAGGCGGAGGTCAGAACTAGTGCCAACAGCTTGGCAGCCACACTCAGAACTAACCCTTTATATTCCTTTACCAAACCAGTAACATTTCCCAAGATGCAACTTTATATACCTTATAAATCAAATCAAAATTTCCACCATATATGTAATTTGTATTCATCTCTGTTACTAACATCAGTTTTTTATGGTACAAAGTAATGTAAAGTAAAAGTTTTGTTTCTGCCTATGCAACAAGTAAAGCTCTGGTGTTCAGCCGTTACACTGCACTAGCTGCAATGACAGAGCACTTATTAAAAGTTCAGGTACTAAAACTCTTACCCTACTGTCAGGAAGCATGTTTCCTGAGATATGAAGGCCATTTCTCTCAGTTAAATTGTTGCCATTCCCCACCTATTAGCTAGCTCCCCCCTTCACACAACAGGTAACCATCAGGAAGTTCAGACACTTAGGACTTCTGCTCATGTAGTTTCTTGCTTCTTTTATATTGGATAACAAATGCTCAGACATGGGTAATGTAATTCTGTCAAGGGAAAAGCGATTCCGTTATGTTATGTACCATGAATAAGAGCTTCAGCCATGGCACAACTTAGTGACCTTCTAACAAAAACATGCAATTTGTATTTCTGACTGGTAATTACAGGAGGTAAATTAGAAGAAAACGGTAGATGAAGAGGGATAGTCGCGTTGTTACATATGTTTGTGCCTTTGATACTCAACAACATCTAAGCAGAGTCATAGTTGGTTTGGAATAACTATGGGCTAATATGACCAGTTTTCTAAATGATATTGGCTTGTTCCTAATGTCATACTATACTATACAAATGTGATACAGGTACTATACATTTTACTGAAATCCTAAGCTGCCTGAAAGTTTTTTCTTACCCTAAACTTTACATTTTGAATGAAAGATTTATGGATTGAATGAAAAAATATATATATATTTTTAGAAAACGAAAGGTCTACATTATTGAACGACAGGAGTAATCCTAATTATTAAAGGCCTTCAGAATTCATAAATAAGGTATGAGGGAAGAATGAGGTTCTTTTGACTTTTATCCCCTTCAGGCTGTTGGTCAATTTCTGTAAACACTTCAAAGGGATAGAATGTATTGATGATAACTCAGAGTAGTAGAAGGGGTGTTATTTAATACCTTTCCTTGGTTCTGGCATCTTTTGAATTATGTTCCTTTTGATTTTATATTATATGCTATATATGGCAGGATCACAGAATGTTCAATGTAAAGCATATTATTTCCACACAAAAATGTGGTTGTTTTCTTTCTTTCTTTCTTTACATTTGTATTATGCATTGTGCTGTGAATAATACGTTTGGTATTTGTGGAATTGTGTAAGTGGTGGGGGCTGAATGAATCAAGAATGGAGAGATGTTGCATCTTTGTGTTGGCATTCCAAATGTTCATTGTTTCTCTTTAGCCCCATTATATTCCTTTGTGCCTGCACTGTAAATGGCTTGTGCTGATTATGCAAATAAGATAGTGGAATGCTAGCATGGGTAATTATCACAGTTGAAGAAGAGCTTCAGAAAAGCTTTCTCCCTCTCATTGCCATAGACACTACAAGCTGGGCATAGAAAACTGCCACTAGCATTCCTGTACCATCACTTAGAGCATAGCAGATGCATCAGGTGTTGTCCTGATTGGCAAAAATGGCTTTTTAATTTGGAGTGCATTACCTGTCAGTGTTTGCAAAAAGGATTCTTATGATACGTATTATTTGCTTGGTGTAATGTTCTTCCTAATTTATTAATATATATTTCATATTTTGTCATTCATTCATTTAATAACATCCATTCCTACATTTCAGGCCTGCAAATAATTGGGATGGTGGCAATTTAGGGCTAGTAAAAAAGCATGTTATTTCAAACAGATGATATCAGCAGGTGATTATAATCATTATTTGGTACTAAAGCATAATCCACAAAAGGCTGAGGAGCAGAGACAGGCAGAGGATCTCCAAATGGCCAATAAATGCATGAGGAAATAATTAAAATGTTTAAAAAACAACAAAATATTCCTCAAAGAAAGATTGGAATTGATTTCCATATTTCTCTCTCTACAGTGCATACTATCATTAAAACAAATCAAGGAATATGGAGGAATTTCAGTGCGTAAAGGGCAGGGGTGCAAGCCTAAGCTGAACCATGTCAGTCCATGCCAAACTTAAATCTCTGTTCAAGGTAACTAGTTTTATGTACTCATGCAATGCTACATGGGTTTAATGTATCGAGCAATTTAACATTATTATTATATACTGTATGCGTGGTTTTTATAATGCTGGATTCAGCCAGCTATCTATATTAACAAATTATATCTACTCAAAGCTTGATTTTAACAGGGGTTGTAAGTCCTCTGGCAAATACCACCTGGTCTAGAGTTTAGTCACGTGTGACACAAACCATATGCTATGACTGACCATTCTGGTGTTACACTACATTAACTCAATTATTACATCTCACCTCCCTGACTGAGATTGATCTTCTTAGCATGTAATTAAGCCAAGAAGAAAATATGCACTCACTACCCACATTAATAGGAGCACCATTCGAATACTGGGTAGGACACCTTTCTGCTTTTATAACAGTTTGTGTTACTTGTGGTTTGGATTCAACAAGGTCTTAGAAAATTTAGGCAATTATGAAATTCGTGCATCGTGGAGATGCTAATGAGGGCCAGTAATCTCATTTGCATGATCAAGGAACCACTTTGAAGTAATTTGTGCTTTGTTTACATTGTCATGCAGAAAGAAGCCAGTGAATGAGGAAACATAGTAGTACCGGAATGCACTTTATCAGTAAAAATACTCACATAGGCCCTGTCATTCAAATGCTCAAATGTTATTTAGATGGCCATTGAATGGCAACAAAATGTTCTACAAGCCATTAAAACACTGTCACCAGCTTAAACTTTTGACGCAATGCATGCTGGAACTTTAGCTATTTATACCACTTCTGACGCCACCACCTGCATTTTAAGGTAGAATAAGGTTTATCAGACTAGAAAATATGCCTCAGTTGTCCAATTAACGTGTGCATACCATAGCCTCAGATTCAGTATGAACTTTTGTATCAATTTGCCTCAATGTTTCATGTTATACATTCAAATATGCTTTTATGATCATCACTGATATAAACCATTTTATCTATTTTGTGCATGAAACTTCCAAGAGATCAGCAGTTTCTAAAATCAACCCATATGGCTTTAATAATCATGCCAAGGTCAAAGTCACTTAGATCAATCTTTCATCATTCTTGACATGTGTCTGCTTGACTAATGTACTGCGGTGTGGCATTGAGTGCATAAGTATTAAAGAAACATGTTTATGATTAAGAAATTATGATTAAAATTTTTGTCTACTGAATAAATTAGATATGGCTGATTGCCTCTGAAAGCTGGGTGCCCTCTTTCTGCAAGACTAAACTGTGATGGTGTAGCAGTTAAGGTACTGGCCTACTGACTATGATATCCAGAATTCAACTCCCAGTGCAAGTTCAAGATAGAAATGTTGAACCCTTGACCAAGTCCTTAACCCATAACTGTATGGATTTTAACTAGTAAAACTGTATCAGTTGTAAGTCACTCTAGGTAAGACTAAATGGCTACATGTAAGTGTAAGATTATTGTGGAGGGTACGGCATTCCAGCTATAGAGGCCTCATCTCAGCAGAGAGACAGTTCTCTCTAATTAGAATAATGTGGGACCAGTCTGGACCTCACTCTGAAGAGGAAGTGTTCTCAGCGTGTCAGTGATCCTGTAGAGAGGCTCTGTGTGTCCTTCTGCTGTTGTGCTAACCGAAGTAATGCAGGTCAATAGAGAGAGCAAAGGTGTCTGTTCTAAATCAGACTCCCCTGAAATTGGCTGTTGCCCTCAGTCTTTAGCTTTGACTCTGCTAACCTACAGTGCTAACATTGTACTCAGCACCCAGCAATAAGAACGGCATGCTTATCTCAACCAGTATGATGACTAAATATAGTAATATTTGAAAATACTCCCATTGTTTGAGAAAATGAAAATACATGAGATGGTAATGTGTCCCACAGCTATTCGAAATGCACCTATTCATGCTACAGTACAGAGGCCAGTAATATAAATCATGTCCTGAAAAGTAGCTTCCCAATGAAAATGAAAGCATAAAGGAAGTCAGCACACATCATAGCTCAAGGGCAGGTGGCCAGCGCTCCATCCTGCAGTCTCTGCCTTTGATATGATTTTGACAGCGGACTTATGACCAGATCCACCCCTAGACCTTGCATTATATATAATTGCAATATAAGATTGTCTTAATGCAATCTTTAGCAAACTCATGGTGTGATCTGATTAAAAACAGGCAATCAATTTCTGTGCCTTATGAATTAGTATGACACTATTCTAGCTATTTAAACCATGTCAGTTGTTTTTCTACTAATCAAGATCAATGTTCAAGGTGATAGTACTGTTTATTTGAAGGTTGTTAACATTTTTAAAAAGGCTTATATAGCAATTAAAAAGTCTTCAACACAATATATGTTGGCTGATACTCGATAGTACAACAGGATTAGAACTAAGAATGTACTGTGGATGAATATAAACAATTGGTGTGTAGTGTGGTGTGTCAGTTGATTAGCTTGCCTCTAACAGTTCCACTTAGTTCTCATTAGAAAGGCTCATGTACTGTACACATAAAATATTTGAGCATGCTGGAGAGTGGCAGCATCAAATGCTGTACTTTCATCCAGCTTGACTGTACAAATGTACCTCATTGTCTTCTGAGAAATTCGATTTTCTGCCATGTGCTGGCCCCACATAAACTCTTCTCTAAGGTCTGGCTGAGGCTTATCAACAGCACTCGGGATGTTGAATTGAGTTCTGGCGCATATTAAGCCATGGGGGATGCAAGCTGAGAATCAAAAATACAGTGTAATCCCTCTGGAGATCCTATTCCTGCTCAAGCCACCCCCCACCTACCACACACATCCTTCTTCCACATCCTCATGTCAGCCTCATTTACAACCACACCACTGTCAGGGAAAGAGAAAACTGAAAAATCATCCCACCCCACTGCTTTTGCTGGTAGCATTTCTCGTATCTTGAGCAAACTTCTAAACTTTTGTTATTCAAATAAAGGTACATGCGAGGGTGTCTTTGTCCTCATATAAGCATTGTGTTTATGAAAGGAGAATATTTTATAGTTTTATTCAAAATGTAACTAGTGCATCATGGACAAATAAATCAATGTCAATATAGTATTATACATTATTCAACTGCTTAGATTATTTTATTTTATTAGATTAATTATTTGTTTACCTTTATTATTAACATGTAATATGTATAATAATAATAATTTTATTTGCATGGCAATTTTTAATATTGAGGGCAACACCTCTCTTGCTTTCCTAATGTAATCTGGAACAATATTTCAGAAGTTCAGGCTATAGAAGCATCTTTCACAATCTAAACTGTGATAGATCCTAGGTATTAGAAGTCCTTCCTTTGATGAAAATGGACTATACTGCTTAGAAGATCAGTAAGATATGCCAGGGATCAATTATTTTTGGGCTATAAAGATCATTAGCAGAACTTTGGAGTCAGTGCTAAACTTAATAGACAGTCACTGTAAACTTGACATGAATGAGGAAATGTGATCTGATTTTCTTTTCCTGGTTAGAACTCAAGACACAACATTCTAAACTACCTGAAGCTTCTTGTAAATGAAACACAAGACAGTCAGTGAAAGATCACTGGACACAGGCATAACCTAAACAGGACCAGTCAGGCTGGCAGGGGTTGCTGTTGCAGCACCGGGGATGATTGCCCATCTGGCACATGGGAACAGCCATTCATGCATATATGACTTCTGACCTGGCCAGAAAGTACCACTGGGATATGTACTATGGTGGTGTATTGTAATATTCAAAAAGCTTATAAAGCATGAAGAATACCTTGCAAGGAGAATATATATTTTTGTCTGTGATAAACTGGTCAACCATAATATTAAAACCACTAACAGGAGAAGTAAATGACAGTGTGTTGCTCTAGGCAATGTCCTCTTTGGTCCTGGCACTCATGTGGTAATTACTTTAACACATACTGTACATAAACACGTACCTAAACATTGTTGCAGAGCAAGGACACTCTTTTTTATGTTAACTGATAAAGGGGTTTCACCAATAATGCTGTTGGTTCATTCATCTGCAACAGAGAGGCTTGCTGACAGAGGGACTCCTGCTGTTTGAGAATGTGCCGAAACGTTTTTTCATTATTCAAGCTTCATGTCGAACCCTTTCCTCTTGATGTCCTGTACCAGTTCTGGTAAGTGAGGAAACTGGGCTTACACCTCATGTAATTTGCTGCCAAGTTGCTTTTTGTTGGACCCAAAACACCACTGTGGACTCTCAAAAATAAAAGGTGTCGATTAGAATGCACTTCGTTTAATAAAACGTCAATTTCCACATCAGATTTTTTTTCTGTTGCTTTTTCTGAGACATTACATGGTGGTCATTGTTTATTTGTTTATTGTAGCAAATCCAGGTTCTCTTTGAGGTCCGACAACCTTCAGGTTAGAGTATGGCGGCCCTTGGTGAACGTTACAATCCTGCCTTTGCTATGGAGCAACATGCTACCCTAACTGCTGGTGTGATAATCTGGGGAGCCATTGCATACATTTACATTTACATTTACATTTACAGCATTTAGCAGACGCCCTTATCCAGAGCGAGTCTTACAATCCAAGCAATTGTGGGTTAAGGGCCTGACTCATGGCGGCTTGGCTGAGGTGGGATTTGAACCCTGGACCTTCTGGTCCATAGTCCAGTACCTTATCCACTAGGCTACCACAGTCCCGCATACGACAGTTGGTCACCCCTAGTAGTGATACAAGGGACACTCAACTCAGCAATGTGTGCAGGATATCCTGCCGCCACAGTGTTGCCTCTTATTGAAGGGCTTCCAACTGGCATTTTTCAGCAGGATAATACTCATCCACACACAGCAAGGGTTTCCTATGAATGCCTCTGCCAGATTGCAACACTTCCTTGGCCTACCAGGTTTATCGTCAATTACAGTTATGTGACCAGTTGGGATGCCAGCTTCAGCAGCCTACAAGTGTGGAGGATCTACAGACCCAGCTGCTGCATCTGTGGGCAAATGAGCCTCAGGATATCATATGGAACATGTATGCCTCCATGTCCAACCCTATCTTATTGTATATCCAGGCTAGAAGTGGCTCAACAGGGTACCCTCCTTTCAGTTTTCCTTCAGTCCCTTTCACTTCCTTTCAGTTACTCAGTTTTCAGTACAGTTTAAATTTATCCTTTTGCTCTAATATAGTAATCACTTACATATATATATATATATATATATATATATATATATATATATATATATATATATATATATATATATATATAAAAGGGAGTAGACTTGAGTCGCACTTAAGTCGTTCTAATAGTGACTTCAGAATCTCAAATGAACACTCTTTACTTCATGGAATTTGTCACGCCCGCTGTCAGCCCCTCAGTTCACACCTGCATTCTAGAACGCTCTTCTTCTCCTACATTCTAATCTTTTCCACCTGTTTCTCATCCATGCCTCTCTCCTTCCCTATTTAAACCCTCTTTCTTTCGTCTTTCCTTTGCTAAGTCACTTGGTTTCTTACCTCGTTTCTGAGCACTCCTTTCCCAAATCCTGCGTATCGTTTCATCCTCTCTATCCACGTTCGTCTGTCTTCAGCAGCCATTCCGTTGACCCGCATTATCTCTGGTTTTGCAATAAACTTCGCAGCATACGATTCAGTCACCGGCGTGTATCTCCTTTCCTCGAAGCCGGCGTTACAGTTGACTTAGCCGAAATGGAGGCAGCGGCTGCTGGATCAGATCCATCTGAGGCTTGCGCGTTTCACGGCTTTCTCCTTTCCCGGCTACAGCGGTTCCTGCGGTGTCCATTCCACTTCCCTCCAGTCCCCCGCGGGCTCCGCCCACGCGTTCCGCATATCACATCGCCTTGCCGAAGAAATACAATGGGAATCCAGATCGCTACGAGGGTTTCCTTCTTTAGTGTGAATTATATTTCTCACATTCTCCTCCAGATTCCGACGCAGCTCGAATCGCCCTGGTGATCTCCTTCCTAACCCACCGTGCCTTGGAATGGGCCACCGCCAGTTGGACCCAGCAGGGGGAGGAATCAAGGGATTATCAGCGGTTCCTCAACGGCTTCCGTACAGTCTTCCAGCATCCTCGACAAGGTCGTTCCAGTGGAGAGTTACTGCTGAATCTACGACAAGGACGCCGCTCGGCAACCGGATACGCTCTTGAGTTTCGCACTCTGGCGGCACAGAGCGGCTGGAACGCGGCAGCTCTCCTGACAACCTTCTACCAGGGACTCAGCCCCGATCTAAGGAGGGAATTGGCCGGACGCGATCTCAATTTCACCCTGGAGGAACTCATCACCCTCGCCATTCGCATGGACCAACTCCTCGGATCACGGCCCTGTTTGGTTTCCCGTCCCGGGCCTGCTACCGTCGAGCAAGATTCTTTGCCACCTCCTGAGGCCATGGAGCTGGCCGGTACCCATCTCTCCGCCGAGGAGCAACGACGCCGCCGCAGCTTAGGCTTATGCTGTTATTGTGGCTCCAACCGTCATCAATGCCCCGACTGCGACCTCGCACCATCACCGCCGTCAACAGGTGCGCATGCTGAGGCTTCAGCACATACACCCCGGGTGAGTCAACCCCCTCTCATTCCTTCTTTTACTCTACCTCTTCTGTTGCGTGTGGCTCATGCTGAGATTCCTCTGACAGCCCTGATTGACTCCAGCGCCCAGGGGAACTTCATCGCCGACCATGTGGTTACCACCTGGAAGATCCCCTGCACCAGTCTCTCCACTGCTCGGCGTGTCACCGCTGCGGACGGAAAACCACTCGGCTCAGGTCTTCTCACCCACGTCACCGCACCCCTGTGCCTGCTCACCAGCGCTACCCATGAGGAGACAATCTCTCTCCTGCCTCTGGCATTCTTGGTTTATCCCATCATTCTGGGTCTCCCCTGGCTTCACCTTCACGACCCGCATATCTCCTGATCCACTCGACTGTCTCCGGTCTTCGGCGAAGGAGTACCGACCAGCCTGCCACCACATTGCTCCTATGACTGTGCGATAGACCTGGCCCCCGACGCACCCCTACCTAAAGCCTGTCTATTCTCGCTGTCACCGGCAGAAGAGAAAGCTTTGAGGGATTACATCGCCGAATATCTCAGCCTGGGCTTCATTCAGCCGTCTACCTCGCCAGTTTCTGAGGGGTTTTTCTTCATGCCCAAGCGGGACTCTACATTTCGGCCGTGTATAGATTATTGGGAGCTTAACCGCATCACCAAGAAGTACACCTACCCTTTTCCTCTCGTGCCCTCATCCTTGGAACAACTTCAGTCCGCTCACTGGTACACCAAGCTGGACCTTCGCAACGCCTACAACCTCATCCGCGTCAAGAAGGGTGACGAGTGGAAGACAGCGTTCAGTACCACCTCTTGGCACTATGAATACCTGGTGATGCCGTTCGGCTTGGCCAACGCTCCCGCAGTCTTCCAGGCTTTCATCAATGATGTCCTCTGGGACATATTGGGCCGATTCGTCATCGTATACCTGGATGACATCCTGGTCTACTCCCCGGACCTTGACACGCATGTCGTTATTGTACGACAGGTTCTCGAAAGGTTACTGTCCCACCATCTCCGAGTCAAGGCCGAGAAGTGCGAGTTCCATACTCAATCTGTGCTCAATCTCGGTTGCATCATTTCACCCTCCGGGATAGCTATAGATGACTCCAAGGTGTCTGCCATCCTCTCTTGGCCCACTCCCAAGACCATCAAGGACCTTCAGAGATTCCTGGGCTTCGCTAATTTTTACCGCCGCTTCATCAGGAACTTCAGCCGGACGGTGGCACCCCTCACCTCTTTTCTACGGGGCAATCCTCGTTCCCTCCGATGGTCCCCCGAGGCGGAGATGGCCTTTATGGCCCTAAAATCGCCCTTTACCCAAGCACCGGTTCTGGGTCACCCCGACCCAGATCGTCCTTTTGTTGTGGAAGTTGACACCTCTTCGGTAGGAGTGGGGGCCGTTCTTTCCCAACGTCTAGGCAATCCGCCGAAGTTTCACCCCATCACCTTTTTCTCCCACAAACTCACTCCCGCAGAACGTAACTCCTGGCCATTAAACTGGCTCTAGAAGAGTGGCGGCACTGGCTAGAGGGTACCCCACACCCGTTCAGCGTTCTTACTGACCACAAGAACCTCGAATATCTTCATTCCGCCAAGCGCCTCAATGCCCGCCAAGCGCGCTGGTATTATTCTTCGCCCGGTTCCACTTCACCATCTCCTACCGACCAGGCTCCAAAAATTCTAAAGCCGACGCTCTCTCGCTCAGCATGGGCCCCTCCTTAGAGACCCCGGAAGATCCGGCACCTATTCTTCCGGCCTCCTGCGTGGTCGGGGCTATCCAGTGGGATTTCGAGCAGGAATTGGACAACATGCTCTCCCAGATGCGCACTCCTCCTGGATGCCCTGTAGGTAGGAAGTTCGTCCCTCCTATTCTCCGCGATCGACTCATCACTTGAGCACGTCTCCCTTTGCTCAGGTCACCCGGGGGAGACCCGTACTTACCAGCTCCTGGTGGCTCGCTACTGGTGGAGTACGATGCGCCAGGGCATACATCACTTCGTGGCGTTCTGCAGCGTCTGTTCCCAGAGCAAGATCCCATGCACCGTTCCTTCAGGTCAGCTTCTTCCTCTGCCCATTCCTCAGCGGCCGTGGTCCCACATCGCATTGTACTTTATCTCTGACCTCCCTTGTTCTCAGGGCTTCACCACCATCCTCTCTGTCATCGATCGCTTCTCCCGAGCTGTGCGCTTCATACCACTACTCAAGCTTCCTTCAGCCCTTCAGACGGTGGAGGTACTCTTCAAACACGTATTCCGAGCTTTTTGTATCCCGGAGGACATCCTATCGGATCGAGGTCTGCAGTTCACCTTCTCGGTCTGGCAGGCGTTTGTGGGTAAGCTGGGAGCCTCGGTGAGTCTCTCTTCGGGCTATCATCCGGAGTCCAATGGCCAGTGTGAGCAATCTAACCAGGAGCTGAAGAAGTTCCTCCGCTGCTACTGTCTCCACAACCCACTGGACTAGAGCCAGTTTCTCCCCTGGGCAGAGATCGCTCAGAACTCCCTGAGGCACTTCAGTGCGTTCTGGGCTACCAACCACCCTTCGTGCCCTAGGATTCGACTCCCTCTGATGCGCCGGCCGTAGACGACTGGTTTAAACGCAGCAAGGAGATCTGGTGTCAGGTATCCCAGAAGATCGACAAGGCCATCCGTCAGTACAAGAGGCATGCCGACCAGCACCGGTGTCCCGCTCCCGTGTATCGCCTAGGGGATAGAGTCTGGCTGTCCACGAGGGATCTACGCAGGTCACAGGGAAGTACCCAGCTCTTTCCTCATTACCTAGGCCCATTTAGAATCACTAAACAAATCAATCCGGTCACATTGCCATCTCACTTAAGGGTCTGGCCTGGGTCCCCAGTCCACTGGCCACCAGCTCTCCATCGGACCAGCCACAGCTGACGGAGGTGGAAGGCGCGTCTACCTTCTTCGCCCACTGACTCCTGGACTCCCAGCGGTGTGGGTCTTGCCTTCAATATCTGGTTGACTGGGAAGGTTACGGTCCTGAGGAACATTGCTGGGTCAACGCCAAAGACATCCTGGGGGTCGGGGGGGTCCACACCCGCATTCTAGAATGCTCTTCTTCTCCTACATTCTAATCTTTTCCACCTGTTTCTCATCCACGACTCTCTCCTTCCCTATTTAAACCCTCTTTCTTTTGTCTTTCCTTTGCTAAGTCACTTGGTTCCTTACCTCGTTTCTGAGCACTCCTTTCCCAAATCCTGCGTATCGTTTCATCCTCTCTATCCACATTCATCTGTCTTCAGCAGCCATTCCGTTTACCCACATTATCCCTAGTTTTGCAATAAACTCCTCAGCATATGATTCAGTCGCCCGCGTGTGTCTCCTTTCCTCAAAGCCGGCGTTACAGAATTATTATTTTTAAAATATTAATGTATTTCATTTGATTCCATATGGTGAGTTGCATTCCTGTTCCATTTCTTGCAATATGCACGATAACACATTCATGTAGCCACAGTAATGATAATAATCTACTTATTACTAGTGAATTTTTGGGCTTGGTTCTAAAGTATAGTTTCTTATTTGGGCTTGCTCCCTGATCCAGTCTCTCTCCATTATACCTGTCTAAATAAGCCACACTGCTAGTTTGTCCTGTTGCAGGCTAACCCCCCATGCTCACCATTTGTGTGCATGCATTGCTCCAAGTCTGCATCAGAGTTGCCAGATTCACACCCATAAACACTCTAGCACTGAAAATGAGACAAGAAAGACAATTTTTTTCTATTTTCACTTTGTCAGTATGGGGTATTGAGTGTAGAATGATGGTGAAAAAACAGATTTTTTTTTAAGCACAAGGCCACAACTTAACAAAATGTGAAAGAAGTGAAAGAGTTTGAAGACTTTCTGAATGCACTGTATACTGTATAAACAGGTACGTGCCATTTAACAACCACTTTCTGTTAAACACATCATTGATCAAAATGTTCAACATTATCAAAGTCACATAATCTGTTTATGGTTCTGTAATGTAAATGTAAAGGGTATTTTCACAAGAAAAATGTAAATGATATGTAAATGCATCAGAGGTACAGCTGAAAAAACAAGTGATTGATGATTGATTGAAATGATTGATACTTCTTTGAAGGAAGCCAAAAATGCATTAATAAACTGTATTACAAACAACACAAAAGATCAGCCAGAAGAAACAGAGACTCAACGAGTGAATGTGAACAAGTTTATAAGGTATAGGTTAGAGAGAATATACAGGGGGGTAACCAGCAAACAAACGCATGACCGGTAAGGATGAATAGCATGCCTTTGCTTGTTAATCTGTAGCGATGATTGGACTCACAAGCTGCACTAGAGTGCAACAAAACAATTCTGTTATAAAACACTGCCAGTACAAATATAAGTAACATACAAATATGTTGTAACTATTAAGTAAAATAGGGTAAAAAGAGTTCAGTACAGTACTGCATACTGTAACATTATACATCGGCAAACTATTAGAAATTATTATAATTTAAAGAGGTCGTCGTTAAAGTATGGTTGTTGATCAGATGGTCATTAAATGGTTCATAATATCCATCTCACCATCTCACTTAAATCTATTTACCACTCAGTAGATTTGTCTGCAATTTTTAGAACTATTAAAATGTCTTTATGAATCTTTAAATATCTTAACAAATCTTTATAGCTCTATAATTTTAAATGTCTATTAGTTATCCCTTTTTTCAAACATTTGTCTTGTCTTTTTCACTGTCATAAATGCATTGTTTTCTTTCTTTTAACTTTTCTCACAATTGCACAATCCGGGGCTCATTAGCCCTAGATCACCCTGTTAAGTATGTTTTGTGTTTATATAATCTTTTTAACATGCCCTCACCTATTTCTAGTGATATCTTGGAAGTGGGGCAAGGGGAGGAGAGGAGAATGAGTGTTTTTTTTTTTTTTTTCAATTAAATTTTTTTCAACTCACTCTTGGGAGTAAATACAAATGTACATGGTGTTGCATTTTATTTCTTTGATGATTTGTATAGTCAGATTTCAAAAAATGATTGCAATATCCTGCACAACAATGTAATTTATGACATGTAAGAAATGACCAAGTTGAATGTACATACAGTGGGGCAAAAAAGTATTTAGTCAACCACTGATTGTGCAAGTTCTCCTACTTAGGAAAATGAGAGAGGTCTGTAATTTTCATCATAGGTACACTTCAACTATGAGAGACTGTAACGCCGGGTGCCGGCACGGAAGCAGGAGACAAACGTAAGCCACTGGCGGGCAAGGTGGTTTTATTGACAACACATGAAAACAAGGGATGCGTGAGACAAGGTAGGGACATCGTGAATCCACAAGGAGTGAGAACAGAGTGAGGGTTGTATAGTGAGGGAAATGACGAGGGAAACGAAGAACAGGTGCGCGTGATCAAGAGGTGCAGCGAGCCGGGCGGCCGGTGGGCGTGACAGAGCCCCCCCTCACGGAGTCCGAGTCGGAGCTAGGACTCCAACAGGTGATTCCCGCGCGTGGTTCCGAGTCCGGGGGTTTCCTCGCCGGGCGAATCCCCGGAAGAAGCAGGCAGCAGTCGAGCGGCTGGCGAGTGGGGGGAGCCAAGCGGAAGCCGGGGAGCAGAGTCGAGGATGGAAGACCGGCGAGCGCAGGTGCCGGCTGGACGCGGCGAGCGAGGGTGCCGGCTGGACGCCGGCGAGCGAGGGTGCCGGCTGGACGCCGGCGAGCGAGGGTAGGCTGGCAAGCGGGGTCGCCGACGGGAGGCGGGCGATCGGAGTCGTGGAGGGTAGGCTGGCGAGCGGGGTCGCCGACGGGAGGCTGGCGATCGGAGTCGCGGAGGGTAGGGCTGGCGAGCGGGGGTCGCCGACGGGTGGCTGGCGATCGGAGTCGCGGAGGGTAGGCTGGCGAGCGGGGTCGCCGACAGGTGGCTGGCGATCGGAGTCGCGGAGGGTAGGCTGGACGGAGGCGGTGAGGTCCGCGGCGGCGGGAGGCGGCAGCGGCTTAGAGAGACGCAGGGCGAGCCCGTTGAGCGAGCGGAGAAGCGCGTCGAAATCAACGGGAACAAACTCTGAGGCACCTCCCCAAGCCGGGCACGGATGTTGGCGAGCCACCGTCCTTCGGTGGGCTCGCGGCCTGAGCCAGTAGCTGCTGTCTCCATGTCGGTGGATTCAACTGTAACGCCGGGTGCCGGCACGGAAGCAGGAGACAAACGCAAGCCACTGGCGGGCAAGGTGGTTTTATTGACAAACACATGAAAACAAGGGATGCGTGAGACAAGGTAGGGACATCGTGAATCCACAAGGAGTGAGAACAGAGTGAGGGTTGTATAGTGAGGGAAATGACGAGGGAAACGAAGAACAGGTGCGCGTGATCAAGAGGTGCAGCGAGCCGGGCGGCCGGTGGGCGTGACAAAGACAAAATAAGACAAAAACATCCAGGCAATCACATTGTAGGATTTTTAAAGAATTTAATTGTAAATTATGGTGGAAAATAAGTATTTGGTCAATAAATTTGGTTCAACTCATTACTTTGTAACATAAGTCTTCACCAGGTTTGCACAAACTGTAGTTGGTATTTTGGGCCATTCCTCCATGCAGATATCCTCTAGAGCAGTGATGTTTTGGGGCAACACGGACTTTCAACTCCCTCCACACATTTTCTATGGGGTTGAGGTCTGGAGACTGGCTACGCCACTCCAGGACCTTGAAATGCTTTTTACGGAGCCACTCCTTCATTTCCCGAGCAGTGTGTTTGGGATCACTGTCATGCTGGAAGGCCCAGCCACATTCCATCTTCAATGCTCTCACTGACGGAAGGAGGTTTTCGCTTAAAATCTAACGATTCATTCTTCCCTTAACACGGATCAGTCGTCTTGTCCCCTTTCCAGAAAAACTGCCCCAAAGCATGCTGTTTCCACCCCCATGCTTCACAGTAGGTGTTCTTGGGATGCGACTCGGCATAATTTTTCCTCCAGTTGAGTTTTTACCAAAAAGTTCTATTTTGATTTCATCTGACCACATGATATTCTCTCAATCCTCTTCTGGATCATCCATATGCTCCTGGACATGTACTGGCTTAAGCAGGGGGGCACGCCTGGCACTGCATGATTTGAGTCTCTCTTGGCGTAGTGTATTACTGATGGTAGCCTTGTTACGTTGGTCCCTGCTCTCTGCAGGTCATTCATCAGGGCCCTCCATGTAGTTCTGGGATTTTTGCTCACCGTTCTCATGATTATTTTGACCCCACAGGATGAGATCTTGCGTGGAGCCCCAGATCAAGGGAGATTATCAATGGTCTTGTATGTCTTACAATTGCTCCCACAGTTGATTTATTCACACCAACCTGCTTGTCTATTGTATATTCACTCTTCCCAGCCTGGTGCAGGTCTACAATTTTCTTCCTGGTGTCCTTCGACAGTTCTTTGGTCTTGGCCATGGTTGAGTTTGGAGTCTGACTGTTTGAGGCTGTGGACAGGTGTCTTTAATTTAGATAACAAGGTCAAACAGGTGCCATTAATACAGATAATGAGTTGAGGACAGAATAGCTTCTTAAAGAAGTTGTTACAGGTGACCAAATACTTATTTTCCATCATGATTTATAATTCAATTTTTTAAAAATCCTACAATGCGATTTCCTGGATTTTTTTTTGAAGTGATAGGTTGAAGTGTACCTATGATGAAAATTACAGACCTCTCTCATCTTTCTAAGTAGGAGAATTTGCACAATCAGTGGCTCACTAAATACTTTTTTGCCCCACTGTATATTGTCAAACATTTGTATGATACATTTTGAAATGTTAAACATTGTGATTTTTTAAAAATTTTTGACTTACACTTATAAACGACTTTGCCGCCATCATATTCCTTTGTGAAATGGAGATTGCATCAGGTTGCAATGCTTTCATATCAAGTTTTGCTGCTGAAGTGGACATTAGTGTTCACTTATTCCCTCACCACTCTGAGGGCTGATCGACTACACAGCACTTCAGTTAATACAGTAATGGAACAACCCTTAAGATGGCTTCAGAGATTCCTCCCCGATGGGAGGCAATACGTATGAGGCAGTGTGTGTGAGGACATGATAAAAAGTCTATTGAAAAGTAGCTGTAGTCTCCAACTGATGACAATCCACATCACAGTAAACTTCTCTGCTGCCATCAGTGGTCAGAGATGAGTGGTGCAGTGTTATCTTTCATTATATGCTTTCACCTTTTCAGTCGGACAGTTGGACCCATCGCTAGTGGTGGTGATAAAATCATGTGTCATTTGAACTGTTATGCGTTATGCTTCTTATTCATAGTATAAAAAGAATACTGTTCCTGAAATAGAAATATCTCTACCCCTTTATATAAATTATACCCAGAAAAGTATAATGGGAATTCAGGAGATTGGATAATAAGATTCTAAATGTAATTGTCTTCTGCAAGTGCTACACAAGGGTGTTAAACGGCCCTGAAATATATAGTTAAGCTATCAATCATTGATTGGTAAACGAGCACATGGCACACCACAGAACTTGCTTAAATCTGGGAAGTTATTCATGACAGCTTATTCTGTGTGTGTGTTGTAAGGACATCTCCCATGTAGATAGGACCTGGTACCAGTGTTGGTGTTTATTTGAAGTTAAAAACAGGCAAGACAGTGATCACATACAATAGTATTACTGTGTTACTGAAACAGAACAGTACTCTGTGAATATCAGTGTTTTTGAAGTGTTCTGTAAAAAACATTGCTAGGTTTAATGCCAGTCTGGGGTGTGAATAGGATGTATGGAATGAGATACACAGCGGATTAATTTAAAGGACAGATTAATAGAAATGGCTCCCATCTCTTCACTCCTCCCCCATTGCACACCTGGCCTGCATTCTACCTCATCACTGATCCCTATATCTCTGCCGATTGATCTCCATGACGCTGCCAGATTATTCTCCGTTACTTGTACCTGCCTAGCCTATTTCGCTACCTACCGTTAGCTTTAGTATTTTCCTTTTTTTTTAGTATTTAGCACTTGGCTCATCTCTAGCCTTCTAGTCTTCTAGTATTCGACTCTCACGCCGATTTTCCTTTTTGCTTAGCATTTAGCTTGTGTCTTGTCTAGCCTTTAGCAAGTCTTCTAGTATTCGGCTCTCATGCCGCATTTATTTTTGCCTGATACTCACCGCCAGTCCTAGTCCTGATACTCACTCCGTCCTAGTTCCTGGACCCTGTCGATTGGCCCTCTTTGGGTACTTCCTGCCACTCACTATGGCCCCTGGCTGTCCCACAACTACACTCTGGTTTTTGGTTTCCATCACATCTCTCCCCACTGCCAACCTCCTGGACTCTCGCCCTCGATTGATCACATTGTCGCTGCACTTACCTCACACACCGTATTCCTCTGAGTATCTGTTTAATAAACCTCACTTATTTATTTCACATCATTGTTCTGGCTTGTCTGTTGGTGTCCATCTTGGGCTCCTTCATAAATTGCCAGTGGGATCCTCGATCCCACATAACAGAATAATCTGGCCGCTATGGAGCCCACAGACCAGCAGACAACCACCCCCGTTCCAGTCGATATGGCTTTAGATCGCCAGCAGGCCTGGCTTCAGCAGGACAACAAACTCCTATAAACTTTACTTGAATCTAATCGATTACTCAATTAGCAGGTCCCTTCACTTAACAGTAAGATTAACTGTTTGCTTTTTACTTCTCCCCAGAACTCTTGACTTGCTGCCAGGAGCCGACACCCCCAGTCTCTGGTGATCCACGGGACTCCACTCCTCCTCTGAACGCATCAACTGGGCTGCAGTCCACCACCACAGCCCTGGAGGGCCACCCTCTCACCGCCACAGGCAGGGAGTCTGTGTTCACGCATCCAGAATCATATGATGGGGAACCTGAGCAAGTGCCGGGGGTTTCTGACAGTGTGGTCTGGTCTTCCAGCAGTGTCCCTTGGCTTTCCTTCCCATGCCAATAAGGTCTCTTACATCACAGGCCTCCTTCAGGGCATGGCCTTGACGTGGGCAGATGCCGCACTCTCCCAGGGGGCTTTTTAGGACCTCTCATACACTGACTCCAGTGTTCTGGGGCAGTGTTTGACCACCCTAGCCATGGCGAAGTGTTGGCGAGTCACCTCATCGGCCTTTAACAAGGCTCCCGCACCGTCTCTCACTATGCTGTGGAGTTCTGGTCGTTAGTCGCGATTGCCACCTGGAATGACCTTGTGTTACACGAGGCACTCTGAGCGGGCCTCTCCGAACGCCTTAAAGATGAGTTAGCGGTCCATGATGAACCCCATGAACTTCATGGTGGATTTGGCCATTCGCCTGGACCAACGCATTCCAGGTGATCTCATCCCCCTTGCACCAGACCCGCTGTGTTGAAGCTCCCGCTGCCGTCCTCCCACGACTCCAGCCCTTCTGACAACACTGAGCCCATGCTGTTGGGCCAGGTCAGGCTCACGCACTCGGTGAGAGGAGAGCGGCCTGTGCATGTATTGTGGACAGTCTGGGCACACCGTCACAACTTGCTCTCGTTGCTCAAAAGGGGATACTCGCCAGTAAAACTGGGGGCCCTGGCAAGCCCTTCAGCAAGACCCCCACAGCCGAAACGGGCCTTCCTCACACTGCCCGCCACCCTATGCCTCCCTGCATCCTCTCATCTGGTGGACACCCTGGTTGATTCCGGGGCCGAAGAAAATCTTATGGATGAGGGGCTTGCAGCCCAGATCGACTCTAGATTGGAGGCTCTGGATAATCCCACAGGGGCTTATGCCCTGGATGGCCGTAGCCGGAAGATCACCCACTGCATGCTCCCCATCCCTTTCATCATCTCAAGAAAACATGAGGAGATCATCTCCTTTGCAGTGATTCGCTCCCCCAAGACCCCTCTGGTCCTCGGCCATCCCTGGCTAGTCAACCACAGTCCCACCATCGTCTGGACGGAGGGTCAGATCACCAGCTGGAGTGAATTCTGCCATCTCAACTGCCTCATCTCAGCCGTTCCCGTGTCCAAGGTCCTCCCTCGCACTTCAACCTGAAGACCCTGTGCGCCTTTGCCCACTGGCTGGCTGTACCAGCTCTCTCATGATGAAACGGAGGCCATGGAGGAGTATATTTTGGATTGTCTAGCGGCTGGCCTCATTCGACCCTCTTCCTCTTTGTTGGGGGCGGTTTCTTCTTTGTTGGAAAAAAGGTGAGTCTCTCTACGTCCATGCATCGATTACCAAGGGTTGAATGGCAACCGATACCTTCTCCCGCTTCTCTCCTCAGCCTTCGACCTCCTCCAGGGGCTCTCCATCTTCACGAAGCTAGATTTATGTAACACCTACCACCTGGTCTGCATCACGGAGGGGAATGAGTGGAAGATTGCTTTTAATACACCACTAGGTCATTTTGAATACAGGTTGATGCCCTTCGAGCTGACCAATGCCCCATCAGTCTTCCAGACACTGGTCAATCACGTGCTCCGGGATTTCATCAACCGGTTTGTATTCGTATACCTGGATGACATATTAATATTTTCTCCTTCTCTCTCACCAAGCACATCAGACTGGTGCTCGCCCGCCTCCTGGAGAACCGGATTTTTGTTAAGGCTGAAAAGTGCGAATTCCACATGGAGATTGTAACTTTCCTGGTATTCATCATTCAGGGGGAGAATGAAGGTGCACGCTGTCTCAGAGCGGCCCAGACCAACTGGGCGTAAGGAACGTAAGGAGTGTAAGGACCTTGAGATCGAAGTGATGGTCCCATCTGTCACCCACCACCTACGGCACTGCCGCAGAACCTGGAGGACCACCAGGACTGCACTCATCAAGGCCCATGGCATTAGCCAGCGATCGGCCAACCGCCGCCAGAGACCAGGTCCCTCATTCGCCCCTGGCCAACTCGTCTGGCTCTCAGCTAGAAACATCCTGCTCCGCAAGGAGTTCAGGAAGTTGGCACTTCGCTCCATTTTCTGTAGAGAAACTAATAAACTCGTCTTCTATCTGGCTTAAGTTATCTGAACATATGAAAGTTCACCCTACTTTCCATATCTACCAGCTCAAGCCCGTCACTTCCTCGGGCCTCCATCACATCTCTCCCCGCTGCCAACCTTCTGGACTCTCGCCCTCAGTTGACTGCATTGTTGCTACTCCTACCTCACACACCATATTTCTCTGAGTATCAGTTTAATAAGGCTCGCTTATTTATTTCATGTCGTTGTTCTGACTTGTCTGTTGGTGTGCATCTTGAGCTCCTCCATCAATTGCTGGTGGGATCCTCGATCCTTTTTGTAAAATATAGATGTCTGACCATACAAGTCAATACTATTCTAAAAAAACAGTCTTGGTACATATGCTCTATTTCTTAAACCATACATTTAATGAAAAGATTCAGCTAAATGATTCCAATGTCTCTGTGGAGGCAGGGCAATGAGCCAGAGACTAATATAATCTACACACCACAGAAATTAAATTTAAAGTGTTCTTTCAAACCGTTATTCTCTTTAAGAACCATGTCATCAGTACCTGGAACAACAGAATGGACAATGATATTCATCAACAATGAGCACATCTAATAAAAATCCCCAAAAGTCCCTGGTTTGATCCTTGGACTTGGTCTGTGTGGAGTTTGCATGCCCTTCCTGTTTCGGTATGGGTTTACTCCAGGTGCTCCTGTTTGCTCTCACAGTCCAAAGACTTACATTAGGTTAATTGATTTGATTTAATTGTTAATTGATTTAATTGATTGATTACACTAAATTGATCCAATCTGAGTATGCATGACTAGTTTTGACTAGTGCTCAGACTCATACAGCAGACTTTCATCATCATGATACTTTTAAGATGTGCTCGCACAGCACAGCTGACTTCATGGCTGTACTTACTTTGAGGATTTTTTTTACTTGTTTTGGGTGTGCTGATACACAACCCTCTCATAGACCTTATACCACATTTAACGATTATGGAACTCATTGACTTTGGCTTCTCGTGCTGCACATATAAGAAGAGGCGGCTGATGCTGATGCTCAGGCATGATTAGCGATCACACTAAATGTATGCTATGTCCAGTGAACCATCCCCAAACCCACATCTTGAAGCATGCCTGAGTGCGGTTCAGCATACATACAGTGGTGCTTGAAAGTTTGTGAACCCTTTAGAATTTTCTATATTTCTGCATAAATATGACCTAAAACATCATCAGATTTTCAGTCCTAAAAGTAGATAAAGAGAACACAGTTAAACAAATGAGACAAAAATATTATACTTGGTCATTTATTTTTTGAGGAAAATCCAATATTACATATTAGTGAGTGGCAAAAGTATGTGAACCTTTGCTTTCAGTATCTGATGTGACCCCCCTGTGCAGCAATAACTGCAACTAAATGTTTCCTTTAACTGTTGATCAGTCCTGCACACCGGCTTGGAGGAATTTTAGCCCATTCCACCATACAGAACAGCTTCAACTTTGGGATGTTGGGAGGCTTTCCTCACATTAACTGCTCCCTTCAGGTCCTTCCACAACATTTCGATTAGATTAAGGTCAGGATTTTGACTTGGCCATTCCAAAACATGATCTTATTCTTCTTTAACCAGTCTTTGGTAGAATGACTTGTGTGCTTAGGGTCATTGTCTTACTGCATGACCCACCTTCTCTTGAGACTCAGTTCATGGACAGATGTCCTGACATATTCCTTTAGAATTCTCTGACATAATTAAAAATTTATTGTTCCATCAATGATGACAAGCCGTCCTGGCCCAGATGCAGCAAAACAGGCCCAAACCATGATACTACCACCACCATGTTTCACAGATGGGATAAGGTTCTTATGCTGGAATGCAGTTGTAATGATGATGCAAGCCCTTCAGCTTGCATCTATCTGCTTTAACTCCCCCGTCTCCTTTCTGTTTCGACAGCAGGTGGGGCTGTTGCCACCTGCTGTCCTTTCCTATATATACCTGTCTTCTTGTTCACTTCCTTGTCTGGCTTCTTCACATGGTGGTTTGCCTTGGCTCCCGTTTTGCTCTTGTTTCTCCTGCTGGTTTGTCTCCTTCTCCTTGTTTAGCCTCTTTTGTGTCTTGGTCTCTGTTACCTAGTGTAGTCTCATGTATTGTTTGGTTTCTTGTCTCATGTTTAAGCTGTGTTTTATTATTAGCCTTGTTGTTGTCTGTTAGCCTTGTTTGCTTTGTTTGTATTAGCGTTAGCCTTGGTCAGATATTTGTTGTGTTGATCATTGTTCTTAGTTTATGTCAGTGTTGTTTGTTTATCATATTTAACATGTTCACTGTAAATAAACCTGTCTCATTTGCATGTACAGCCGCCTCCTTTGTCCTTCCAAGCCCTGAGTGTGACAGTAAGCCAAACCGTAAAAAAGACGCAGCAAGTGTGTCCCCTGTGCTTTGTAGTATGTGGTCAGACTCATTTGACGACGAATATCCAGAGGATCACCTCAAATGGGAGTAACAGCCTCCCTTAACCTTGTGTTGCCCGGACTCTGAGGTGGAGTTTTGCTGTCCAACCATCACCCTCCAATACCCAAACAGTGGACTCTCCTGTTCAGCCAAGAAGCGCCGCAGGAAACGGAGGACCACGCCTGCTAGCTCAGCACTAGAGCTTACGCTTGATAGCTCAACAGCAAGTTCCACTATCGCTAGCACAGCAACCAGGACCCACATTCACTAACTCAACAGCGGGGTTCATGTTTGCTAGTTAGCAGCCTGGGTCACAGCTTGTGAGTCACGTGCTGGATCCCCCTCTTGCCGGCTGTTCTGTAATCTCCTGGGCTAAGCCAGATTCAGCACTCATTAGCTCCACCTGGACACCTGCACCCCCATGTTTGCTTCTGACACCATCTCACCTGGCCATGGCGCAAGTCCAGCAGGTACTTCAGGGGGTCTTGGGATCAGTGCATACTGCCAGAGAAGCGAAAGGGTTTGTTTTCTTCTCCTTGACTTACCTCGTTTGTGTCTCGGTCCCTAGTGTAGTCTTTTGGGTATTCTTTTGTTTCTTGTCTCATGTTTAAGTGGTGTTGTCTTATTAGCCTTGTTGTTGTCTGTTAGCTTTGTTTGCTTTGTTTGTATTATCTGTAGCCTTGGTTGTCTCTCTCTGTGTTAAATGTTTGTTGTGTTGATCATCGTTCTTAGTTTATGTCTGCGTGGTTTGTTTATCATATTTAACATGTTCACAGAAAATAAATCTGTCTCACTTGTATGTACACCTGTCTCCTTCGTCCTTCCAATCCCTGAGCATGACAGCAGTGTTTTCCTTTCTCCAAACATAAAAGATTTTCTTTTAAACCAAAAAGTTCTATTTTCGTCTCATCTGTCCACAAAACATTCTTCCAATATTCTTTTGGCTTGTCTATGTGATCTTTAGCAAACTGCAGACGAGCAGCAATGTTCATTTTGGAGTGCAGTGGCTTTCTCCTTGCAACCCTGCCATGCACACCATTGTTGTTTAGTGTTCTTCTGATGGTGGACTCATGAACATTAACATTAGCCAATGAGAGAGAGGCCTTTGGTTGCTTAGAAGTTACCCTGGGGTCCTTTGTGACCTCCCCAACTATTACACTTCTTGCTTTTGGAGTGATCTTTGTTGGTCGACCACTCCTGGGGAGGGTAACAGTGGTCTTGAATTTCCTCCATTTGTACACAATGTCTGACTGTGGATTGGTGGAGTCCAAACTTTTTAGAGATGTTTTTTTAACCTTCTCCAGCCTGATGAGCATCAACATAAATGAATAACTATCAACATAAATAAATGACCAAGTATAATAGTTTTGTCTTATTTGTTTAATTGGGTTCTATTTACCTACTTTTAGGACCTGTGTCCTAAAAATATATTTATTTGTAAATATATTTAATAAAATATCATATATTTGAATTCTCCTATTAACTGTTAATCATCAAAAAAACTTAATGGGACCATCTTTGAAGAAGAATACTGATAAACACATAATAATCATCTGCACATACATTCATACACACACTCACACAACAACAGAAAACATTCTGATCATAGCAACATTAGTCAGCAGGGGCCAGCATATGATCCCTGCTTGAGCGTCAGCATGCAATGCACAGTACTTCATTTTCTACAGCTGGCTGCAACCATACAATATGTATCAGCCGCCATCTAGTACAAAGAGTATGTACTGGGCTGTATTTACTCTGGAGATCGGCATGTGGAGCGATGTGTGCATTAATTCTGTCAAGCTTGCACAGTGTGTGGCTATAACATGCTTTAATTTATAAGTGACTTGGTGGAATCCCACAGAGCACAGGGCCTGATCCTAGCTCAGCCAGTGGGGTGTTGATATAATTTGAAGATGGTTGCTTGTGACGGTGTGGGTGGAAAGCCAGAGCTGAAACAAACAAGATTGAAAATAAAGGAGAGAGAACAGTTTTTGAACACTGCATAGACTGAAATGGCTGGGGATCGTGCTGTGATAATTACTTTTTCACTTTTCAGAAATTCACCAGGCATTAATTTTAAATGCAGACCATAAGTGTCATAATATCAAGTCTGCTTTTGTTAACATCCATAAACAGGAAAGTTGTCATCATTTTCTCTGTAGTTAACAATTGATGGCAAACAACATTGCAGTCATCAGGCATACAGTAAGCCTCCAAAACATGTTCTGTCTGAAATGTCATTGCATTTGTATACTGATAATGAAATTGCATTACAAGAAGACATCCAGAAATGTCCAATTCAGGGAGGAAGACACTTTTAGCATGGACATTATTATTAACATGTCATGACTTGCTGTGTAGACTTGCTGTAAATTTATGTTTGAAGCATGACTTATTGGAAGCTACCTAAAGTAAACACGTGGGTTTTGCTCTTTGACTTTGGTATTAAACTCATAAGCAATTACAATCTATTAAACAATTATATATACCCAAAGGAAAAAAAAAAGTTTTTCTTAAGATTGACTTTTCTATAACTTAGGAGATATAGAAATAGAGAATTTCTTAATTGTGTATGAATAAAGGATTATCCATTTCTGAATTATTTCTCCTAAAACCCTCTTAGGAAAAAAAAAAGAGAAAAACATAAGCATTTATTTGTATGACATTCAAGAGACAAATGAGAAAAGCCTATGATCTCTTTCAACACTATCAGACTGCTGAACAAGTTTTTAGATGTTTCCAATTTATGTCTTATATGAAACTTTTCATATACTGAAGATGAGAATAAGGTTATACTTAGACATAAGAGAGATCCAAGTAAGAAACATAATACACCGAGATCTCAATTTAAACTGGCTGAAATCTTATTTATTTCTTATTCATGGATAGTTGAAAGGTGTATTACTAATACCTGGAAAAACTCCTAAGACATACAGTTATTTATGAGGAGATGCAGTTGGTTCATACTATTTTGTTGTATAAAGAGAATTAGTGCAACTGAATTGTAAACATTGTACACTTCATAACAGTAGTTATACAACAGTGTAACACAAAAATGCTTACAAAACATAAAAAGCAAAGATGTGTAATGTAGGAAACAATATTTACTAATGTAGTAAATAGTACTAACTAAATGAAGTACACATAGTACACAGAAAAACTGCATAACAAAGTGAAGAATAAGAGACAACAATTCATAGAGTGGAACGTTTGTTATAAAATGCTTAATTCTAGAGGAGCTTGATAGATTGATAGGAGCTAAACACCCACCTCTAAAAGGTCCTTCAAAGAAAGTAAATCCTAAAATGTATTGTAATTATTTTATTCTGCTCATGCAGAAGGAATATATAAAGGGTGTTCTAAGACAAAAATAATTTGAGTAAAATGGAGAGTTACTGTCCATAGCCATTTTATTTACAATCCAAAACCATCAATGAACCAACATGAGTCTGACTTTTTAATAAGCAATGCTGATGATGGTAAAACAGTGGAGAATTTGAAATAGGTTTTCTTTGAGAACTACTGTGCCTTACACAGTGGTGTTTGAAAGTTTGTGAACCCTTTAGAATTTTCTATATTTCTGCATAAATATGACCTAAAACATCATCAAATTTTCACACAAGTTGTAAAATTAGATAAAGAGATCCCAGTTGAACAAATGAGACAAAAATAGTATACTTGGTCATTTATTTATTGAGGAAAATGATCAAATATTACATATTAATGAGTGGCAAAAGTATGTGAACCTCTAGGATTAGCAGTTAATTTGAAGGTGAAATTAGAGGCAGGTGTTTTCAATCAATGAGATTACAATCAGGTGTGAGTGGGCATCCTGTTTTATTTAAAGAACAGGGACCTATCAAAGTCTGCTCTTCACAACACATGTTTGTGGAAGTGTATCATGGCACGAACAAAGGAAATTTCTGAGGACCTTAAAAAAAGAGTTGTTGATGCTCATCAAGCTGGAAAAGGTTACAAAGCCATCACTAAAGAGTTTGGACTCCACCAATCCACAGGCAGAGAGATTGTGAACAAAAAATGGAGGAAATTCAAAACCACTGTTACCCTCCCCAGGAGTGGTCAACCAACAAAAATCACTCCAAGAGCAAGGCGTGTAATAGATGGCGAGTTACCAAAGGTCCCCAGTGTAACTTCTAAGCAACTGAAGGCCTCTCTCACATTGACTAATGTTAATGTTAATGAGGCCACCATCAGAAGAACACTAAACAACAATGGTGTGCATGGCAGGGATCATTTTCCTCAATAAATAAATGAACAAGTATAATGTTTTTGTCTCATTTGTTCAACTGGGTTCTCTTTATCTTCTTTTAGGACATGTGTGAAAATCTGATGAGGTTTTAGGTCATATTTATGCAGAAATATAGAAATTTCTAAAAGGTTCACAAACTTTCAAGCACCACTGTAACTCCCTGCATGTACCCCTCTGCAATTAAAATACATTTTAAGCCATACCTTTAACACAAACATATCATAAACCAATGTGTCAGACAGCATACATCATACATCAGGCAGCACATATCTAACAATTTCATGTAATCGTTTTCTGTGAGTGTTACGATTCGCCATCCCCGAAGAGATGGCGAGCCGTAAAAAAGAATAAAGAAATAAATAACGGGTTTTACTACCCAATCGCAGTTAGCTCCAGATGGAATTAGTGAACCAAAATGAATAAATAACTACTCAAATACACAAGTGAGATCACAGGTCTGCTTTCAATGCGAGACCTGAGCCTCGAATACTCGATCTCTGAATTTGGGGAAAAAATCTAATAAGGTGGTATTAATCAAAATATAGGATTTATGTTTATTGTATGTATCAAGTCCATTGTCAACAACATACAACATCAAAACAAAGTTCATGAAAATGTGTTTTGTGCAAAACCCTTCAAACAGGACAAAAGAAGCAATGGAGGTACAAACTTTCTTCCTGTAGATTTAATGGAATAAAACTTTACCCTTATATGGTCTTCGGTTTTTTTTTTTGTTGTTGTTACACAGGGAGTCCTGCTGGACCCATTGCATTTTGGAGCTTTTAATTCAACATAATCAAAACTTTTTTTGTTAAATTACTCAGCAGATGTTTACTTAATCCCAATTGCAAGTAAAATAAACAACACATATGTTAAATTTGTTCCCTTTACCTTTGTTAAATCACATTTATGAATAGAAATGCCACTTGTTTTTGTTTATTTCTTTAATTAAAATGTAACAAAGTAAGGAAATTCATCATAAAATAGGCATAACTGGAAAATAACCAACAAATGTACCAATGAAGCATTTTTTTTTTGACTGCCAAGTGTGTAGGTCCTGGTAAGTTGTTGTTCAGTGTTCTTCTGGTGGTGGACTCATGAAGATTAACATTAGTTAATGTGAGAGAGGCCTTCAGTTGCCTAGAAGTTACCCTGGGGTCCTTTGGTTGGTAACTTGCCATCTATTTCACGCCTTGCTTTTGGAGTGATCTTTGTTGGTCGAACACTCCTGGGGAGGGTAACAATAGTCTTGAATTTCCTCCATTTGTACACAATCTGTCCGACTGTGGATTGGTGCAGTCCAAACTCTTTAGTGATGGTTTTGTAGCCTTTTCTAGTCTGATGAGCATCAACAACTCTTTTTCTGAGCTACTCAGAAATCTCCTTTGTTCGTGCCATGATACACTTCCACAAATGTATTGTGAAGAGCAGACTTTGATAGATCCCCATTCTTTAAATAAAACAGGATGCCCACTCACACCTGATTGTCATCCCATTGATTGAAAACACCTGACTCTAATTTCACCTTCAAAATAACTGATAATCCAAGAGGTTCACATATATTTGCCACTCATAATATGTAATATGTAATATTTGATAATTTTCCTCAATAAATAAATGACCAGATATGTGTTATGACCAAATAAATGTTAGATATGTTTATCTTATTTGTTTAACTGGGTTCTCTTTATCTACTTTTAGGACTTGTGTGAAAATCTAATGATGTTTTAGGTCATATTTTTGGGAAGTTACAGTTCTGTATGACCTGATCCTTCTGCAGTTATCATGATCTTCATTTTAGTTAGAACAGAAAATCCTTTTTCATCTATATATATGCTGTTTTGAAGGATAGTAGCAATAAAATCATTGTTTTTCTCAACACAGGCTAGTCATCACACGCCAATTTTGAATAGTTTCTTATTTTTGTTGTGAGCTTTTAGGGTGCTACCACATGTCACCTGTAGAAGTTCAAATTCACTTGCAAAGGTTAGCTTTAATATAATAGTGTTATTGAGTCTGGGACTTCAAACTCAAGGTTTTTCAACCACCTTTTATTTTTCCAATCTTCAGTCCTCCCCAGTCGAAAATGGTGCAGGAAGTTCTGGGTTAGTCCATCAATTGAGAGTCAGTCCAGCAACCACTTTCTTTGAAAAACAAGTTTCATTGATAGATTTAATCATGGTTTCAACATGCAGAAAGAAGGAGTTTTAACTTGCAGTTTTTAGTGTCTGAATAAGCAACCATGTACGTGAATGAAACATGAAGAATGATGTCAGCAATATTTGACACAGTTAAAAGCCATTTCTCCTTACCAAACAAATTTGCAAGTGGTATCTGCTTCTCCATGAAAAAAAGCATATATATTTGGAAGACCAACTTACCCCTTGAAAGCCACTTGACATCTGTATGAAAATGTAGATGCACATGTTGCACTCCCATTTCATCACAAAATGTTTCAAAAACACACCTACTGAGAGCACTGCTTTTAATGAAGTTAACATTGTTTATCATTTCTTTCACCACCAGTTCCATCTGTTACCATTCCTTTTGATACTAGCGCTGCACATTTAATAAAGCAAATATTCCAAACAATGTACTGGTTTCCGGCATACTTAAACCTTGTAATAACACTGCTGTGTTTCCCTTCAATGTAGCGCATGCAGCAATATCAGTACTTTCTATCAGATGAATAGCAAAATCTTTAACAATATGTATTCTGGATATTAGCGGCCCCACAAATAAGGCACCTTGACCTAAAATCTTGATAAGTGCTGGAATTGTTAACACACCCTGGCTGGCTCAATAATATCATAATCACATTGCTGTTCACTACTGTTTTCAGTGTGCTTCCTCTTACTTGCACAGAATGTGAAACATTTTCTATTGTTTGTGATTCACTGATTTGGTGATTGCAGCAACATCATATATATACTATATCACTCTAAGCTCACACAATGGGGAGGTCACATACAATTCTTTACATCCACAATATCTGCAAATACATTTTTGGATGTATAAATTAATTGTGACCCATTTATTTTACTGTCATTAAAGGTAAATTGAACCATTAAAGAGCATAACACACCATGTTCATCTGCTATTACTCCATCTCCATAAGTGTTAAGGATTTAAATCAGTCAAAATGCATGTGAGTTAAATAAAAATTGCTAAATGCAATAGCTCTGATAGCTTTTATTTATTTTTGGCATAATTGTTTTGATTTGTACTATAGTATTTTGTAGTGCTTGTTATAGTAGTCAAAAGATATACCGTTCTTCATTAAAATGTAATGCAAACAATATGAATTTTAGTCAAGATATTTAAATTACAACTTATGGTTATAATGTATGGTTAGAACCATAAGCCATAATTGTAATTTAATTTACAATTATGACTTATGGTTGCCTGATAAATACAATACACTGTCATTTTATTGTACAGTGGGGAAAAAAATGTATTTAGTCAGCCAATAATTGTGAAAGTTCTTCTACTTAGACAGATGAGAGCTGTCTGTAATTTTCATCATAGGTACACTTCAACTATGAGAGACAAGATAAGAAAAAAAAAATCCAGGAAATCACATTGTAGGATTTTTAAAGAAATTAATTGTAAATCATGGTGGAAAATAAGTATTTGCTCACTCACAAACAAGCAAGATTTTTTCTGGCTCTCATAGACCTGTAACTTCTTCTTTAAGAAGTTCTTCTGTCCTCCACTCATTACCTGTATTAATGGCACCTGTCCACAACCTCAAACAGTCAGACTCCAAACTCAACCATGACCAAGACCAAAGAGCTGTCGAAGGACACCAGGAAGAAAATTGTAGACCTACACCAGGCTGGGAAGAGTGAATCTACAATAGGCAAGCAGATTGGTGTGAATAAATCAACTGTGGGAGCAATTGTAAGAAAATGGAAGACATACAAGACTATTGATAATCTCCCTCGATCTGGGGCCCCACGTAAAATCTCATCCCGTGGGGTCAAAATGATCATGAGAATGATGAGCAAAAAACCCAGAACTACACGGAGGGACCTGATGAATGACCTGCAGAGAGCTGGGACCAAAGTAACAAAGGTTCCCAACTGGTGCAAGGGGTTAAAACAGCAACTCAAGGATGAGCTGGCACCACGTGATGAGCACTGTGACCTCCAGGCATGGTAGACCTGACTATTTGCCTGAATGCATGCCTTTGTGAATGTGGGAAGGAGAAGTCTACAAGTGTCAAGACATCCCTGACTCTTCTTTCATCCTTTCCTAGACCTACACATATGGAGGCCTCAGCTCCCCAGATTCCGGACTCCGTCACCCCGGATGCCCGAGGAACCTTGCAATTGGGTCGCACCAAGCTCACGCCTATGGAACATTCTGGGAGGCTCCAGGGAGGTCTCTGTTTAAACTGTGGGCAACTGGGACACCAGCACGATTCTGGCCCTATTTGGCCAAAAGTGGGACCTCACTAGTAGATGTGGGGGTACTGGCAAGCACTACTTCTGACTCTCCATCTCCTGGCAAGCCTCGTCTGCAGCTACAGGCTTTGTAATGTTTCCAGAATGGTACTCACTCTATCAGTGTACTTCATGACTCACTTCATGAATCCATCCATTTAGCAGTTCCCTTCAAACCTTGGATGACACCTTGGATGACAGACTCCTGGCCCAGGTAACTCACCGCACCTCCCCTTTGACTCTTATTGTGTCCGGGAACCACTGTGAGACCCTAGTCTGTTCCATCGTCCCAGTACCCAAAATGCCTCTGGGCCTGGGTCACTCCTGGCTGGTTGTCCACAACCCCTAGATCAACTGAAGTAAAGGCAAGATCATCAGTTGGAGCGACTTCTGTCACCAACATTGTATTTAGTCCTCTATTTAGCCACCTTGCACTTCTCTGCCTGAGCCCCCAGCTGACCTATCCAAGATCCCAATAACGGACCCCCCAATCGGCTGTACGTCCCCAGTTCAGTCCCCAGGTTTGGCTGCCATCCAGCTACCAACCAGACAACATCTCTCCTCAAAATGCACTTTTGGTGGCCATCAACTAAACCTTTGGACACTAAGCAGTATGTTGCAGCCTGCACCACCTGCGCCCAGAACTAAACTTTATCTTCCCCAATCAGGGCTGCTGCAAGCATTGCAAGACGACCTGTGTTATTTCACGTATATGGATTTATGTTTTGTCTTGCCCGTTTATGTTGATGCTTTGCGGTAAGTCCACTGATGTTTTGTATTTCAGTAGTCCGCTTATGTTTATTGCCTTGCGGTAGCCCGGTGTATGTTTATTGCTTAGGTTTTCCATTGCTTAGTTTCACTTTGCAAGCCACCAAACGCCGCATCACTCCAAAGGTGCGTGCACCAAAAACAAATCCCCGCGTTGTTCAGGAGCTAGGGCCCTGCTTAAATACAGTACTTCTCAGCTGAGTCCTCTTAGTCCTAGGGCCCTAGCTTCTTCTTATGGTGCTCCGCTGTCTGGCGGAGCACCACGAACGACGCGGTCCAGACTGGGGGGACGCGTGACACCATGCTTCGTTGCCTAAGGATTTTGTGGCTACTGCTTTGCTGTCTGTAGCTTCTGTGGATCCCGCGGCTCCTGTCTCCTATCAGGTGGAAATTCCGAACATGCACCCATTAAGACTTTCCTACCCTGGACCAATAGGCTCACAGGTTTTTCTTGCACATGACTCCTGTGGTAAAGCCATTTCCTACTAGGACTTCTGTTTGGAGCACAGTCCTGTGGCCTGTGATTCCTCAACTACTCTCCAGGAAGTGAACTTTGTTTAAACTGTCTTTTGTGAGAAATTGTAAACAAAACAAGACACATTTCCAAGTTGTGGGTTCTTAGACTAGTCAACGCTATGTATTATTTAGTTCAACTTGTTTGTTACACTCTATTTTGACCACTGCCTCTTGAGTACTGGATGGGACCCTCATAAAAGCTTCCAGTAGGTACTTGCATTCTGTGCCTCTCTCACACATTATACTGCTTATATTTTTGTAATGACTGAATAGTAGATAATTTTTACTGGTGCAATGACACAAATAACATATTGTCCCAAACAATACAAAATGGATAAAACTGATATTGAAAATGAGTTTTCTTAACAATTTCATAGGTGTATTTTTGTTCACTATACAGAGACACGGTATGTAAAAGACAGTTAACACTGTTAACAGTTTGTGGAATACAGAACCGTACCATAATATGACCAACAGTGATAAGCACAAATGCTAATATATTAACACAAATAAATAATATTAATAAGTAATAATAAATGCAGAGGATTAAAAATATTTATTATTCATCCTTTACAAAAATGCATTTTTTGTTGCAAACCTCGGAAATCAAGGACAAGAAATGGGGGAAATGAACTCCTGTATGAAAGATTAAAGTCATGTCAAGAAATGCAATATTAATCAGACTGAATCAACTTATTTTATATATATATATTTTTTTTTTTCCCACGCAGACTGCAGAACATCTTGTCATTTTAAATCATATTTTGGGATATGTCAAATAAATTGGATTTGAGCTGATTTTTTAAACATACACTGTTGCATTTTACTCAGGTAAAACTAAACTTCAACAGAAAAAAAAAATGGTTTTGTGAAGTAAAGTACATAGACAATGGGATTTTATGTATTCACATTATACATCGCCTATATTCTACATACAAAAGTATGCATTTTAATGTCTGAACTATAAACCAAAATATATTATCAGCATGTGTTGTACATTTTGGACTTGTGGAAATATCTTGAATAATGATATTTTGGTATATTTTAAAATTTGTACACATAAAATGATTTTTAATATTCAGTCTTAATTAGGTAAATCAGAATATGTACTCAGTTCTGGACTGTAATCAATTGTGGGTTATCTGGTGTCACTCCAGTAGGTAAGCAATGGACCCATACATGAATCTGGTCATCATATGGAAGTGCAAACATCAGGGTTATACTATCTAGAGGGAATTGAGAATAAACATTTATATAAAATACTTCATGAATACCCAAAGAATAGAGATTTCATGACCTATAGCATGTATTTTTAACGTGGGAGGAAACTGGAGTACCTTGAGGAAATCTACACAGACATAGGGAAAACATACAAATTTTACAGTCAGCAAACATGCTGGGACTTGAACCCAGAACTCTGGAGCTGTAAAGTAACAGCGCTAATCACTGCACCACCATGCAAATTCTTTTTTGAAAACCAATACTAACACAAATCAAAATAATTTAGGGGTTAATCAGATACCAATATAATTAAGTGTCCTAATAGATCTTAAAATAGATGAAGAGAACCCAGTTGAACAAATGAGACAAAATATTATAACTGGTTATGTATTTATTGAGTACAATGAACCAGTATTACATATCTGTGAGCAGCAAAACTATGTGAAACTTTGCTTTCAATATCTAGTGTGACCAAATGTGCAGCAATGACTGTAACTAAACATTTCCATAACTGTCAGTCATGCACATGGACTTCTATTGAGATTCAGTTCACATACAGATGAACTAACATCTTCCTTTCAAGTTTGCTGGAACTTTATTGTTGCATCCATCGTGCCAACTTGTTCTGGCCCACATTAGACAATATTAAAAAGGCTTTTAGTTACTTATAAGTTACTCTGGGTTTCTTGACTTTGCGAAATTCCTTTATTTGTACAGAATCTGTCTGACTGTGGATTGGTTTAATCCTGAGGCCCATACCTTGTTCATACCTCAATACACTTCCACAAATGTGTTATGAAACGGTGGGTCTTTGATAGATCCCTGTTCTTAAGTACAGAAGGGTACCCACTCACACCGTTATCCCATTGAAAATGCCTGGCTCTAATTTCATCTTCAAATTAATTAGTTATGTTAGAGGTTTACATAGTTTTATAACTCATACATGTTAAATTTGATAATTCCTCCCACCATGTATAATATTTTGTCTCATTTTTTTTTTTTATTATGTTATCTTTATCTACTTTTAGGACTTATAAAGTGTTTACAAACTTTCAAGCACCACTGTATATTTAATTTTATTCCAGTCTTAAAGAGAATAAAGCAGTCAGGCTACTTTTCTGAGCTTACGACACAATGGTGAATGATCCAAAATTGATACAATATTTTGTATTAATGAGTGTGTGAATGTGTGAGCAGGTGTAGATTGACGCCCTGCCTAGGGTTGTTCCTGTCTTGTGCCCTTTGCTGCCGGCTAGGCATGGGCTCTCTTGCAAACCTGTAAAGGATTAAACAGATAAGAAAGTGATTGAGTGATACTTTACTTACAAGTTTAGACAAATGTTGCCTGAGAGTATAAGTGGAATATCAGTGCAACACTATGAAATATACAGAGCACTTTGTGAGACCATTATAGAATCACTCATAGTATTTAGGTAAATGAACTTCTGTCAAGAACTACGGTACAGTGAATAGAGTCATCAAAACCTTGATTAGGAAGAAAACTTATCTTACTGAAAAACAGCGCATTATTGAAAGTATTGCAGAGCTGTTTGTGTAAAAAAGCAAAGTAGTGAAAACACAATTCAAACACTGCATTACATTTAACAATGAACTAGATTTGTGTCTTTGAACAAATAGAAATAATGGCGAAATCGTTTAGATTAAAAACTAGTAATATATACTATATTGACAAAAAGTTTGTGGACACACAAAAATTGCCACCCAAACACAAGTATTTGTAATGAGTCCACCACCCCCTGGGGAAGATGGAAGCCATTGAAGGGATAATAATATTAATGTGCACACCTTTAAGTGAAAACATTCTGATTTGTCAATGTGAAAGAATTTTTAGGGTGGCACCCATGGAGGCCAATTAGACACCAGCACAGCCAGTGAACCCCCATAGCTACCCCTCTGGCTGTGCCTCAGGGCACAAAGTAGGCAGCATGTTTCATAGTTCTTATTTTTACACTGGAAGAAATATCCTTCTTAAATATGCAGAAAGTGCACTTCTACTGAATGACTAATTTACTCCTAAATTCATGCATCTGAATTTCATGATCAAGTCAATATGATGATTTTTGTGTGGTGAAGGGATGGAATCAAGTAGTGTGATCATAATGTGACATACAATAAAAAGCTCATTTATATGAGAAAAAAAATATTACTCACAAAGAATTACAATATAAAAGTAAAAATTATTCATAAAGTCACATTAAAAGTCATTGTATATTATAAAAATATACAATGTTATTATAAAAAAATAACAATTTGATTTAAGTGCTTGGGGTCAAATTGTTGTTTAGCTGCTATCTACTTTTTAGCACATTCTAACATATTTTACTTTTAAATAACTAGCGGGGAATAATAAAAATGTAAAACATGACTAAATCCTACTTGTTTGTACACAAACAAGCATATCTATTTATTATCATTTTCCTGCCTGAGTCCTAATTACTCACATAAAAATTAGATTTTAGGGCATACTTTGGTGTTTGAACCTCAGGGGGTGCAGCAGTTTAATGAATGTGTCTTCCAGCTGAGTTGAGCATCAAATGCAGACACTATTGGCTGTCTAAGAGAGAGGACACCAGTCAGGGGTTCACCATCCATGCTGCAACAGCAACTCTCAGTCCTGTGTTGTGGGCGTCCCATCCAGGTCACGCTTACACCTGCACTGTGTAATCTTAGGATAGGTGCTGGAGTCCCTGTGACCCTGATGAGGACAAAGCAAGGGTAAATCATGGGGGAAAATTCAATAAATTTATTGTGTGTACTTTTAAAATAGCTGATTCAATGATTTTCTTCTGGATAAAACAGTCTGCCAAATACCATAAATATAAATGTAGTTTGACAGGTTTGGATTTTGCTAATCAAATTGCTGAATTATGATGTTAACTAAAACCTAGACACTAATATTCCTCTTGTATATACCTGTGTGGAATGCAAGCTAATGCAGCTATTAGGATTTACCAGCTGGTCTGCTAGTATGTCGTAGCAGGATGATTTGGGAGTATTTCTAGTTTACATATTTATGAATGTTCATAGATCCTGGTCCTCTTAAATAGGACAAAGTTGTAAAGTCTTATTAGTTTCTTTTTAACCAATTTTTATTCATTTATATTAACAGTTTGGAATTAGATGTTTTGGGGCACAGTTCAGGGACATACTATTAAAACTACTTTTTGCTGTGAAATGCTGCTAAAGATTCAAATCTTTGCAAGTTAAGTTGCACGAATAATTACAACAGCAGCTCTATAGTCTCTTAGCATTTAAGTATTACTGCTGCAATCTTGTTGACCCTACAAATGGTAATACAAATGCAAATCTGTGCAGCCATGCTGGCATCATTAAGAACCGTCTCTTCACATTTGGAGTGCATTTGTGTTCTCTTAATGGTGTGATGCTAAGCTGCCTAAATTCTAAGCCATTGGCTGCTTGGTAATGTGCTCCATCCAGCTCCTGGGTCACAGATTGCAGGATAGCCATGAGATGTACGAGTAAACACTTGAGAGTATCCATCAGTGCTAATGTAAATAGGCTGGTGTGTGTGTGTGTGTGTGTGTGTGTGTCCACAAGGATATAAAGTTGCTGGTCCTCACAAGGAAAATAGCTTTACAAGAACTGCAGCTTTCACTTGAGCATCCTAAAGAGCCAAATTATTAGCTTTTAGTTATGGAGTTTAACATTAGAGTCAGGATTAGGTCTAGAATTAGCACTGTCGCCTCACAGCTCAAAGACCCCTGGTTTAATCCCAACCTCGGGCTCTGCCTGTGTGGAGTTTGCATGCCCTCACTGTGTCTGTGTGGATTCTTCAGTACTCCAGTTTCCTCCCACATTCCAAAGATATGCGTTAGGTTCATTGGTGTTCCTAAAGTTCCCTTAGTAAGTGAGGGTGTGTATGATTGTGTGAGTGTATGTGCCCTATGTTGGATTGGCGCTCTGTCTAGGGTTGGTCCTGCCTTGCGGCCCGTGTCACTGGCTAGGCACTGGCTTTCCTGCAACCCTAACTAGGATTCAGCAGATAAGAAAATGAATCAATGTACAGTGGTGCTTGAAAGTTTGTGAACCCTTTAGAATTTTCTATATTTCTGCATAAATATGACCTAAAACATCATCAGATTTTCACAACAAGTCCTAAAAGTAGATAAAGAGAACCCAGTTAAACAAATGAGACAAAAATATTATACTTGGTCATTTATTTATTGAGGAAAATGACCCAACTTTACATATTATTGAGTGGCAAAAGTATGTGAAACTCTAGGATTAACAGTTAATTTGAAGGTGAAATTAGAATCGGGTGTTTTCAATCAATGAGATGACAATCAGGTGTGAGTCGGCATCCTGTTCTATTTAAAGAATAGGGATCTTGCAAAATCTGCTCTTCACAACAAATGTTTGTGGAAGTGTATCATGGCACAAAAAAAAGGAGATTTCTGTGGACCTCAGAAAAAAAGTTGTTGATGCTCGTCAGGCTGGAAATGGTTGCAAAACCATCTCTAAAGAGTTTGGACACCAATCCACAGTCAAACAGATTGTGCACAAATGGAGGAAATTCAAGACCATTGTTACCCTCCCCAGGAGTGGTCGACCAACAAAGATCACTCCAAAAGCAAGGCGTGTAATAGCTGGCAAGGTCACAAAGGACCCCAGGGTAACTTCTAAGCAACTGAAGGCTTCTCTAACATTGGCTAATGTTCATGTTCATGAGTTCATCAGAAGAACACTGGACAACAATGGTGTGCATGGCAGGGTTGCAAGAAGAAAACCACTGCTCTCCAAAAAGAACATTTCTGCTCGTCTGCAGTTTTCTAAAGATCACGTGGACAAGCCAGAAGGCTATTGGAAAAATGTTTTGTGGACGGATGAGACCAAAATAGAACTTGTTGTTTGGAGAAAGGAAAACACTGCAATCCAGCATAAGAACCTTATCCCATCTGTGAAACATGGTGGTGGTAGTATCATGGTTTGGGCCCGTTTTGCTGCGTCTGGGCCAGGACGGCTTGCCATCATTGATGGAACAATGAATTCTGAATTATATCAGAGTATTTTAAAGGAAAATATCAGGACATCTGTCCATGAACTGAATCTCAAGAGAAGGTGGGTCATGCGGCAAGACAACGACCCTAAGCACACAAGTCATTCTACCAAAGAATGGTTAAAGAAGAATAAAGTTAATATTTTGGAATGGCCAAGTCAAAGTCCTGACATTAATCCAATCAAAATGCCATGGAGAAGTTTATGTAAGGAAACCTACCAACATCCCAGAGTTGAAGCTGTTCTGTACGGAGAAATGGGCTAAAAAAATTCCTCCAAGCTGATATGCAGGACTGATCAACAGTTACAGGAAACAGTTATTGCTGCACAGGGGGGGGTCACACCAGATACTAAAAGCAAAGGTTCACATACTTTTGCCACTCACTAATATGTAATATTTGATAATTTTCTTCAATAAATAAATGACCAAGTATAATATTTTTAGCTCATTTGTTTAACTGCGTTCTTTTTTAACTAATTTTAGGATTTGTGTGAAAATCTGATGATGTTTTAGGTCATATTTATGCAGAAATATAAAAAATTCTAAAGGGTTCACAAGCTTTCAAGCACCACTGTATGTAATACAGTACCATACAGTACAATAGTTGCCTTGCAATGAAATGTACATGACAAAGCTCTTAATGCCTGTTTAACTCGAAAACATTTTCCGCGTAAAATCAATACACAGTTCTAATTTAAGGCCAAAGCACATGCAGTTAAACCTCAGTATCCAAACTTTTGTCCAAATTCCCGCTATAAAGTGTAAGGTGTATTACTCCTCATTTTGAACAACTAAATACAATAGAAGTAGCAGAAGTAAAAGTTCTGAATGTTTTTTTTTTTTATTTATTTAATTTTTTATCTCTAACTAGAGCACATCCTTACCTTTTATTCGGTTGTTAATTGTAAAGTTGTTTATTGTTTATTTCATACTTATGTGACAAAATAAACAGCTGTAAGGAAATAAAGGACATACACGCTTGTGCACATGCAGATTCACATATGCACACACACTGTGAGAACCCTGCTCTTAAAAAGTGGTTAAACCCCTACCAACCCTTAGATAACAGGTAGGCAATCAGAAAGTGTTCTGTGCAACTCTATTAGACAGACATCATTAAAATTGCGTGTGCCACTGCATATACAGGAACCACTAAGTGGTTTTCACATAGGGAATAATGAAACAAAGGATTATTTTATTTGAGTATTATCTGAGTACTATCTGTACAATTTTCCTGAACAAGCTACATTACAGGATTTGACTATAGTTCCTTCACAAATCAATACCTTTACACTAAGAGTGTCATTTTTCTACCACAACGATTTATCCATTCGTTCATTCATCAGTAATTCATTTGGGTCCCAGAAGCACTTGGCACAACCTGTGAATACAACCTGGATTAAGTGCCCATCTACTCTACCAATTTAGAGTGTAGCTATTCCACCTACTGGCATGTTTTGGTGAGCTGAGAGGAAATTGTAGGCTGCAGTGGGAAAAGCTGATATTGCTTTGTATGACTAAAGCCCCAAGATCAATAGAGGATAAGAAAATAAAAGTATGTTTACAAGAAATTATATGGTCAAACACTGCTCAAGGTTAATCAGGTCATGATATTGTGTCTGTTGTGTTTTAGGAATAATGAAGCAGTATGTGTGCATCTCATACATGATCATTCAGATGACCAAACCTTTTATTTGTTATTCTTCCTGCTTCTGAGTTTTTGCAAACTTTTCAGTCGTATTCATTTTTTTCTCAGGTGATGAAAATACGCATTAGACATGCCGTGACAGGTGGGGATGTGGAGAAAAATGGAATTCCAGCTATTGTTTCATTTTGTCATTGAGTTCAATATGAATGTGCCTTTATTTTCATAAACAATCACTCATCCTGTAAGGTTTTGTGGTATCCATGCTTGGTGATGCATAACCACAAACTATTTTCTGTCAACAATAGGGAATAGGGTAACTGTCATGCTTCCAACACCTCCTCTCTCCTTCACTCACATCACGTAATGCTTGTGTCATGCACCTTTGTCACTCGTGACCCAATTACATACACCTGCACTTAGATTGATTACTTACACTATTTAGTCTCCTAGTTTTCCAACACTTTCTCGCAAAGTGTTAAGGTTTGCACCATGTCTCTATCCCTTCTTCTTTTGCTCAAGTCCCATCATTTCATGTTGCTCCCATTCTGTCTGCTTGTTTCTCATCTGTCCTATCATCCTATTCCTCTTGTAGCATTCTCCATTGTTTAGTCCTGTTGCAGTCCTTCCCAGATGGGTTGGCAGCAGCAGCCACCAGCGACGAACTTGCGGTTCTTCAGGGGTTTACCCAACTGCCAGAAAACAACATTTTTTTGTTGCCCCTACATGGTAAATTTCTAGATGACCCAGATCAGTGTCAGATCAGTTTCATGGCACACGTTCCACTCCATAATAACCACAGCCACATGGACACAGGACAAACCAGTCCAGTGCCTAGTGCCTATAGTTTCCACTGATTACTTGCACTATTTAGCCAAATAGCTTTCAACCAATTGGTCACAAAGTATTAGGGTTTGCACCATGTCTTGGTCCCCACTTTCTTTCACTTCCATCCTGTCCGTTTGTGTTGCTCCCTTCCTGTCCGTTAGCTTGATTTCTGTCTGTCCTATCATCTTATTCCTGTTGTAGCATTCCCCGTTGTTTAGTGTTTTACCTTGTTGAGTCCCAGTTGCCTTCGCACACATCCATCTTGTTAACCTTTGTTCCCATCCATCGGTTCTCTATCATTTTTCTGTTCACCATTACATCAGTACATCTTATTTTCCATTGTTTCTGTTCTCATCATCTTCTGTCTCGCCTTCCGCTCATGGCTGTTCGCTAAGTTCATTCTCTTTAGACTTGTAACAGTAACAACTACAGTAACAAAGAGCTTCATTTGCTTCCCAAGAAACCGACCTTATACTTCTAAGTATGGTTTCCAATCTATTATTATTGTAGTATTGTAGTTATCATAATTATCTTTATTTTGAAAGAGATCCACTGTAGCTGAAAAAAAATACTACTGATGTTTGGGAACCAATATGTAGCTTTATGCACACAATTCTCCAATTCAACCGCTTCACCACTTCAATGGGGACTTCATGCAAACCCTCATTGTTTCACCACTGTGAAGTTTTGTATCCACCTACTCTGAGAGACCTACTTTGATGGTGTACAGCCCCACCCAATCTCACCACTTTGTATTTTTGTATCCACTGATACACAATTCACAGGGGCCTAACTTATCTGTTGGTGGTCTACAGCCCCTTCTACTCTCGCCACTATGTACTTACCTATCTTCAAATACTAGTTTATCCAGTAGTGCTCTAGGGTGCCAACCAATGTCACTACTATGTTTTACAGTTTACAAACAGTTTATCCAGTGGTGGTTTACAGCACCAGTGGGTTAATCACATAAACACAGCTGATATGGTTGACAGAAATGAGGTTGGACGAATGCTGGACTTCAACAACACAACATGTCTCACAACATCTTAAGAAACAGCCAAAATAATTAGCAAATGGGTAAAGCTTTCATGCATAGTAAAATAGCAGGGCAGTGCTGCATCAAAAGCAATGAGAAAATAATTAATTCAGCTGGAAATTTTAACACTACTGGTCACAAATATTCCCATCAGTAAACAAAACAGTGGTCATCTTGTTTAGGAGAACTCTCATTAGGCTTTTATCAGCACTAACCAAGCAAGCTGCTTACCAGCATGTTAATATTTGTTCTCCCTTCCATCACTGACACTCTCACTTTCTTCGCTCTCTCTGTATCGTTCTCTCTCTTGCTCTGTTTCTTGTTCATTTGTTATCGATAATGCCAAGGGTTGCCTTTGCTCTGTGATCTGTTCGAGTAGGCGAGAAGGAGAAGTAGGGCTAATTACTAACACAAGGCAGCACAACACATATAGTCTCCGTCCTCCTTATGAATAAAGATGAAAGAATGTCTCCAAGGATATAAATTTGGTGTTTACAGTCCAGAGCTTTACTTGTTCCAGGAAGGCAGGTGTCAATTTCCCAGGCTTCTGCAGCACAAAATTTAAAATTTTGATTATTTTCTGGATTTTACAAGGACTCATTTAAGTCTTACTGGTCACTGTCTTCTACCAATTTCAAGACATTTCATTGTTTTTGCTTATTTGGGCATTAGCAGTCAATAATGCTAAAATGTATATTTCCAACTGCTTAAAGAAACACAAGGTTTAAAAGGTCTATATATTTTTAAGATTGCAGGTTTTGTTGTGCTTAAAATGCATTGGATCACAACAATTGTGTTTGTTTCACGCTCAATTAACATGCAAGTGCAGTGGTGGAGTTTTGCATGCTTATCATAACCTTTAGGAGTCTCGCCAAGAGAATCAACTTGGCCTGCCTATGTCTGGTCAAAGCACTGACACTTTCCTACTGATCATAAACGGTAATACAGACCAAGTATTACTTTGTTTGATGCAATTAAATCTAGCACTTTGTAGAAATGCAGTTACTGACTGTATCTTAGGGTATACTCATAATATGCCTGGTAGTCTTGTACCATGCCAGAGCATGATTGTCATCCCTCCAATCTCCCCTGCTGGCATTGTGCTTAAATGTTCTGGGCAAGAGTACCCTTATATCATCACAATGCTACTTTTTGTGGGGAGAAGGCACGCTTGCACAGCACAATGGAATTTATGATTGTTACTTACTCTGTGGCTTTTTTGGAGACATTTTTGGTGTGCTGACATACAGCCCTCTTATATGTCTTAAAGAATTATTTATTGTGCAATGCAGCAATTTCCGTCTCAGCTACTTGTTCTGCATGTACTGAAACGTGCCCAGCCCCACCTATTCAACTAGGCCCGAACATGGTTCAACCTACTGGGTATATATGGAGGGATCACACTAGCCAAGTAAACATGCTCAGGTATGGTATGGATTGGCTAGTATGAGTAGCCCCTAATTTTCTACACAGGCATCAGCCTGTACCCCAACATCAGTGAAAAGGGACCTGATACTGTATACTGATTCTGTATGTAACATATGGGCCTCTGGCATTCCTCAGACCCAGTTGAACTCATCATGTGCCACATGCACCACCATGCCATGATCACGATGATGCCATTGCTGTTCAAAGAATGATCCAGTCCCAATGAATGCCTGGCCAGTGATGGTCCTATGGTGATCCATCTTTGACAACCTACAAAGTTCATGGTATGTAGTATTTACTTACTGCTAAGGGTTTGCTAAGAATATTTTTATCAAAATAAAAATAAAAAATAGCATGGGTCTTCCATTGTTTATGGGCTGAACTAGGCCTTTTTTCTACAGCCTTCAACCTCTTACTTTTTGTCAAGCTTTCCAATTTCTTTTTTAAATATTTTTTGGCAAGCTGTTGTAAAACACTGGTCAAAGTAAAAGCTTGATTTGTAAAGGGAAAAGTTTTATAAATTGAAATGATTTGCCTAGTCTTCTGACTTTCTTTTTGTGTCAAAGTTGTTGCCTACAAAAGGTATGTTACTTTATTCTCAACTTATTTTACTCATATGAAGGATGTGCAGACTTAAAAAACAGATAAAATAGAAAAAGTAATTAGGCAAATTACACTTTCAGTTAGCATGTACACTATGTAAGCTGTTTTTTGCGTAATGCTGGGGTTCTGAATGCAATTCATACAGAAAGACAAGAAGAGAGAAGAAAGCAGTATGCCATTTTAATTAAAACATGATTTATGGTTTGATGGTGCAAGTTGCCTTTGATGATGTTATTGTCATTTCAGTGTAAATGTGTTCAGAAATGAGTTAGCATTCTTTACAGACATTATTCTGAAGGACAACAGTTGGTTCTGTTTAGGGAACGGTTGCAGAAGAAGCAGAAGATAAGCTCTAATGTGACTATGTATGCTTTAGTATTCAATTTAATCTTTCATTCATAGGTCTTGTGGGTTGCACCCTGATGCGTGCCAATTGAGACATTTGCCTATACTTATTGTTGCCGTCAGGCTCTCTTTTCCTTGTTACACTGTGAAATAGACATGAGGTAAACAGCTCCCTTCTATGCTGCGTGTTCACAAGTAGGTCACAGTCCATTTCACTCGCTGGGAAACACAGATACAGAATTTACTTACGAGTAAAATCTCTCAAAGCAAAGGAAGCAAGAATGATGAATAATTTATTAGTGATGCATACAAAATCTACATGACTAGACTTTTTCGGTAATCATTTATCAAGTCAAGAATGTGGAAACTATTCCTCAGCATGCCCTTAGTTTCACTAGCATAAATGTCACCCAAGACACGTCAATATGACATGACTTGTTTGTATAGGTACAATTGTGCTTGAAATGTGTGAACCCTTTAGAGTTTTCTGCATAAATATGGTCTAAAATATCATCAGATTTTCACAAAAATCCTAAAAGTAGATAAAAGGAACCTAATTAAACAAATTTGATTAAAAATATGCTTGACTGTTTATTTATTGATGGAGACAATCCACTATTACACACCTCTGAAGGACAAGTGAAGATGCTCTTTAATATTCTCAAATCATGCTGATAAACATGCTGGAATCATCAGACTGCATAAGTTTGCACAAACCTGTGGAGTACATGGCAGCTCAAGTACACACTGTTACAGCAAAAGGGGACATGCAAAATACTAATAAATTATGACTGGTTTTTTTTCAAAGCTTTAACTATTCAATCAAACTATTATAAAGATTACAAGATTTGAAATTAAAAACATTGTATTGAATTCATGGAAAATGCAGAATGGAAGCATTTTCCCCACTGTTCTCAGACCTTTATACCACACTGTACATAAAAAGAGATTTTAATATTTAATCTGTATTTATATGTACAAAGTTTACAGCAGAATTTAGCACACCTAGTCAGGGCGACTTACATTAGAGCTTAGGAGTTAAGGATTTTGTTTAAAGACAACAATGGCAGCTGGCACACCTAAGATTAAAACTCAGAACCTTTCGCCAATTACTGCAGAAGCTCCCCCTAGCGGGCCCATATACAGGCCCACTAGGTCACCATTTTTTGCATTCTTAATATACAGTCCAAAACACCAACACAAAATATTTAATACTATTATGACTACCTGCATACCGATTTCCAACCGTCTACATGCAGCCATTCGCCAGAAATCACATAACAAACACAGCTGTCCGCCATGTTTGTTTACATAAACAACCATACCTCCCCAACTATTTTGCCTTTTAAAATATACTTAGGATGTAAAATAACTTTTGATTTTATTATAGAAAATTCACTTACCATCTAAACAACTCCAAGATACTGTTAAACTCCAGATAAAATGTCAGTAAAGTCCTTTTTTCACTTGCACAGTCGTCCCATGAAAGTCCGTTCATTTTCAATGTAACCAGAGATGAGCGATCTTTGGCTGTGTTCTCACTACAAAACACGAGGTTCCCTCTAAAGTCTACATAAGATATCCCCTATGGGAGGGCTCTGTAAAAACTCAGTTGGTTATTTGTTCGTGAGCTTCCAAAGGTCATTGGTTAGCAGTTTTTTCCAGCCAGTCAAATCATACAGAGGTGGGAGCTGTAATAGGCAGTATAGGAAACTGACGGGTCTGTGTAAGCGCTGGGGGAAAAAACCCCCTTCCGTTGGAAAGCCACAAGTCTAAGGCTTCCATAGAGATGTCACATGACATGCTCAGGCTCACAGAGCGCGTAGGGGAGGGGTTTAAAGGGCCATACAGCCTGAAAACCAGCCTGGCTGAGCAATGTAGAGGACTGCATTTAGCGTGATTTATTCAGATAAATAGCAAAATAACGCTGAGTTGTGACTAATATTTTGTTCTATTACAGAAGACATAAAAAAACTTGCAACCATTTGAATTATGATGACAGGCTTCTTTTTATTTATATTTTGAGAGGTCATGACCTATTTCGAGATGAATGGTTATCAATACTAAAAAAGCTGTGTAACTCTTGAATAATTTATTGTATCTGTTCCAAATTTGGGATTTAGCTTTACAAGTCCTGGCGAAATATAAAATGTACAGCATGGATAATTTTCACTCACCAGCATCCACACGCACATTATAAACCCAAAAAATGAAAGGCGTTTTTTTGTTTTTTCTGTAATTTAATCTTCCCAAATGGAACTTAAATGATGAAATTAGTAGCCTGGAGGTGAAGAAATATGTTGGCGGTGCAGAAAGTGTTTACTTCAATTTAAGCCCTGAATGATCTTTGTGCGATATGTAAAACCTAAAATAACCAGTGTGTTAATGTAATAGTGCAAATCACTTGAAAAGAGCTAGCATAAAAATTCAGCATAGAGTTAAATAGAATCCCAAAACATAACCACTAAGGCACCATTGTTCACAGTAAAATGCAGTTCTCCAAATATTCTGTTATATAAAATTGCGCTTGTCTATGGACCTTCAGCAGGTTATAGCTTTTGGGTATACTGCAACAGACTCACATAGTGAATACTGTACACATATTTTCCAACTAATATTTACTAATTTATTTATTTTGCTGATTTTAGCCCAGCTTTTCCAGGAGCTCCAACACTTGTCTCTGAAGAATACATGGCACAGGGGTAGGTGGGACACCAGTCCATGGCAGGGCTAGTGGGAGTCACTGTTGCAGCAAAAAGGGATTTTCCCTGAGCTTTTCCGTCCTTCCTTAGACACAGCCAATCAAGAGTGTGACATCATACCTGGCACATTAACACATTTTAATACATGGGGATGGGGAAAACACTTCACTTTAAATACTACTTTAAATACTTTCTTTTTTTGCTCAAACATGAGCCATTGCTCAGACTGACAAGATAAGAATGGACTAATTTGGAATGAATGAGATAGATGGAAGAACCATTTTAATAACAATTGCATTTGTTCCATTGAGTTACCACTGCACTGTCTTGCACTGACATGTGTGTGCAAATGACCTTTCCTCTGTCTGGTATAAAAGTAGGCTGAAATGGAAAGTGGGATTAAATGGATCATTTTTGAAATCTACTATTTTGTCAGTGATGAGGGGCTGCCAGCTGTTGCCTCTGGTAATTTAAAAAAGGTTGGTGTGCTGTGTAGGATGACACAGAAGGCTGTCACAGATTGACAGTTTATTTTAGAGGCCATTAACTTTACATGCACATCTCTGAAATGAAATATAGAGCTGCTTATAGAGGATACCCTGGAGCACGTTTCACTTAAAGTCGCTTCATCAAAGCTTATGTAATGTTAAATTGGAAGCTCAAGTCATTTTCTCCAACCTGAATGAGTTTAACCTCACAGCTCAGAGGGGTAAATCTCATTGATTCAGTTCATTTGAATCTTAGAGATATTAATTTGCCTTAATACATTTATCATTAGTTATTTTGCAGAAATGGTTCATATACCCATTCGCCTAACTGAAACGTGAATTTGTATTAATTTCACTGTCAGGCAGTATATCATTTGCATTTCTGATGATATTCTTTTACATCCAATTACTTAACATGGACTGTCACAAGGCTTCATATACACTTTTTGTTATAACAGATTCAAGTAATGAAAAAACCCTTTACCTTTATCACTAATACTGAGGCTGTGATTTTTATTAAATATAAGCTTAAAAGGATAACACACCCCCTTTAAAGCTGAACTTTAAAACATATTTTTGCTTCTTAATACACTTTAAAGTGCACACAGCAAAGCACATACAGTACAATATCATGAAAATATATTTAAAATATCCTGAGAAGCTGAGCAGAAGTGATTAAGTGGGCATATAAATACATATTTCTGATTTGTGCCATTATCTGGAGCACACAAACTAAGGTTCAACATTAGCAACGATTGAGTGTATCTGTCACGCCCGCCTCCGTCACCGCTCCACCCGCTCGCACCTTGCCTCGCTCAAACTCTCCCACATACTAAATCACATGCACCTGTGCCTCATCCCGGACTTCCTCCCAAACACATATAACCACCACTCAACCCTCCCTCACGTTCTCAACGAGTTCCTACCCTAGTCCCTGTGCCATTCCCTGCCTCCCTCCTTATCTGTTTGTTGCGACGAAATAAACCCTACGTACCTTATCGGTGGCTTTGCGTTTGTCTTCCTCCCTCCGTGCATCGCCGGCGGTCAACATATTGAGAAGCCTAACATGGAGGCAGCAGCCACCGGCTTACACTCCGACGCCGCCACAAAAGCGGATCAGATCGCCTGACCTCCGGCTCAGATCCCGGATGTGGTCCAAGCCGATCAACAGCTCGCCGACAACAGCGTTCCCATTGAAGTGCCTCTGGTTCCCCTGTCAGCGATTGACCCAGCGTGTTTCCCACTAACGCCGTCACCCGATGTGCAACGCCTCGGCTTTTCGGTTTCCTCTTCCACCCGCCCTCCTCGCCAGCCCTCCAGCGTGGCCTACCGGCATCGCTCTTTCCCGGACAAGTACGCGGGGATCGGAACTCTGCGGGGGTTTTCTACTACAGTGCCAGCTGTACTTCCTCGCCAGCTCGCCACCGGAGTCCGACGCGGCACGTATTGCCCTCATCATCTCCCTCCTCACCGGACGAGCCCTCGACTGGGCCACCGCCATCTGGGCACAAGGGGCGGAAGAGGCCAAGGTCTACAACAGCTTCCTCACAGCCTTCCGTGCCGTGTTCCAGCATCCCCGAGAGGGGTGCTCCTCTGGTGAGATGCTGTTCTCCCTCCGTCAGGGTCGTCGCTCTGCCGCCGATTACGCCCTACAGTTTCGCACCCTGGCGGCTCAAAGCGGATGGAACACGCCTGCTCTCGTCGCCTTGTTCCGTCAGGGCTTACGACCTGAACTCCGCAGAGAACTGGCTGGAAGGGACCTGGACCTCTCGCTGGACGACCTCATCACTCTCGCTATCCGTCTGGACCAGCTCCTTACCCCACGCTCCGCCTCCACTGCGCGATCCGCTTCTTCTCCACCTCGCGTTTCGCCACCACCTGAGCCCATGGAGGTCGACCGCACCCACCTCTCTGCCGAGGAACGCCAACGCGCTTCGAACTGGGACTGTGCTGTTACTGTGGCTCGGACCATCACCTGCGTTCCACCTGCGATCTCGTTCCGTCCTGCAGGCCTGCCGGCTCGTGTGCCAGAACGTCACCTCGCACGCCCCGGGTGAGTCGATCCTCGCTTGATTCCTTTCTTCTTCCTGTGGTTTTGCGGCTCGCTCATGGTGATATCCCTCTTACAGCCCTGATCGACTCCGGCGCGCAAGGGAACTTCATCGCGCAAGACATCATCTCGCAGTGGAAGATCCCCTGCACGTCCCTGCCACACAAGCGCCGCATCACCTCGGCCGATGGCCGCCCGCTCGGCTCGGGCTTCATCTCTCAGGTTACTGCTCCTCTCTGTCTGCTCACCGGGGCGGTTCATCGGGAATCCATCGCCCTCTACCCGCTTGGATCACTTACACACCCCGTCATCCTGGGACTCCCCTGGCTCCGTGAACACGACCCGCTTATCTCCTGGTCAGCCCTCGAGCTGGTCCGCTGGTCGCCTCACTGCCAAGAACGCTGCATCCATTGGCCCACCATGGCGGTGCGCTCTCTGCCTATCAGCCAGCCGGAATCGATGCCACCCAACGTTCCTGCGCGGTATGCGGACCTGGCCGCGGTCTTCGGAACGGCCACACCTCCCGCTCTCCCACCTCACCGTCCCGGCGACTGCGCGATCGACCTCCTGCCAGACGCCCCCTTGCCCAAAGCGCGTCTGTACCCGTTGTCCGCCGCTGAGGAAGACTCCATGTCCGACTACATCACGGAGTACCTGGACCTAGGCTTCATCCGCCCTTCCACCTCACCGGTCTCAGCGGGCTTCTTCTTCGTGCCCAAGCGCGACGGAGGCCTAGACCTTGCATCGACTGACCGAACCTAAAACCAGAGCACGGGTAGCTACGCTTATATATCCCTCCCGCTTGGTGCCCTCAGCCCTGGAACACCCTCCGTGCGGCTAAAATGGTACGCCAGCTCGATCTTGCGGAACGCTTACACTTGGGGCGCGTGAGAGTGGCGACGATTGGAAAACGGCCCTTCAGCAAAGCAGTGACACTCTACGAATACCTGGTAATGCCCTTCGGTCTGGCCAACGCTCCATTGGTATTCCAGGCTTTCATCAACAACGTGCTTCGGGACATGCTGGGCAAGTACGTCCTGGTGTACCTCGATGACATCCTCGTCTTCTCACCGGACTTCCGCACCCACATCGAACAGGTACGCCTGGTTCTCCAGCGCCTCCAATCTAATCACTTGCGTGTAAAGGCGTCTAAATGCGAATTCCATACCCAGTCAGTCCACTACTTGGGATATGTCATCTCTCCCTCAGGTGTTGCCATGGACGCCAGCAAGCTGTCCGCCGTCTTGGACTGGCCGAGACCTGAATCCATCAAACAGCTGCAACGATTCCTGGGTTTCGCAAATTTCTACCGGCGGTTCATCAGGAATTTCAGCCGCAGGGTGGCGCCCCTCACCACGCTACTCCAGGGTAAGCCCCGTTCTCTCTGCTGGGGCCCCGAAGCGGAGCAGACTTTCCAAGCGCTCAAGACGGCCTTCACCAGTGCGCCCGTCCTGGCTCACCCAGACCCGAGCCTCTCCTTCTTCCTAGAAGTGGACGCTTCCTCGACCGGAGTGGGTGCCGTGCTCTCCCAACGGCTTTGCGATCTGCCCAAACTGCGCCCCGTCGCATTTTACTCCCACAAGCTGACCCCGGCGGAACGCAATTACGACGTGGGCGACCGGGAATTGCTTGCCATCAAGCTGGCTCTGGAGGAGTGGCGGCATTGGCTGGAAGGATCTAAACACCCCTTCACGGTTCTGACAGACCACAAGAACCTGGAATACCTCCGCTCTGCTAAACGGTTGAACCCTCGCCAAGCTCGTTGGTCCCTCTTCTTTTCCCGCTTCCGTTTTTCCATCACATTCCAGCCAGGGTCAAAAAACGTCAAAGCCGATGCCCTCTCCCAGACGCACGATCCCGATCCGGTCCCTGACGTCCCGCCTGAGCCCATACTCCCATCCTCTTGCGTCATCGGAGCCATCCAGTGGGAGTTCGAACAGGAACTGGATGAACGGCTCTCGCGGATGCGCACTCCCCCGTCATGCCCGCCGGGGAAGAAGTTCGTGCCACAGGACCTCCGTGATCGCCTCCTCTCCTGGGCACACACCTCTCTCTGTTCTGGCCACCCGGGAGAGACGCGCATGCACCAGCTGCTTGCGGCGCGCTTTTGGTGGGTAAACATGCGCCGGGACGTCCACCGCTTCGTATCTTCCTGCAGCGTCTGTGCCCAAGCCAAGACGCCTCGGACTCTACCGCAGGTCTGCTCCACCCTCTACCGGTTCCGCAAAGACCCTGGTCCCACGTCGCCCTGGACTTCGTCACTGATCTCCCCGCGTCTAACAGATTCACCGCCGTCCTCTCGGTCATAGACCGATTCTCCCACGCTGTGCGCTTCATCCCGCTGCCGAAGATCGCCTCAGCTCTCCAAACCGCCGAAGTCCTCTTCGAGCAAGTCTTCCGTCTCTTCGGCGTCCCTGAGGACGTACTCACCGACAGAGGCCCGCAGTTCACATCCGCGGTTTGGCGCGCCTTCATCCAGAAGCTGGGGTCCACGGTCAGCCTCTCCTCGGGATACCATCCACAGACCAACAGGCAGTGCGAGCGCTCCAACCAGGAGTTGAAGAAGTTCCTGCGCTCGTACTGCCTTCATAACCCGCATGACTGGTCGCAATTCCTCCCATGGGCAGAAATCGTGCAGAACTCCCTCCGGCATTCCTCCACCGGCCTCACGCCGTTCCAGTGTGTCCTGGGGTGCCAGCCCCCCTTTGTGCCCTGGGATTTCATGCCATCGGAGGCACCGGCGGTGGACCACTGGTTTCGCCGCAGCGAGGACGTTTGGTGCCAGGTACATCTCCGCATTAACACAGCCATTCGCAGGTACAAGAGGCACGCGGACCGCTGCCGCCGTGCGGCACCCGACTTCCAACCCGGAGACCGCGTTTGGCTCTCGGCACAAGATCTTCGCGCCTCTCAGGGAAGTACCCCTTTTTCTCCCCGCTTTTTGGGCCCATACCTCATAATCCGGAAGGTTAACGATGTCACGTATAAACTGCAGCTGCCTTCTCACTTCCGTATTTCTCCTGTCTTCCACGTCTCCCCCTGAAGCCCTGGGTGCCCCGGTCCGCTGGCGGATTCCTCCCCCTCGGACCAACCGCCACCTGCCGGTCCGCCAGGGGCTCCCACATACACCGTCCGCCGCCTCCTGGATTCACGCCGTCGGGCCTCCCGCATTCAGTACCTGGTCGAGTGGGAGGGCTACGGACCGGAGGAGAACTGCTGGGTGGACGCCTCGGACGTGTTGGACCCCCTCCTCGTCCAGGATTTCCACGCCTCGCGTCCCGATCGGCCAGCGCCAAGGCCTCGGGGCCATCCGCGGAGGGCCTCGTCGCTCCCTGCCTCGATGAGTCCTTCGAGGGGGGGCACTGTCACGCCCGCCTCCGTCACCGCTCCACCCGCTCGCACCTTGCCTCGCTCAAACTCTCCCACATACTAAATCACATGCACCTGTGCCTCATCCCGGACTTCCTCCCAAACACATATAACCACCACTCACCCTCACACTCACGCTTCTCAATGAGGTTCCCTACCCTAGTCTGCCATTCCCTCCAGTCCTTATCTGTTTGTCGAAGAAATAAACCCTACGTACCTTATCTGTGGCTTTGCGTTTGTCTCCTCACTCCGTGCATCGGCGTCACAGTATCACTCCTTACAGATAATTGTGGCTGTGCACCATCCTCCTGTCTCAGCATAGTGACTATACCAGCATGTTTCCTGATTGAAGCCTTTTATGATGCCAGTCCCAGCTTTGATTAGCCCATGTTACATCTTCTGGTCTTAGTGATATTATTTATTTATTTTTTTGTATGGTAGGTCATCTATTGTATCCCATTTATTTTACAATTTGAAGTTATTCACCTAGTAAAGTTCATTTTGATTTTGAATATTGATTCTCCTCTTTTTTCAGGCTGGCAGCTATAATAGTATCATCAGTATAATAGTTCATCCACTTGGCAGTAGTTTTGACACTGTAATTCAGGTCTTCAGGTTAAAAGCAGGCTAGAACCAAAAAGTACAAGTACATAATGAATGGGGAATTTTAATTATAGTTGATGCACCAGATTCTGCTATAACAAATCATGATCAGGATAGCAGAAGTAAATGGGTTTTGAATGGTATCTTGCCTCTACCTGCACCCTTTACTTTTCTTATATCTTTGAGGAAAATAAGTTTTTCTTTTGTTGTTATGCAGTGATTAATTATGACATAATGGTTGTTTATATTATATTGTAGCACTAGTTTAAACATGCAGTAAGACAATGTAGAATACAAGTACATGGTAGTACACATGGTGGAAACAACCTGTCAATGTTAAAGAGGTGACCCCCCCATTCAATCCGAAGACAGAGAGGACAGCCAATCAGAACCCTTATATTATGCTGACTCATTAGAAGTAGATGAATGACATGGGTACATCCCCATAGGAAATAATGGAAATTGGCTCCAACTATCTAAATATTCATTATCAGAATCATTTTCTATGAAAGGAATATTCAGATAGTGGAATTTATATATTTCACTATGTAGTGAATAAAATGTTAAAATTACTTTTCTGTGTTCATAAATAAACTTTATATAGTTAAGGGTTGTAACAAATATTCACCCACTACAGGATAAGCATGAACATCTCTGCTTATACTGGTAAATAGGTGCAAAAAGGCTTTTTTTTTTTATTGTTTTACTATGGACTGTCCTGGGTCTGTTGGTGTTCACCGCTGTGTATCTGTTTTCAGGCCCTACCTGTTTTTTGCCCTTTTCATCTTTTGCTTCTTTTCTGTCGTCACCTTCTTCTTCCCTTTTATCTTCTCTATCCTATCATCTCTTTTTCTTTAGTGGCTATGTTTTTTGTGGCCGGTTCTGCAGTTGCATGTGCCACTGATTCTCTCTTGCAGGTATTCTATCAAGAACACCTGTGGCTATATTCATAAAGATTCTAAGAATAGTCTTAGAGAGCTCCTAAAGCTCCTAGCTAGGAGTTTAAGCTTAAGAGTTAATCAGAAGTGATCTGAGAGCAACTCTGAGCAAGGAGAATGGAAAAAAAAAACTCAATAAGGAGGCAGCATTGACCTGGTTGCTAGGTATGACACATTCTTTTGAAGACTGTGATTGGTTGTTACTTCCGTCACTGACTCTCTCTCTCTCTCTCTCTCTCTCTCTCTCTCTCTCACTCACACACATAAATACACAATCAATTAGGGAAATACTGTATAGCATATTATAAGCCTTTGAAATGACAGGCATAGGCTATTTCTGTGTATTTAAACTAATCACACGCACATGTTTATCACGGGTGTGGTAAATAAAATCAACCACAAACGCCCACAATTCTAAGAATTCTGTCACTAGGAGCTACTCTTAGCACTAAGAATCTTTATGAATACAGCCCATGGAGCTTATTGATGCTTCTTCAAGGTCCCTTTAAGAAGACCTGCAGTGAAGATGGCGGATGTAGGAGTATTATGTTGTGTTCAGCCACACAAGTAGTATGTCAGATCCCACTATGGTTGCTTGAACTTTATTTGTCAGCCTTGTTAGCCTTGAAATTGTTAACCGTTCAATCAGTTCTAATTATCTTCTTCCTTCGATGTCTCCTGGAATCTCTCTAGCATTCAGCTCGAATGCTCTTGGTTTCCGGTTCTGATCCCTGGTCAGTCAGTGCGCATCTTGGATGTTACAGTCCTGTGGTGCTTCACAGACTTTGGTTCTGCTCCCATGGTCAGCCACGGCCCCTGCTTCACACTCTGAGTACATACGAGTACTTCTCTTTCAAATAACAGTGTGAATATGGAAGGCGTTCTCTGGGTTTTCCCTGAAGTGTGGATGATAAAGTGGTGCAAGCAGAATCCTGGTTTGATCCTAAACTCGGACCACATCTGTATGGGTTTCACACCCTCTCTTTGATTGCATATTCTCCATATACTCCGGTTGTACAGTGCCCGAAATTTATGTTACAAGCCCAACAAAGGATTCAAACACAGGAACTCAGTCATATATTGCAGTTGGCTCTTACCACTAAACCACCAGATCTGCTCTCAGAGCTGCTTATGTTTTTCCTCAGAAATAGCCAAACTTCAAATAAATGATTGGCTGTAAATAACATAAGGATGATGAAACATTTAAGCACCATGAAGGCTTTGTCTGCTGCCAAGAGTCTCAGTTGGTTCTGGGGGTAATTTCAACACAAAAACAATGCAGTTTATTTTTTAACCAGTGCAACATAAGTGCAGTGTGAATTCTTTACATATGATTTTACTTACTAACACATTTAGAATAAAATGAAAATGAAGACAATAATCATCATCATATGCAATGTAAGACATCAAAGTGCCAGGAAAGCCCGCTGAATTTTAGGTTGTTAGTAATCCAAACACCTACAGACCTACAGGCCTATAGATCTCTCTTTGGATAGGTGAACATTAATCCAGAGTGGCTGCAGTTTACCAGTTTAAAGTCCAGTGGAATTTCCTGGGACTGTGTAGTTCAGTGGTGGTTTCCAGGCACAAATATTCTGTGACTGCTTGCTAAATCCATATGGTCATTTGTAGGATGCTGCATTCTATACAGTCTCTCTGTCTTTCTGTCTCCAACAGTGGCAGGTGCCTGATTCTCAGTGCACTTTGGGTTTGGGACTGGGTCTGTGATTGTCACATGACCAGCCCAGGGGTGCCCCCACGTTACAGTAAGTCTTTTCTGGCTGTTCCAGCACACATTTGCTGCAGTTATAGTTAGGAATTACTCAGTTCTGTGGCCCAATAGTAGAGGGTGGCGATGGCATGGTAAACGTGCTGGGATTGGGATGGCAATCCCTAGAACTCTTGCGCCGACCATGATTGATACTGATCACACCTGACTGGAGACACCTGCTCATTTAGGTATTTAAGGCCATTTGTGAGCAGTGTCTCTTGTTGCACCCATGACCTACTTTGATTTTGGATTGGCAGTCGCACTTCTGGTATATGTAATACTGCGGCATGAGGTATTAGGGAAGACAGTAACAGTGTTTCTTTTCAGAGGGATGCTGGTAAAGCTCCGCCTGAGCTAATAGGGTTTTTTAGGGTCAGATTTTGGTGCGATTGGCTCTTACTTTTGCCACGCTTCGATCGTTTTTCCCTTCCTAGTGATGTCAGCTTCGATCGCCATGGCAACGAAACGTTCCTTCATTATTTTCTCAGTATTTGTGAATTTGTAATAATGATCGGGCATTGCGATTATTTCCCGTTCGCTACATCACAAGTGCTGTATCTTTATCAGCGTTTTCCTTTTCTGTTTGCGCATTCCCACGCTTTTGATTCGAGCATTGTTGACCGAGTTGACTCAGGCCAAATGTGTCGGCACACCTGAGCGAGTCATTTTCGCTTCCGCGCTCATAACGCCACTCGGTTGGCTTTATTAGTGCTTTCCGCCGCTTGGACAACTTTACTGATGTTTCAGTTCGTCGATAAACCCAACGATTTTTCGCAATTTAACGTTAGGCGAATATCTTTTGAGTCCGTCTTCGAATGGCACTTTCATTTTGATTATCTCATCTTACATCTCTGCTCAGGTAGATCATTTGGTTGAGCACTAGAGTCAATCTGGGTTCAAGCCCCACTTCAGGTAGCCTCTATTTCTTGCTCCCTTTTGAAAGCGGAAGTGTATTTCCTTTTTTGTGTGCATCTTATTATTTTTTCAAATCTACACGCACTTTGCATCTATACATACATATTCTCTTTCATGTGTGTGTATATATATATATATATATATATATATATATATATACACATATGTGTGTGTGTGTGTGTGTGTGTGTGTGTGTGTGTGTGTGTGTACATTATATGTCATTATATTTATTTATTTATATGCTCCCAGTCTCATTTAAGCATGTTAAGTCTCTCCTCAGCCCCAATAGCAGGACTTAGGTAATGTCAACTCTATCCATAGAGGCAACTATCCATACAGGTACAATGACTCAACAGCACAATGCCCTATGACTAGTATGAAGTTCTGTATATCACAGAAAAGCATGACAGATATTATAAGTGAGCTGAATCACTCTAGCTGTCAACTGTTAATAGTAGGGAACTAATCAGTGAGTCATGCCAGTGATGTGGCACTTTTCTCACTGCAGGTAAGATGACTCATATTAGCAAAAACCACATGTATAGTTTAGGGATTTAAATGTGTCTAATACTAAAAGACAGAAAACATAATTTTGTTACCAAAAATCTTTTCTTTTTGTAATATTCAATATTGTCATTGAATTGCTTTTATCATTTACGTAGTAGCAAGCATGCAGTTCTGTTAGTATTCACCATTTGTGTTTTCTCTAATTTATTGTATTAACAGCCACATTATTGTAGACAGCAATTAAATGTTTTGTCTGTGTTTATGCATGGGAAAAAAATTGGAAACAGTAGCATGACAAATTTACCCAGTCACTGGCTCCCTGTGTCAGCATTAGATTTTAACTGCAAGTGAAAGCAAAAATTAAATCCTGCTGTGTACGTCATATTCTTTGAGACTGAATCTCAACTGCACCCAATTCTCAAGAAAAAAAGTATCACTGTGTTTAAATAGTTACTGATGATCCATTCCTTTATGCATGCTCAACTGCTTGTAAAGTATATGGCTCAACAAAATTCATTTGGCTACTCTTTACATGGTAATTAAAACTTGATGAGTGACATCTGCAATCTGGTTTACACTGAAAAAATGGCATTCATTAAACTGTAGGCCAGTAAACCATGTGAATGAGTCATGCTGAAAACATGGTCTCTCAATTGGTAAAACAGCAAAGTGAACGCAGTTTTGTCAGATATAAAGATATAAAGTCTAGATATAATAAATGATGCTTGAAACATTTAGAATATTCTGTAAGTTCTAAAAGTAGGTAAAAGGACAGTTAAACAAATGAGAAAACAATATTTTAAGTGGTCATTTATTTATTGAGGAAATGACAAAATGTTATTTATTTGTAAGTATGTGAACCTTTGTGATCAGTGTCTGGTGTGACCTCCCCTGTGCAGCAATAACTGCAGCTAAACGTTTCCAGTAACTGTTAATCAGTGCTGCACATCGACTTGATGGAATATTAGCCCATTCCTCTATACAGAAGGCTTCATCTCTGGGATGTTGGTGGGTTAACTCACATGAACTGCTTCCACAACTCTTGGATAATCTACTGTTGGTTTAAGATCCAAAACTATATGTTTATTTTTCTTGAACCATTATTTTGGAAGAACGACTTCTGTGCTTAGGGTCATTGTCTTGTTGCATGGCCCATATTATCATCTTGAGATTCAATTCATGCGCAGTTGTCCTGACATTTTCTTTTACAATTTGTTGCATTATTCAGAATACATTTTTCCATGAGCGATGGCAAGCCATCCTGGCACAGATGCAGCAATACCACCTCCATTTTTAATAGATGGAATACTGTTCCTACGCTGGAATGCAGTGTTTTTTCCTTCTCCAGACATACGCTTTTCATTTAGAGGGAAGTGGTCTATCTTGCACTCATTCAACCACAAAGTGTTTTTCAATAGCCTAATGGCTTGTCCATGTGCAATGTGATGGACAGCTGTGTTCTTTTTCGAGAGAAGTGGCTTTCTCCTTGCAACCTTGCCATACATACCAACCCCTAGGGAAGGTAATGGTCTTGAATTTCTCCCATTTGTCTGTCGGACTGTGGGTTGGTACACTCCTAACTCTTTAGATATGGTTTTATAAGCTTTTCGAGCCTGATGAGCATCAACAGTTCTTTTTTTGTGGTCCTCAGAAATTCCAGAATTCCAGGATACACTTCCACAATTGTGTTGTGGAGATCACACTTTGATAGATTCCTGTTCTTTACTTACAAAAGGGAGCCCAATCATACCTGGTTGGCATCAAATTGATTGAAAACACTTGACTCTAATTTTTTCAACAAATCAATTGCTAATCCTAGAGGCTTTCACACCTTTACCACTCACAGATAATGATGTAATATATAATCAATATTCATTATTCATTCATTTCCTTAGCCGCTTAATCCTGGCCAGGGTCACAGTAAAGCTGGGAAAAACCCTACTCACACTCACACACTAAGAGCACTTTAGAAACATCAACTACCCTAAAACATATGTATTTGGAATGTTGGAGGAAACCAGAGTATCTGGAGTAAACCCATGCAGACATGGGGATTACATGCAAACTCCACACAGGTTTGAGTTCAAAGTCATGGAGCTGTGATGCAACTGTCCATCAATGGCATCTCATTACAAATTTGAAGCAAACTGTGTTTAGAACTAAACCACAAAATCAATAGACAATCTGTTTTATATTCTGAGCTGTCTCTAAGTTTTTTGCTGCATTCATATTTTACATATGTTGTGGTTTTTAAATTCCTTATTGCTATACCCAGTTGTTTTCAGGGTGGCATGGTGGCACAGTAGTTAGTACAGTTACCTCACAACTCCAGAATCTCTGGTTCAATCAGAATCGTGGCCTATGTGGAATTTGCATATCCTCCTGTTTCCTTCCACAGTCCAAAGGCATGTGATAATTGGTTATGCTTAATTTTTCCTGGTGAGAGTGTGTATGACTAGTTTCAATGTAACTCTGTGCCTGTCTCAAATAGCCATTTGTGCCTAAGCAATGTTAAATAAATAATAAATAAATAAATAAATAACGCAAGTGTTTTCTCTGTGACTGTGCTCCTGCCCTGGCTCCTATGCATTTCACAGTTAATAAGTCTAAACTGTGCTTGATGCCAGTCACTATCTATAGGTTTACATTTCACTCATTTAACCTGCCCTCCACAGTGCACAATTCTTTTGAGGTTGAAGTCAATGTGAATCCTCCAACATTTGCTATAAAACCATACAAGACATGAGTGTGAGTAAGATCTGTATGTTAACTGTGTTCTTTCATCCAATAAAAACATTATTCATCTACACTGAGACCGCTTACTTAATTTGCCTGTTAAACAATTTTAAGTGTCAGAGGACAAAGGGTGGCGCAAGGATGGAGGGATTCCAGGCCATTTATCCTGAGTTCAGCAGCCTTGAAATGCTATTTAGGGGTTTTATTGTGCATTTCATGAAAGGTCGACATCGCTCATTGGACTGTGGCAGTGTGCTAGAAAGGCAGATCATGTTCTTCCTCCACACATCCCTTTCTTAGGGAGGGACATCTCAGACATGACAGTTCTTCTATTTATACATGTATCTGTACTTAGTAGGGATAAATGTAAATCAGTGTGATCGTATACTTGAAGAAATGTAAAGAATATTGACACAGTATATGACTGTAATTGACTGTCGTTCTTTAGATACAGCAGCTTGATTCCAGATCCACACCTCTTGCCTTTTGTGATTTGTGCATGCATATGTAATTGCAGTACCTTCTGGAATGAATCATAATACAGACCATTTGATGAGCCTGGGGCACACTGCAGGTCAGCAGAGTGCATGGATGTCCTGTTCCTTTCAATGTGCACTTAGTGAGGACATGAACTCTGCAGAGAGACTCTGTACCATCCCTAGGGCTAACTAACAGGCACACTCCAGCTGTTACACAAAGCTCTAAATGTGTAAAGGCAAGTGAATTTATTATGTTTACTAGACAGTCAGGAGATTGTGGTGACATATTGTTGGTGTGAAAAGACTAGGTCATGAAGAATGAAAAGAGCAAAATGACAGTGAAAAGGCAATAGTAATTTTGCAATGAAAATTAGTGTGCAGACATAGCTGCCCTTTTGTAATGCTGTATTATCATTGAAATGTGTACTTGCCACAGCTGGCCACTGTAGTAGGTGAGCAGCACGTTAATTTTGTGACATGTTGACTCGTATGTTTTTTTTTTTTTTTGTTGTTGTTGTTTTTTATGATAGTCAGAACGAACACATCCTCACTCACTCACTCTTCAAATTCTCTTTCCGTACCTGCTTATTCCAGTTCAGGGTCATGAGGAGCTGAAGTTTACCAATGGTCTCAACAGCAAATAATTGGTCAGGAAAAGTTCAAGAAAAATGGTAAAATGGTAAAGTAACTTAAATGGTAAAGTATGGGATAGCCCTTCCCTTTGAGTTCCTTAAATGTTTAAGCGTCGTGGGTAAGCTGGCTGACAGCTTTTTGCAAAAAGAAGATTTAGAAGATTTCCACTCAATGATTATGGCTTCAAACAGTTGACGAGTAGTTGAAAAATGTTTCCCAATTATTTTGTGAGACGTATCATTTTCTACATAGCATTCAAATCTGGACTCTGACCATGCCAAACCATCAGCCTGATTGACTTGTTCTCAAGCATCTCCTTGGTGGTTTTCACAGTGTGAGTAGGAGCATTGTCTTGTTGAAAAATAACGTGATCATTCCTCTTTAGAAAATAACTTTTCAGTTGTGGGAAGCAAGCCTTTCTGCAATATTTTCCTGTACTCCAAATCATTAATTGACTTTTCACAGTGACACAGCTCATCAATACCAGCAGCTGAAAAGGCTCCCCACATTATGACACATTTGCTGTTGTATTTCTCATCAGATCTTAAGACACCTATCTGAACCAACACCATGCAACTTAAATCACGATTCATCAGTCTACGCAACTTTGCTAAATCTATCTCAATCACACTTTTCATGTTTTGCCAAGAAACCATGGATTTTTAACAAATCTTATATACACAAAACCTATATTAGACAACTTTCTGGTTATTTTTCTTTTCAAAAGAGTCTTGTTTTTGGAAGTCTTGAATTCTTCTGACAAGATGTCTGTCTGTAAATATCACTCCTTCTATTTTAGAAACTTGTTTTCAGGGTTGTTATGAGCTGCATCAGGTGTAGCAGATTACCTAGTAACAACTAATCTTTTAAGAAAAACAAGACAAAGATTTTGAACATGTTAGTTTGAGTTTGATATGTAATCTGTTCATAAGTTTATCTTCGTGTATAAGAGGACTGTCTAAGTGAATTTCCTTGTTTCCATCTGTTGTAATATTGACTTACTACTGTATCTGATTCCTTGTGCTGAAACTGTCCCTATGTCTATTTAAATGCTTGCATGGGAAGCTGAGTAAAAATCAGAGGAGTATTACATTTGAAATTGATTAAGTAACTAACAAGGCAGACAATGACTGACCTGCCAACGTTTACAAAATGCCATGCAGATCTTGCACAGGCCTCCTCCAGTTCCCATCCTGTCATGTCACAAATGATGGATGAACAGGTGAAAATAGCTTTACTGGCAGGCCAGTAAATGACAGCACAAGTATATCTCTTGAGAAATATACAAATCTGCTCCCTCCCAAGGACATCTCTGAAAAGGAAAGTGAAAGAATTGCAGCATGCTTCAATTTCACTCTGGCTATATGAGTAGCCACAGTGGTCATAAATTTAACGGAACAAAACCATATCAGGCATCAAGTGAGGCTGCCGTAATTTCCAAAATTACATTCTTATCCCCATTCTCTGTGTGTGTGTGTGTGTTCCCAGTACACACAGTTTAGTGGCCACTGCTGACATAAGGGTTGAGAGAGTTAACTGAAACTGTGTCTGCATAAATAAATGGTACAATAACATTTCCATACGAGTATTTGCTTTAGAAACATTGTAGTGGTGGAGTGATTGTGGATGTGATAATGTGATGATGTTTGCATGGATTTTAAACTTAAAACACAATCAGAATGTGTTTGCCAATTTACATGTCCATCAGTCAGCCATAAAATGAGTATTGACCAACCATTTGTTTGGCATAATCTACACGATTAATTACAGGTCAACAATGTACTTTTTGTACAGTTAATGACTGTGTAATGTATTGCACTGAACCACACAGCTTACAGCTTAAATATCTGTGTCTGGGACTGTGGTGGCTTAGCAGTTAAGGTACTGGGCTGTGGACCAGAAGGCCCAGGATTCAAATCCCACTTCTGACAAGCTGTAACTGTGGAATCCTTAAGCAAGGCCCTTGGGTTGTAAGATTGTATCAATTATAACTTGTTTTGGCCTGCTAAATTTAAATGTAAAACCATAAAATCACACGAAATGCAGATATATATAAAGTATTGATCAGTTACACCAAGGTATCCAAAACAGCTAGACACTGTGGTTTGAACTTTGATAGAATCTGAGTGAATTTTGGTAAAACCTCTGCAGTGGTGTGTCATCCTTCCCCAGCCATTGTTTCATATCTGATCACTACCTCTCTCCCAAGTATGTGCGTAACTGGCCTTGAATTTAATAGGCATCCCTAAGTTTTATTAGGAACCATGCAATTCCATGGACCGACACTAGAGGGTGGCGATGGAATTGGGACAGCGATCCCAAGCACGCATGCGATTACACTTGACAAGGTCCACTTGCACCCTTGATTGATTCAACTTGCGTGACTTATGGGCTTTCTACTTCACACCGTTGGCTTCCGCTAGGGAAAATACTTCTTCTTTGTACAGATGAGCATAATGTATGGTCGCAAAGCCAGATGAATGACAGGGTTATAGCTTAATATTACTAGGGTAAGACTCCAGTGCGACTGGCTCTTTGTTTTTGGCACATTTCGAACCTTCTACCTGATTGACATAGTGACGCGAGCCTCCATTTACACCCTTTCAACAGCCATTGATTGTACTCTCTATTCATCATTTCATATTAGTGATCGGGTATTGTATTTTGCCCTGCTTTTGCTGTTTTATGCAGAAACTGTGCAGTGATCAGTGCTATTCTGTTCTTTCCCGTCATGTTGATGCCTATTGAATGACATTTTTGCCTGTTGAATGCCTGTTGAATGACATACTTATTTACTTACTTTAGCGATCGGGTTCTTGCATTTATTTCTCGTTCGCTGCGAGACAAGTGCAGTACTTTTTATCAGTGTGTCCTTGTAGTGTTTCCACGAGCTGAACTTGTCGCCACTGCACATGACAACATGTAGTGGTACACATGTAGTGGTAAGTCACATGTCACTAACCAGAGTGATCCGGGTTTAATCCCGCTTTTATTTATTCACCCACAATTCACTCTCATATATACAGTGGGGCAAAAAAGTATTTAGTCAGCCACTGATTGTGCAAGTTCTCCTATTTAGAAAGATGAGAAAGGTCTGTAAATTTCATCATAGATACACTTGAACTATGAGAGACAAAATGAGAAAGAAAAATCCAGGAAATCACATTGTAGGATTTTTAAATAATTTTGTTGTAAATCATGGTGGAAAATAAGTATTTGGTCACACACAAACAAGCAAGATTTCTGGCTCTCACAGACCTGTAACAACTTCTTTAAGAAGTTCTTCAGTCCTCCACTCGTTACCTGTATTAATGGCACCTGTTTGACCTTGTTATCTGTATAAAAGACACCTGTCCACAGCCTCAAACAGTCAGACTCCAAACTCAACCATGGCCAAGACCAAAGAGCTGTCGAAGGACACCAGGAGGAAAATGGTAGACCTGCACCAGGCTGGGAAGAGTGAATCTACAATAGGCAAGCAGGTTGGTGTGAATAAATCAACTGTGGGAGCAATTGTTAGAAAATGGAAGACATACAAGAACACTGATAATTTCCCTCGATCTGTTGCACCATGCAAGATCTCATCCCGTGGGGTCAAAATGATCATGAGAACGGTGAGCAAATATCCCAGAATTACACGAAGGGACCTGATGAATGACCTGCAGAGAGCTGGGACAAAAGTAACAAAGGCTACCATCAGTAACACACTACGCCGAGAGGGACATAAGATCCTGCAGTGCCAGGCGTGTCCCCCTGCTTAAGCCAGTACATGTCTAGGCCCATCTGAAGTTTGCCAGAGAGCATATGGATGATCCAGAAGAGGATTGGGAGAATATCATTAGGGGTCAGATGATGAACCCCAAAATAGAACTTTTGGTTTAATTTTATAAAAACTCAACTGGAGGAAACTGAGGAAGAAGACTGCTGAGTTGCATTCCAAGAACACATACATACGTTAAAGCATGGGGGTGGGGAAACATCAGGCCTTGGGATGTTGTTCTGCAAAGGGGAACCAGGATGACTGATCCGTTTTTTTAAGGGAAGATGAACGGGCCACGTATCGTGAGATTTTAAGCAAAAACTCCTTCCATCAGTGAGAGCACTGAAGACAGAACGTGGCTAGGTTCTTTCCAGTGACAAGATTCCCCCAAAACACACTGCTCAAGCAACGAAGGACTGCTCCGTAAAAAAGCATTTCAAGGTCCCGGAGAGGCCTAGCGGTCTCCAGACTCAACCCCTCATAGAAAAGTTTGTGGAGGGAGTGAAAAGTCCGTGTATATATATATATTATATATATATATATATATATATATCTATACAGTGGTATGAAAAAAAGTTTGGGCACCCCTGATAATTTTCATGATTTTTCTTTATAAATCATTGGTTGTCCAGCTCAGCAATTTCAGGTAAATATATCATATAGCAGATGAACACCGTGATATTTAAGAAGTGAAATTAAGTTTATAGGTTTTACAGAAAGTGTGCAGTAATTATTCAAACAAAATTAGGCAGGTGCATAAATTTGGGAACCCTTGCATTTGAATACCTTTAGCATTAATTATTGGAACACAAAATTTGTTTTGTAAACTCATTGACCCTTGATCTACATACACAAGTGAATCCAAATATGAGAAAGTGTTAAGGTGGCCAAATGGAAGTTTTTCTCCTCTTTGCATCTTCTCTGAAGAGTGGCAACATGGGAGCCTCAAAACAACTCTCAAATGGCCTGAAAACAAAGGTTGTTCAACATCATGGTTCAGGGAAAGGGAAAAGCTCTCTCAGAGATTTCAGCTGTCAGTTTCCACTGTGAGGAACATAGTGACGCAATGGAAGACCACAGACACAGTTCTAGTTAAGGAACTCCCGAAGTGGCAGACCAAGAAGAATCTCAGATAGGCAGAGGCGAAGGATGGTGAGAACAGTCATAGTCAAGCCACAGACCACCTTCAAAGACCTACAACCTCATCTTGCTGCAGATGGTGTCACTAATCATCGTTCAACTATACAGCACACTTTGCACAAGGAGAGGCTGTATGGGAGAGTAATGCAGAAGAAGCCTTTTCTGCAGACACGCCACAGTCACTTGAGGTGTGCTACAGCACATTTGGACAATCCAGCTTCATTTTGGAATAAAGTGCTGTGTACTGATGAAACTAAAATTGAGTTATTTGGACATAACAAGGAGCGGCACACATCCCAAGACAAACATTTGCTACCCACAGTAAAATTTGGTAGCGGTTCCATCAGGCTGCGGGACTGTGTGGCCAGTGCAGGTACTAGGAATCTTGTTAAAGTTGAGGATCGCATATTCCAGTTAATATCTCCAGATTCTTGAGAACAATGTTCAAGAATCAGTGACAAAGTTGCACCGAGGCCAACGACCCAAAACCCTGCTCAAAATCTACTAAGGCATTCATGCAGAGGAACCAGTACAACATTCTGGAATGGCCATCTCAGTCCCTAGACAAATGTGAGCTGTCCATGCTCGGAAACCATCAAACCTGACTGAACTGGAGATGTTTCTAAAGAAGAATGGTCCAAAGCACCTTCAACCAGAATCCAGACTGGAAGCTGTAGGAAGCGTTTAGCGGCTGTTATTTCTACAAAAGGAGGATCTACTAATATTGATGTAATTTTTCTGCTGGGGTGCCCAAATTTATGCACCTGCCTAATTTTGTTTGAATAATTACTGCACACTTTCTGTAAATCCTATACACTTCATTTCACTTCTCAAATATCACTGTGTTCATCTGCTATATGATATATTTAACTCAAGTTGCTGATCTGAACAACCAATGATTTATAAACTAAAATCATGAAATTACGGGGTGCCCAAACGTTTTCATTTGCGACTGTATGTGTGTGTGTGGTGTGTATAGATATATATATATATATATATATATATATATATATATATATATATATATATATATATATATACATATATACACACACACACACACACACACACATACACGGTTTCATTTTGTGAAGCGAAACAGCCCAATAAACACATTAAACCTCTCGTCATCCCCAACAGCAGGGCTTATTTACACTAGCTTTTTGGTCTTGGGTCCTAAAAACCCCTAGTTCATATAGCATACCACAACAAGTTCCTCCTTTGCTTAGCCTGTATTCTACCCATTAGCCCTTCATTTGCCAGCATGGTGCAGTGTTTGAACACCGATCAGACATGATTACATAACTTGGGCAGAGGAGAGGCATTGATCTCTGTGCCCACACAGTGGTAAATAAAGCTTTGTTCTCCCTTGTGTGCTTAGCAATTACAATGTGCCAAATAAACCATTTTTCGTGTGGTATTAGAGAATATGCTTTGAACTGAGCATCACAAAATAAGCAAAAATGTATTTGTTAATCTGTACTGTACATTGACACCTACATTGACACCTACATTGACTTCCAAGCTGTTGTATGTAGCACAATCACATTTTTACTTAATATTATAATGGTCTTTAGACAGAAGAGTAACATATCAGTGGACTAGTCTTTTACATTTACATGAAATGGGTTAGTCCATTCATTCACTGTCTTATTCGCTTATCCTAGTTAAGGTCGCCAGAGAGCCATGGCCTAGCTGGAAACATAGGGCACAAGGCAGGAATAACCCTAGACAGGGCGCCTACACATTCACTCACACTCATTCTTTCACTTTAGGGGCACTTTGGAAACACCAGTTAATCTAACATACAGTGGGGCAAAAAAGTATTTAGTCAGCCATTGATTGTGCAAGTTCTCCTACTTAGAAAATAGTTGAGAGAGGTCTGTAATTTTCATCATAGGTACACTTCAACTATGTGGAAAAAAAAATCCAGGAAATCACATTGTAGGATTTTTAAAGAATTGAATTGTAAATAATGGTGGAAAATAAGTATTTGGTCACCCAAAAACAAGCAAAATTTCTAGCTTTCACAGACCTTTAACTTCTTCTTTAAGAAGCTCTTCTGTCCTCCCCTCGTTACCTGTATTAATGGCACCTGCTTGACCTTGTTATCTGTATAAAAGGCACCTGTCCACAGCCTCAAACAGTCAGACTCCAAACTCAACCATGGCCAAGACCAAAGAGCTGTTGAAGGACACCAGGAAAAATTTAGACCTGCACCAGGCTGGGAAGAGTGAATCTACAATAGACAATTGAAAGTCCATGTTGCCCTAAAACTTCACTGCTCTAGAAGAGATCTGCATGGAGGAATGGCCAAAAATACCAGCTACAGTTTGTGCAAACCTGGTGAAGACTTACAGGAAACGTTTGACCTCTGTCATTGCCAACAAAAGTTATGTTACAAAGTATTGAGTATTCTTTAAAAATTCTACAATGTGATTTCCTGTATTTTGTTTCTCATTTTGTTTCGGAGAACTTGCACAACCAGTGACTGACTAAATACTTTTTTGCCCCACTGTACATGTCTTTGGAATGTGGGAGGAAAGCGAAGTACCCAGAGAAAACCCACACGAACATGCGGACAACATGCAAATTCCATACAGGCGAAGTCAAGGGTTGGGATAGAATCAGGGATCTCGGAGCTGTGAAGCGACAGTGCTAAACACTGCACAACTGTGCCACCCTGAGTTAATCCAGATGAAGCCAAATGTTCCCTTATAAATTATCATTCTAGGCTGATGATGCTCCTTCGGATGCTCCTTCCTTTCAGAGGTACTTCATAACTTTTAATTGCCAAGATAGTGTTTTTTTTTTCAGACCTTAAAATACGACTGCCATTATTTCAGCATACTGATGTCCCCCAACTCTATCAGAAGCTTGCAGCATAACTAACAGGAGTCATCTGCTCCTAAAGGGCTCCATCAGCAAAACTCAGATGGCCCAAATATTTCAATTATTTATACACCATTTAGTATGTTGCCCTTATACCAGAGCATCTGACATGCAGTAAGAACAACATGGAGGGTGTTATTGCAAAAACACAGGTGAATCATGCAGCATGGCAATTTAACATCTCAGAGTGCATGTTTAGGGGTTAGTCTAATCCATCACAATGGTTAAAGAGCCATCTCTTAGGAGCAGCAGCTCTTTTCACATCCCAGTGCGAATGCGTACCAATGCCAAACAAGGAAACTAGAGATTTCTGATAATGATAAGGAATGACAAAAAGATCTATTGTTTTTTGCATGCACAAAACATGAACATACTTATTTCCTTTGCCTTTGTGGAATTCATGAATGGGCACATGCATGCACATCTCTCTGAAGTGATGTTGAGATGACTTTCTGCCATGACCTCTCTCACAATGACCAGACATGACTACCAGAGACTACCATATATTCACCTTTACACACTCCATGTTAAATATTTTTCTACTTACTTAATATACTCACATGGGCAGTACAGATGTTTCAAACTGCATATATCGTACCCAGTATCATACTCAGTAGCACATTTACATTTGCAGCATTATAAGATGGCCTTTTTCAAAGCAACTTAGAGAAGAGCTTTGTATTCTTGTTAGTAGACATTGCCTCATGCTAAAATTAAGCAATAGCTGTAGGTAAAGACAACTTTTTAAATTATTATTAAGTGTACTTTGGAGGAGGGTAGAATGTCTTCCCCAATAATTTCTGCTCACAGCATTGTGATGTGTTTTCTCCAGGCTGTTAGATTTGACCATTATTATTATTATTATTATTATTATTATTATTATTATTATTATTATTATTAAATGTTATTTTTATATGAATACGATTGTGTACTGTGGAGGAAGGAAGGCAGAGTTGCTTTTTTGAGCTGGATCCTCCCCCCAACCCCAGTAATGACTTTTCAGATGCTTCTAGCGAGTTATTTTCAAAATAACTCAAGTAGCAGAAAATCTAGTGACTTTTTGTACAAACCATTGGCACTTCCAATAGAAAAGAATCGCCAAACCTGCCGTAAGCAAGAGAAAGCGCTCTGCTCCGGGAGCAGCATATACACAGCGCATGGCTGCTCACACACACATAAATGGTTATAGCGCATATTTTAACTCCATTTTGTGATTTTGTGAATTTCAATTTCAATGCATTAATATGCACATGCTGTTGTTCTTTTGAAATATACGAATAGTTCATTTGGGTTATTCTATACAGAGGGTAAGAAAGAAGGAAAACATGCAAAGGACTGATAGCATCTGAAACTAGGCGATATGTACAGTGGTGTGAAAAAGTGTTTGCCTCCTTCCTGATTTGTCACACAAGTGTTTCGGCGCATCAAACCAATTTAAATATTAGTCAAAGACAACACAAGTAAACACAAAATTCAGTTTTTAAATGAAGGTGTTTATCATTAAGGGAGAAAAAAATCCAAACCTACATGGACCTGTGTGAAAAAGTGATTTCCCCCTAAACCTAATAACTGGTTGGGATACCCTTAGCAGCAACAACTGCAACCAAGCGTTTGTGATAACTTGCAATGAGTCATTTACAGCGTTGAGGAGGAATTTTGGCCACTCATCTTTGCAGAATTGTTGTAATTCAGCCACATTGGAGGGTTTTCGAGCATGAACGGCCTTTTTAAAGTCATGCCACAGCATTTCAATAGGATTCAGGTCAGGACTTTGACTAGGCCACTCCAAAGTCTTCATTTTGTTTTTCTTCAGCCATTCAGAGGTGGACTTGCTGGTGTGTTTTGGATCATTGTCCTACTGCAGAATCCAAGTTTGTTTCAGCTTGAGGTCACGGACAGATGGCTGGACATTCTCCTTCAGGATTTTTTGGTAGATCCATTTATCACAGCAAGTCTTCCAGGTCCTGAAGCAGCAACACAGCCCCAGACCATCACACTACCACCACCAGATTTTACTGTTGGTGAAATGTTCCTTTCTGTAATGCTGTGTTACTTTTTCACCAGATATAATGGTTCACAAAGAGTTAAACTTTTGTCTCATCAGTCCACAGAATGTTTTCCCAAAAGTCTTGGGGATCATCAAGATGTGTTCTGGAAAAAATTGAGACAAGCTTTAATGTCCTTTTTGCTCAGCAGTGGTTTCCGTCTTGGAACTCTGCCATGCAGGCCATGTTTGCCCAGTCTCTGTCTTATGTGGAGACATGAACACTGACCATAACTGAGGCCAGTGAGGCCTGCAGTTTTTTGGATGTTGTTGTGGGGTCTTTTGTGACCTCTTGGATGAGTCCTCCCTGCACTCTTGGGGTATTTTTGGTTGGCCGGCCACTCTTGGGAAGGTTCACCAGTGTTCTATGTTTTCGCCATTTGTGGATAATGGCTCTCAGTATGGTTCACTGGAGTCCCAAAGCTTTATGACCCTTTCTAGACTGATAGATCTCAATTACTTTCTTTTTCAATTGTTCCTGAATTTCTTTGGATCTCAGCATGATGTATAGCTTTTAATGATCTTTTGGTGTACTTCACTTTGTCAGACAGGTCCTATTTAAGTGATGTCCTGATTGAGAACAGGTGTGGCAATAATCAGGCCTGGGTGTGGCTAGAGACAGTGAACTCAGGTGTGATAAACTATAGTTAAGTTATGTTTTAACAAGGGGGAGGGCAATCACCTTTTCACACAGGTCCATGTAGGTTTGGATTTTTTTTCTCCCTTAATGATAAACACCTTCATTTAAAAACTGCCTTTTGTGTTTACTTGTGTTGTATTTGACTAATATTTAAATTGGTTTGATGTTCCGAAACACTTAAGTGTGACAAACATGCAAAAAAATAGGAAATCACTAAGGGGGCAAACACTTTTTAACATAACTGTAAATACGACGTGATTATCTCGCACATATGCAAATTAACACAATATGTCATGTAGCGTCAACCCCCCAGTTGAGATGCCCCCTACTCCACTGTTATTAAGTATGTAAGTGCAGTTTCAATCTCCACAAGTGCTAAGTGAAGAGGTGAGTCACTGTTTCAAGGCAGCAATGCACTTAACCATTCGAACATACAATGGAAGGTCATTTTACCTCGAATGCAAGTACAGAGAAGAGTTTGTCTTGATGTTTGTCTTCCTTTAATCTTGAGTGGTGTATCCAGTCAAGCAACGCTTCTGTTGTGAAGGGTACGACAGATAGAGTGAGGTATGATTAGAGCCTTTAGGTAAGAAGGATCTGGTCCATTTTGGCTTTGTAGGCAAGCATCGGTGTTTTGAATCTGATGCCTACAGCTACAGGGAGCCAGTGGAAGAATGTAGCTGTGGGGTCACATGAGAAAACTTGGGAAAATTAAAAACCAGATGTGTTGCTTCATTCTCAATCAGTTGTAGTGCAGAGGTCAGACTGTATGCATGGGAAAACCAGCCAAAAGAACCCTGCAGTAATCTACAACCCCAAAACAGAAAAGACTGGGAAAGTATGGAAAATACAAAATATATAAAAAATGCAGTGCTACTTAAATTTACTTTGACTTTCATTTCATTGCAGACAGCATGAACTCAAGATATTTATGATGTGATTTCAAACAGGTGATGTCAACTAGTAATCAGGATTTGGTAGAAAAGCAGCATCCACGAAAGGCTGTGTCTGTGAGGAGTAAAGATGGGCAGAGGATTTGGAAGATTTTATTTGAAAGAATTTTTCTTGCTGATTTGGAGCACAAGAAAAAGCCTTTACAAGAGGAGCCATTTTACTACTTTAATGGTGTGTCATTATTCTGTGTTAATGTCATGTCATTACTGGGTGTTAAAACATTGCTGCTTGGGATAACTGTTGTCAAACAGCTATGTGACAATGCCTCTCAATTCTTAGCTGTGTGCTTTTATGATACTTTATCATTAAGACCCAATACACTTTAGTCACAAGCCGGAACTGTTATCACTAGCAAGTAACAATTTTAATTATGCCAATCTCTTAAGTATCTGCCCGACCTGGAGCTAGTTCCAACTAGTGTACCTTCGCTGAGTTTCTCAGCCAGCTTAGGGAGTTCTCCTACTTAAAAAGATGAGAGATGTTCGTAATTTTAATCATAGGTACACTTCAACTATGAGAGACAAAATGAGAAAAAAAATGCAGGAAATGACATTGTAGGATTTTTAAAGAATTTAATTGTAAATTATGATGGAAAATAACTATTTGATCAATAAGAAAAGTTCAACTCAATACTTTGTAACATAACCTTTGTTGGCAATGACAGAGGTCAAACGTTTTTTGTAAGTCTTCTATTTTGGCCCATTCCTCCATGCAGGTCTCCTCTAGAGCAGGGATGTTTTGGGGCTGTCACAGGGCAACACAGACTTCCACGTTCCATCTTCAATGCTCTCACTGATGGAAGGAGGTTTTGGCTTAAAATCTCACGATACATAGCCCCGATCATTCTTCCCTTAACACGCATCAGTCGCATGATGTTTCCACCCCCATGCTTCACAGTAGGTATGGTGTTCTTGGGATGCAACTCAGCATTATTCTTCCTCCAAAAACAACTAGTTGAGTTTTTACCAAAAAGTTCTATTTTGGTGTCATCTGACCACATGATATTCTCCCAATCCTCTTCTGGATCATCCATATGCTCTCTGGCAAACTTCAGATGGGCCTGGACATGTACTGGCTTAAGCAGGGGGACACGCCTGGCACTGCAGTGTGTTACTGATGGTAGCCTTTGTTACTTTGGTCCCAGCTTCTGTGCAGGTCATTCATCAGGTCCCTCCATGTAGTTCTGGGACTTTTGCTCACCGTTCTCATGATCATTTTGACCCCACGGGATGAGATCTTCCGTGGGGCCCCAGATCGAAAGAGATTATCAGTGGTCTTGTATGTCATCCATTTTTTATAATGTTAGGGGGTGCACCCTGTGTTGGGCTTCATTCACCCTGTTATTTCCCCAGTGTGTGTGTGTGTGTGTGTGATGTGGTGTTGGTATGTTGTTCTGGTAGCTTTGGCGGCATCTTTTGGCAAGGGTACATCATGATGAGAGACATGCTCACTCCTGCGTCAACCTATAGATTGTAACGGCTCTAAGTCTATGCACCTGCAGATAATCAAAGAGCAATCAGCACACTCTGTTTAGGAAGTGGCTTGGAGCTTGACTGATTGCTGGTTTTCAGCGTGTTTACACTGGTAACCGTGGTTTAATCCACCCGTTAACCCTCTAGTCCTTAAGACTAGCTTTCACTTTGTGTATTTTTTATGTTTATGTGCATTTCTTTTGCCTTTTTCAAGTCTGCTGCTACACTTTCGAGCTTCCATTTATGGACGATTTACCAGGGTCAGGACTGAGCTCTCTCAGCAAGCTCACAGCTTGGTTCCTCTGTGAACCACGGATCAGATCGCCACAAACTGCTGCATACCGCACCACAGAACTCACCACGAGCACTTCAGCACTTCAGTCACACTGCACACCTCAGTCCGCCGTAACACTCACATGTTGAAATGTTATGCTTAAACTTTGCCAACAAATTTTTTGTACATATTTTCAATATTTTATGTTTAATATACAATAATGAAATCCCAAAGTGTTCATATTCTATTTTTTTTTTTCTTTTATTCCTCAGGTATAGCCCTAAAAAACACTAATGCTGCAACATCATCTGACTCATGATGTCTTATTTGACTTCAACAATGTATTTATCTTCAGAGCTCAAAGATCTGCTGTTTGCCAGACTATTGACACCCTTGACACATTTACCCCTTATCAAAGGAGCGTATTTAGGTATTTAGGAGTGTGTCTTGTCCCATGTTCTACTTGGACTTGCACAGTATGCTTTGTGATTTAGGTTTTGTTCTTCATGCTTTCAGCATTGTGTTTGTGCTTTATATTGGAGTGCTTTATGATTATTTTTATGATATCCTCAAGATGTGACTTTTGTTCTCCTTTTCATTTCTGCATCTTAGCATGTCACAAGTTCTTATTTCCGCATCTTCTGTTTGCGTTCCTGTCCCGGTCCAAAAGCTGCCTCACATTTATTTACACCCACAAGCAAGCAACAAATCCTATAAAAGCTAGTTCACTAGCAAAATGTCACCAACTTACTTGCAGCACATGTAGAAAACAAGTCTTAATATATACATATGCTAGCTTGGCATTCACTGCAAATGCTATCCAGCATTTCACAAATGTCTTTTCTAAGCTTTTAAAACCAATAGTGAAAGACACTTTCAAAATACAGTGGAACCTTGGAATTCGAACATCTGTTTACTACAAAAATTCAGTGTTACGATGCCAGGGGTGAATTCCTCCTGTCACACAGAGACACGGAGTCTAGAATAGTTCAAAAAGGGTGCTTTCCCAAGTAGGCAGCTCCCTTCAAGCTGCCCAGGATGCGAGCTCCAGGGGCGCATAGTGATCACGACGTTAAAGCTCCAGCGGCATAGGCAGACTTAGGAGGGAGAAAACAGATAGCTGTTAGCATGGTGGCACCAAAATTAACACTCATGAAATGAAGGGAAAATAAACGGGAAGTAACATGAGTCGAAGCAGTGGCAATACTACGTTAGAATGCTGATAATCCAGCAGTCAGCCACACTCACAATCCCTCCTTAAAAGCGTGTGCACTGATTGCCGTGGATTGATCGCAGCTGCGCCGATGATGAGCTGTCATGATCTATTGGCATTGGGGGTGACGTCATCTGAGCTCAGGAGGTAATGCCACTGTTCACCCTGCGACGGCACCAAACTGAAACAAATGATAAAAAGTGCACACACAAGCCACACAAAACCAAAAACAACAGTAACAGGGAATAAAGGTCCTTCATAGGTCTTTACCTGTAACATTCAGACATTGAACATTCTGTTTGAAGTTTCTGCCCCAAAATAAAAAAAAAACTTCAAACATGAGGACCCTAAATTGAATACTCAATAATGCAATGTTATTGAGCTAAACAGCATCAATGGCTCTGGTACGGAGCTATTCAACGACGCTAACAGCTTACAAGCACACCTTAGCAGTGGACACAGATACAAAGTCAAGTGACACATATTGTTCAGGTATGGAACTAAGAGATGCGATATGCTCTGGTACAGAAACCAATGGTACTTCAAACTCAGATACAGAGCTAAAGTGATCAGGTACAAAATCACGGGGTGCTAGAAACTCAGATACGGAACTCAGTGGTGCAGCATGCTTGAATATAGAACCAGGCAGCACTAACGGGTCAAACACAGAACTGACGTACTCGGGTACAAAACTAAAGGACGTGGCATGCTCAAATACGGAGCTAGCGTGCTTAGCTACTGAGCTACAGGATGCTAACGGCTCAGGTACTGAGCTATGGGGTGCTAACTGCTCAGGTACTGAGCTATGGGGTGCTAACTGCTCATCTACAGAGCTAATAGGCACAGCATGCTCAGATACGGAGCTAGTGGGTCCAGATACGAAGTTAGCATTCTCAAATACTGGGCTACCAGGCGCTAACCGGTGCTTGGCCAGTTGAGGGACTGAGCTACGAGGTGCTAACTGCTCATCTACGGAGCTACTAGGTGCAGTGTGCTCAAATACAGAGCTAACATGCTCAGCTGACAAGGTATGGGATGCTAATGGCTCAGGTATTGAGTTACAGGGTGTTAACTGCTCATCTACGGAGCTAACAGGTGCGGCGTGCTCAGATACGGAGCTATCATGCTTAGTTAATGAGCTTCAGGACCCTAACGGCTCGAGTACTGAGCTATGGGGCGCTAACTGCTCATCTACATAGAGCTACGGGACGCATAATCCTATATACATTACTTCTAATGAGGAAATTTGCTTCCGATTTCGAACACATCAGAGTTTGAATGGCCTTTTAGAAGTTCAAATTCCAAGGTTCTTTTTTTTGTTGTTGTTTGTTTAATGTGAGTGCTACCTTTCTGAACCACAAGGGGAAATTATCTGTCTCTAAGGAATACACACTCACTGAACACTTAGCCCTCTCCTTCACATCCGAATTTAAGCTCATTTTCAAGCTTTTATTTTTTGGGTGTTTATGTATTATGTATTTAGTGTGTGTGGGGATGCTGGTGATTGAAGATTATCCATGCTGTATATTTTATGTTTCACCAGGGACCTGTAAATCTAAATCCAAAATTTGGAACAGATAAAACAAAGTATTCAAGAGTTACACAGCTTTTTTAGTATTAATCACCATTCATCTCGAAATAGGCCATAACCTCTAAAAATATAAATAAAAAAAAGCCTGTCATCATAAATCAAGTGGTTGCAAGTTTTTTATGACTTCTGTGATAGAACAAACAAATATTAGTCACAATTCAGTGTTATTTTGCTATTTATCTGAATAAATCATGCTGAAAGCCGGCCTCTCCATTACTGAGCCATGCTGTGCTGGCCCTTTAAACCCCTCCCCCACGCGCTCTGTGAGCATGAGCATGTCATGTGACATACCATTCGAGAGCTCAGACTGTCAGCTTTCCAGTGGAGGGGGGGGGGGGGGGGAATCATTCACTCAGCGCCTACACAGAACCTTCCTTTCCTTAGTCTGCCTAGTAACCACTCAGCTCGTGTATGACTGGAGTGGCTGAAACCAATGAAATTTGGAGGCTCACGAACAAAAAACGAACGGATGATTTACGAGAGCAGGACTTGTAGGGGATATCTGACGTAGACTTTAGAGGGAACCTCATGTTGTGTAGTGAGAACACAGGGAAAAAATGCACATCTCCCTTTACGATGGAAATCAATGGATTTTTATGGAATGATGTGAGCAAGCGAAAAAAGGACTTAACTGACATTTTATCTGCAGTTTAACAGTAACATGGAGTTGTTTAGACGGTAAGTAAAGACGGTTTTCTATGATAAAATCAAAAGTTATTTTACATCCTAAGTATATTTTAAAAGGTAAAATAGCTGGGGAGGTGTTAGGGGTTGTTTATGTAAACAAACATGGCGGACAGCTGTGTTCGGTATGTGATTTTTGGCGAATGGGTGCATGTAGACGGTTCAAAATCAGTATGCAGGTAGTCATAATAGTATTAAATCTTTTGAGTTTGTGTTTTGGACTGTATATTAATAACATTTTAAGTTATTAAGAATGCAAAAGTGACGCCTCTAGCAGGCCCATATACGGACCTGCAGGGGGCTCATCTGCAGTAAGAAGTGTTCATTATGAAAAATTCCTTTGAGATTCTGTTCCATCTCATCATGGTTGCTACCTGAAATCCCTGCAAATTTTCAGGTGCACACTAAAGCTGTGAATCTCTCTGTGAATTTTACCATATCCCTTCTACAAGCTGTTTTGCTGGATTCAGATTCTGTGACTTGGAAGGCCATGGAAGCACACTGAGCTCATCTGTCTTGGTCATGAAGCCAGTTTGAGACAACATTAGCTTTATGACATGGTGCATTATCACGCTGGAAGTAATTATTAGAAGATGCATAAACTGTGGCCATGAAGGGATGTGCATGCTTAGCATCAATTCTCAGATAGGCTGTGTCATTCAAGTGATGATTGATTGGTATTAATGGGCTAGAAAAGTGTCAAGAGTGTCAAGAAAAGATTCACAGCACTGTTGACACAAGGCAGGTTGAGTTCATGGAACCAAGCACCAAATTATAAAACTGCAATCTGCGTATTTCAGCATAAATCAAGATTCACCAGAAAAGGCTAAGGTCCAGTTTTGGTGAGCCTTGCCCACTGCAGCCTCAGCTTTCTGTTTTTGGCTTACAAAGGTGGATCCCAATTATCTGCTGTTGTAATTGATCCACTTCAGGTTCAATGTGTTTGGCATTCAGATGGTTTTCTGCTCACCATAATAGTGCAGAGTGGGTTTTTCAGTTAACATAGACTTTCTTCTTAAATCAGTCAGGTCATTTTCCATTGATCTTTCTCATCAACAACATATTGCAGTTCACAGGACTGCAGATCACTGGATTATTTTTATTGGACCATTCTGAGTAAACTCTAGTGACTGGCTTGTGTGAAAATCTCAAGAAATCTCCAATAATAAAAATATTAAAATGAGGCAGATGGTGAAGAAATGTTCGGTCCATACATAACTATTCTTTGACCCTTCATGGATGTCAGTCAACTGTAATCTAACAGAGGTTTTAACAAACAATTACAAACATTGTTGAGAAGCAGCTATACAACAAGCTGGGACTAGGCCCCAAATAAGCAAGCCAGAGGTCACAGTGTCAAAGAGAAACTCCCACATACACATTGAAGAAATCATAATGAAGAAACTCAAATTGGAAACATGAGGTGAGAATGGACAACAGGTGTTTTCGGGTTCTTGAATCCTTGTCTAGCTGAATATAAAAAATAGAGCTACACTATGTATAAAACGTGAGATTACTCTAGCATTACATTAATATAAGTCTTCAGAAAATAAAACAACTGTACAGTAATTAGTAGAAAGGTAGAAAGGTTACATGTTTTTTTCTTGGCAGAACTTGGAGAATTTATGATTCTGGGTATCCAGGTGAGATGATTCATTGCATTATGTAATGGAGGTGGCTCCATTTGAAGCAGAGCACAGACGGAGATGATGATTATCTGGTCATCATAGTCATCAAGGGTGTAACTTTATGCATGATGTGCAGAAGAACTAAGGCTAAATATGTAGTTCTGTGTAAGCTGTGTGACGTAACTGAGTGTGCTGGTCTAACTAGTGCTCTGTCAGTGATGGAAACATATGGCTCAGCGACACTGATTTTGAGAAAGCTGGAGAAAGAGAATGTATGCAGATCCAGAGATTGCTTTGCACTGCATTATTCATCAGCAGACTCTGCAGTAAATGCTTAACATTTGACAGTTCTATGACAGTTGTGGAGAAATGCATTAATTACAGATCAGATCAAAAAGCTTACAACACAGCGAGTTCCCCGAGTATTTGGTGGAAATTGAAGCAACATACAGAGATGTTCTGGCTGAGCAGGGGCAGTGCCCTCTGAGGATAGTCAGACAATTGAGGAAGTCATGAATGAGGGAGGAATGACATCTGTTGTGAAGAGTCTGATCAGCAATCAGCTGTTTTTAAGACTTATAATGACACTTTTCAGATATTTTCACATTTGCAGAATCAATGCTCAAATTATCAGATGAACTTGATATGCATGCCAACATGGAGCAGGAAATGAAAGGAGTGTTGCATCAGATATGCCAGCCAATTACTCAGAGCCATGTACAAGTGTAGAGTGGTGCTTGAAAGTTTGCAAACCCTTTGGAATTTTCTATATTTCTGCATAAATATCCTAAAACACATCCTAAAAGTAGATAAAGAGAACCCAGTTAAACAAATGAGACAAAAATATAATACTTTGTCAATATTGCAAAGTAGTGAGTGGCAAAAGTCAAGTCAAGTCAGATTTATTTATATAGTGTTTTTTTTTTACAATGGAGCATTGTCTCAAAGCAACTTTGCAATTTTAGATTATCTCCTAATATCTACGTCCAATCCCAAATTGAGCAAGCCCAGTGGCAAGGAAAATCTCCCTAAGTGTTATGAGGAAGAAACCTTGGGAGGACCAAGACTCAAAAAGGGACCCAACCTCCTTGGGTGGCATAGATGATAAATGTAAGAATGAAACTAATTTATCTAAACTAATAAGTCATGGAGTCATAGTTCAAGTAAAATTTAAAATATGCACTAAGTAGTCCGATACACAGTCACTCCAGGATCTTGAGTCTAAGCAGGAAAGTCCTTGGCAGCACTTCGTCCCCAGATAACTGGAGGAGAGAGAGTTGCTGCCCTCTGGCGTGGCCCGGGTATGGTGGGACTGGAGCTGATGACGGAAACAGCTTGAGTGAAGCTGAAGCGGATGAACATCATATGTGGGGCAGGAACTGGTACCAGAACACAAACAGAAAATGTAATTAGTTATTGATTAAGAGCACAGTGTCTATTAACAATCACTGATGCCATGTGTAGCATGAGACCCCGGCAGCATTAGCTATAGCAGCATAGCTAGAAAGAGGAGAACCGGAAGGTAACACAGCCAAGAGGGATCACATGAGACATCAGCAACCCCACGGGAGGCAGAAGACAGCAACGCAATGTCACCATAAGACTCTTCCACTATGAACCTCCAGCTCTGCCCTAAGTCTAAGGCAAGGATGCACAAGTCAAGATCAAGAGGACGGAAGAACAGTTTAACCCATCCAACACTCCCCGCTAAAGGACAAGGCAGGCAGGTCAGACATGACTCCAGACTCCGGCCCCAGTAATCCGAGCCATGCATCCCGGTATAAATCTAGTCAAAAGCTTGCGTATATAAATATGTCTTTAGCCTAGACTTAAAAATTTTGAGAGGGTCTGAGTCTCGAACTAAAGTGGGAAGTTTATTCCATAGTTGAGGGGGGCATGTATGAGAAAGCCTTTCTCCCTTCTGGGACTTTTTTAATTCTAGGAACTAAAAGAAGTCCTGCACCCTGCGAACGAAGTAGACGAGCTGGATTGTGAAACTCTAAGAGTTCAGTCAGATAATGTGGGGCCAGGCCATGTAGAGCTTTATAAGTTATAAGAATTATTTTGTAATCAATGCGGAATTTAACTGGTAATCAGTGTAGTGAAGATAGAACAGGAGTGATATGATCAAATTTTCTAGTTCGAGTTAGCACTTCGGCGACTGCATTCTGAACTATTTGAAGTTTATTTATAGATTTACTAGAGCATCCAGTAAGTAAAGCATTACAGTAATCCAACCTTGATGTTATAAACGCATGAACCAGTTTCTCCGCATCATTAAAAGAGAGGATATTTCTAAGTTTAGCGATATTATTGAAAGAAAGCAACTTGAGTGATGTTGCTAATGTGCGCATCAAAGGAGAGATCTGAATCAAATATGACACCTATGTTTTTTGCAGATGGACTGGGCAATACTGAACAGCCATGTAGATTTAGGATAGATGTAGCCAACCTGTCTCTCACAGCCTTGGGTCCCACTAACAGAACCTCAGTTTTATCTGAGTTAAGTAAGAGAAAATTAAATGACATCCAATCTTTTATTTCCTTTACACAGTCCTCAATTTTGTTGATTGTAATGCCATCATTTGGGTTGGCTGATATGTACAGCTGTATATCATCTGCATAGCAGTGGAAACTAATGCCATGTTTACGAATAATTGAGCCTAGTGGCAACATATACAGAGAAAATAAAAGTGGGCCAAGCACTGACCCCTGAGGCAGGCCATACATCACTTTTGAGAGCTTAGAGCGTAGAATATTTACATGAACAAACTGGTACCGGTCGGTCAAGTAGGATTTAAACCAAGAAAGTGCCAATCCCTTAACACATACAATATTTTCTAGTCTGTTTAGGTAAAACATCATGATCTATAGTGTCAAATGCTGCACTTAAATCTAACAGAACAAGAAAATAAACTCAGCCATTATCTGAGGACATTAACAAATCATTTAGTACCCTAATTAATGCTGTTTCAGTACTATGATGGGGCCTGAAGCTACACTAAAATGTTTCATAAATACAGTCGTATGAAAAGGTTTGGGCACCCCTGATAATTTTCATGATTTTTCTTTATAAATCATTGGTTGTCCAGCTCAGCAATTTCAGGTAAATATATCATATAGCAGATGAACACCGTGATATTTGAGAAGTGAAATTAAGTTTATAGGTTTTACAGAAAGTGTGCAGTAATTATTCAAACAAAATTAGGCAGGTGCATAAATTTGGGCACCCTTGTCATTTGAATACCTTTAGCACTAATTATTGGAACACAAAATTTGTTTTGTAAGCTCATTGACCCTTGATCTACATACACAAGTGAATCCAACTATGAGAAAGTGTTAAGGTGGCCAATTGGAAGTTTTTTTCTCCTCTTTGCATCTTCTCTGAAGAGTGGCAACATGGGAGCCTCAAAACAACTCTCAAATGGCCTGAAAACAAAGGTTGTTCAACATCATGGTTCAGGGAAAGGGAAAAGCTCTCTCAGAGATTTCAGCTGTCAGTTTCCACTGTGAGGAACATAGTGAGGCAATGGAAGACCACGGCACAGTTCTAGTTAAGGAACTCCCGAAGTGGCAGAGGAGAAAAATCTCAGATAGGCAGAGGCGAAGGATGGTGAGAACAGTCATAGTCAAGCCACAGACCACCTCCAAAGACCTACAACCCATCATCTTGCTGCAGATGGTGTCACTGTTCATCGTTCAACCATACAGCGCACTTTGCACAAGGAGAGGCTGTATGGGAGAGTAATGCAGAAGAAGCCTTTTCTGCAGACACGCCACAAACAGAGTCACTTGAGGTGTGCTACAGCACATTTGGACAATCCAGCTTCATTTTGGAATAAAGTGCTGTGTACTGATGAACTAAAATTGAGTTATTTGGACATAACAAGGAGCGAAAAAGAACACAGCATCCCAAGCCAAACACTTGCTACCCACAGTAAAATTTGGTGGCGGTTCCATCATGCTGTGGGACTGTGTGGCCAGTGCAGGTACTAGGAATCTTGTTAAAGTTGAGGGTCGCATGGATTCCAGTTAATATCTCCAGATTCTTGAGAACAATGTTCAAGAATCAGTGACAAAGTTGCACCGAGGCCCAACGACCCCAAACCCTGCTCAAAATCTACTAAGGCATTCATGCAGAGGAACCAGTACAACGTTCTGGAATGGCCATCTCAGTCCCCAGACATGAATATCACTGAAAATGTGGGCTGTCCATGCTTCTAAATATTGATGTCATTTTTCTGTTGGGGTGCCCAAATTTATGCACCTGCCCTAATTTTGTTTGAATAATTACTGCACACTTTCTGTAAATCCTATAAACTTCATTTCACTTCTCAAATATCACTGTGTTCATCTGCTATATGATATATTTAACTCAAGTTGCTGATCTGAACAACCAATGATTTATAAACTAAAATCATGAAAATTATCAGGGGTGCCCAAACTTTTTCATACCACTGTACCATTCCTTTGGTTGTAACTGCAGAGCTGCTGATAGATGGCTTGTTCTAAGACATTGGAGCGAAACAGTAGATTTGAAATTGGTCTATAATTAGATATCACACAAAGAGCAAAAGTGGCTTTTTTAATCAGTGGTTTGATAACGTCACACTTAAAGGATTTGGGCACATAACCAAAGGTAAGAGATTAATTTAAAATAACTAACAGTGGCTGTATAATACTAGGCATCACTTCTTTGAGTAAACGTGTAGGAATGTGATCTAATAAACACGTTCATGACTTATCACGTTCATGAGCTGATCAGTGCGGATAGTTCAGTATTAGTAATTGGGATAAAAGATTCTAGGCTTGATTTACAGCTAATTAAACAGATGTCTTCACTAGTGCTGCATCTGGAAGGTTGCTGAATAGTTTGGTGATTAGATGAGCATCGAGTTTTATGCCTAATGTTTTCCATCATCTCGTTAAAGAAAGTCATGAAATCATTACTGTTAAATAATTAAACAGAACATGAGAATCACTTTCTGTAGGGTTTTCTGTTAATTTGGAGACTGTATTAAAGAGAAATCTTGGATTGTTCTTATTTTTCACTATGATTGAGGAAAAATATGCAGCTTTAGCTTTAGTAAGGGCATGCTTATACTCTGCTATACTGTCCCTCCAAGCAATCTTAAATACCTCCAATTTACTATGTCACAACTTGCAGTCGAGGCACAGCGTTGTTTGCTTTAAGGTACAGGTGTGGTCATTATGCCATGGTGCTAGCCTTTTTTCCCCTAATGCGTTTGACCCTAGCAGGAGCAATCATATCTAGGGTTGGGCGAAACACACATTCTAATTGGTCATTTACACTTTCAAGATGATCAGACTCCGTAGGTGTATTAAATTTCAAGTCTGGTAGGTTTTTAATAAAGACAGCTGGAGTAGCAGATGCAAAAGTATGTGAACCTTTGCTTTCAATACACTTTCTTAGTGTGACCCCCCCCCCAAGTGCAGCAGTAACTGCAATTAAACATTATTTAAATTAAACTGTTACATGTTGATCAGTCCTGTACACCAACTTGGAGGAATTTTAGCTCATTGCTCTGTACAGAACAGCTTCAACTCTGGGGTGTTGGTGGTGCTTTCTTCAGGTCCTTCCACAACATATAGATTGGTTTAAGGTCAGGGCTTTGTCTTGGAAATTTCAAAACATTCTTTTTGTTATTTTTAGAAAGCAGTGACTTTCTCCTTGCAGCCCTGTCATGCACACCATTGTTGTTCAGTGTTATTCTAATGGTGGACTCATGAACATTAACATTAGCCAGTGTGAGAGAGGCCTTCATTTTCATAGAAGTTACCCTGGGGTCCTTTGTGACCTCGCCAATTATTACAGAGAGAGAGAGAGAGAGAGAGAGAGAGAGAGAGAACAAGTGAGCTGGAATAAGATTAGCTTGAACACCTGAAAATGACATCAGATAAGGCAACAAGAAGCCTGTGTGTCATACAGCAAAGGTAAAGAAGCACAGCTGGAGAACTGTCTGTTTGGACAGACACTTCAAGCAGAATGTATGGAAAGACAGATGGATGATGAGGAGAGATGCAAAAGAAGTATGTTTATATATAATGGGCAACCAGTATAATTATAAATAGATGGATGGGTGGACACAAATTTTGTCAGGTACAGCTGCCACACAGGTGTGCCCTGTATACACAATTACTGACTGCACCTATATGTTAGTATGTGCAATTTGCCATCAATCCCCACATGTCCATCAATCCACAAGGACCTCCACATGACCATCACTGACCAGATTATTATTTGGGTGTTGGACCTTTCTCACCACAGCAGTTATACTGACATGGTAATGTGTGCAACACTGGTACAAACATGGGAGGGTGTGAATTTGAGAGACACCAGACACTTCAGCAAATAGAATGACAGGTCCTTCAGGTCCTTCCACAACACATAGATTGGATTAAAGTCAAGATTTTGTCTTGGAAATCGCAAAACATTAACTTTATTCTTCTTTAACCATTCTTTGGTAGAACGACTAGTGTGCTTAGGATGGTTGTCTTGCAGCATGACCCACCTTCTCTTGAGATTCAGTTCATGGACAGATATCTTGACATATTCCTTTAGAATATTCTGATATAATTCAGAATTCATTGTTCCATCACTGATGGAATGCTGTTCTGGCCCAGATGCAGAAAAACAGGCCCAAACCATGATACTACCACCACCATGTTTCTCAGATTTGTATGCTGGAATGCAGTGTTTTCCTTTCTCCAAACAGAACGCTTTTCTTTTAAACTAAACAGTTGTATTTTGGTCTCATCCGTCCAGAAAACCATTCTCCCAATAACCTTCTGGCTTGTCTATGTGATCTTTAGCAAACTGCAGACGAGGAGCAATGTTCTTTTTGGAAAGCAGTGTTTTTTTCCTTGCAGCCCTGCCATGCACAACATTGTTGTTCAGTGTTCTTCTGATGTGTACTCATGAAAATTAACATTAGCCAGTGTGAGAGAGGCCTTCAGTTGCTTAGAGGTTACCCTGGGGTCCATTGTGACCTCACCAACTATTACACGTCTTGCTCTTTAAGTGATATTTGTTGGTTGACCACTCCTGGGGAGGGTAACAGTGGTCTTGAATTTCCTCCATTTGTACACAGTCTGTCTGACTGTGGATTGGTGAAGTCCAAACTCTTTAGAGATGGTTTTGTAACATTTTCCAGCCTGATGAGTATCAACAACTCTTTTTCAGAGGTCCTCAGACATCTCCTTTGTTCATGCCATGATACACTTCCTCAAACATGTGTTGTGAAGAGCAGACTTTGATAGATCCCTGTTCTGTAAATAAAACATGGTGCCCACTCACACCTGATTGTCATCCCATTGATTGAAAACAACTGACTCTAATTTCACCTTCAAATTAACTGCTAATATGTAATATTGGATCATTTTCTTCAATAAATAAATGACCAAGTATAATATTTTTGTTTCGTTTGTTTAACTGGGTTTACTTTATCTTCTTTTAGGACTGGTGTGAAAATTTGATGATGTTTTGGGTCATATTTATGCAGAAATTCAAAAATTTTAAAGGGATCACAAAGTTTCAAGCACCACTATTTGCAGTGCCCCTGGTCTGAAGGAGCACTATACAGACACAAATGACCAAATCTGCAAGAGGAAACCTTATGCAGGTACTGCCACTACAACTGTGAACTGCTCCCTGCCAACTCTCTGAAAGCCCATGTGGTTAATTTGTCCCAACAGATATACTGTCAAGATGTGGTATCAATTGCACTGAGCATGACGTGCTTACAAAACTGTGCGTAGGTAAAATCCAAGAGTTTCAAAACATTGGTCTCTGCATGGTGGTGCATTGGTGGGTGCTGTCAACTCACAGGTCCAGAGGCCTACATTTGGTACCTGGCCTGGTAACTGCCTGTCTGGAGTTTGCCTGTTCTGAACATTCCTCTGGAGTTCCTCTTCTCATTCAAAACACATTAGTTCATTTATGTTTTCATATCATGCACATACATATACTGTATAAAGGCATAAAGATGTTCTTTAAATATTTTCTTGGACATCTCAATAGAAACTACTTATATTTCAAAATAGGATAATTTAAACATTAAACTACACATTCTATTTTTCTCTAGATGCTGTTGATGATGTGTCATGATTAGAAGTAAATAATTAACTTGAATGAATCATTGTTTCAGTAAACAGTCTTAAAGTCTTAATTAATGCACCATGAATCCTTCTGTGCTCTCATTATTTTACACTGACTTTTACATCTGACAGTACCTGGTTCGTATTGCAAATGGATTCAATAATGCTGTTGTTTACAGTTGATATTATCTGTGAGTGGCAGAAGCTTGACATAAAACTTTCAATGAATGTGAACTGAGAAATTATTTCATTTTTTTCTTATAAATAAACATATTCAAGTTTTGCATGTTAACAGAGGACACCTATTCCTCTGCTGTCGAGTTAAATTATATTTCTAAAGCTGATATCTTTTTTTCTTCTTCTGTATTTTTTCAAGATCTGTTCCAGTGCTACAGGGTTACATTTTCATCTCGGGTTGTCTCTGCTGTTGTGGGGAGCATATGCTGTTCAAGAGTGATGTCAATAGCAGATGTGCAGGTATAGGCTATTAACTTAAATGTGCTTTACATGCAGAGTGTATGATTGACATTTAATTGAACATGCCAGAATGTAATTTATGACCACAGGTGCCACAGGATACCATATCTCATATATCATCATTACATTCACACATATAAAGTTCTCAACTCCTTTGTGTGTAATTTTTTGTCAGTGAATGCATTCATATTTCCATTATGCATCATCTAATAATCATAACAACTTGAGTGGAATGTTGAATCTTCAAATTTTTTTGAAAATAAATTTCAGAAATTTGAATATGTTTCACTTTTGCTGTAATTAAATACAGCAAAAGTGGAACATACTCAAATTTCTGAAATTTATTTTCAAAAAAATTTGAAGATTTTGCTGTAATTACAAGAAAAATGCTAAGAAAAATGCTCGATGGGGTGTACTGTAGGTCAGGTCACTGTGGAGGAAATCCATGACAATCCCATGTCTTAATCTTTTCCAGTCTTGATGTGGTTGTTGCAAAGCTATGGGTCACTATCCTGTTTCAGTATGAATAATTCTCCTCAAAGATCCAAATAAGCATTTTCATATATATATTTTTATATTTTTATACCAAATTTTCCTGGGGAGTATGGATACACATGCATGCATTTTTGATCAGCACCAGGAACTATCAGTTTTGCCCTTCTGGTCTATCATCTGCACATTGCCCAGGGTTTAAGTTCTCTACCATGCTCATGTATTTTGTTCTTCACATGTACTGCGCTAATTTTTCACACATGACACACTTCACGATGATTTTAATTTGAATTTAATAATATTACTAATTTTGTCAGGTTTGTAGGCATCCCCACAAACTATGTGGTGAAACACGAAGCATAAAAAATTAACATGCACCATGATTTTATAATGACAATACTGTTTGCCCATTTCCTCTGTGTCCACTCTGTCAGGCTATATCGGGAGAATGTCAACTGAGGATGACTGTGCAGCTTGTGACAGATTACACAAAATACTGTCTCTTTGCAAGGACACTATTGCACCTTCTGAAATGGTCTATTTTATGTGCATGTTTGTGTTTATGGCCACCTGGGCTCAACAGGCCCATTTGACTGATGGCAGAGGGACACACCCATTTATGAATCTGTATTGCAGGGAGACACGGACTGACAGATAGATAGATAGAGAGGGGGTGAGAGAGAGAGATAGATGGGGGGTGAGAGAGAGGGGGGGGTGAGAGAGAGAGAGAGGGGGTGAGATAGAGGGGGGGTGAGAGAGAGAGATAGAGGGGGGGTGAGAGAGAGAGAGAGAGAGAGACAGAGAGAGAGAGACAGAGAGAGAGAGATGGACTAAGATTTTCTTGAACACCTGACAATGACATCAGATAGGGCACCAAGAAACCTGTGTGTCATACAGCAGAGGTAAAGAAGCACAGCTGGAGAACTGTCTGTTTGGACAGACACTTCAAGCAGGATGTATTGAAAGACAGATGGATGATGAGGAGAGAATGAGAAGGAGATACTGAAAAAATCCTCATATACAAAAGAAGTATGTTAATATATAATGGGCAACCAGTATAATTATAGATGGATGGGTGGATGGATGGACACAGATTTTGTCAGGTACAGCTGCCATAATGGTGTGCCCTGTGTACACAGTTACTGACTGCACTTATCTGTTAGCATGTGCAATTTGCCATCAATCCCCACATGTCCACCAATCCACATGGACCTCCACAGGACCACCACAGGACCACCACTGACCAGATTATTATTTGGATGTTGGACATTTCTCACCACTGCAGCTACATTGACATGGTAATATGTGCAACACTGGTACAAACATTGGAGGGTGTGAATTTGAGAGACATCAGACACTTCAACAAGCAGAATGAAGGACATGGATGAAGAGATGAATAGTCAGAGGGCTGGCAGATAGTGGGTATTTATATAATTCTACATAAATAGTGTAGAATTATATAAATGCCCCGTGTTATATGATAGCACTGGTGACACAACTTTCAAGAGAGAAAACTCCTTAAACAGAACATCCATGATTCCTAACAGATCTATGGCGTTATCAATCAGTATGTCCTAAAAAATGTCTCCCCCTCTCTCCTTTTCTCTATTTTTTTATTAGTGAGGAGTGAGGTTACATCAATTCAAGTCAGATGTATTCCTACCAGACCAATTTAGAGTTAACCTAACACATGCTGGAAGAAACCAGAGTACCCAGAGTAAATCCACACAGACACAGGGAGGACATGCAAACTTGGATGGAGTCTGATATCAGGATCAAACCGGGGATCTCTGGAGCTGTGAAGCAACTGTGCTAACCACTGCCCCACTGTGCCGCCCCTTCTCTGACTCTATCTATCCCAACATTCAGATGTCATTATGAATGTGATTCATATGCATTACTATTACCCTGCTTTACTAGTACCCTCTCTTCACCATCCAGATTGTCTGAAATGCAATTATGGTAATGAGATTGGGGTTCAGGGTCAGAGTGCTTCTATGCATGTGAAGCACCTCTGCACTTGCACCTTGACATCAGGAACCACTTCTCTTATAATCATAAAATCTCAGCTATTTAAGGGCAGTTAGAGCAACCTGCCACCTTTAAAGATCTATAGAAATTGTTTGGCAATAAGAGGCCAGTGAATGAGCAAACAGAGAGGTCGGATTCCACCCCACCACCTTCTGTCTGCCTCTAACCTCAGCAAGATGAGCAAGACTCCTTCCACATTACTCACACATTTAACCAGAAGAAAGCATGCAGACCCTGTCCATGCACACTGTGATAATCATTTCTGAGTCCTCTATTCTGGGATAATTAAGCACAATGCCATGCCAGAAAGTGCCCGTGTAAAAGGGGGCCAAGGTTTATGTTCCTCATGGGACCTAATAAAATGATATGTTCTGGAATAAAACCGGGCTTCTGCTGTATTTTGATGTGACTGAGATCAATTTCTGTTGTGCTGTGTAATGGTTCAAGTCCTTGGAGTGCAAAAATATATTTATTAAGTAACATGTTTGTATCTTGTTGTGATATGCTCCAGTCAGAGATGATGAAAATATATGAAGCGTGTGCTATAAAATCTAATTGACTAACTCACATTTGAGGCTGTTGCAAAATAATTAATATTCACTCACCTATATTCATATTCACTTATTAAAACAACAAAAGACCTTGAACTCTGCCTGTGTAGAGTTTGCATGTCCTCCATGTGTCAGTATGGGTTTACTCTGGGCACTCAAGTTTCCTCCCACATTGCATTACGTTAACTGGTTACTCTAAATTAGCCCAGTGTGAATGTGTCTGAATAGTATTGACGTGACCTTGCCTGTGAATAGCCATTCATGCTGATGTGACATCAAATAAACACAACAAACAAATAAACCAACTAAAGCATTGATAAGGCTATTAGTTTGACTAGACATTAAAATTAAAATTAAAGTTGCAAGCTCAATTTTTATTTACTCTGTGGATTACTTATGGATTAATGGTTTGAGGTTATTGGTGGAAGTAAGAGAAGTACAAATCAGGGATATCAAAATGAACACAATAATTTTTGTAAATGCCATTAATCAGATTTTCATTACTTGACTCTGTGTACCAAATGTTGCACTAATCAGCAATTGTTATTTTCTACATGCAAATTAGAGTACTATTAGCCAACACAGAACATAATTGTGTGACAGTAGTAAAGAGTACTAGCTTATATGGCTTTGCTCATTACTGTGGAGCAGCAATGAGTTACACAAGAGTCCAGGAATTCCAGTGTAAGGGCAAGGGAACAAGCCTAAACTGAAGAGGCGTGACCTCTGATCTCTCAGATGGCACTGCATCAAGAACCGTCATCCATCAATAGCTGATAGGAACACATGGGCAAGGGATTACTTTATCAAACCTTTATCAAGCACTATAGTACAGTTATATTCACAAATGCCACTTAAGTTACTATGCAAAAAAGAAGCCTTATGTTAAATATGTCCAGATGCGGCATCGACTTCTCTTGGCTCAGAGGCATCTAGGATGGACCATCACACAGTTGAAACGTGTATTGTGGTCAGACAAATCATTATTTAGATCTTTTTTTGGAAGAAATGGACATTGTGTGCTTCAGACCGAAGACAAAGTGGACCATCTAGATGGTTATCCGCAACAAGTCCAAAAGTCAGGGTCTGTCATGGTATGGGGTTAGATCAGTGCCCTTGGGAAAGGTCATTTACACTTCCGTGATGGCAGCATTAACGCAGGAAACTACACTGAGATTTTAGAGCAACATAAGCTGTCTTCAAGACGATGATTTTTTTTTTCCAGGGACGTCTGTCCATTTTTCAATAAGACAATACAAAACAAGTCAAATCAGAAAAAGTTAGGACTAAAATATGCAAATCCCTCTTTCTATGAGGAACATTGTTTTTAAACATTTCATACATTAATTTAAAAAATGGTTTACCAACTTTGATGGGGGACACCAACTTGAACAGAGCCCTGATACCTTTACCATGAATCAAAATTCCAACAGTGAATATGGGCTTATTGCCTGACATCACAGTCAGGATACACAACCTAGTGTAAAACCTTCTCCAAATAGCAAAGGCTATTGTAGTATCATTCCCGTAGTAGAATATCCGTGTTTTTGGATACAATTTTTGGATGTACATAAAAATTTTTGCTATAAAGTTTATTATTATTGATTTTGCTCCTTAAATTGTTCCTTTTTCTGGGGTCAATAGTATATTCGATTTCTTGTCTATGTCCATTCTATGGAACAGATTATTCAAATTTTGTGTACAGCGACAACATTATAGCTTGCCATTTTTAATTATAATGAACTGCAAATTCAAATCATTATGCTTTTAGAAATGGGACTAATTATTCACATAAGAACATGCGTGAGGATTAAGCCTGAGTTCACTACCTGTTGTACCACCCATAATTTATCTTCCCACCTGTATTTAATCTGGCTAAAAGAATGATAACATAACTATTATCCAACGAGTCAGTGATTGTGACTTTCCCAAATAAAGCTTTTTTGTTGAGAGATCTGCATGTACATTGATAAATGAATGCACCAACACTTATAAAGTGATATCAAAAGAAAATCAGAACGTGAGCAGTGAAGCTTGCTTTGTGTATTGTGAGCAAGTGTTGCAGACCTACCTAACCTTCTTCATCATTTTCCCAATTTGGCAACATTCAATTAGAAGCCTGTACACAGGTCAACACCAATACATGTTTCAGTTTTGAACCTGTTTCTACTGGTCTTGTTAAATGGAATGTGACTTTATTTTTATTTAAGTTAATTTCCAGTCATGTATGTAGCAAAATGCAGAAACAAAAAAAATAACACTTTATGTCATCTCTAATCAAATGTACAGTGGTGCTTGAAAGTTGGTGAACCATTTAGAATTGTATATATTCTGCATAAATATGACCTAAAACATCATCAGATTTTCACACAAGTCCTAAAAGTGAATAATAAAAACCCATTTAAACAAATGAGACAAAAATATTATACTTGGGCATTTATTTATTGAGGAAAATGATCCAATATCACATATTAGCGAGTGGTAAAAGTATGTGAACCTTTGCTTTCAGTATCTGGTGTGACCCCCCCTGTGCAGCAATAAATGGATTAAACCCTCACAGACAGGAGGAGTGACTTTGGTCTTCAAACAGCCAAAAAGTTGCATCAGATATAACTCCTGTTTGGATGGAACTTAAAACCATTAGCCACGTGTCACGTCTCACAACCAACCCCCTGATTCCACTCTACCCACCACCACTAAGAGCACTCTGCACTACAATTCCCACAGTCCTCCAGTAGACCACGTGACTTTCCCAACCAATCTGAGTCTGCCCTCCAGATCACAGTCGCCGGAATACTGATTGAACTCACCTGTGTTCCTCAGTATGTAGGTCATTTAATGGTGTCCACCCAGGGATTTTGTCTGAACTAGTCTGAAGGGAGGAGGGACTTTCCCTGTAGAAATTAATCAATATGGCCATTCCAATATGGGGACTTAAAGAAGGCCTTCACATCTGGCCCTGTACTGAAACACCCTGATCAATCAGAGCCTTTTACCACTGAGTTTGACGCTTCGGAGAAGGGAGTAGCGTGGACCTATCCCAATATTTGGGAACGCTGAGTAAACTTCACCCCATGGCTTTTATCTCACATAAGCTCACCATGGCCAAGAGGAACTACAGCATAGGCAACAAAGAACTCCCAAAGAGAAGCATCCCAAAGAGGATCTCACTCAACATCTCCTAGCCACTCGATACTGGTGGGAGGACATGTTCAGAGACATTCACAAATTCATCTCTTCCTATATCACCTGTGCCCAGTGTAAGGTTCCTAAGACATTACCCACAGGTAAACTCATGCCCTTCCCAGTTTCTGAGCTTCCTTGGTCCCACATTGCTATAGACTTTGTAACGGATCTGCCCAGATACCACGATTTCATATTGACTATAGTAGATCGTTTTGCTAGAACCATGCAATTTATCCCATTTCTGTCCATTCCCAGTGCTTTCCAAACTGCGGAGAGCCTCTTTCAGCACTTTTTTAGAATTTTTGGAATCCCTGAAGATATGGTACTTGACCGCGACCCCAAATTCATCTCTCAGGTATGGAATGCATTCTATGAGTGACTAGGAGTGTCTGTGAGCCTAACCTCCAGTAATGATCTCCAGTCTAAAGGCCAAATGTCCCTCGGATTCGCCTGCTGTGGATGAATGGATGAGGAGCAGAGAGCAAGTATGGGAACAAACCCACCAACAGATCAAGCATGTTCTGGAACGTTACAAGCGATAAGCAGACCATCGACGTAGAGAGGCTCCGTCCTACTCCCCTGGGTTTCGAGTGTGACTTTCCACCAGAGACTTCAGAACATCAGAGGGAAGTAAAAAACTTAGTTATTGTCACGCCTCGCAACCAACCCCTTGATTCCACTCTACCCACCACCGCTGAGAGCATTCTGCACTACAACTCCCATAATCCTCTGGTACACCACGTGACTTCCCCAACCAATCTGAGTCATCACTCTGAGCATATTGGCTCAGTATGCGAGTTTTTTGCACACTGGTCACTACCGCCGACCCCTGCACCATGGCCATTTGTGAAAACACCAGCACCACTGTCGTTTGCACCAATCCCCAGGCCACGATCGCTACTGCCTATCCCTGCTCTGCGATTACTACCACTTATGTCTGTGCTATGGTTACTTTCGTCAACCTTGGTGCCAAGGTCATTGTTACTATTACTATTGGTACTATTAGGGGTCACACAGTGACTGATAGAGGCTACTGTTGATCCCTCAGGACAGAGTTTGAACCCTCAGCGCGAACATACAGGCACCAACCTAATTTCGTGTTTTGCGTGAAAGTGGCGACACCTGTTGTTGGGCCTATTTAAGAACACCTTTGGGCTCACACAGGTGTTGCGCCATCGCTTCCCCTGTGGCTATGCTAACACTTCGCGCAAAGCATCGCTTGCTGCACCAGCCTTCACATGGCTTTCTTTTTCTTACAAGCACTTTTTGTTTTGGTTAGGCAAAAAGGCACTATTGGCGATTTGTAGTCCGTCCGTCCGGGGCAACCCGGGAGATTGTCCGGTAAGATAGGTCGTAGATGGCAGCATAGGGCCAGGGTTTGTTTAATTTTACGTTTATTTTGCTGGGTCTTCCCTCAAGACTCGCCCCTACTTTTCTCTCTCATGCCGTCAACCCCCCTACTGCTTCACAATTGGGGGATTTACATTCCCCACACGATCGAGTTTTGAAGAAGATGCAGAGCTCGTCATCTTCATTCCCCACGTCCGTGCCACACTTTAGCAGGCGTCAATTCTGAGTACTTTTGTGGCACGCGCTTCCAGTTCCAGTGCTATGCGCATGTGCGGACCCGTACGCTAATGGCGTAGCGGTGCCCACGCTGTAAGCGTACTGCGCCGCTATTCACTACGCTTACGCTGTAGGGTCCGCTATGGCTGAGTTTTCTTTATTAATTTATTTCAGTTTCTTTTGATTTATTCTTTTGTTTCTTTTATTTATTTATATTTTGGTCCATTAATTTCATCTGGAGCCAGCTGCACCTGGGTCCTCAACCCGTTATTCTTTTGATTTCACGGTTCATCATTTTAATATGGCGAACCGTAACATACATTGTCCATCCCTGAATGATACACAGTCGTATTTTAAATGTTAAACTGCCCTTTGAGTTCTGTTATAAACAAATTTCAAATGAACAGGATTTCATTCTATTTTTAGAACAGGGAAAACAAAGCCAGAGGGTGGTGCACTATTGTCTCTCTAGCCTGGGTGGTAGTACTACTCGCCACGGTCTTTTTTAGTCCTGCAAAGAGGGCTAGCTGAGTAGAGTCTAGAGGTGAACCGCTAGGGCCTTAGATAGGAAGGGACAGATTACATCGCCACTGACCTGTCTATTCAGCCCTCCTTCACTCGGTTGCTTCCATTCCCTCGGCGGCTCTTTGCTGCTATCCTGCAGTTCTATTACTCGGCCTTCGGGACTACGCTCTGCTTCCTCCTCGGCGGTCGAGTCCTTTCTCCTCCACCGTGCCACTTTCTGCATGGCTTCGTCCGTCCCGGCGTGTGGGACGCCGCCTTGGAGTTCCCTTCCCAGCTCGCGCACTCTGCACGCTTCGGCTTTCTCCGGCGGTCGTCGGAAATCCTCGCTCTGCCCGTGCACAGTAGCACTTTTAGACGCGGTAAGCGTCGGCTTTCTTTTGGCTAGTTTTCTTTCGTTTTCCTTATCCCTCTCGTACTCACTGCCCCCGCAAGCATTATTAGATTATATTCCTGACCCATTTCGCCAGTTAGCGGCTCCTTTATCCTATTTTTGAGTTCGCCAAGCATGGCCCATCTGTTTGTCCTTCTCCTTATCAGCTGTCCTCTCCTCCATAGTGGCTGATTGGTGTAGTGGTAGCACGTTAGTCTCCCATACCTGAGATCATCGGATCGAATCTGACCCTGGGCTTCATCCTACTCCTGTCAACACCGGCGGCGCTTTCTCCGCGTCGACCGTGTGCACCCATTATTTTCTACCCTGGCTTATTCCTCGGTGTTTTACCACCATTTCACTTTCCTCTTTGTTTATATTCCCAACCTTCTTGTAGTGTTTAGGCAATTTATTCATTCCTTGTTCGTTGGGTTGTTTTAGGTCAAATTTATGCAGATATATAGAAAATTCTAAAGGGTTCACAAACTGTATATTCTTACAAACTAATAAATGATTAGTGTTTACCAACTTCATATGTGTCATGCTCTCTGGCCGTGTGCACCGCCTCGGCTGTCTCACGGACCAATCAGGAAGCCCCACCGCGATCAGACTGCTGAGTGAATTCAGCTGTGGGGCTTCCTACATAAGCGCGTCCGCGAGAGACTATTTTTGCGGACTATTGCTCTGCCAAGGTTGGCCTCTGTGCCTCCTAGTTGTCTCCATCGTTCAGTCCGATTCTTTCCACGGTTCCGTCCGTGCCTCCTAGTCGTCTCCGTCATTCCGTCCGGTTCTTGCCACGGTTCCGCCAGTGCTTCCTAGCCCTGAGCTACAGGTATCGCTTCGTTTGTGTTCTTCCGTGTTCACTTTCACGTCACACCCGTTTTCGGTTTTCGTTTCACACCCGTTTTCGGTTTTCGTTTCATACCTGTTTTCGGTTTTCGTTGCACACCCGTTTTCGGTTTTCGTTTCCGCACCCGTTTTCGGTCCTTTGGTTCCTCACCCGTTTTCTGGCTCTGCCTGTTGTTGTGTTTGTTGTTGTGTCTCTTGTTAATAAATTACCCTTTCTGAGAACCTGCGTGCTTCTCGCCTCCCGTACTCAGCGTCACAGAATAATCCGCCCACATAGAGATGGCAGGTTTGCTAGATTCCTCCTTCTTCTCCAATCGTTTTTCCGGTGATCCAGCCTGTTGCCGGCCATTCATTCACCAGTGTGTGCACTATCTAAACCACTACCCTCACGAAACCGATTTTTCTAAGATTACTTTCGTAGTCCTCCGTCTAACCGGTAAAGCCCTGACTTGGGCCACCCAGCTTTGGCCGGTACTCAAGGCTGGAACCTGGCAGCAGTTTTTGGATAAACTGGAGTTTGGGTTTGGCTCTCCACGGGATTTCTTGCTCACTAATGCCACGGACCGTAGTAATCCTAAGCACGTGAACTCGATAGAAGAGTCAAGAAATCTGGATGTAGGTCCCGTTAATAGGGGGAAGCCGGGGTTCATCACTCGCCCTCTCCAGTCTGCTTTGGCTGCTCACGTGCTGGATCCCCAGCTTATCTCCAGCCGGGCCTGTCTAGTCAAGCATAGACAAGCGCATGTAACATCCGGTGGTCCGGTTTCAGACCACACTAATTCCGTCTCTAAACCTCCAATCGTTGATAGCCGTGTTCCTAATCACATTAGTCCCGTATCAGACCATATAACCAAAGAGACTCGTGTTTCTGTATTCGCTAGCCCCGTTGTAGAACCCTCTGGTAATGTACCGCCTCCTGCACCACGGACCACTGTGCCTACTCCCGTGTCACAGATATTCGTGCCTACTCCTGCACCACAGAGAATCGTGCCAGTACTTGCTCCAAGGCTGTCTGTTCCAGGACCTGTAGCAGTTCCGAGGGATAAGATCCCCGTAGTCATGCCAAGACAAACGGTTCCAGTGCTTGCATCAAGAGCTGCAGATCCGGAGGCTGTCCCAAAAACAAGAGTTCCTGTACTTGGACCTATATTGTCTGTTTCAGGTCCTGTGGACATATCCTGGGCAGCTGAGCCAGAGGCTTTGCCAGAGGCCGTCCGACCTTCAGAGGCTTTGCCAGAGGCCGCCCGACCTTCAGAGGCTTTGCCAGAAGCCGCCCGACCTTCAGAGGCTTCGCCAGAAGCCGCCCGACCTTCAGAGGCTTCGCCATAGGCCGCCCGACCTTCAGAGGCTTCGCCAGAGGCCGCACGACCTTCAGAGGCTTCGCCAGAGGCCGTCCGTCCTTCAGAGGCCCTTCCGAAGGCCGTCAGCTCCGGAGAGGCCCTTCCGGAGGCCGTCAGCTCCGGAAAGGCCTTTTTAGAGACCGTCTCCTCCGGAGAGACCCTTTCAGAGACCGTCTCCTCCAGAGAGAAGCCCTTCGAGAGACCGTCTCCTTCAGAGAAGCCCTTCCAGAGGCCATCTCCTTCAGAGAAGCCCTTCCAGAGATTGTGCTCCTTCAGAGAAGCCCTTCCAGAGATTGTCTCCTTCAGAGAGAAGCCCTTCCAGAGGCCGTCTCCTTTCAGAGAAGCCCTTCCAGAGGCCCGTCTCCTTCAGAGAGCCCTTCCAGAGGCCTCTCCTTCAGAGAAGCCCTTCCAGAGGCCGTCTCCTTCAGAGAAGCCCTTCCAGAGGGCCGTCTCCTTCAGAGAAGCCCTTCCAGAGGACCGTCTCCTTCAGAGAAGCCCTTCCAGAGACCGTCTCCTTCAGAGAAGCCCTTCCCAGAGGACCGTCTCCTTCAGAGAAGCCCTTCCAGAGACCGTCTCCTTCAGAGAAGCCCTTCCAGAGGACCGTCTCCTTCAGAGAAGCCTTCCAGAGACCGTCTCCTTCAGAGAAGCCCCCTTCCAGAGACCGTCTCCTTCAGAGAAGCCCTTCCAGAGACCGTCTCCTTCAGAGAAGCCCTTCCAGAGACCGTCTCCTTCAGAGAAGCCCTTCCAGAGACCGTCTCCTTCGAGAGAAGCCCTTCCAGAGGACCGTCTCCTTCAGAGAAGCCCTCCAGAGACCGTCTCCTTCAGAGAAGGCCCTTCCAGAGACCGTCTCCTTCAGAGAAGCCCTTCCAGAGACCGTCTCCTTCAGAGAAGCCCTCCAGAGAGGACCCGTCTCCTTCAGAGAGAAGCCCTTCCAGAGACCGTCTCTCCTTCAGAAAGCCCTTCCAGAGACCGTCTCCTTCAGAGAAGCCCTTCCAAGACCGTCTCCTTCAGAGAAGCCCTTCCAGAGACCGTCTCCTTCAGAGAAGCCCTTTCCAGAGACCGTCTCCTTCAGAGAAGCCCTTCCAGAGACGGGTCTCCTTCAGAGAAGCCCTTCCAGAGACCGTCTTCTTCAGAGAAGCCCTTCCAGAGACCGTCCTCGTCAGAGAAGCCCTTCCAGAGGACCGTCTCCTTCAGAGAAGCCCTTCAGAGACCGTCTCCTTCAAGAGAAGCCCTTCCAGAGACCGTCTCCTCAGAGAAGCCCTTCCAGAGACCAGTCTCCTTCAGAGAAGCCCTTCCAGAGGACCCGTCTCCTTCAGAGAAGCCCTTCCAGAGACCGTCTCCTTCAGAGAAGCCCTTCCAGAGACCGTCTCCTTCAGAGAAGCCCTTCCAGAGACCGTCTCCTTCAGAGAAGCCCTTCCAGAGACCGTCTCCTTCAGAGAAGCCCTTCCAGAGACCGTCTCCTTCAGAGAAAGAAGCCCTTCCAGAGACCGTCCTCCTTCAGAGAAGCCCTTCCAGGATACCCGTCTCCTTCAGAGAAGCCCTTCCAGAGACCGTCTCCTTCAGAGAAAGCCCTTCCAGAGGAACCGTCTCCTTCAGAGAAAGCCCTTCCAGAGACCGTCTCCTTCAGAGAAGCCCTTCCAGAAGACCGTCTCCTTCAGAAAGAAGCCCTTCCAGAGGACCGTCTCCTTCAGAGAAGCCCCTTCCAGAGACCGTCTCCTTCAGAGAAGCCCTTCCAGAGACCGTCTCCTTCAGAGAAGCCCTTCCAGAGACCGTCTCCTTCAGAGAAGCCCTTCCAGAGACCGTCTCCTTCAGAGAAGCCCTTCCAGAGACCGTCTCCTTCAGAGAAGCCCTTCCAGAGACCGTCTCCTTAGAGAAGCCCTTCCAGAGGGACCGTCTCTTCAGAGAAGCCCTTCCAGAGACCGTCTCCTTCAGAGAAGCCCTTCCAGAGACCGGTCTCCTTCAGGGAAGAAGCCCTTCCAGAGGACCGTCTCCTTCAGAGAAGCCCTTCCAGAGACCGTCTCCTTCAGAGAAGCCCCGTCCAGAGGACCGTCTCCTTCAGAGAAGCCCTTCCAGAGACCGTCTCCTCAGAGAAGCCCTTCCAGAGACCGTCTCCTTCAGAGAAGCCCTTCCAGAGACCGTCTCCTCAGAGAAGACCCTTCCAGAGACCGTCTCCTTCAGAGAAGCCCTTCCAGAGACCGTCTCCTTCAGAGAAGCCCTTCCAGAGACCGTCTCCTTCAGAGAGGAGTCGGCTACTCCAGATCGGCTACTCCCACTCGCCAGCCTCCAGTCGGCTTCCGTCGCTCGAGCCAGTCCTCCAGTCGGCGTCCTCGCTCGCCAGCCTCCAGTCGGGCGTCCTAGCTGCCAGCCTCCGTTCGGTGTCCTTGCTTCGCACCTCCCGTCGGTGTCCTTGCTCGCCAGCCTCCCGTCGGTGTCCTCGCTCGCCAGCCTCCCGTCGGCGTCCTCGTTCGCCAGCCTCCAGTCGGCGTCCTTGCCGCTCGCCAGCCTCCCGTCGGCTACTCCACTCGTCAGCCTCCAGTCGGCTTCCTCGCTCGCCAACCTCCAGTCGACTTCCTCGCTCGCCAGCCTCCAGTCGGCGTCCTCGCTCGCCAGCCTCCAGTCGGCGTCCTCGTTCGCCAGCCTCCAGTCGGCCAGCCTGCCGTCGGCGTCCTCGCTCGCCAGCCTCCCGTCGGCATCCTCGCTCGCCAGCCTCCAGTCGGTGTCCTCGCTCGCCAGCCTCCAGTCGACGTCCTCGCTTGCCAGCCTCCCGTTGGTGTCCTCGCTCGCCAGCCGGGGACTCTGCATAGCAGTTCTAGCTCCATCTTGGACTCCCTGGGGCAGGGCACTGTCACGCTCCCCGGCCGTATGCACCGCTGTCTCACGGACCAATCAGGAAGCCCCACCGCGATCAGACTGCTGAGTGAATTCAGCTGTGGGGCTTCCTACATAAGCGTGTCCGCGAGAGACTGTTTCACGGATTATTGCTCTGCCGAGGTTGGTCTCTGTGCCTCCTAGTCGTCTCCGTCATTCCGTCCGATTCTTTCCACGGTTGCGTCCATGCCTCCTAGTCGTCTCCGTCATTCCGTCCGGTTCTTGCCACGGTTCCGCCAGTGCTTCCTAGCCCTGAGCTACAGGTATCGCTTCGTTTTGTTTTCTTCCGCGTTCACTTTCGTTTCATACCCGTTTTCGTCCGTTCACTTCAGACCCGTTTTTGGTTTTCGTTTCCGCACCCATTTTCGGTCCTTTGGTTCCTCACCCGTTTTCTGGCTCTGCCTGTTGTTGTGTTTGTTGTTGTGTCTCTTTTGTTAATAAATTACCCTTTCTGAGAACCTGCGTGCTTCTCGCCTGTCCGTCCTGCACTCAGCATCACAATATGAGATATTTGTGCATGAAGGGAGGTGATATAAGATCTCATGTTTTTTAATTTGTGGGGACACTTTGCTGGCAAAACAAAGCAATTTTTTTTTCTAACAACAACTCAAACTTTCTGTTGAAGAAACAAAAAAAGCCTAAATATTTGCTTTATGTTACTGCGATGTTCAAGGACTCTGTAACTCTCAGAACAACACACATTATTCACCAACACAGCTATCAAAAAATGCTGAGCTGTAGGTTACATAATCCTAAATCATGAGCCACAAAAACAGGCAAACATACTGCTGTATACAAGGCAGATGTTAATAAATGAAAATGTGAAATAAAGGATAAACAGATCAGATGAAAGTCAGTAATGTGCACTGTTCCAAGAGCAAGCCTTCATAAAGAATAACACACAAAGGTGGGCATATAGATAAAATCCAGCTGGTCACCTCGTGTAAAAAAAGATATTTCAAAGTTATTTTTAAGACCTACATATTAGGGGTTGCATGATTATTTACTGCACAACTAATTCATTCATCCAGTCACTTCAAACCATGCTTAGTCCACTTCATGTTTGTGTGGACGAAGACTTAAACAGCAAGACATCAATCCCCCCCCCCCACCCCCCCCCCCCCCCCCCCCCCACACACACACACACACACACACACACATTCACTAATATCTGAGTACCCAGAGGAAAAACACGCAGAAAACTGTGACAATGATAACGACTTCTGCCACTGTGCTGAGTGATTGAATTAAAAACAATAGTTCACTAATTGTGTTTATCGTATTTAAAGCCAAAATAAATGTATATTGTAATTGAAACATGGCTGTTTTATTAATGCTCATAAACAGCGGTAAATATCGATTAACAGCCATTCACAGACAAGTCACATTTCCAGAAGCTTCATTTCATTATAACAAAGTAATAAATATGTGCCTGATAGCTTGTTTATTTTTTATGACCATATACTACATTGTATATTTAACCAGCAAAAACAATGTAATGTGGTGCAAAACAGTCATAACTAAGAAGTACAATAAAAAAAAATGTTTGGTGTCCTCACATAAAACTTCTACTGTGCAATCCCAATTCCATTTAAAAAGATGAGCACCTCAGCATACGAGGGACGCAGAGTCACCCTGTAGGAAGTCACAGTACTCCGAGCTAAAGAAAGAAAATCTCTGTTTTTGTGGTGCTGGTGGACAGAACAGCGAGTTTGACAACATCCGTGACTGACATATCTCCACAGTGTTGTGTTTTGACTCTAAATGAGCAAGCCATAGTAGTAGCATGGTAGTTCATCTTGTACTGGTATGAATGTATCAGGCGCACCAACACTTGTTGGCTCAGCTTGCAGATAAAAAGAAAAAAGTAGGTAGCTTATTTCATATCATTCCAAAGACGTGTTAGGTCTGTTGGCGTCTCTAAAATGTGAATTGAACCATTTTTTTCCTCACAAACAACATATTTGCTAGCAATATATGAGAGTTAAGAGCTAAGCACGAGAACTGCTCTACTGTTTGCTGTACAGACCAGCTGTCAGGATGACGGGAGCTGGGAGTGTCCTAGTAACAGCATCTTCCTACATGATTCCTTTCTGACTCTTTTCTCTTTTCTGCCCCACTAGATCTACACTCCTTCCAGTTTACTTCTTTGTTGGGTCTTGCCTCACTTATCTTGATGGTTTATTTCTGTTGCTCCTATTGCTCTTGCGTTACACATGTTGTGTTCTTAGCTCCCTGTACCCTCTGTTTGTATTAGCTTTGTCTTAACATAGCATGTTAGCATTAATTTATTGAGGAAAATGATAAAAAAAAGGAAAATACTACATTGCAGCATAAGAACCTTATCCCATCTGTGAAACATGGTGATGGTAGTATCATGGTTTGCAGGACTGATCAACAGCTACAGAAAACATTTAGTTGCAGTTATTGCTGCACAGTGGGGTCACACCAGATACAGAAAGCAAAGGTTCACATACTTTTGCCACTCACTAATATGTATTATTGGATCATTATCTTCCATAAATAGATGACCAAGTATAATAGTTTGTTTCATTTGTTTAACTGGGTTCTCGTTATCTACTTTTAGGATTTGTGTGAAAAATCTGATGATGTTTTAGGTTATATTTACTCAGAAATATAAAAAATTCTAAAGGGTTAAAACTATCAAGCACTACTGTACGTCTGTCTCTGTCCTCATTTACTGTACCAAGTGTGACACCAGCACAAATCGCTACCTTTACAAATTCCCCCAAACTCAGAGAAGAGTCTCCAAATTTATGCGTTAATGGCATCAGCTAAAAATGACAAAAACCTGTACATGTTCACCTTTCAAACTGTGGTAAATCTATTTGCCCCAGAGTTGCGAATGCATGAATATTATTACATGCTACACACTAGCATGAATTAAACTGTATTTGATTCCAATTCATGGAAAATTCATATTTGTTTAAATATGTCAGTTCAAATATAGTGTATGTATCGAAATTGATACATGTGTCAAAATTTCAAAATTAAATAAAAAATGTATTTACTGATAGATATTTAACTCCAATTTTGAATTCCTCTACAACAAGTCTATCAATAAAATGTAAATCAATTCTATAGTGTAAATAATTTTTTTGTCATAGAAATCAGCCCACTGTTCTCTGTTATTACAAAAATGTATGTGTGTGTGTGTGTGTGTGTGTGTGTGTGTGTGTTTGTCAGATGGAGGTAGTGATGGAGGTAGTGCTCTGAACAGCCTGTTCTGCCTGATTTGGTGACTAATGAAGGCCATGGAAGTAAAATCTTGCTGTCCTGTTCCCAGAACCAATCCATGACTATAATGACCAAACATGACTTCTGTTCTGTTCTGTTCTGTTCTGTTCATGAACACTGTTCTGATGAAAATGTTCTTCCACCATAGGGTAAACAGCTGACATAAACTGAAGGAAATGCTTAAGTTAGCTCCACTGTTAAACACATTACATCCTGTGACACATTTTTCCCACAAATGTTGCAGCTGGGTCCATAGATCCTGCACACTCATAGGTTGCTGAAGCTGGTGTCCCAGCTGGTCCCATAAATGCTCAATTGGCAATAAAACTGGTAAATAGCCAGGCCAAGGAAATGTTGCACTTTGGCAGAGACATCCATAGGAAACCCTTGCTATGTGTGGACGAGCATTATCCTGCTGAAAAATGTCAGTTGGAAGCTGTCACAAATCGCCTCAGACTTGGGCTTGCTACGCTCCTCCTCGCTGCTGGGGGTGATCTATGATGGCTTCATTTGTGGTGCTCCTGGACAGTGGAGCACCAGAAGAGGAAGCTAAGGCCCTAGGACTGAAAGTTTACAGCTGTCTGATTGTATTTAAGCAGGGCCCTAGAACTTGCATAGTGCGGAGAAACGTCTACTGTTAATGCTTCTTCGGCGGCACGTTCTTTTGATTTGGCGGCAGTTTACACCTTTTGTTACTTAAGCTCACGTAAGCTTTGGACTGCTCACTTTTGCCCGCGTGTCACGGAGGATCCTTTGTCTTTGCCCACATGTCGGGGAGGATTTATCTTTGTGCCTCGTTCGCTATGGACTCTTTTGCGTCGCGGTAAGCCCGCTTTTTTTAACCCCAGTCCATTTGTTTATGTTGACGCTTGCTAAAGTTAATACTGTTTTATTGTTTACGTCATACCTACGTTTGTCTCCTAACTCCCGTATACCACTGAATTGTGACAGAAGCCCTGCGATCAGAGCAGGGCTTCACCTATCTATCGATCTATCTACTGTAGCGTTAATAGCTGGATTCAAAGTTTTCCCAACTCTCTATACCCTCTGTTTCAACCCTGGTCAAGCCATAAAACTTTGTGACTTTTGGAATGTAGGTGGACAACATCTGGACAACAGCCTCCTCAGCAACTTCTCGAACCCACCAAATTGTGGTTCTGACTTGGAGAGCCAGATAACCTGTGCCCCCCCCCCCCATAAAATAACCCATTGTGTAGCCTTAACAGGATTTCTGACAAGTCACCCCAGATTCACCTTCCCCCCAAGAGAAATCAGCCCTAATCTCTCTTGCTGGTCACGTTTATGACTTTTTCAGCCTGGCACCAGGAGGACACCCCTGGAGATTTATTTCAGCGATTATTTCAGATATTTATGGATTCCAGCGTTTGTTCTAAAGATATACTTTTTTTAAATAAAAGCATTACATTTTCATTGGGAACAGATCATCCTCACCAAAAACACTTAGTTAAGGAACGCACGAGAACTGCTTCATAATGAGTCTAAACACGCCCATACGCAACTATTTATCCCATGAAAGCTGGTCGGGGATACTGATCGTACCCCCATTATAAACACATGTATGTGCATGTACTGATTTGTCATGTATCTCATATCCACTTGGTTAATGTTTTAGTATAGTGACCGTTCTATACGTAATACGGTCCCGTTGTGTTGTGCTGATCATTATGATATGATAGATAGAAATGATAGCATAGTCATCCATATGTATTGATCGATCGGGTTTTAATACTGGCTCATACTTATAAAAGAACCAAAATGAAGTATTTAGATTTACTATTTTCTACGTCTTGTATTAATCGTATTATGGTTTAGTTAGGGTATAGCGAATGCATGTACTGTAGTTAGAATGACTTAAACTATGTTCTAGTTTATAAGTTCAAGATACCTCGACCCCACTTGTAACGTGAGGATTTTTGTTCTTTCTTGATGACGCTTTTAGACGTCCTCGGTATATAGGAAAATATTACTCCAAGTATATATAAGTATATAGCCTGTAGCAGCCCCTACTGACCTATGGTGAAGTTAGCAGACATACCCATGAAAGGAAGGGTTTAATGACGAGGCAGACTCTCACTGGCTAAGTCTAGGACAAACCCCTGTTGCCCCACCTCTAGCCACTCGCGTCCGATATGTACAAAAGTTTGAGCGCGAATCAAGGAGCTCTCTTCTTTTGTTCTTTTGTTCCTGAAAGTTCTAGTCTTTGTTTTATCTGTTTTTAAGTTTTCGTGTTTAAAATATAAGGTTCTGCATTTTATTTTACTCTAAGCTTTCTGTGTCCAGCAGTCTTAGAAGTTCGGTATTGCCGAATTAGGAAATAGAGAAAAACCAACCAGCTAAGATCTCCTCCATACTAGACTACAGTCTCGTCTAAGTCTGTTGAAGCTCGTGGCACTTGAACACTGTAACTCTACCTTCACCGCTGGCCAGGGTGGAAATCTGAGTTATATGCCCGCAAGTCTAGATCCGGTAGACCCTGACCACCAACGCAGGGAAGAAGCCGAGCTGAAGCGAGGCCCGCGACACATCCGTGGCTCCAAGGGCCACGTGCCGACACAAGCCGAAGGCTGGTAGCCAATCATCCTGAGGTCCACAGAACCGTCGCCGTCAAATTGGAAGAGAGACCGCTACCGTTCCTCCGTGCGATCTCGGACGACAGGAGGAAGGCCGGCTCCGTTCCATCTTCTTCGCGTGAGCCCCCGCAAACAGGCAGGCAAGTACCTCTTGGTGTGTCTTATCTGGGTCCCTGATTCTACAATCTTGCGTTTAAGCTAAAACCACGCTTCGACATAGACTTACCTACATCTAAGTAGTTTCCACCATACTATTCTGGACCAACATAATTTGTTTTACTAGTAAGTCACTGTCATACAACTAGTCTATAACGCTTCCTCGTGATAGATATATTTCGACCTCTTAGTTGCCCCTAGAGTCATTTTGGTTTCTGATTTTAATTACTGTGATATGTCTGCTTGCCACTATTTCCTGTTTTCTATACTGTGATATATAAATGATTACCGTCATTTTATGATTGTAACTCTGTGATACATATGTTATTACATCAGATAGTCTGTTGGTATTGCCTTATTTGTAGTTAATAAACTTGTTTTAGCCCTTTGAACTTACCGTTTGGTGTGAGAGTTTTATTCATTCAAAGGTCGAGAAATATACTTTGAATTCACTATTCAGACCTAGACAGATCAAGTTTGTTGTTCCCTTTTTAACTGGTTTCCGAATCTACCAGTCAATAAACCGATTCGGTGGTGCCCCATTTTTTTTTATTAATCAATTTCAAGTGTAGTCTTAGGTTTGCTACATACCTACCTACCTATCTATCTGTCTATCTCTTTCTCTCAAAAAGGATTTGTTATGATGAATTTGTCAGAACATATCCCCATCATAAATCTGGGAGCACCTGTACAATAAAACTCCATTACTCTATATATTATTCTGAAATAAAGAAAATCGTTCAAATCTTTCAAGCACATCTGTAAAATATATCAGTACACTAGTTTAGTAAGGTACTACCATGTAGCATGTAATGCATTATGATAAGTAGATGTACCTTTAAAAGGAGAAAAGTAGGGGTGATTATGACCATTCTAGGCAGGATAGAGGACATGCAGGTTACTCAGTATGAGACTTGAACACAGACACTGCAACACCTGCCAAGAGTCAGCAAGTGGGGAAAAAAGCATAATCTAAAGGTTAAATGTAAATTCTTGAAATGAGCTTCTTCTACTCATGAAAAGGAACCTGCCACATTGTAATAAATAATATATAATAATATATGTAACATTTATAAAAGAAATTGTTGTAAAATGTATACCAATTCCAAGTCCCTCACATGCCTGCTAACTGTAATCAAGCATCTGTAAAACAAATTATTGAGGTGACTGTTTGCCACAAGACATAACAGATTAAGATCTGCAACTAAGAAAAAATTGCAAGTCATGGTAAACAGTTTGAAAAAGTTAAAGTGTTAAAAACATGACAGATGCAACATGTGGGGGTCACTAAGTCTTCAAATATATAATTGGACACCAGTTCTATGTACAGTGGTGCTTAAAAGTTTGTGAACCCTTTAGAATTTTCTATGTTTCTGCATAAATATGACCTAAAACATCATCAGATTTTCACACAAGTCCTAAAAGTAAATAAAGAGAACCCAGTTAAACAAATTAGACAAAAAATATTATATTTGGTCATTTATTTATTGAGGAAAATGATCTAATATCACATATTAGCTCTTGTATACTGAGATGCTTTTCTGCTCACCACAGCTCTTATTATTATAGCCGTTCTGTCAGCTCAAACCAGTCTGGCCATTCTACGTTGTTCTTTCTCATCAGACTTTGTGTTCATCACAGTATGCAGGTATAGAAATACTCAAACCAGTCCACCTGAGTTCAAGATATCATCATCATTACATAAAGCTGCTTGTTTGTATGATTTTTGACATTGCAATGCTATTACAACTTTGGCGAATTAGATAATTGAATGAATGAGGAGCGTGTTGTACAGCGTGTTTTTAACAAAATGCTCAGTGAGAGTGTGTGTGTGTGTGTATGTATGTATGTATATACACAAATACAAATCTATTACAAATAGAGTAATTTTACTTTCTGAATTTTCAGAAATGTCTACCTTGTATATTTTGATATACTATGCTTGATATGCTTGATATAACTCAAGTTTCGTCAGTGATTAGTTATTAACACCAGCACAAACGTAATCTAATCCAAGCAGCTTTTATATAGTCACATCATTTTTGTTGTGGTATGCTTAGCTTATGAAAAAAAACATTTAATGGCAAGATTAAAATTGAAAGAGACCTGGAGGGATAACCACTGACTTACCTTGCAAAAGCAGAAATGAGCTAATTTTAAATTAGAAGAGAAGTAAATGAAGACTGAGATTAAGTGGAAAATAACAGCCTCTGGTTCATCTTATTCTGATTAGCACACCTGGCAAGACACATTATTGATAAACTCTCTGATCTATGCTGGAACCTGTAGTATTAGTGTCATGAATGTAGTTAACTTTTAGGTAGCCAGGTTGGATCAGTGAATTTACTCTTGTGAAAATGTTTTTTTATCTGAAATATAGAGTAGGATAAGGGATAAGAAAGGGGCAACATTTTTTTTTTACATTTATAATTTTTATGTTCTATGGCAACAAAATAGTACACTATACAGCTCTCAGTTTGGTAAAAAAATAAGAAAAAACTTTAGGGTGATATTTTTTTCTAAGGTGGCACAGGTCAACCATAGCAACCCCTTGGTAAGGTCCATGCAACCATGTGGAAGTGTTAGCTATTTGCTGTCATAGAAATGGATTCCAATATATAACTGTTTATTTTAATTACTATTCAGTTTCTTACCTGCTTAATCCTTATGTTGCCTAGCTGGCGCCAATCCATTGTAGGTTTACTGTAATTACTAGTATTTTAATTCCTGTCATAAGATAAACACACACACACACCACACACACACACACACACACACACACACACACACACACATTCAAGACAATTTTAAGAAATGGATTTAAAATTATGAGGTTGATTTTAAAGGATGTAAAATACATGAAGGATCGTTAAACAAACTAGAGAGGTGCATGTCCTGAAGAAAATGTGAGTGTGATTGCCACTTACTATGGTCGACCCTGAACCTACCTACTGGGTCCCATGGGCATCATATGTCACGTCAGATTGCACCTGGAACCAACCCTGCCGAATTTCATGGATGTATGTGAAAAACTGACTGAGTTACGGTCATTGGACAACGGCAGGGCACTGGGGGCCCCTGGCAGGCTAATGACCTTAGTCAGGTTTCGTGGCCGTAGGTCAAAAACTGACAGTTACAGTCATTGGCCCGCCAGGGACCACAGTGCCCAGTCGGGGTCCAGAGGAGCCCCATGGGCATCATATGTCACCTCAGATTGCATCCATGATCAAGCCTGTTGAATTTCGTGACAACAGGTCAAAAACTGACTGAGTTATGGTCATTGGCCTGCCAAGGGCCCCAGTCCCTAGCCGGGGTCCAGAGTGGCCCCATGGGCATCATATGTCACCTCAGATTGCAGCCGGGCCCAAGCCTGCTGAGTTTCGTAGCCCTATGTCAAAAACTAACTGAGTTATGATTCGTTAATTTTTGGCCCATTCATTTCCTATGGGAAAGTCCTAAAAGTAGATAAAGAGAACCCAGTTAAACAAATGAGACAAAAAATATTATTACAACAGGTCGACAACTGACTAAGTTACAGTCATTGACCCTCCAGGGGCCCCAGTGCCCAGCTGGGGTCCACAGGGGCCCCATGGGCATCACATATCACCTCAGATTGCACCCGGGACCAAGCTTTCCACATTTCATGGCCATAGGTCGAAAAAAACTGACTGAGTTACGGTCATTGGCCTGACAGGGACCCCAGTGCCCAGCCGGGGTCCACAGGGGCCCCATGGGCATCACATATCACCTCAGATTGCACCCGGAACCAAAGCCTGCCAAATTTCGTGGCCGTAGCTCAAAATCTGACTGAGTTACGGTCATTGACCCGCCAGGGGTCCCAGTGCCCAGCCGGGGTCCTCAGGGGACCCATGGGCATCACATGTCACCTCAGACTGCAGCCGGGCCCAAGCCTGCTGAGTTTCGTAGCCCTATGTCAAAAATTAACTGAGTTATGATTCGTTAATTTTTGGGCCATTCATTTCCTATGGGAAAGTCCTAAAAGTAGATAAAGAGAAAACCCAGTTAAACAAATGAGACAAAAAATATTATTTATCATTTATTGATTGATTTTATTGATTGAGGAAAATTATCCAATATTACATATTAGTGAGTGGCAAAAGTATGTGAACCTCTAGGATTAGCAGTTAATTTGAAGATGAAATTAGAGTCAGGTGTTTTCAATCAATGATTTGACAATCAGGTGTGAGTGGGCACCCTGTTTTGTTTAAAGAACAGGGATCTATCAAAGTCTGCTCTTCACAACACACGTTTGTGGAAGTGTATCATGACACAAACAAAGGAGATTTCTGAGGACCTCAGAAAAAGAGCTGTTGATCCACATCAGGCTGGAAAAGGTTACAAAACCATGTCTAAAGAGTTTGGACTCCACCAATCCACAGTCAGACAGATTGTGTACAAATGGAGGAAATTCAAGACCATTGTTACCCTCCCCAGGAGTGGTCAACCAACAAAGATCACTCCAAGAGCAAGTCGTGTAATAGTTGGTGAGGTCACAAAGGACCCCAGGGTAACTTCTAAGCAACTGAAGGCCTCTCTCACATTGGCTAATGTTAATGTTCATGAGTTCACCATCAGAAGAACACTGAACAACAATGGTGTGCATGGCAGGGTTACAAGGAAAAATCAACTGTTCTCCAAAAAGAACATTGCTGCTTGTCGGCAGTTTGCTAAAGATCACGTAGACAAGCCAGAAGGCTATTGGAAGAATGTTTTGTGGACGGATGAAACCAAAATAGAACTACTGGTTTAAAAGAAAACCATTATGTTTGGAGAAAGGAAAACATTGCATTCCAGCAGAAGAACCTTATCCCATCTGTGAAACATGGTGGTGGTAGTATCATGGTTTGGGCCAGGACGGCTTGCCATCATTGATGGAACAATGAATTCTGTATTATATCAGAGAATTCTAAAGGAAAATGTGAGGACATCTGTCTATGAACTGAATCTCAAGTGAAGGTGGGTCATGCAGCAAGACAACGACCCTATGCACACAAGTCGTTCTACCAACGAATGGTTAAAGAAGAATAAAGTTAATGTTTTGTAATGTCCAAGTCAAAGTCCTGACCCTAATCCAATGGAAATGTTGTGGAAGGACCTGAAGTGAGCAGATAATGTGAGGAAACCCACCAACATCTCAGAGCTGAAGCTGTTCTGTACGGAGGAATGGGCTAAAATTCCTCCAAGCCGGTGTGCAGGACTGATCAACAGCTACAGGAAACATTTAGTTGCAGCTATTGCTGCACAGGGGGGTCACACCAGATACTGAAAGCAAAGGTTCACATACTTTTGCCACTCACTAATATGTAATATTGGATCATTTTCCTCAATAAATAAATGACTAAGTATAATGTTTTTGTCTTATTTGTTTAACTGGGTTCTTTTTATCTACTTGTAGGACTTGTGTGAAAGTCTGATGATGTTTTAGGTCATATTTATGCATAAATATGGAAAATTCTAAAAGGTTCACAAACTTTCAAGCAAGACTGAAATAAAAACTAACCAACCCTCTTCTAGTCCTTCAGAGGGATAATGGGCTCAATGCCACTTTCAATGCAAACTTGAACAGTAAATTATTGGAAGCATACTCCAACAGGAATTAAATACTCACCCAGGATAGAATACCAAAACAAACTTACAAATAGTGACACAAAGGATGAACTAGTGTAGCACAATGCAACTGTGACATGCTGTGATTGTTACCCAGTCAACACAATCATCAGATATACATTATAACTAATAAATAATAATATGTATCCTTGACAAGCACCCAAAATATGTTACATCTCTGACTAGGGCTGGGATGACAGAATGGTTAAGAGATGTCACCATTGAGACTCAAACAAAGAGAATATATAAGGGAGCAGGAAGTTGGCTGTAATTAGGCATGCTGCTGAGGGTCAGAGGGAGAATCTGCAAGACAGTATGACCCATAAGTGGCAGGGATCAGAGTACCATCTGACATAGGGGTTAGCTGTGATGGCTGATGCGGCAGTGACTGTCACAGTGAGGAGCCCAGACTGCTGCTTGTTCATTTTCCCTTTGTACAGGGAGATTCAGATAAAGATACTTATCATCTGATGAGTCAGACCACATGCTTAAAGCACTAAAGGGACACTTTCTACATCCTTGTTGTCACAGAGAGTAGAGTGACACAAGGGGAAGGAACATTTGACACACTGACAAGAACAGAAGCAAATTAATACAACACCAAATCTGAAAATGTTGGGACAGCATGTTGTGCAGAATGTCTTACACTTACTTTGAGTTTTGTTTGATTGCAGTATGAACCCAAGATTTTCTATGTTTTATCTGGTCAACTTCAATTAATTTGTTAATAAAGATCCATTAATGCATATCAGGCCTGTAACACATTTCAAAAAAGTTGGGACGATATCAAGTCAAGTCGATACAAGATTTACCACTAAGTAATGTTACAATTCTTTGATTTCAGGTGTTATTTTGAATAAAGCGTAATTTTTTTTTTTTCTAAAGGATGAGCAGCTAATTCATCATCTTCAGGTAACAAATTTAAATATGGAATATTTCTCCAAGTTAGAATTTTCTACTGCTAAGTGACTTGAAACCAAAACACTAATTTACCACATGGAATAGTGTCCAAATGGTGTACAAACTAAATTAAATTTAATCTGTCACTCACTTTCCATATCTATGTAATCCACTTCAGGGTCAAGGTAGTTACGGCATAACTGGCAGCACAGAGCACAATGTAGGAATCAACTGTAGACAGGACCCCAATCCATTGCAGTGCACATGCGCATTGCACGCACACACACACACACACACACACACACACACACACACACACACACACACACACACTGAGACACTTTGGAGAGACCAACTGACCTTGATGTCTCTATTCTTCCAAACATATGTTTCTTTCCAAAATTATATAGGTCAAACTAAAAACTGCCATGGCAAGCGACATCTACTCAGACTGAATTCATATATAATACACCCTACAGCATTCACCAGGATTCAGCACTTGCTTTATTCAGCACAAATGCTGCTTATATAAAATTTGAGTTCTCTGGTTTGTGACACACTTTCCAATTCCTGCAGTTTGCCAAATGCTCTTTTTTCCTCTTCAGTGAAGATAACAAATACACAAATTCAAGCGTTAAGAGTGTATGGAACATTAAAGCGTTAGTGCCAATCCAACACAAGCTCTGGAGCAGATCAGGAGATGGGCTCCGTTGCCATGGACACAAGAGAATGCAGCAATATGACATGTCAAATCAGGAGGCAGACGTAGAGACATACAGAGGTGACTACACTGCCTGCACAAACAAATGAACTGTGACTAGATTCATTTCACACTGATGTATGCGTCAGTGAGCATCACTCTGCCGTAAAAATAATTTTGGTTGCATAAGTTTTAATTGGCACTATAAAAATTTATTATTCTTCTGCTGTTCTAAATTGTAGATAAACAGTATAAAGTATAATTGTATAAGCGTAGATGTAGTACATCAAATAGCACAATAAAAAGAACACCGGTAATATATTTGCATGGTTTATATCAGTAAACAGGTAACAATTGATATTAAGGAGTAGTGCCACATATCCATGCATATTGATGAATTGATGGTTACTATCTTGATAGTGTAGGTATTGAGTGATGAATGACAAGTAAAACTGTACTGTGTACTGTAAAACAATAGTGTAATGATTCAGTATTGATTTTGTGTATTGTTTTGATTTTCTATTGCTCTGTGTTATTGATCCAAAAATTGCTTATTTACATTTTATAACCTTTAATTTCTTCAAGTTACAGCCCCAAATCATAAAAAGCTGGAACGATATTGAAAATTAGAATTTTTGTAATAAATAATAAATCAGTGGTGGCCTGTAGGGTCCTCACTATTGAAAAAGAGGGTGAGAAGGGGCAAATAATCTACAGAATGTAACTTCAGAACTACTGGGTGCATCTATATGGTATACAGAGCTGGTAAAATGGACAATAAGTGTAGAAACAATTAGTTGGTTTTACTGGCATGGCTCATCAGTGTGGGTATATATGTGTCTGTATATATATATATATAAAATATATATACAAAATTATATATATAATATATAATATTGTGTATGTCCTTCCTCTTTGGGACCTTCTTTTTCACACTGGTTTCAACCACAAGACCCTCACTGGTTGAAACTAAAGTCTTTCCACACTTGGACAAAAGCCTCCTTCCATCCCTTGACATGCTGTGGCATATGCAATTCAGATTTTATGTAGGTCAGGTCAAGGGATATATGGTTATTAGTTATATGGTCAAGGGAATATTTAAGTAACTATATGCTGTCTGTTTGCAAAGCAGAACTCTATTTTGGCTTGTAACACTACATAAGCACATAGGACACAATTTGGGTGCATATCATTGAATAAGCATGTAAAGGCTGGACATACTTCCCTGGCAAATCAAGGTTGTTGCAGTGGTTTGGGGACTACTCCATCCTAAACCCCATGTTTCTGGATGTCATTTGTGTTTGTATTTTTTTTTTCCTTTTGCTATATAGTGTACGCTGTAAATGAAGTGGAAAGATTTTAGGTTAAACATGCATCTCTTTAAATACATCACATGTACATGAAAGTTTGTGAACCCTTTAAAATTTTCTACATTTCTGCATAAATATGACCTAAAACAACATCAGATTTTCACACAAGTCCTAACAGTTGATAAAGAGAACCCAGTTAAACAAATGAGACAAAAATATTATACTTGGTCATTTATTTATTGAGGAAAATGATCCAATATTACATATTAGTGTGTGGCAAAAGTATGTGAACCTTTGCTTTCAGTATCTGGTGTGACCCGCCTGTGCAGCAATAACTGAAACTAAATGTTTCCTGTTACTGTTGATCAGTCCTGCACACCGTCTTGGAGGAATTTTAGCCCATTCCTCTGTACAGTACAGCTTCAACTTCAACTGGGATGGTTTCCTCGCATTACCTGCTTGCTTCAGGTCCTTTTACAACATTTTGATTGGATTAAGGTCAGGACTTGGCCATTCCAAAACATTAACTTTATTCTTCTGTAACCATTCTTTGGTAAAACGACTTGTGTGTTTAGGGTCGTTGTTTTGCTGCATGACCCACATTCTCTTGAGATTCAGTTCATGGACAGATGTCCTGACATTTTCCTTAGAATTCTCTGATATCATTCAGAATTAATTGTTCCATCAATGCTAGCAAGCTGTAATGGCCCAGATGCAGCAAAATAGGCCCAAACCATGATACTACTACCATGTTTCACAGAGGGGATAAGGTTCTTCTGCTGGAATGCAGTGTTTTCCTTTCTCCAAATATAATGTTTTTCTTTTAAACCACAAAGTTCTATTTTGGTTTCATCCATCCACAAAACATTCTTCCAATAGCTTTCTGGCTTGTCCACATGATCTTTAGCAAACTGCAGACATTTATATTTACATGTACATTTATGACATTTAGCAGACGCCCTTATCCAGAGCGATTTACGGTTGATATGATCTTACACTCCAAGTAATGTTGGTAATTTTCCACAGTCCAGTACCTTAACCGCTAGGCTACCACAGTAGGCTTCCACACAGACGAGCAGCAATGTCCTTCTGATGGTGGACTCATGAACATTAACATTAGCCAATGTGAGTGAGGCCTTAAGTTGCTTAGAAGCTACCCTGGGTTCCTTTGTGACCTCGCCAACTATTACACGACTTGCTCTTGGAGTGATCTTTGTTGTTCGACCACTCCTGGGGAGGGTAACAGTGGTCTTCAATTTCCTCCATTTGTACACAATCTGTCTGACTGTGCATTGGTGGAGTCCAAACTCTTTAGAGATGGTTTGTAACAGTTTCCTGCCTGATGAGCATCAACAACTCTTTTTTCTGAAGTCATCAGAAATATCTTTTGTTTTTGCCATGATACACTTCCACAAACGTGTTGTGAAGAGCAGACTTTGATAGATCCCTGTTCTTTAAACAAAACATTGTGCCCACTCACACCTGATTGTCATCCCATTGATTGAAAACACCTGAGTCTAATTTCAAATGAACTGCTAATCCTAGAGATTCACATATTTTTGCCACTCACTAATATGTAATATTGGATAATTTTCCAATTTCCCCAAATTTCTCATTTGTTTAACTGGGTTCACTTTATTTACTTTTACGACTTTTATGATGATGTTTAGGGCTTTTAAGATGATGTTTTAGGGCATATTTATGCAGAAATATAGAAGATTCTAAAGGTTTCACAAACTTTCAAGCACCACTGTATTCAGATACAACAGTTACAAAGAGGAACTGGCAGGATAGATGTTAGCAGGCCTCAGTACTCATTTGTGAAATTCTGAAGTGCTGTATTGAGTTCTCCTGTAAACAGTAAGGGTATTTTTAGTGATATCAGACTATGCCATGGTATCACAACATGGATCCATGCTAAATAAACTGCTACAGCAAATATGAAAGGTCATTTTTAAAATGGATATATCTTTAAATCATGTAATGCTTAATGTAAGCAGTTTCATCTCCAAGGATTAAGTCAAAGAAAAAAAGCCAGCTAGAAAATTACAACAACATCCAACAGGGTCTTGAATGTCAATTGGTCTTATGCATAAAAACAGTTTTTAACTAGATGCTTTCCACCATGTCAGAGACATCAGCCATTTGTTTGATGTCGCAAATTAAATTATTCAAGATAAACAAGCTGTGTAATTTCCAGTGACGAAGCTCCAGTATAAAGCTCAACTTTTCGGTACACTGACGAAATTAAGGATTAGATGATCTATGTCATCATTATGGTGTCGTTGAGCATTGTGTGGGTGAAGGATTTTATAAGGTCAATGATTCTATATAGAAGTATTTAGTTACTGAGTTATTTGTTTTGCTACAGATGTCATCATTTGTAATCAGAAGCACTCAAGCTCCCATTATGCTCTACTATGATAGATTAATTGTTAATTAATCTCTAGGACATTTCCTGTTCATTGTGATTCACTTAGACAAGCATGGGAATCATTGTTTGACTGATCAGTGTTTAATGCCAGTGTCTTGCTTCTTTGATTTGATAAACTAATTTAAGCCTATAACATATTCAGACTGATGATGGAACATGACAGTAGAAATTAATTAACAACGTTGTCTGAACCACTTCAGATGTAGTAGTATCTTGGTGTAATTTTAGGTTGTTGATTATCAACATAAATAATACTGTTGATTAACAAAGATGTAAAAAAGTTTCCTATGCATTAATAAATCCAATTATTGTACATTTCAGATTTTCTCATACCTGTGGTGATTTATTTTCATGTTGCATTATACATGCATATCATTAAATGTAATAAAGAGATCTTTATTAGGTACACCTACTTCTACATTGTTTGCCCATTTTATCTGTTACACTGATCATACATATATACTTCGTAGTTGTACAATTACAAACTGTAGTCCATCTGTTTATCTACACATTTTGTTAGTCCCATTTACTCTGTTCACTAATGGACAGGACCCCCAGAGTACCACCACAGATCCTTCACCCACAGATTACTATTTAGGTTTTGGATCATTCTCAGCATTGCAGTTTTTCTAATGTGGAGGTGGTGTGTTAGTGTGTTTGCAGGTATGATTGTATCAAACAAAGAAGTGCTACTGGAGTTTTCAAAGACAATATTTACTCACTCTGCACTCTATTAGATAAATCAATCAAATTGCTCCACCTTGCAGATGTACAATCAGAGACAGCAGCTTATCAGTTTGTGTCTTCCTCTAATCCTTCATTAATGCTTGAAGAGCACTGACTACAGGATGCTAGTGATTGGCCATTTTGGGTAGATAGAATATATTCAGTCCAGCAGTGACACAAAGGTGTTTAAAAATTTCAGCATCACTCCTGTCTGATCTATTCATACCAGCACTCACTAACAACACTCACTAACAAACCTCCCAAATAGTACCGGATCTGAGGCTGTCCTGTGGGGATCATAACAAACACATCTATTTTCATTGTTTGTGAAGTGCAATAGCTTCTTTTTGAAAGCACAAGACTAGAAAAATGAGGGCTTGCAGAAACACAACTGGACATGTTAGGACATGGAAACATTTGAATAGCAGTTTTCTGTGAGGTGCAGACTAGCACTAAATGCATAAACTTCTCTGGTGTGGTGTATTTTACACTCTGTTGAAAAGTTTCGCTTTTGTGTACAACATCCAACATTATAATGCCAAGAAACTAAGTAAATTGCCTGTGATTTTTAACACTCAGATTCTGAGCTTTGAAAGTCCTTTTTATGCACCAAATTTTTTATTATATTATGCACTGTAGAGGGCGAAATATGCAAATCCCTTCCAATATTTCTTTGAAATAGAAACAATTATATTGACAGCCATTATGAATGCTCTAAAATCAGTCTCTATCTGATAACATGATATCTACCAGTCAGCCAGTTATCTCATACTGAATAATAATGTCACTCCCACACAGAGCATTCAATCCGGGGAAAGGTGCACACAGGTGGTGCAGAAGATGCAACCTGAAAGAGACTGGAAATTGTAAGGTGGTTGGGGAGAGTTTAGTAAGACAGCATTGGTTGGTGGTATGTAGGATGTCTTTGGAGGTGACAAGGAAGAAGAGCATGAAGGCTACACTAAGGACCAGATGGTGGAAGTTAAAGGAAGAATTACCAGGAAAATTACCAGGAAAACATCACTGTATGGCTCACATTAGCTATACAAGAGAACAACTCCTGGAAATTATGGACAAAAACACCCACCTGCAATCACTTCTTAGTCCAGACCCGAGCTGGCCAAGTGAGATCATGAGGAAGCGGCGGCCCAGAGGGAAGACAGCTGGCATGAGGAACAGGCTGAGGGCTCGAGCACACCGTGCTCCACTGCCGAGTATCCTATTAGCTAATGTTTAGTCTCTTGACAACAAACTGGATGAACTCAGGGCCAGAATCAAGTTCCAGAGGGACACTTGTGACTGCAACATCTTGTGCTTCACCAAGACATGGCTGACCCCAGCGGTATCGGACCACGCCATCCAGCCGGCTGAGTTCTTCTTGCAGCATGGACAGAACAATGGAATCGGGGAAGTTGCGAGGTGGTGGAGTGTGTCTGATGGTGAACAGCAACTGGTGTGACAGTACCAATGTTATTCTATTCCGCCATTTCTGCTCAGCCGACCTGGAACTTTTAACAATCAAATGTCATCCTTTCTACCTGCCTTGGGAATTCACCTCAGTGATTGTAAGTGCCGTTTATATTCCACTTCAAGCAGATATGGACAGTGCTCTGTGTGAACTTCATGAGTCTCTCACTCGGTACCAAGCTATTGAAGCTATTCAAGCTATTCATATATTCATGACTCTTTCTTCATTGTGGCTGGTGATTTCAACAGAGGCAACCTCAGACGCACCATACCGGAATTCCACCAGCACAACCTGTCCCACCAGGGGCAATAGGACACTGGATCACTGCTATACAACACAGAAGAACAGTTATAAGGCTCAGGCACAGCAGCAGTTCAGCAAATCTGACCATGCCGCCATCTTCCTTATGCCGAAATATAAACAAAGGCTGAAACAGAAAGCCCCGGTTCAGAGCTAGATCACGCGCTGGTCGGACCAATCAGAAGCTTCTCTACAGGACGCACTAGATGATGTAGACTGGGAAATGTTCAGGTCCAGCTCCGATGACGTCAATATGTTTACGGCAGTGGTTGTGGGATTCATCGGGAAATTTAATAGATGATACGGTTCAAAAGACCTCCATCCGGAAATTTCCTAATCAGAAAATGTGGGTGGATAAAACCATCCACGATGCTCTGAGATCCTGAACTACTGCCTATAACACTACACTCATCAGCAGCGACATGAAGGAGTACAAGTCCGCATCTTAGTGTGCATAGAGCATTGAAAGATGCTAAACGGAGGTACGACAGGAAACTAGAGACACAGTTCCAACAGAGTGGATCTAGAGACCTGTGGAACGGCCTAAAAACAATGACAGACTACAGATCACCATCACTGATGACAAGGGCAGACAACTCCCTGGCGGATGAGTTGAACACATTCTATGCTTGCTTTGAGTGTGCAGCTGGAGGTGTTAATGGCGATAGAGGTGCTATTTATGTTAATAGCGCTATCAACGGCGCTACTGATATTGATGTTGAAAGCACTGCTGGACTCTACGACGCCATCCACACAGACAAAGCAGCAGGGGGAGGTAAACTCACACCTGCAATGAGAGCTAACGTCCTCGTTATCACGGAGCATGATGTACGAAGGACATTCAGGAGAGTGAATACCAGGAAGGCAGAAGGACCAGACCGCATCCCCGGACGAGTCCTGAAAGCCTGCATAGACCAGCTCGCACCTGTGTTTACAACAATCTTCAACATGTCCCTGGAACAGTCCACAGTACCTAAGTGCTTCAAAAGGTCTGTCATCATACCAGTACCAAAGAAACAGCAACCTGCCTGCCTGAATGACTACCGGCCCATTGCTCTGACCCCCATTGTGATTAAGTGCTTCGAGAGACTCATCAGGAACTTCATCACATCCACACTACCTACAACACTGGACCCACTAGATCCACAGATCCACAGATGATGCAATCAATCATCTGTTACACACAGCGCTCACACACCTGGACATAGGGAGGGGTAATTATGTTAAAATGCTTTTTGACGATTTCAGCTCAGTATTTAACACGATTTTGCCCTCCAAACTCACCGTCAAGCTGAAGAACCTCGGCGTCAACCCACCACTAAGCATATGGATCTCCAGCTTCCTGTTCAACAGGCCACAGTCAGTGAGCGTAGGGAAGCACACCTCACCACCCCTAACTCTCAGCACAGTTGTCTCCTGTACTCCCTGTACACCCACGACTGCACTGCCACCTCCAGCTCTACCACCATCGTCAAGTTTGCCGATGACACCGTTGTGATGGGCCTGATCTCCAACAAAAATGAGCAGTCCTATCTTGAGGAGATTCTAAACCTGGAGATCTGGTGCCAGACGAACAATCTCCTCATCAACATGAACAAGACAAAGGAGCTGATCGTGGACTTCACAAAGAGGCAGGAGAGACACTATCAGCCTGTTCTTATCCAGGGGACAGAGGTAGAATGGGTGGACAGCTTTAGATACCTCGCGGTGCATATCACATATGACCTGACGTGGACGCACCACATCACCTACCTGGTGAAGAAGGGCCGACAGCATCTCTACCATCTCAGACGCTTGAGGGACTTCAGACTATCTGACAAGGTACTAAATAACTTCTACACCTGCATTATTGAAAACATTCTAACTGGAAACATCACAGCCTGGTTCGGGAACAGCACCGTGCAGGACAGGTGGACTCTCCAGAGGGTGGTGCGATCAGCCGAACGCATCACACACAGAGAGCTCCCTGACCTGCAGAGCATGAGTTCTGGTATTGAATGAGGAAGTCAGGAGTGGCAGGGAAGTATGTGAAGGCTGCACAAGATATGTATGAGGACAGTGTCAAAGCAGTGAGGTGTATAGTATAAAGAATAGCGAGAGAAGAACACTGAATAACAACTGTGTGCATAATAGGACAGGAAAATGAAAGGACATATGCCTGTGACCTGATGCTCAAGAGAAAGTCCGCCATGCAACAAGTCAACAACCCTAAGCACAGAAGTACTTCTAATAAAAGAATTACTAATTTAAGAATACTAAATTTAATGGGAATGACCAAGCCAAAGTCCTGACCATAATCCAATAAAAATGTCAAGGAAGAAAACATCCACCAACATCCCAGAGCTAAACCTGCTGGAGCTAAAACTCCTTTATGGAAATGTTTAGTTGCACTAATAACCACACATGGGGTCACAGTAGATCGTGATGGCTCAGCTTCACTTACTTTTGCTACTCACATATATGTAATATTGGAAAATTTTCCCTCAATAAATTGTAATGCTCTATGGACTTTGAGTGTAGTGAATACAGTTGGTGGCAAAGGTCCTAATGGACATTTTCCACAATAAAACCACTGTCACATTAACCAATGACATGGCCAGCCCAGTCACATCAAATGCAGAAGGAGTATAAACACATAGGTTATAAAGAACAAGTCACTCTCCCTCTCATTAATTAGAATCCTACTCATTATAAGTACATTTCAATCAATACTCTTGATTCAGCTGCAGTATTGTGTGTTGTGTCATTCATAGCTGCTGGTCCTATGGGAATGCAATTATCTCAGTCTAACCAGAAGATATTGTGCTGTAAGGGTCATGTTATAGAATCACATGCTAATTTAGACAGGCATGCACAAAACAAAGTCAGCTCGTTAGCGTTCCTCTCCAAACATCTCCTGTAGGCCACTGACAGAGCTTTTTGACCATTGGTTTGAGAAGATGCAGAAACACAGTGTAACGCTGGTAAGGATATTGCCAGACGAACGCAGATTCAGGGTAAGGTGATGTTTATTAGATCAAACACCGAGTAGTCACGGGTGCAAACAAGATCCAAAAGGGTAATCCAAATCGTCAACAAAAGCCAGGCGAGGTCGGTACACGGAAAACACCAGACAGATAAACGCTCGGTATGCATACAACAAAGATGGCAATACTTCGCAACGAGGAGCGGTGCTGACGCGTATAAATAGCGACTCGGATTAAGATCACGTACGGCGTTCAAAACTCCGGTGACGCGCTACGCGGAAGTGGGCGCTGTCCCCGCACCGGTGCTTGGGAGTTGGAGTCCCGAGGAGCTTCGGTCGTGACATTACCTCCCCCCAAAGCGTCCGAGCAGACGGGGATAGGAGACTGCCCGTGACGCTCAGCATCCCGACCCGAAGCAGCCTCTCCCCCATGACCCTGGCGCCGATCTGGAAGAGACGCACGAGATCCCTGACGAGGACGACCCCTCGGGCACGGCCCAGGCTTTCCGGGGTAGTGTTGATGAAAGTCTGAAACGAGAACCGGGTCCAAGACATCCGCGGCCCCCACCCAACTTCTCTCCTCCGGTCCATATCCCTCCCACTGTACCAGATACTGAAGCCTACCAGCCCATCTCCTAGAGTCCAAAAGACGCTGGACAGCATAAACCGGAGACCCCTCAAACGGCAGAGCAGGCGGAGGTTCCGAGGAGGGAGTGTCCTCATCCAGAGGACCCGAGACTACTGGTTTCAGAAGGGATACATGAAAACAATTAGACACCCGAGATTGAGGAGGCAAGGCAAGCTTGTATGCAACGTCATTAACCTTCTTCAAAATCTTAAAAGGCCCAGTGAATCTGGGCGACAACTTTTTACTCCCCTCTGAGCATCTGAGATCCCTTGCAGAAAGCCATACCCGATCACCCGGAGCGAAGGTAGGAGTGTCCCCCCGCCGACGGTCAGCCAGCCCCTTCTGACGCCGGAGGGCCCGCTCGATTCTCCGATGAGTCTGACCCCAACCCTGTTCACTCCTGCGCATCCAGTCATCCACTGCCGGAACATCAGACCGACTGAGAGACCAAGGCATGATAGGAGGCTGGTACCCCAGACAACACTGGAAAGGGGTCAACCCCGTGACGGAACTGGTCAGAGAGTTTTGCGCCATCTCCGCCCAAGGGAGAAACCTGGCCCAGTCAGTCTGATTGTCATGACAATACAACCTTAAAAATTTCCCCAACTCCTGGTTAGCACGTTCACACTGACCATTGGTCTGCGGGTGATACTCCGATGGACAGGCTGTGTGACCGATTCCCCAACCTCTCCAAAAATGCCCCCGCCCACACCTGCGAGGTGAACTGTACCCCCCTATCGGACACAATGTCCTCCGGAACCCCAAAAAACCGGAATACTAGGTTAAAAATGGCCTCTGCCGTCTGCCACGCAGTAGGCAGGCCAGAAAACGGTATGAACCGCACCCCCCGCGAAAACCGATCGATCACCGTCAGAATAACCGTGTACCCCCGTGATACCGCCAAATCGGTCACAAAGTCAACCGCCAAATGTGACCAAGGCCGAGCCGGGACGGGCAACGGCATAAGCTTGCCCGCAGGGAGAGTCCATGGCGACTTGCAACGCGCGCAGACGGAACAAGAGGAGACAAACCGGTGAACAGCAGCGCGCATGCCCTGCCACCAGTACCGGCCTTGCAGCAACTGGCAAGTGCGTGTCTCCCCCGGATGCCCCGAAGTCAAGGAAGAGTGAGCCCACGCAATAAGCCTATCCCGGCACTCCTCAGGCACGAACCGGCGACCTACAGGACAGGGACCAGGAATCACCCCCTCCGACAAACGGTCAATCTCGTCATCAATCTCCCAACGAATGGGAGCCACCGTAACCGAAGGCGGAAGCACGCCCCCACCGTCAAGGGGACCATCGGAGCCAGAAAAAACCCGCAAGAGCGCATCCGCTTTTGTGTTACGAGACCCCGGTCGATACGTAATAGAAAAATCAAAGAGGGAAAAGAAAAGAGACCAGCGAGCTTGGCGAGAATTGAGCCGTTTCGCCGACCGCAGGTACTCGAGATTTTTGTGATCGGTCAAAATCACAACTGGGTGCCTGGCCCCCTCCAGCCAGTGCCGCCATTCTTCCAATGAGGACTTAATGGCCAGCAGCTCTCTATCCCCGATGCCATAGTTACGCTCCGCCGGGGTAAGTTTATGGGAGAAATAAGCAACCGGGTGCAATTTCGGCGGCAGCCCCGTCCTCTGGGACAAAACGGCACCGATCCCCACCGCCGAGGCATCCACCTCCACAATAAACGGCCGAGAGTGATCCGGGTGCGAGAGTACCGGCGCTGAAGTGAAGGAACGTTTCAACCCCTGAAACGCCCCCTGCGCCTGAGGAGACCACGCCAACCTCCGCATCCCACGCCTAAGAAGAGCCGTAAGTGGGGCCACAATACTGCAAAAATTACGAATGAAGCGGCGATAGAAGTTGGCAAACCCCAGGAATCTCTGCAACTCCTTGACGGAGGCGGGAGTGGGCCAATCCACTATGGCCTCAATTTTGTGATCATCCATGGCCACGCCCCCTGAACTGATAATATACCCCAAAAAGGACACCGATGACACATGAAACTCGCATTTTTCCCTTTTCACGAACAACCGACTGTCCCGAAGCCGAGCGAGAACCACTCTAACATGCAAAACATGGGACTCCAAGTTTGGAGAATATATCAGAATATCATCAATATAGGCGATTACAAACCGGCCCAACATATCCCTAAAGACATCATTAATCAAAGACTGGAAAACTGAAGGGGCATTACGCAAGCCAAAGGGCATCACCAAGTATTCGTAATGACCCGTGGAAGTGGAGAACGCCGTTTTCCACTCGTCCCCCTCCCGTATGCGTACCAAATTATATGCACTGCGGAGATCTAACTTGGTGAAGACGGACGCCCCCCGCAATGTTCCAATGCAGACGGCACCACGAGGCTAAAGGGATAAGCGAAGCGGCCTAAGTCACCAGATTCAATCCCCGATAGTCAATTACAGGGTCTCAGTTCCCCCCCACGCTTTTGCAACAAAAAAGACACCCCAGCGACACGCAGGAGAGGTGGAGGGACGGAGTTAAACCCCTGATCCAAGGCCACCCTCTAATATAGTCAGCCATGGCCCGCTCCTCAACCTGGGTCAGCGGGTATATCCTAGCTTAGGAGGTGGTACCGAACCCTCTGATCAGGGTCAATGGAACAGTCATAAGGCCTATGCGGGGGCAAGGCCGCGGCCCCCGCTTTACTAAACACATCCGCAAAATCCCGATATTCACCAGGCACAGAGCCACAAGGATCCAACACCGCAGCAACCCGGAGACCCACCGACGGAAACCCCAAACAAGATTTATAACAGAAATCCGACCAAGACACAATTTCCCGCTCAGACCAAGAAATAACAGGATTGTGACATCGCAACCAGGGCAACCCGAGGATGAGATCATAGTTCAGAGAGTCCAGGACAAAAAAACGATTATCCTCTGAGTGGAGTGCGCTCACCAACAGGCGTACAAGTTCTGTAATGTGCGTTATCTGTTTCTTGTCGGCAAAAGTCCCGTCCAGTCAGCTGGAGCGGAGTCGGCAGGGGCCTCACAGGAATCCGAAGCCTCCTCACAACCTCTCCGTGCAGAAAGTTGGCCTCAGCTCCAGAGTCAATCAACGCTGAAAAGACAAAAGCACCACCAGCAATAGATACCGGTAAATAAAAGGACTTGGAAACCCACTCAGAGACAGTGTCACTCACCGCATTTCCCAAAGTAGACGCCGAACGACCGTGTGGACAGGCCCTGCAGTTCCGGACAAAGTGGCCTGGTTTACCACAATAGAGGCACAGTCCCTCCTTGAGTCTCCGCTGTCGCTCACTTTGGGATAGTTGGGCAACCCCGCATTGCATGGGTTTCGGGAAATCCACATGAGCACCACCTGATTCAGAAGTCGGAGGATCGGAAGGCAGGGAGACTTCGGTAGCACGTATACAGTGCCTCCTACCCTCTTTAAGCTGATCCAAACGGATGGCGAGAGAAATATACTGTTCCAAGGACAACCCGTCCTCTCTGCACGCTAGCTCTGACAGTAACTCAGGCTGAAGTCCGTTTCGGAAGGAAACCAACAAAGCAGGTTCATTCCAACCACTACCTGCCACTACAGTACGGAATTCCAGAGCGTAGGCTGAAACAGAACGCGGCCCCTGGCGCAGTTGCAACAAAAGTTCCCCGTGGGAGCGACCTGCATAGGGGTGATCGAACACAGCTCGAAATTCAGCAAGAAATTTTTCATAAGTCCAACCCTCCGCTTGTGGCCATACCGCCGTGGCCCAGTCTAACGCCCTCCCAGTGAGGCGTGAAATAATAAATGAGATACGAGCAGCATCAGAGCTGGGGGGCGAGTGAGTAAAAAAGATTGAGCATTGCAAAACAAAGCCCTGGCATTGCTCTGGAGAACCAGAAAATTTCTCAGGTTTACTCACAGCATAGACATCGATTTGAGGGTGACTGATCACGGCGGCTAATGGAGGAGCAGCGGATGCGACGAGGAGCGGTGCTGATACGTATAAATAGCGACCCGGATTAAGATCATGTACGACGTTCAAAACTCCGGTGACGCGCTACGTGGAAGTGGGCGCTGTCCCCGCACCGGTGCTTGGGAGTTGGAGTCCCAAGGAGCTTCGGTCGTGACACACGGATTACAGTCTAAGAGAACACAAGTTAAAGATAACTGCTAAGTAAAGGTAAACACTTAGGCATCAGCATAGACATGTATTTAAAACAAAATACTATTGCTGTCAGCTTCAGTTTGTTTATTTAGCAGCAGATGCATGGTAACACTGTGCCAGAGGTTTTTTTCTGTTTTGGTTTATTTTTATTTATTTTTGTTAACTCTTTAAATATAAGCTCCTTCTGGGTGTTCTGAGTTTGTTCTGAAAAATTACTACTTCTAAAGACTTAGTAACTACTTTTTTTTTTAGGTTCTAGACAGTCATACTTTTGGTGCTTGATGCTATCTTGTAGTATCAAATATGCCCTTGCCTCTGAAAAATGGTTCAGATAGTGAATATTCTGATAACCGGGAGATTTATTTGCATTTATTCTCATGGAAAAAATCCTACCTCATTCCAGAATTCACATCTCTACTTACTTTTAATTATGTCAGAGTGTTATGGTTGTGCTGGGACCATTGTGATTGGTCTTCTTGTTATCTGTGTACTGAGCAAGGCTTCAACTCTACTAAGTTCACCTGTGTTCATCTCATTCCTCACATGTATGTTTTTGTGTGTAGTTACTCTTACTGTAAGCAAGTGCTACTGTGTCTGTGTATATGTATTAAGTAGGATGTGTTGGCAAGTCATAATAAATCAAAATGATGATGATGGTGGTGATGATGATGATGATGATGATGATGATGATGATGACAATAATCAATACACCTGGATTGAGAACACCTAATATCCCCGTAGAGGACAAGTCAAATTGTGTTCACTAATCTAACACCGATGTGTAGTGACAATCAAGCAAAGTCATATGGGCCCCTTTCACAGAAATAGAGTTTTAATAGCAATTAGTGGTATATGAAATCTACTCCCATCTTGCACCCTCTGCTGCTCGTTGAGCCCTGACTTCCCAGGACCCTGAATTGGATTAACACTACTGATCTGGACGTAGTTTTGTCAGTCTCTGTGAATGACAAAACAGTATCACACACTTTGGCTGATCTCTCATGACTGACATGTTTATGAGAACCACAGTCTGGTTTGAAAACAGTATGGGAGTACTCAGACTTTTCTCGAGTGCCATGCCAGACCATAGCAAGGTTGCTAAGCAACACCTCAAGATGGTGCTGTCTTGATTCATTAATTGTGAAGATAAACAGCATTAAGTGGGTAAAATGCCTCATCCACATGCAATCCAGGGGATATTCAGTTGACCAGTGTCAATGCCTGTTAGAGGTCAAGAAATCTGTTGCAACCATGGAGGAAGGGGAAAATAGTCATTACATTAGTTCTCCTATAAAACATAATGTAATCCTTGACATTTCAGCCCTTACACCTGTTCACTCACTTCTATTAAAATGGAAACAGAATGCAATACATGTCATCTGGATGTTACTGCAGTATTTATTATCTCAATTATTGCATCTCAACTTTATAAATGCAGCATGGCTCACTGACCTGCAGACCGTGACTCCTATGACTATGATCACCACTACCATGAGGGGTTTTTCCATACCAAATTGCCAGGTTTACCTCTGGTAATAATAGAAATTGGAAGTTTGCAAGTTTGTATACGCTAAGCTTCCACTGCCTCAAGGCTCATGACATCAAAATTAACTCATAAAGTAATTTTCATACCTGGTTAATCCAATCAAGGTATTAGGAATCACGCAGTTCTGTGGCCCGACAACAGCTTCGGCATGGTAAACGTGCTAGTATTAGGATGGCAAGCACTGGCACACATGTGCTGAGTAGGCCTAGGCCTGATTAAAAAAGTATTTAGTCAGCCACTGATTGTGCAAGTTCTCCTACTTAGAAAGATGAGAGAGGTCTGTAATATTCATCATAGGTACACTTCAACTATGACAGACAAAATGAGAAAAAAAATCCAAGAAATCACATTGTAGGATTTTTAAAGAATTTAATTGTAAATTATGGTAGAAAATAAGTATTTGGTCAATAAATTTGGTTCAACTCAATACTTTGTAACATAACCTTTGTTTGTAATGACAGAGGTCAAACGTTTCCTGTAAGTCTTCACCAGGTTTGCATACACTGTAGCTGGTATTTTGGCCCATTCCTCAATGCAGATCTCCTCTAGAACACTAATGTTTTGGGGCAACATGGACTTTCAACTCCCTCCACAATTTTTCTATGGGGTTGAGGTCTGGAGACTGGCTAGGCTTCTTCTTCTCCTTCGTTGCCCAAGTGGTGTGATTGGAATCATTGTCATGCTGGAAGACCCAGCCACATTCCATCTTCAGTGCTCTCACTGATGGAAGGAGGTTTTGGCTTAAAATTTCACGATACATGGCCCCGTTCATTCTTCCCTTAAGATGGATCAGTTGTCCTGTCCCCTTTGCAGAAAAACAGCCCCAAAGCATGAGGTTTCCTCCCCCATGCTTCACGGTAGGTATGGAGTAACTCAGCATTCTTCTTCCTCCAAACACGACGAGTTGAGTTTTGACCAAAAAGTTCTATTTTGATTTCATCTGACCACATGATATTCTCCCCATCCTTTCCTAGATCATCCATATGCTCTCTGGCAAACTTCAGATGGGCCTGGACATATACTGGCTTAAGCAGGGTGACACACCTGGCACTGCAGGATCTGAGTCCCTCTCGGCATAGTGTGTTACTGATGGCAGCCTTGTTACTTTGGTCCCAGCTCTCTGCAGGTCATTCATCAGGTCCCTCTGTATAGTTCTGGGATTTTTGCTCATCGTTCACATGATCATTTTGACCCCATGGGATGAGATCTTGTGTGGGGCCCCAGATCGAGGGAGATTATCAATGGTTTTGTATGTCTTCCATTTTCTTACAATTGCTCCCACAGTTGATTTATTCACACCAACCTGCTTGTCTATTGTAGATTCACTCTTCCCATCTTGGTGCAGGTCTACAATTTTCTTCCTGGTGTCCTTCAACAGCTCTTTGGTCTTGGTCATGGTTGAGTTTGGAGTCTGACTGTTTGAGGCTGTGGACAGGTGTCTTTTATACAGATAACGAGGTTAAACAGGTGCCATTAATACAGGTAACGAGTGGAGGACAGAACAGCTTCTTAAAGAAAAAGTTACAGGTCTGTAAAAGCCAGAAATCTTGCTTGTTTGTGAGTGACCAAATACTTAATTTCTACCATGATTTACAATTAAATTCTTTAAAAATCCTACGATGTGATTTCCTGGGGGTTTTTTTTCTAATTTTGTCTCTCATAGTTGAAGTCTACCTATGATGAAAATGACAGACCTCTCTCATCTTTCTAAGTAGGAGAACTTAATTGACTAAATAGTTTTTAGCCCCACTGTACCTGCTCGTTCATGTATTTAAAGCAGTATGAGAGTGGTGTCTCTTGTCACACCCCAGACATTGACTAGCTTTGCAACTGGTATTTTATAGTGCTCCAGCGTGAGGTCTGTAGGGTGACTCCCAGTGGTATTTTGCAGCATTCTGGCATGAGGTTCAAGAAAGATGATAACTTCTCTCTATAATAGAAAGGGGGTGGTAAGCTAACAGCTGAGGTAATAATTGATTGCTAGGGTAAGATTCTGGTGTGATTGGCTCTTTACTTTTACCACACTTTGAGCATTTTTCCCTGCTTAGTAATGTCAGCTATGGTTACCTCTTCAACGAGTTTGCACTAGCGATTGGATGTTGCCTTTGCTTCCTGGTCACCGCGTCGCAAGTGCTGTATGGCCGCCATTGCGCAAGCCTCAGCTTTGATGTGTGCCTCTTTTCCCTGTTTATGATGATTATCTTTTGCTTGAGTCCTTCACTGAACGGCTCCGTATTTTGGTGTTTAAAAGCCATTCACTTTCTCATTTCACCATTTCTGCTGCATAGCTCAGTGGGATCACATTCATCTAGTAGTAGAGCATTTTGGTTCAATCCACACTGCAGATCATTCTTACTTTTTTTTAGAGCGGTTGCATTTTTCGGTTGCTTCCTGTGCACAGACACTCCCACACTTGATACAGTACTTTCACTCTCTCATGCAATTCACGTAATTTACATCCATACACAATAACGTGTGTGTGTGTGTGTGTGTGTGTGTGTGTGTGTGTATGTGTATATATATATATATATATATATATATATATATATATATATATATATATATATATAATAACTAGTAATAATAACTGTGCTCATAATCCCTAAAGCACGCCAATCCTCTCCTCAGCTCCAATAGCTTGGGGGTATGGGCTTGTTAACTAACCCAGCTACCTGCACTTGGGTCCTACCTCCAGTTCACGTCAGTGAACTAAGTAAATGTATGTAAAGAATTTTTTTATTTTAATTTTAAATCTAACTCGCACAGTCTTCTAGTTTTCAAGTAGGAAACACAAAAACATATTCTTTTTGCTAATGTGCAAATACTGCATATCCTTGTCTATGTCTGCTGATGTTTTACTAAACCAGATTTATTAGTTTTCAGTGTTGAAAAGGGGCTTAGAAATGTATAATCCTGATCCAACGTATTTGAAACATTACGTAGCTTGTAAATAATTTTACAGTAATGGTCGCATGGCTGAAGATTCTGGACCATGCACAAGTACCACAGCTGGTCAAATCAATTATTTCCCTGGCTTCTCCATTGCAACTGCAGCAAGGCAAGATTTTGACTTCTGCTTGGGATGACCTTTGCTTCAAAAAGGATGTAGCAAGGAGTCGTTGCTAGCCTAATTAAAAGGAAATGTCACGTTGGTAATTATGAGTCACAATATGAATCATCCAGTGTGTGGCTTGCACTGGCTTTGGCTGCTTAGGGAATAAGGCGGCTTTGAAGGCTGCTTTTTTAGGTAATCTATTGGACCAGAACAAACATTCGTGCAGGAGTGTGGCACAAGCTAATTAACCAGACATTTGTCATTCATGTGTACCCTGTGTGTGTGTGTGTGTGTACATGCATACATATAGTACATACATACATACATACATACATACACACACACACACAATTGTTGGTACCCCTCAGTTAATGAAAGAAAAACCCACAATGGTAACAGAAATAGCTTTAATCTGACAAAAGTAATAATAAATACAAGGTCTATGAAAATGAACAAATGAAAGTCAGACATTGCTTTTCAACCATGCTTCAACAGAATTATTTAAAAAAAAACTCATGAAACAGGCCTGGACAGAAATGATGGTACCCTTAACTTAATATTTTGTTGCACAACCTTTTGAGGCAATCACTGCAATCAAACGATTCCCGTATCTGTCAGTGAGACTTCTGCACGTCTCAGCAGGTATTTTGGCCCACTCCTCATTAGCAAACTGCTCCAGTTGTCTCAGGTTTGAAGGGTGCCTTTTCCAGACGGCATGTTTCAGCTCCTTCCAAAGATGCTCAATAGGATTTAGCTCAGAGCTCATAGAAGGCCACTTCAGAAAGTCCAGTGTTTTCCTCTTAGCCGTTCTTGGGTGTTTTTAGATGTGTGTTTTGGGTTATTATCCTGTTGTAAGACCCATGACCTGCGACTGAGACCAGACTTTCTGACACTGGGCAGCACATTTCTCTCTAGAATTCCTTGATAGTCTTGAGACTTCATCGTATCCTGCACAGATTCAAGAAACCCTGTGCCAGATGCAGCAAAGCAGCCCCAGAACATAACAGAGCCTCCTCCATGTTTCACAGTAGAGACAGTGTTGATATGCTTCATTTTTCCGTCTGTGAACATAGAGCTGATGTGCCTTGCCAAAAAGTTCAATTTTTGTCTCATCTGTCCATAGGACATTCTCCCAGAAGCTTTGTGGCTTGTCAACATGTAGTTTGGCGAGTTCCAGTCTGACTTTTTTGTTTTCAACAATGGTGTCCTCCTTGGTCGTCTCCCATTAAGTCCACTTTGGCTTAAACATCGACGGATGGTGCAATCTGACACTGATGTTCCTTGAGCTTGAAGTTCACCTTTAATCTCTTTAGAAGTTTTTCTGGGCTCTTTTGTTACCATTCGTATTATCCGGCTCTTTGATTTGTCATCAATTTTCCTCCTGTGTCCACATCCAGGGAGGTTGGCTACAGTCCCATGGGTCTTAAATTTCTGAATAATATATGCAATTGTAGTCACAGGAATGTCAAGCTGCTTGGAGATGGTGTTATAACCTTTACCTTTAACATGCTTGTCTATAAATTTATTTTTAATGTCCTGAGACGACTCTTTCCTTTGCTTCCTCTGGTCCATGTTGAGTGTGGTACACACCTTGTCACCAAACAGCACAGTGACTACCTGAAGCCCTATATATAGGCCCACTGACTGATTAAAAGATTGTAGACACCTGTGATGCTAATTAGTGAACACACCTTGATTTAATATGTCCCTTTGGTCACATTTTTCAGGGGTACCATCATTTCTGTCCATGCCTGTTTCATGACTTTATTTTTTAAAATAATTCTATTATATATATATATATATATATATATATATATATATATATATATATATATATATATAAAATAGATAATAGGTCACAACACCTAGATGTAGATTAATAAAAAACAGTTAAACAAATAACCATTTTTCATTCCCATGACTATCAGACTAAATCAGAAAGAGTTGGGAAGTATGGAAAATGCAAATAAAAAACATTCGCAGTGTTCCTTACATTTCCTTTGACTTTTATTCATTGCAGACAGTAGGAAATTTAGACATGTGTTTTTTTCTCATTTAATTTGTTATTAATCATCCATTCCTACATTTAAGGCCTACAACACATTACAAAAAAAGTTTAGAGGGTTCAATTTAGGGTTAGTAAAAAAAAAAAAAAAAAACAACTAAATAATGATGTGATTTCAAACATGATTTGGTGCGAACACAGTATCCACAAAAAGCTGAATCTCTGAATATGGGCAGAGGATCTCTAGTTTATCTACAAGTGTGTAAGAAAATTATTGAAATGTTTAAATACAATGTTCCTTAAAGAATGAGTGGAAGGGATTTAAATATGTCAGTCTGTCACGCCCCCTTCCAGTGCCGCTCCAGATCCACGCAACCTGCCTCGCTCTTCCTCACCCACCTACTGATCACCTGCACCTGTTCCACATTCCGGACTTCCTTCCATACCATACATAAACACCACTCACCCACATTCACACCACTACACGACAAGGTTCCTGACCTAGCTCCTACAATCTCATTGTGATTTGCTAAATAAAAGCCTCCGATCGCACTCCACAGTCTGCGTCTGTCTCCTGCTTCCAGTCGGCGTTACAGTTCGTGTGCCTGAACATGGAGACAGCAGCTCGTGGTGCCGAACTTACCTCAACCATGGCGGAGCAGCTCGCCGAACTCCGCTCTCAGCTCCAGGAAGTGGCTCAGGTGGTTTCCTTGTTGGCGGACAACCAGCGATCGCTCAACGCGCTGGTTTCCTCGGTTAGTGATCTCACTCAACGCGTGTCCCAGCTAGCGCCGCCCGCCTCCTCCACGGTACTGTCGGCCTCAGTTCTGCTTCCTCCCAGCCCGCCACGGGCACCACACGCCGCGTACAGAATCGCTCTACCGGGGAAATATGACGGCGATCTGGAACGTTGTGGGTGCTTCCTTCTCCAGTGCGATCTATACTTTGCTCACTCCCCGCCGGAATCCGACGCAGTTCGCATCGCCCTGGTAGTATCCGTCCTTTCCAGTCGAGCCTTGGATTGGGCCACCGCCATCTGGACCCAACAAGGTGAGGAGGCCCGCGATTATGAGCGCTTTAACTACTGCTTTCCACGCTGTGTTTCAGCATCCTCGCGAGGGAAGGTCCACTGAAGACGTCTTGCTCACTCTACGCCAGGGACGTTGCTCTGCCGCCGACTACGCTCTTCACTTCCACACCCTGGCGGCTCAAAGTGGATGGAACACTCCTGCTCTGCTCTCCGTTTTCCATCAAGGCCTGCGTCCCGAACTCAGGAGAGAACTGGCCTATCTCTGGAGGAACTCATCACCCTCACCATTTGCCTGGACCAGCTCCTCGTTCCTATGGACCAGACCACACGCGTGCCAGAGATCCGGCACGCACACCCCGGGTGAGTCGACTCCCTCTTGACTCCTCATTTACTCTGCTGGTTCTCTTGCGGCTCGCTCACGCCGACGTCTCTCTTGTAGCACTGATCGACTCCGGCGCCCAGGGGAACTTCATCTCCGAACAACTTGTCACCAAATGGAAGATCTCCTGCTCTACTCTCCCGGCCGGACGCCGGATCACAGCAGCAGATGGACATCCGCTTGGACCAGGGCTGCTCACTCGCATCACTGCTCCTCTCTGCCTGCTCACCAGCGCCACCCACCAGGAGTCCATCTCTCTGCTTCCTGTAAGCTCTCTCACCTACCCCGTCATCCTGGGGCTTCCTTGGCTTCGTCGTCACGACCCTCTCATCTCATGGTCTGCCCGGGAACTCATCCACTGGTCACCGTGTTGCCAAGATCACTGCCTGCTCTGTCCCACTCTTCAGGTCAACCCTCTCTCGGAACCTGCATCTCTTTCGGACAACGTGCCCTCCTCCTCTTCCTCTGCATCACTCCTACGACTGTGCTATCGACCTCATTCCGGGCGCCCCGCTTCCCAAGTCTCATCTATACCCTCTCTCGGCGGCCGAAGAACAGTCCATGACGGAATATATCACGGAATACCTCGACCTTGGCTTCATTCGCCCATCCACCTCCCCCGTCTCGGCGGGGGTTCTTTTTCGTGCCCAAGTGGGACGGCGGCCTCAGGCCCTGCATAGATTACCGAGAACTCAACCGAATCACCTGCAGGTACGCCTATCCGCTCCCAGTGGTGCCCTCATCCCTCGAACAGCTCCGCACAGCCCACTGGTACACCAAATTGGACCTTACGAATGCTTGCAACCTGGTCCGTGTCAGAGAGGGCGACGAGTGGAAAACCGCCTTCAGCACCAGCACTGGCCACTATAAATACCTGGTGATGCCCTTCGGCCTGGCAAACGCGCCGTCATTCTTCCAGGCATTCATTATTGATGTGCTCCGGGACATGTTGGGCCGCTGTGTCATCGTCTATCTAGACGACATCCTAGTTTACTCACCGGATTTTGCCACTCATGTCTCACATGTCCGCCAGGTGCTCGAGAGGCTCCAGCTCCACCATCTCCATTTGAAGGCGGAAAAATGTGAGTTCCACTCTCAATCTGTGTGTTATCTGGGCTATGTTATCTCCCCGTCCGGGGTCACTATGGACAGCTCCAAGCTCTCCGCCGTTCTCTCCTGGCCCACACCAACCTACATCAAGCAGCTGCAGTGGTTCCTGGGTTTCGCGAACTTCTATCGCCGCTTCATCAGAAACTTCAGCCGCACGGTGGCGCGACTCACCGCACTTCTGCGGGGCAAACCTCGTTGGTCTCTCTTCTTCTCCCGCTTCTCATTTTCTATCACCTACCGCCCAGGGACAAAGAACGTCAAGGCTGACGCCCTGTCCCGCAGCCTCGATCTCGAGCCAGTTGCCCCGGAAACACCCACGCCCATTCTCCCGGCTTCTTGCACTATCGGCGCCATCACCTGGGATTTCGAGCACGAGCTGGATGACAGGCTCTCCCAAGTGCGCGTTCCGACCAAATGCCCGCCGGACAAGAAGTTCGTGCCCTCCGATCTCCGCAACCGCCTCCTCGCCTGGGCTCACCTCTCTCTATGTTCTGGCCATCCCGGGGAGACTCGCACCCATCAGCTCCTGACGGTGCGTTACTGGTGGGAAAATATGGCCAAGGACGTGCACCACTTTGTGTCATCCTGTAGCGTGTGCGCACAGGCCGAGACCCCTCGCACTCCCCTCGGGCCTGCTTCATCCATTGCCCGTGCCGGAACAACCCTGGTCGCACACAGCGCTCGATTTCATCACGGATCTTCCTCTCTCCCAAGGGTTCACTGCCATTCTCTCCGTGGTCAACCGCTTCTCCCGCGCGGTGCGCTTCATCCCTCTGCCTAAGATCCTCTCCGCACTACAGACAGCGGAACTGCTGTTTGAGCATGTCTTCCGCGTTTTCGGCATCCCGGAGGATGTCCTGTCAGACCGCGGACCCCAGTTTTCCTCAGCGGTGTAGCGCGCTTTCATGGCAAAGTTGGGAGCCTCTGTCAGCCTTTCCTCAGGCTACCATCTACAAACCAACGGCCAGTGCGAGCGAGTCAACCAGGAACTAAAAAAATTCCTCAGGTGCTACTGCCTCCACAACCCACATGATTGGGCTCAGTTTCTCCCATGGGCCGAAATAGCCCAGACTCTCTGCGTCACTCCTCCACCGGACTCTCGCCATTCCAGTGCGTCCTGGGCTTCCAGCCACCTTTTGTGCCCTGGGACTCCTCGCCCTCAGACTCCCCGGTCGTCAACGATTGATTTAACCGCAGCGAAGACATCTGGTGCCAGGTCCATCATAACATCATCAAGACCATCCGCCGCTACAAAGGACATGGCGACTGGCACCGCCGCGCTGCTCCAGTCTACCAACCAGAAGACCGTGTCTGGCTGTCGATCCGAGGACTGCGCAATCCACAGGGAAGTACCCCTTTATCTCCTCGTTTCCTGGGTCCTTATAAGATAACTCACCATGTTAACGATGTTACCTATCGTTTGCAACTGCCTGTTCATTTACGTATCTCTCCAACCTTTCATGTGGCGCACCTTAAGCCCTGGGTCCCCGATCCGCTGGCGGAATCCTCACCAGCTGACTAGCCTCCGCCAGCTGACCCGCTGGAGGCTTAGACCTACACGGTCCGTCGCCTCCTGGACTCTCGCTGCCGCGGTGCACGTCTCCAGTATCTGGTGGAGTGGGAGGGCTACGGCCCCGAGGAGAACAGCTGGGTGGATGCAAAGGACGTCCTGGATCCCCTTCTCACCCAGGACTTCCACGCCGCCCGTCCCGACTGACCGGCACCCAGACCGCGCGGTCGCCCGCGCAAGTCCTCCTCTCTCCTCCGGTCCTCCGACTCCCGCCGTGCTCCTGCCGGTACGAGTCCTTCGAGGGGGGGTACTGTCACGCCCCCTTCCAGTGCCGCTCCAGATCCACGCAACCTGCCTCGCTCTTCCTCACCCACCTACTGATCACCTGCACCTGTTCCACATTCGGACTTCCTTTCATACCATACATAAACACCACTCACCCACATTCACACCGCTACACAACAAGGTTCCTGACCTAGTTACCTAGCTCCTACAATCTCATTGTGATTTGCTAAATAAAAGCCTCCGATCGCACTCCACAGTCTGCGTCTGTCTCCTGCTTCCAGTCGGTGTTACACAGTCCTTACTTTTTCTGATTTGGATTGTTTTGCATTGTCTTGCGGCTCCATTTCTTCCAAAAAAGATATACTGATAGGTCTGACCAGAATACAAGTTTCCACTGTGTGATGGTCCATCTTAGATACATCCAAGCCCAGAGAAGTCGACACCGCTTCTGGACATGGTTAATACAAGGCTTCTTTTTTGCACGGTAAAAATCAAAGGAAATGTAAGGAACAGTGCATATATTTTTATTTGCAATTTCCATACCGTATATATATACTGATAGGTCTGACCAGAATACAAGTTTCCACTGTGTGATGGTCCATCTTAGATACATCCAAGCCCAGAGAAGTCGACACCGCTTCTGGACATGGTTAATATAAGGCTTCTTTTTTGCACAGTAAAAGTCAAAGGAAATGTAAGGAACAGTGCATATATTTTTATTTGCAATTTCCATACCGTGTATATATATATATATATATATATATATATATATATATATATATATACACACACACACATATATATACACCTTAGCTTTTAAACTGAAATTTCAATTTGAGTCAAAGTTGACAGTATGTGATATACTCAAAATTATCTGAACTATTAGACTCTTAAAAATAATAAAATTTTGCTCTTTGCAGACTCTTGGCATTCTTTCAACCAACTTCCACGTGTAACCACCTTTCATGCTTGTCCAACAGGCTCTTTGGTCAAACATTCCAAGCCATCTCAATAGGATTCAGATTGGGTGATTGAGAGGGCCAGGTTTTCTATCACAGCATGCCCTCTCTTTTGTTGTATGCAAGATGTTTAAAAGTAAACTGTACCTGTCAATTGATAAATTCTGAGGCTAATGACTCTAATATGCTTGCACATAGGCAGTCTTTATAAAGCCAATTTAATGGTAGCATTGTAGCATCCAGGACCTTGAACAGGCCCCAACCACGACCATGAACCCGACCCAACCAGGAGATTGAACAAGACCTTGAAGAGGACCCATCCAAATGTAGCGTTAATAGCTGGATTACAGTTTCCCCAAGTCTCAGTACCCTCTGTTTCAACCCTGGTCAAGCCATAAAACCTTGTGACTGTTGGAATGTAGTGGGACAACATCTGGTCAACAGACTCCTCAGCAACTGGTAGCTCATCGGCATCGACCTCTTCTCGAACCCACCAAATTGGGGCTCTGACTTGGAGAGCCAGATAACCTGTGCCCCCCCCCCCATCATAAAATAACCCAATGTGTAGCCTTAACAGGATTTCTGACAGGTCACCCCAGATTCACCTTCTCCCAAGAGGAATCGGCCCTAATCTCGCTAAAGGAAAATATGGGCTCTCCCTTGCTGGTCACTTTATGACTTTCCTCAGCTTGGCGCCAGGAGGACACGAGATTTACGACCGAAAGGATTCCAGCGTTCGTCTAAAGACACGTTTAATAAAAGCATTACATTTTCATTGGGAACAGATCATCTTCACAAAGAAACAAAGACACTTGGATAAAAAGCTTGAGAATCGCTCCATAATGAGTCCGAAACACACCTTTACGCAACTATCTATCCAGTGAAAAATTGATGGGGGTATTCATCGTATTTCCCTTTTTTTTTTAAACCACATGTATGTGCATGTAAACTGATTGTCAAAGTATCTCCATAGTTATACTTAGTTAATGTCTTTAGTATAGTGGTACCGTTCTGGTATGTAATTACGGTCCCGTTGTGTTGTGCTGATCGTTACGACATATATAGAAAGGATAGCATAGTTATCCATATGTATTGACCGCTCGGGTTTTTAATACTTACTCATACTTATGACAGAACAAAAATGAAGTTATTTAGATTTACCATTTTCTACACCTTGTATCGATCGTATTATTGTTTAGATGAAGTATAGCGAATGCATGTATTGTAGTTAGAATGACTTAAACTATGTTCTAGTTTATGAATTCAAGGTACCTCAACCCCACTTCTAACGTGAGGATTTTTATTCTTTCTTGGTGATGCTTTTAGATGTCCTCGGTATGTAGGAAAATATTACTCCAAGTTATGGTCTGTAGCGACACCTACTGACCTATGGTGAAATTAGCAGACATATCCACGAAAGGAGGGGTTTAATGACGAGTCAGACTCTCACTGGCTAAGTCTCGGACAAACCCCCGTTTCCCCGCCTCTAGCAACTCGCGTCCGATACGTACAAAAGGTTTGAGCGCGAAAGGGCTCTCTCTCTTCTTTTGTTCTTTTGTTCCTGAAAAGTTCCAGTCTTCATTTTTTTTCTGCTTTTAAGTTTTCGTGTTTAAAGTATAAGTTTCTGCGTTTCATTTATACTCTAAGCTTTATGTAACCAGCAGTCTTAGAAGTTCAGTATTGCCGAATTAGGAAATAGAGGAAAACCCAACCAGCTAAGATCTCCTCCATACTAGACTACCGTCTCGTCTCAGTCTGTCGAAGCTCGTGGCACGCTAACACTGTAACTCTACCTTCACCGCTGGCCAGAGTGGAAATCTGAGTTATATGCCTGCAAGTCTAGATCTGGTAGACCCGACCACCAACGCAGGGAAGAAAGCCGAAGCGAGGCCCTCAACACATCTGTGGCTCCACGAGTCGAAGGCGGGTAGCCGATCATCACAAGTTCCACCAAACCGCCGCGGTCCAACCGGAAGAGAGACTGCTGCCGTTCCTGAAGCCCGGCTCCGTTCCATCTTCTTCGCGTGAGTCCCCGCAAAGAGGCGAGTAGTACCGCTTGGTGTGTTTTATCTGGGTCCCTGATTATTGAATCTTGCTTTTGAGCTAAACCACGCTTCGACATAGACTTACCTACATCTAAGTAGTTTCCACCATAGGGTTCTGAACCACCAATTTGTTTCACTAGTAAGTCACTGCCATACAACTAGTTTATAACGCTTCCTCGTGATAAATACATTTCGACCATTTAGTTGCCCATAGAGTCATTTTTTGTTTCTGGTTTTAATTACTGTGATATGTCCGCTTGCCACTATTTCCTGTTTTCTGCACTGTGATACATACATGATTACCGTCATTTTATGATTGTAACTCTGTGATACATAGGTCATTACATCAGATAGTCTGTGGGTAATGCCTTATTTGTAGTTAATAAACTTGTTATATGCTTTTGAACTTACCTCATGGTGTGAGAGCTTCATTTAACAAAGGTCGAGAAATATACTTTGAATTCACTATTCAGACCTAGACTGATCAATTTCTTTTTTTACTGGTCTCCGGATCTACCAGGCCCCAACGATCCGGTGGTGCTCCGTTTCCTTTTAATTAATAAAATGTAATTAATTAAAATTAATAAACAAACTGTAGTACAAGGTTTGCTACACAAAACATTCAATAAGACCAAACCAGGACGTTGAAAAGTACCTCTAACAGGATCCATCCAGAACCTTGAACAGGACCCATCCAGGACCTTGTACATCACCTTGAACAGGACCTAACCAGGACCTTGAACATTACCTTGAACAAGCCCCAACCAGGACCTTAAACAGGACACAACTATGACCTCAAACAGTGAACTCTAAAACTAACCCAAACCCAAACCCTAAGCCTAAACCTAATCCTAACCCAACCTGGACCTTGAAAAGGACTTTGAAAAGGGCCTTGAACAAGACCCGACCAGGACATTTAACAGGACACTTAACTGGAACCCAGAAGAACATTGAACAGGACATTGAACAGGACCTTTAACAGGACACTGAACTGGACTCAACCAAAACCTTCAACAGGACCCTACTAGGACATTGAAGAGGTCCCAAAAGGAACCTTGAACAGTACCTAACTAGGACCATGAACAGGACCCAACCAGGACCTTGAACAAGACCAAACAAGTTCCTTAAACAGGACCTAACCAGGACTTTGAAAAGGACCTTGAGCAGGACCCGTCCAGTACCTTAAACAAGACCTTGAACAGGATCCAACCTGGACCTTGAACAAAACCCTGAACAGGACCTTGAACAGGATTGAACCACAATCTTGAACATGACACAACCAGGCCATTGAACAGGATCCAACCAGGACCCTAAACAGGACCTTGAACAGGACCCAACCACGACCTTGAACACCGAATACTAAAACTAACCCTAACCCTGAACCAGACCCTAAACCTAACCCAACCAGAACATTGAACAGGACTCAACCAGAATCTTGAACAGGACTTTAAACAGGACCCAACCAAGACCCAACCATGACCGTGAACAGGACCTTGAACAGGAAACAACCAGGACGTTGAACAGGACCTAACCAAGACCTTGAACAGGACCCAACCAGGACATTGAAGAGGTCCCAACAAGGACCTTGAACAGGACCTTGAACAGTACACAACCAGGACCATAAAAAGGACCCAACTAGGACCTTGAACAGAACCTTGAACAAGTGCAGGTCCCATCCAGCACATTAAACAGGACACAACCAGGACATTGAACAGAACCCAGAAAGGACCTTGAACAGCACTAAACAGTGTCTGTGAACAGGACCTAGAACAGGTTCTAACCAGGGCCTTGAACAGGGCCTTGAACAGGACCTTGAACAGGACAAAAACAGGAGCTTGAAGAGGATGCAACCAAGATATTGAAAAGGACACAACCAGGACCTTGAATAAGACCTTGAACAGGACCCAACCAAGACCTTGAACAGGACCCAGCCAGGAATTTGAAAATAACTTTGAAGAAGACCCAATCAGGACCTTGAACAGGACCTTGAACAGGACCCAACCAAGACCTTGAACACAACCCAACCAGGACTCTAAACAGGCTTTCGGACAAGATCCAAACACGACCTAGAACCCTGGACCCTGTCCGGACCATGAACAAGACCAAACCAGGACTGTGAAGAGGACTTTGAATAAGACCTTGAACAAGACCCAACCAGGACCTGAAACAGGACCCTAAACATGACCTTGAACAGGACACAACCAGGACCTTGAAAGAAACCTTGAATAAGACCAAACCAGGTGCTTTAACAGGATTCAATCAGTACCTTGAAAAGAACGTTGAAAAAGACCCATCCGGGACCTTGAACAGGGCCCAACCAGGACGTTAAACACGACCTTGAACAGGACCTATCCAGGACCCATGCAGGACCATGAATAGGACCTTAAACAGGCCCCAAACATGACCTTGAACAGGAAAAAAACAGGAGCTTGAATAGTACTTTGAACAGGCCCCAACCATCAACTTCAAGAGGACTTAACCAGGACCCAGAATACTGAACCATAAAATTTACCCAAACTTTAAACCCACACCCTTACCCTAAACGTAGCCCAAGCTGGAACTTGAAAAGGACTTTAAAAAAGACCCAACCAGGACATTAAACAGGACACTGAACTGGACCCAACCAGAACCTTGAACAGGACTTTGAACAGGACTCAACCAGGACATTAAACAGGACCCAACTTGGACCTTGAACAGGACCTTGAACAGAACCCAACCAGGACTACGAACAGGACAAAACAAGACCTTGAACAGGACCTTGAACAGGACCTTGATCAAGACCAAACAAGGTCCTAAAACAGGACCCAACCAGGACCTTGAAAAGACCTTGAGCAGGACCCATCCAGCACCATGATAAGGACCTGACTTGGACCTTGAACAGAATTCAACCAAAACCTTGAACAGTACCTAGAACAGGACCCATCCAGGATTGTGAACAGGACCCAGCAAGACCTTGAAAAGTTTTTTGAACAGTACCCAACCAGAACCTTGAACTAGACTATGAAGAGGTCAAAACCAGGACCTTAAACAAGAACTTGAAAATGACCCAATCAGGACCTTTAACAGGGCCCAACCAGGAACTTAAACACAACCTTCAACAGGACCCATCCAGGACCTCGTACAGAACATTTAACAGGACCCAACCATGACCTTGAACAGGACCTTGAATAGGCCCAACCATGACTTTGAACACGACCCAACAGGACCTTGATGAGGAAACTGAAAGGTACCCAATCAAGACTTTGAACAGGACCTTAAACAGGCCCCAACCACGGCCTTAAACACAACCCAACCAGGACCTTGAAAACGACCATGAACAGGACCCCACCAGGACCCCACCAGGACTTTGAACAGGACCTTGAACAGGACCCATCCAGGACCTTGGAGAGGGCCTAATGAGGACCTTAAACAGGACCTTGAACAGGATCCATCCAGGACCTTGTACATCACTTGGAACAGGACCAAACAAGGTCCTTGAACAGTACCAAACCAGGACCTTGAACAGTACCTTAAAAAGGCCTCAACCATCAACTTTAACAGGACCCATCCAAGATCCAGAATACTGAACCATAAAACTAACTCTAACTTTAAACCCAAACCCTTACCCTAAACCTAACCCAACCTGGAACATGAAAAGGACTTTGAAGAGGAATTTAAACAAGACCCAACCAGGGCATTGAACAGGACATTGAACAGGACCTTGAACAGGACCCACCCAGGACCTTAAACAGGACCTTGAACAAGAAATGATGACCTAGAACCCTAAACCCTGCCAAAACCTTGAACAAGAACCAACCAGCCCCTTGAACAGGATTCAACCAGGAACTTGAACAGGACCCAACCAAAATCTTGAACAGTACTTTGAACAGGACCAATCCAGGACCTAGAACAGGGCTTTGAACATTAACCAATCAGGACTTGAATCAAGACCTTAAAAAGAACCCAACCAGGACCTTCAACTGGACCATGAAGAGGACCCAACCAGGACCTTAAAGATGACCTTCAACAGGACCCATCCAGGACCTCATACAGGACCTTGAACAGGACCCATCCAGAACATTGAACAGGGGCCAAACAGAACCTTAAACACAACAATTAACAGGTCCCATCCAGGAGTTTGTACAGGACTTTGTACAGGACCCATTCGGAACCTTGAACAGGACCCAACCAGGACCGTTAACATGACCTTGAACAGTCCTCAACCAGGACCTTGAACAGGACTTTGAACAAGCCCCGACCCCGACCATGAACAAGCCCAATCCAAGACTTTGAAAAGACCAGGAACAGGACCCAACCAGGACCTTAAACACAACCTTCAACAGGACCCATCCAGGACCTCATACAGGACCTTGAACAATAAAAAAGGACATGGAACAGGGGCCAAACAGAACCTCAAACATGACATTTAACAGGACCCATCCAGGACTTTGTACAGGACCTTGAACAGGACCCATTTTGTTCATGGTATTCTCTTAAACAGGATATTGAACAGGACCCAGCAACAACTTAAACCACTTAATTCTAAAACTAACCTTAACCTTAACCCAACCCCTAACCCTAAACCTGTCCCTAACCCAACCTGGACTTGAAAAGGCCTTACAAGAGATCTTTGAACAAGACTCAACCAGGACATTAAACAGGACCCAACCACGATCTAGAACACAGAACCCTAAAAATAACCCGAACCCTGACCCGTCCCTAAACCTAAACCTACTCCTAATCCAACCTGGACCTTGAAAAGGACCCATCCATGATCTAGAACACTGAAACCCTAAAACTAACCATAGCCCTTAACCAAACCCTCATCCTAAACCTAAACATAACCCTAACCCAAACTGGACCTTGAAAAGGACTTTGAAAAGGACTTGGAACAAGACCCAACCAGAACCCTGAACAAGGTCTTGAACAGGACCCAACCAGGACATTGAAGAGGTTGCAACAAGGACCTTGTAGAGGACCTTGAACAGTACCCAACCAGGACTGTGAACAGGACCCAACCAGGAACTTGAACAATACCTTGAACAAGACCCTGAATAAGACCAAACCAGGTCCTAAAACAGGACCTAACCAGGACCCACCTTGAGCAGGACCCATCCAGCACGTTGAACGGCACCCAACCAGGATCTCAAACAGGACTGAACCACAATCTTGAACAGGACCTTGAAAAGGGCGCACACAAAACTTTGAGCATGACCCAACCAGCATCTTAAACAGGACCTTGACCAAGACGAAATGGCGACCCAGAACCCTGAACCATGCCAAGACCTTGAACAAGTACAAAAAAGGCCCTTGAACAGGACCCAACCAGGACCTTGAACAGGACCTTGAACAGGACTTTGAAGAAGACCGAACCAGGTCCCTAAACAGGAGCTAACCAAGACCTTGAAAAGCACCTAGAGCAGGACCCATCGAGCACCTTGAACAGGACCCAACCAGGAGCTTGAACAAAACCCTGAACAGGATCCAACCAAGACCTTGAACAAAAACCCTGAACAGGCCCTTGAACAGAACTGAACCACAATCTTGAACAGGACCCAAACAAGACCTTGAACAGGACCTTAAACAGGACATAACCAAGACCTAAAATGGAACCTTGAACAGGACCTAAGCAAACCGGTTCAGGACTGTTAACAGGAATCAACCAGAACCTAGAACAGGACCTTGAACAGGACAAAACAAGGACCCTGAACATGACACAACCAGGGCTCTAAACAGGACCTTGAACCCTGGACCCTGTCCGGATCTTGAACAAGACCAAACCAGGATCTTGAACAGGCCACAACCAGGTCCTTTTACAGAACCTTGAACAGGACCCAGCCAGGACCTTGAACAAGACCCACACACAACCTAGAACCTTGGACCCTGCCCGGACCTTGAACAAGAAAAAAAACAGGACTGTGAATAGAACCTTGAACAAACCCAACCAGTACCTTAAACATGACCTTGAACAGGAAATTGAACAGGACCCAACCATTACCTTGAACAAAACCTTGAATAACACCAAACCAGGTGCTTGAACAGGACCTATTCAGGACCTTGAAAATAATTTTGAACAGGATCCATCCAGGACCTTGAACAGGACCCAACTATGATCTTAAACATGACCTTGAACAAGACCCATCTAAGACCTTGCACAGGATCTTGAACAGGACCCATCCAAAACCTTGAAGAGGACCCAACCAAAACCTTGAACAGGATTCAACCAGGACTTTTAACAGGACCTTGAACAGGCCCCAAACAGGACCTAGAACAGGACCTTGAACAGGCCCCAACCAGGACTTTGAACAAGACCTTGAAAAAGAGTCATCCAAGAACTTCAATAGGACTGAACCAGGACCTTGAAAATTACCTTAAACTGGACCCATCCAGGACCTTGAACAGGACCCATCCAGGACCATGTACATCACCTTGAACAGGACCCAAGCAGGACCTTGAACAGTACCTTGATTAAGCCCCAACCAGCAACATGAACACCACCCTACCAGGACTTTAAACATGACATTGAACATGACCCAACCACAACCTAGAACACTGAACCATAAAAATAACCCTAACCCTAACCCTAAACCTAAAACCAAATCCTAACCCAACCTGGATCTTGAAAAGGACTTTCAAGAGGACTTTGAACAAGACCCAACCCAGACACTGAACAGGACATTGAACATGACCCAACCACAACCTAGAACACTGAACCCTAAAACTACCCCTAACCCTAACCCAAACCCTAACCCTAACCAAAACTCTAGCCCTACCCCAGACTGCATCTTGAAAAGGCCATTGAAGAACACTTTTAACAAGACCCAGCCAGGACACTGAACAGGACATTTTATAAGACACTGAACTGGACCCAAACAGAACCTTGAACAGGACCCAAGCAGGACATTGAAGAGGTCCAAAAAAGAACCTAGAACAGGACCTTGAACATTACCCAACCAGAACCATGAAAAGGACCCATCAAGAAGCTTGAAGAGGACCAAACAAGGACCTTGAACAGGACCCAACCAGGGCCTTTTACAGGACCTTGAACCGGCCCCAATGACAACCTTGAAAAGGACCCAACCAGGACCTTGAAAAGACCATGAACAGGACCCAACCACGTACTTGAACAGGACCTTGAAGAGGACCCATACAAGACCTTCAATAGGACCATATCAGGACCTTGAAAAGTACCTTGAACAGGGCCCAACCAGGACCTTGAACAGTACCTTGAACAGGACCTTGAACAGGACCAAACCAGGACCTTGAAAACGACCCAACCAGGACTCTTAACAAGACCTTTAACAAGACCCATCCATGACCTAGAACCCTGAAACCTGTCAGGACCTTGAACAAGACCAAACCATGATGTTGAACAGGACCTTGAAAAGGACCCATCCAGGACATTGAAAATGACTCAACCAGGATCTTAAACAGGACCTTGAAGAAGATGCAACAACGACTTAGAACCCTGAACACTGCCAATCCCATGAACATCAACAAACCAGGCCCTTGAACAGGACCTTGAACAGGACCCAACCAGGACTTTAAAAGGACCTGGACCTTCAATAAGACCTAACCAGGATCTTGAACACGACACAACCAAGACTCTAAACAAGACCCATCCACGACCTTGAACCCTGGACTCTGCCCAGACCTTGAACAAGACCAAACCTGGATTGTGAACAGGACCTTGAACAGGCCACAACCAGGTCCTTGAAAAGTAACTTGAACATGACCCAACCAGGACCTTGAACAATACCTTGAAGAGGACCCATCCAGGACCTTGAACAGGTACTTGAACAGGACCCAATCAGGACCTTGAAGAGGACCTTGAACAGGACCCAACCAAGACCTTGCTTGAACTGGACCTTGAACTGGACCCTGTACAGGACCTTAAAAAGGACCTTGAACAGGCTCCAACGAGGGCATTGAACAGTACCCAACCAGGACTACGAACAGGACCCGACCAGCACCTTGAACAGGACCTTGAGCAGGACCCAGCCAGGACCTTAAACAAAACCCTGAACAGGACCTTGAACAGGACTGTACCACATTCTTGAACAGAACCTTGAACAGGACCCATCCAGGACTTTGACTATGATGCAACCAGGACATTGAACAAGATGAAATGACGACCTAGAACCCTGAACTCTGCCAAAACCTTGAACAAGAACCAACCAGCCCCTTGAACAGGATTACCCCAGGAACTTGAACAGGACCCAACAAAAACCTTTAACAGTACCTTGAACAGCACCAAACCAGGACATTGAACAGGACCTTGAACAGGCCCAAACCAGCAATTTGAACACAACCCAACCAGGACCTTAAACAGGATATTGAACAGGACCTTGAACATGACCAATCCAGGACCTTGAATAGACCATGAACAGAACCCAACAAGGATCTTGAACAGGACTTTGAAGAGGACCCATCCAAGAGCTTCAATAGGACCGAACCAGGACCTTGAAAAGTACCTTGAACAGGACCCATCCAGGAATTTGAAGAGGGCCCAACGAGGACCTTGAACAGTACCTTGAACAGGCCCAATTCAGCAATTTGAACACGACCCAACCAGGACCTTAAACAGGATATTGAACAGGACCCAACCACGACCTGCAACACTGATCCCTAAAACTAACCATAACCCTAAACCAAACTGTAAACCTAAACCTATCCCTAACCCAACCTGGACCTTCAAAATGACTTAGAAGAGGACTTTGAACAAGACCCAACCAGGACATTGAACAGGACCCATCCACGAGCTCAAACACTGAACCCTAAAACTAATCATAACCCTAAACCTAAACCTAAATCTAACCCTAACCCAAACTGGACCTTGAGAATGACTTTAAAGAGGACTTTGAACAAGACCCAACCAGAACACTGAACAGGACATTGAACAGGACCCAACCAGGACATTGAAGAGGTCGAAACAAGGACCTTGAACAGGACCTTAAACAAGACCCAACCACGACCCAACCATGACCTTGAACAGGATGCAGCCAGGAACTTGAAAAGGACATTGAAAAGGGCCCATCTAGGACCTTGACCAGGATATTGAACAGGACCTAGAACAGGGCTTTGAACAGTGCCCAATCAGAACCTGAATCAGGACCCTAAACAGAACCAAACCAGGACCTTGAACAGTACCCAACCAGGACCTTGAAGAGGACCATGAAGAGGAAACAACCAGGACATTGAACAGGACCTTGAACAGGACTAAATCCGGACCTTGAGCAGTACCTTGAACAGGAAACAACCAAAAGCTTGAACTGGACCTTGAACAGGACCTTGTACAGCACCTTGAACAGGACCCAACCAGGACCTTGAACAGGACCAAGGCCATGGAATTTGATGAAACTTTCAGAACTTTTCTTATTTTTTCTAAATGATTAGTCATAATTTTAAAAAAGCAATCATGTACTGACACATTGGCACAGGTGGTAGCACAGGAATTGTCCCTGGACTCCGCCTGTGTGGAGTTTGCATGTCCTACCCCTGTCTGCGTGGATTTACTCAGGGTGATCCACTTTCCTCCCACAGTCCAAAGACATGCTTTAAGTTGTGTGCCCTTGGTGTGTGAGCATGTGTGAGAGTGTGAATGTGATGGATTGACAAAGAGATGAACATTTCAGATGTTAAGACAAAAAAGGAAGGTTTTAAGGACTTACGTCTGGCAACTGCAATTATTGCAGTCACTCTTGCAGTCACTCTTTCACACATTGTCACACCTGAATTTACTTTGCCAGATTGCATACTTTGTGTTGGAGAAATTTTAATATCTTAGTATTTAATCCTACTGCATAGTAAAGTAAAATGTATGTAATCCTATAGCTGTGGAACACTGTGTGTAATGATTCTTTCCAATGACTTGTTGAAAACATACAAAACACAGACGTGCCCCCAGGGTCAGCAGCAAGCCATAAAAGAAGAAGGAGTTACAGAGGGAACAGCCAGACCCTAACCCCTAGTCATAAAGATCGCTATCTGTCTATATGTTGGTACACAGAATCTTGTCGTTATCACTGGTTTTTATCTTTGCTTTTTATCTCTGGGCAGGAGACCCAGCTTGTGATTAATGAGTTGCTTATACAGCTTTCCTATATGCTCAAACCTGCACGTAAATGAACCAGTTAAAAGGGGGAAGCCTTCTACCTCCTTTATCCACTCGCATACAAGTGCTCAGGCATTGCTTTATGTGAGTTGATCTCTGCGCGCGCAGATAATAAAAGTTGTCTACTACTCTATTCCAGCACCAGTGTCTGTGTGACTTTGTTCTCCCACGTTTGAAAAGTCTCCACCACACTTTGCTTAATAAAACTTTCTTTCAATTAAAAAAAATGTTTTGATAACATTTTGCATTGACAAACATAACTATTTTTTCTTGTTTCTGAAAAACAATATATGCTACTTTAACATTAGCATTGAAATAAAAAGTTGTTTAAAAAGCAGTCATTTGTATAGCTTTTAATGTTATAATATTTGTGCACAATATTTAAATTATTTTATTTTATTTTATTCTTCTTCTTCTTCTTCTTCTTCTTCTTCTTCTTCTTTCAGCTTCTCCCGTTATCAGGGGTCGCCACAGCGAGTTAAACGTTTCCACCTCACCCTGTCCTCCACGTCCTCTACTCTCACCCCAACTCCCTGCATATCTTCATTTACCACAACCATATAACTCCTCTTTGGTCTTCCTCTCCGTCTCTTGCCTGGCAGCTCCATCGCCAACATCCTCCTACCAATATATCCACTATCCCTCCTCTGCACATGTCCAAACCATCTCAGTCTTCCCTCTCGAATTTTGTCTCCCAATTTTCCAACCTGTGCTGTCCCTCTGATGATCTCATTCCTAATCCTGTCCACCCTAGACACTCCTAAAGAGAACTCAACATCTCAAGTTCTGCCACCTACAGCTCTGCTTCCTGTCTCTTTGTCAGTGCTACTGTCTCTAAGCCATACAACAAGGCTGGGTCTCACTACTCTCTTATAAATCTTTCCTTTCACTTTGCTGTGACCCTTTTGTCACACAGCACTCCTGACACTCTTCTCCACCCACTCCATCCTGCCTGTACTCTCTTCTTTACCCTCCTTCCACACTCCCCATTTCCTTGGGACAGTTGATCCCAAGTATTTCTGTCTGACCTCATCTGTTAGTCTGTCCATCACCAGAGCAAATAAGAAGGGACTCAGGGCCGATCCTTGATGCAGTCCCCACCTCTACCTTGAAGCTATCTGTCACTCCTACAGCACATCTCACACGCTGTCACGCTGTTGTCATACATGTCCTGCACTAATCTAACATACTTTTCAGCCACTCGAGACTTCCTCATTACACCACCACAGTTCCTTTGTTCCCTTGGCACCCTGTCATAAGCTTTCTCCAAATCACAAAGACGCAGTGTAGCTCTTTCTGACCATCTCTATACTTCTCCATCAGCAGTCTCAAAGCAAAAATCGCATCCATGGTGCTCTTCCTTGGCATGAAACCATACTGTTGTTCACACACTGTCACCTCCTGTCTGAGCCTAGCTTCCACAACTCTCTCCCAAATCTTCATTGTGTGGCTCATCAACTTTATGCCCCTGTAAGAGCCACAACTCTGTACATCACCATTCTGCTTAAAAAAAAAAAAATCGGCCGGCATACTCTCATTCACCAGAATTCCATTGAAATAATCTAGTCAAAAACACCACTCCCAGCTCTCCTAGACTTTTCCATACCTCAAACGGTATGTCATCAGGTCCCACTGCCTTTCCGTTCTTCATTCTTTTCAAAGCTTTCCTCACTTCTTCCTCGCTAATCTTTTGCTACATCCTGTTCCACAATTTCTACATCATCCAGCCTTCTTTCCCTTTCATTTTCTACATTCATCAACTCCTCAAAATACTCCTTCCATCTTTCCCCTCACCCTTCTCCCTCACCTGTCAGTACATTTCCATTTCTATCCTTGATCACCCTGACATGCTGCACATCCTTTCCAGCTCTATCTCTCTGTCTCGCCAGCAGATACAACTCCTTCTCTCATTCCCTACTGTCTAACCTTTCATATAACTCATCGTAGGCCTGCTTGGTCTTTGCTACCATACGGGAAGAGCAGATCCCTCTTTGCCCTTTGCCGCATCTCCTTGTACTCCTGCCTACTTCTTTAGTCCTTTCCCTGTCCCATTTCTTCTTTGCTGACCTCTTTCTCTGAATAACCTCCTGCACTTCCTTGTTCCACCACCAGGTTTCCTTTTCATCCTTTGCCTGTCCAGAAGACACACCCAGTACCTTCCTACCTGTCTGTCTAATTACTGTTGCTGCTACTACATAGTCGTCTGGGAGCTCTTTCCTTTCACCCAAAGCCTTTCTGGAAAATGTGGACCAGCTGGTGTACATTTCGATTTGTTCAGATGCCTAATTTTCAGTGAGTTTTGTCCGAATCAATCTCAGTGTCCGAGTAGTCAAATGAGCTGACACAAACCCAGGAAGCATCACTGTCTGAATCTGAGGCTCCTTTTGCTGTCAGTGTGAGCCTAGTCAAGGCTCTGAAGAAGTAGGAAAACTTCAGTGGAAGTCATTTTTCTTTTTCGTGAGAACATTTCTGCTATCCTGTTTGTTTCCGCTTATTCTGATGTTGTCTTATCTTGTTGATGTCTCTTCATTCTATCGCCGTATCTGAAGTTATCTCGATCAGTAGCCACGTTGTCATGGTAACGCCTGACCTGCAGAAATACTGGGAAAAACAGCTGGCTTTAAGGAGATGAGACGCCCTTGCATAATGTATATGGTCAAAATAGCTACTATGGCCTTTCAATATATAAGTGCTCAGAACATTTTTGTGCATGCAATATCAATTTCATATCAATTTCAGACTAAAATCTGTTATAATAAAAGCCACAGATCAATACACATGGGTGGTTTATTATGTCAGTTATTGGTTTATATATAAGGTTATATAAATTTCAAAATCATCTTGATCATTCTAGAATAAAACTACTAAAGGCATCAGTTACATTAGCATAAATAAGTTTAATGCAATTTTTATTGAAGGTAACACTTTCAGTCAGAGCCAGTTTTTTTTGTTTTTGACATGTACTAATGATATCTGCTAATATTTGAAAGAAAGTCATCCATGCTATAGGCAAGGTAATGATAGCTCTTAGCTACATGTTTTGGTTACCCACTTAAAAACACATAACCTACCATATGTAAATACACCACTAAAGCGTCAGTTATATTAACATACACAAACTAATGGAATTAATAAAATATCTTTAGTGGTAATTTGTTTTCCATTTCTCATCCATGTCAGAGTAATGCCCACCTTAGTGTTAAATCAGTAAATCTATTTAGTGTTTAACAGGCTATTGTTTTTATGCACACTTGTACCCCTACAACTGATTGGCAAGCAGAGATGTACAGATGTGTCTAAATTTTGTGTGTGCCCCAATAAAACAACTAATCTAGAAACTCCCCTGCAAGTTTTATGTTGTAAATATTAGAGGGTGCATTCCCGCCACTAGAGGTCGCTGAGGGTCTGCTAGACGCAGCGGCCGACCGCCTATAAAAAAAGCGTCCTAAGCGCCAGCCTATGACGCTCTCTCTGCTACTTTTGCATGTCGCTAAGTCGAAGCCTCTCTTACGGCGTTACCTCTCTCTTTTGCCGGTTAAGGACAGTGGTGGCCCCGTCTCGTCAAGGAGGCGGGATCTCGTAAAGCCAAAAGGCTTGAGGTAAATTGTTAGGGCCGTAGTTGGTAGGAAAGGGAAAGATATCCCGGTATCCTCGCTCGCTCCGGTCGCTTCCTCATAGGTGCCCGCAGTATTTTTCCCTCATCGAATATTCACCCCTGCGTTATCCCTCTCTGTCTGTATCCCCGGTTTAGTAGGAGACGAGTTTCGTCTTTTTCTTCCCGGCCTCCCGAACGCACACGCTATGTTTCTTCATACGCATAGCTCGTGCTAGTCCCGCTTGGGTCTGTCGGCCCTCTGCGTATGCGCGGCCAGCTCCACTCTCATGAACGCACACACATAGTGCCGTCTCCCTTCTCCCTCACGCACTTAATTCAGCGCTGGGAGTTTATTCTGAACGGGTTATTACCCTATCCTCTGTTTTTTGTGTGTTCAGCACTGTTATTAATAATTACTTCTTTTTGAGTGCACCTGTATCGCGCCTTAGTTTATCTCTTATCCTTTTTTTGGGGGGTTCAGCCCCTGTTTTTTTTTCTGCGCTTACGCAGTGTCTCTTGCACTTGGGTCCGTTATTTGTTCTTTTTTTCGATGTGCCCCCTAGGCCTCCCGTAACAGTAGAGAGTGCCCAGTATGGACCCAGCAGAGACCCCACCCCCAGCTGCTGCCGTTCTCTGCCACGAGCAGCAGCTTACTCTTCTCACCCAGCAGGTTGAGGCCCTTACAGAGGCAGTCAAGGAGCTTTCTGCCAAGCTCTCCGACATCCAGGTGGTTGCTTCCCCGCTCGCCCCTCCCTTACCCCCATGGGTGACTCTCCCGTCGCCGCCCCCGAACGATTCAGGGGTGAGCCCGAGCACTGCAGGGGTTTTTTGATGCAGTGCTCTCTCATCTTTGAGCTGCGGGCCTATATCATCTCTCTCCTCTCGGGCTGGGCTTTGGCCTGGGCCACGGCACAGTGGGAGTCTGGGTCGCCCGCTTGCGACGATGAGGCAGTCTTTGCCGAGGCTCTGAAGAGCACCTTTTTCACCCTCTGGGGGGCCGCAATGCGGCCTCTTATTTGGCTCGGCTCACTCAGGGTGCCAGATCAGTGGCTGAGTATACCATGGAGTTCCAGACCCTGGCTGTGGAGAGCAGCTGGAATGAGGCGGCCCTCATTTCCAGCTATGAACGGGGTCTCAGCGAGACTATGAAGAATGAGTTGGCTGTCCGGGATCCTCCAGCCTCTCTTGATAACCCCTACAGTCTCGCAACTAGCATTGATACTCGCTTGAGGCAACGGGCCCACGAGCGGGCGGGTTCCCGCAGTCGTTCTTACGGGCATGGTCCGGTCGTGACTCCATTACCCCTCGCTTCACTGGCCCCGATGTCCCTGAGCCCATGAAGCTTGGGAGGGCTGGCTGGAGCCCTTCCACCGGGGCCAACTCTCCTTCCCCGGACAGGTCGGGAAATGTAAGGGCCAGGTCCGATCAGGGAGGCCGGTCCTAGGCCCGTCCGTTCGCTCCCCATCTGGCTTCACCCTCCCAGTCGCCATTTGTCAGGAGGGGGGCAGTCGGGCCCGTCTCCCCGCCTATATTGATTCAGGGGCTGAGGGTAACTTTATCAACGCGGCTCTCATGCAACACCTGGGCCTTCGCGTCGAGTGTCTCTCCAGGCCTCAGCCGCTCAGAGTCTTTGACAGGCGCCTCCTGGGGGGGCAGCTGTTACTCACAGAACTCTACCTATCACTCTGGAGATGGGCCCTCATTCTGAGAGGATCTTTTTCTTCGTTACACGCATGCCTAATCTCCAGCTGGTCCTGGGTTACCTGTGGTTACAAGCCCACAACCCATGGATCGACTGGCAAACCCAGTCTATTTATGCGTGGGCCCCTCGATGAAGGGAGTCCTGTTTGATCTCCCGGTTCGCCCCCGATCCCTGGACTCTTGCTCAGCCGGGAACTCCCGATGTTTCGACAGTCCCTGAGCCCTACAGTGGTGTTTAGCAAATGCACGGCTCAGACCCTTCCCCTGCACAGGGAATACGACTGCGCTATTAACCTCTTGCCCGATGCGGTCCCTCCCTGGGGAAGGCTCTTTTCCCAGAACCGCACTGAGCAGGAGGCCATGCGACAATATGGGTTTCTTCTTTGTCGCCAAGAAGGATGGCTCCCTGCGCCCGTGCATTGATTGGGCCTCAATGCAGTCACCGTTAAGGACCATTACCCCCTGCCCCTCATAGCGACAGTGTTCGAGGTGCTTCAGGGGGCCAGCATCTTCACTAAGCTGGACCTCCGCAGCACGTACAATCTCATCTGCATCCAGCAGGGGGACGAGTGGAAAACGGCCTTTTTGACACCCACTGGGCACTCAGAGTACAGGGTGATGCCTTTTGGGCTGATGAACGCCCTGGCCATCTTCCAGCGGTTCATTAATGATGTGCTCCGAGAGGCTCTGGATAAGTACGTTTTCGTCTACCTTGACGATATTCTCAGTTTTAGCTGTAGGCTAGAGGAACACATCGGTCACGTCTGCCGAGTGTTGCAATTGCTCCTGGAAAACCGACTGTACGTCAAACTTGAGAAGTCGGTTTTCCACGCTTATTTGGTGGCTTTTTTGGGCTTTATTGTGTCTCGGGGGTCTCTGCAAATGAACCCAGCCAAAATACAGGCCGTCGCCGACTGGCCCCAGCCCACCTCTCTCCGGCTCGTCCAGCGGTGCCTGGGGTTCGCAAAATTTTTCCGGCACTTTGTGAGGAATTTCGGTACTATCGCCGCCCCTCTAACCGCTGTCACGCGCAATACCCCAGGCCCTTTCCGCTGGACACCGGAGGCTGACCGAGCATTCCGGGACATCAAAGACAGGCTCATTAACCCCCCGGTTCTCAGGTTCCCTGACCCTGAGGAGCCGTTTATCGTCAAGGTGGACGCGTCCGACATCGGCGTGGGGGCCGTCCTTTCCCAGCACACTGGGCCGGACCGCAAGCTCCACTCGTGCGCTTACTTTTCGCGGCGTTATCCCCCGCCGAGCTCAACTACCCCTTTGGGGACCGGGAGCTCCTGGCCATGAAACTGGCACTTGAGGAGTGGTGTCACTGGCTGGAAGGCGCCAAATCCCCGTTCCTGGTGTGGACGGGTTAGGGTTAGGGTTAGGGTTATCCAACAGGTCAAGAGGCTTAACGCTCGCCAGGCTCATTGGTCATTGTTCTTTGCCAGGTTCGACTTTACTGTCACCTTCTGGCCGGGCTCCAAAAATGCCAAGCCCAACGCCTTATCCAGGCAGTGGGATCCTCCGGACTCTACCCCCGTCCAAGATCCCATACTCCCGGCCCCCCGGGTAGTTGGAGCCCTTACCTGGACCATCGATGACATGGTCACTAAGGCCCTTCGTCGCGAACCTGATCCCGGCAATGGCTCTCCAGGTCGCAGGTTCGTTCCTACCTCTGCTTGCCCCCGGGTGATGCACTGGGGGCATGAATCGTCGTTCGCAGCTCACCCCGGCCGCACGGCCACTTATAAGCTCCTTCGACTGGATGCTCTAGTAAATCTATAAATAAACTTCAGTTAGTTTAGAATGCAGCTGCCTGAGTGCTACCTCGAACTAGAAAATTTGATCATATCACTCCTGTTCTATAATCACTGCACTGGTTACCAGTCAAATTCCGCATTGATTACAAAATACTTCTTATGACTTATAAAGCTCTACGTGGCCTGGCCCCACATTATCTGAGTGAACTCTTAGAGTCTTACAATCCAACTCATCTACTTCATTCGCAGGGTACAGGACTTCTTTTAGTTCCTAGAATTAAAAAAGTCACAGCAGGGGGAAAGGCTCTCTCATACATGGCCCCCCAACTATGGAATAAACTTTCCACTTTCGTTCGAGACTCAAACACTCTCCAAAGTTTTAAGTCTAGGCTAAAGACATACCTATTTACACAGGCTTTTGACTAGATTTAGACCAGGATGCATGGCTTGGGTCGCTGGGGCCAGAGTCTGGAGTCATGTCTGGCCTGCGAGTGGGCGGTCTGGCTGAACTGGGCTTCGGTCCTCGTGATCTTGACTCGTGCATCCTTGCCTTAGACTAAGGGCAGAGCTGGGGGTTCATAGTCATAGAGTCTTATGGTGATCAGAGACGTTGGGTTGCTGTCTTCTGCCTCCCGTGGGGTTGCCAATGTCTCATGTGATCCCTTTTGGCTGTGTTTCCTACCAGTTCTCCTCTTTCTAGCTATGCTGCTATAGCTAATGCTGCCGGGGTTTCATGCTACACATGGCATCAGTGATTGACATGGCATCAGTGATTGTTAATAGACACTGTGCTGTTAATCCATAACTAATTACATTTTCTGTTTTCTCTCCGAGCTGTGTTCCGGTACCAGTTCCAGCCCCACACATGATGTTCATCTGCTGCAGCTTTATTCAAGCTGCTTCCGTCATCAGCTCCAGCCCCATCATAGATCGGCCATTTAACGCCGATGTGCATATTTCACATTTTATTTTAACTATGACTCCATGGCATTAGTTTCGCTCTTAGATTTATCATCTATGCCGCCCCAGGAGGTTGGGTCCCTTTTTGAGTCTTGGTCCTCCCAAGGTTTCTTCCTATAACACTTAGGGAGTTTTTCCTTGCCACTGTCGCCCCTAGGCTTGCTCAATTTTGGATTGGATGTAGTTATTAGGAGATAATCTAAACTTGTAAAGTTGCTTTGAGACAATGCTCCATTGTAAAAAGTATAAATAAATATGACTTGACTTCGACAGAGCTTCTGGTGGCCACGCATGGAGGATGACGTCAGGCAGTTCGTGGCTTCCTGCGAGGTTTGTGCCCACAACAAGACCCCCCCCCCCCCCGCAGGAGGCCCCCTGGCCTTCTTCAGCCTCTTCCCATAGGGGAGGGGGTGCTATTAGAGGGTGCATTCCCGCCACTAGAGGTCGCCGCGGGTCCGCTAGACGCAGCGGCCGACCGCCTATAAAAAAGAGCGTTCTAAGCCTACGACGCTCTCTCTGCTATTTTTGCATGTCGCTAACTCGAAGCCTCTCTTATGCCGTTACCTCGCTCTTTTGCCGGTTAAGGACAGTAGTGGCCCCGTCTCGTCAAGGAGGCGGGATCTTGTAAAGCCAAAAGGCTTGAGGTAAATTGTTAGGGCCATAGTTGGTAGGAAAGGGAAAGATTGGTAACGCCATTTACCTTCCTCCACACGCTTCCTCCAAGCCCGGTATCCTCGCTCGCTCCAGTCGCTTCCTCATAGGTGCCCGCAGCATTTTTCCCTCATTGGATATTCGCCCCTGCGTTATCCCTCTCTTTCTGTATCCCCAGTTTAGTAGGAGACGAGTTTCGTCGAATGCGCACGCTGTGTTTCTCCATACACGTAGCTCGTGCTGGTCCTGTTTGGGTCTGTCAGCCCTCTGCGCATGCACGGCCAGCTCCACTCTCATGAACGCACACACATAGCGCTGTCTCAATACACACACACACACGCACACACACACACACACACTCATAGCGCTCTCGCTCTCCCTTCCCCCTCACGCAGTTAATTCAGCGCTGGGAGTTTATTCTTAATGGATTATTACCCTATGCTCTGTTTCTTGTGTGTTCAGCGCTGTTATAAATAATTTCTTCTTTTTGAGTGCACCTGTATCGCGCCTCTTTCGTTTGCCCTTATCCTTAAGCCCTCCTCTGATCTTTTGTTGATCACAGGCTCCGTGGTGTAGCGGTAGCATTCCCGCCCCAGAGAGTCGTGATACTGGGATCGAATCCCACTGCTGACAGTCTTCAGCATACACACGCACACTTAGTGTGTGTGCTCCTTAGTTTATCTCTTATCCTTTTTTTTCAGCCCCTGTTTTTTTTCCCGCGCTTTGGCGGTGTCTCTTGCACTTGGGTCCGTTATTTGGGTTTTTTTTTCGGTGTGCCCCCTAGGCCCCCCGTAACAGTAAATAGTGCATGTTTTTATAAAAAGCTCGTAGAGTTTTCTTAATGTGTGTTTTCAGGTACAGGTGCCCAAATGCCTGATAACTAGCTTTAAGTATGTGCTTGCTATTGCTGAAACATTAATGTGTAATTTACCATCTTGGTGAATGTTATGTAAATATGTGTATGCAAAACCTGAGTGGCAGAGCTTCATCTTAGCAAATGTGCTGCATCTCAGTAAATGTGTGTATGTAAAAACTGAGTGCTCTCAGCAGCCTTACCACTATGCTGACTGGTATACAGCCCTTATCAGGGCTGGTAATTTGGACAGTGTTCATATGGGTTTGTGAATAAAGTGCACTATGAGCAAATTTGCCATGCCACAATATATTATATTTTGTATTATACATTGAGCCATTTTTCATCATAATGTTGTAGAGTTTTCTAAATATTTTTTTTTAAGTTTTAGAAATTTTAAAGTATATCAGTATGATTAGCTCCTCAAACTCAATAAAATATATACAAAATTGGATAGTAAAAGGAAACGTGTGAGTGCATATGCCCTATGAAGAATTGGCTCCCTGTCTAGGGTTGTTCCTAATTTTCCTTACTGTCCCAAAAACTCCCAAAGACTGGATCATACAATACTTAATAATTTCAAGTTTGCTTTCTTAATGGCAGTATAACATTGTAGGATAATTTATATTTCAGTGCATTGGAATCCAACCCCTTGTTCGAATTCAAATGCTTTTTAGAGGAATCATAATATACTGCCTGTTTTAAATGGTGCATATTTGATCCTCATTTGTGTGTGCCCACAAAGTATGAAAAAGGTCAGTTGGCATTCCATTTTTCAGTCTGGAATTCAAAGCACCTTTTATGATTCCTTAATGTGCCCTTTAATAAATTATATTGATAGGAGCTCAGCAGCAGTCTCTTACAGAAAGCATGTTGCAGTCACAGAAATAAGCAGCATGTGATAACTGATGAAAATGTTCATATTGTTACTTTCTTCAAAACCCCAAAACCAGTTCATTGGACAAGCAGAGTTTAAAACACATTATTCATACCTGCACCTGTTTGGAGATTATCTGCTTGTTTGTGTTTGCTATTTAGACTCTCTAGTTTCCCTGTTTCTTTATGGAATTTCACTCTGTATTCAGTCTTTATTTTATTGGTTCTGCTGAATAGACCTATACTGATTGCCTGCCCCATTTAATGAACAAGACAGATGACATACCGTATTTTACCTTTTTTAGTGTATAATAATCTGTGACATGCTTTGGTCAAAATATCATGAGGGTCAAACATCAGATCAACCTATTTATCCTGTCAAAATAGCTGTTTTTAAAAAGAGCCATTTGAGTGCATGTGCATGATAATGAATCACTGTGCTCCACACCCTAAACTTCTATGGGGCGTAACAGCTTGTTACCATTGCATTTCTTGAGCAAGAACCCCTTGAAGAAAGATTCAAGAGAAAACACAACAGTGCAATCATATACATTTCAACCAGAATCGGTCCCTGAGCAAGAAGTGGATCCCGAACTATTTTGAGCTTCAAGAACACAACAGAACATTTTTGAATGGTTAGTTATAAGTTTGTCACTTGATTTCTTTTGTATGTTTGTAGAATTGCGTAAGACCATACCGGCTCGCTGATTGTTTATAGACCTCCAGCAACAGTACGGCCTAGAAGCCTGAGGTGATCGCCTGGGATTAGTTTTTGAATAGTGTAGGGCAAATTCCGGCCATTCTAAAACATGTGCCACCCATGCAGTCCCGACGTCTTCCTCGGCGACTTAGTCTTGCTTGCTGCGGCGACACAGCTGTAGCCGTTTAGGCTTTAAGTCACCCTTCCTCACCACGATACTGGGAAGTAGCGCTCCCTACGCGATCGTGCTTTGAAAGGATGCTGTGCTGTTTTTCAATCAGCCTCGTCCTTTCCTCTTCCGCATCCAAGTCACGCTCCCGAAGGCATGGGAGTTCTGTGATTCGCTTTTGTGGTGCTCCGCTTAGGTGCCGATGCTCTGCGCAGGCGCCGACCCGTTACGCTCAGCCTGGGTGCACGGAGTGCTTACGACGGGGTTTTTTTGTTCGTTTTGTGGCTTCTTTTGATTTTTGGTTGAGTGGCGTGTTTGGTTTATACAGCGGTAACCAACGCTTCCACCCAGGGTTCGATCCTCAGCCATATTATGGTTCATATATTTTGGTTCACTATTTTAATCTTGAGCTAATTGCAGTTGGGTTCTAAAAACCTTTTTACTTTTGTTTTCAAACAAGTGGTACTCCATTAAAGCTCAGGTTCAGACATTGTAGGTAACATATAGTTACTACATAATAACATAATACTACAGCATTTAAATATTATGTACTTGATAATCTTAACAACGTTATTCAATCTCTGCATTTAGTGACCTATGTCCTTATTAACAAAACATTCAAATAACCTACACCTGCAGTGTGTGACTTTTTTCATTTCTTTCCTGAACAGCTGCATTTGTGGATATTGTGCAAAAGTGCCTACAGAGCCAAAGAATATCTGCTGCAGGCAGATACCACAGGTATCTCATTGGTGAACTTGGTGAATGTTCATGTACATTTACGTAATTTAGCAGATGCCCTTATCCAAAACAGCTAACAATTGACACATTCTTACAAACCAAGCTATTGTAAGATTGCTCGCTTGCTCAGGGACCCAGCAATGGAAGCTTGGTGGAGGTGGGGATTTGAACCCAGGGCCTTAACCACTAGGCTACCACAGTCCCACAGTTATGCCATGTGTGTTTATGTCATCCTTGTCTTTTCATTACTACATGTCATTTGTGTGAGAATGCCAAATAAGAATGCACACAGGAAGGGGAGAATTTATAGGAGGGTCACAGCAGGTTGTAATGGGACAACCTACTGTGGAAAGAGAAAAGGGACAAGGGAGGGCCATGCCCCATAATGTGGTTCTCCAGCACACACCAACATGACATAATCCCCTTTAAGGCATTGCTCTGATGCACAAGGGACTGTAACCAGAGAGAATAGAGAGGAAAAGAGACAGACCCAGATCACTTGAAGAAAGGGGAATAGAATTCCTGAGAGCTGGAAGCCAAAACAGTGGATGAGTGCGCACAAGGTTCAGGACGATGGGATATGTCTAGAACATTGGGGCCTGCCTTTGTAATGTCTGGAGCCTCATGAGCCTCAGATGAGAATCTGGGAACCTCAGGGATCTCAAGCAATGAACCAGGGAACCAAGCAGATGCAGGGCGGTGGCACTGGACTCATGCTGCATCTTCATGTGCTTCCTGATGAGCATGACAGAGATGAGGCCGGACCTGGGATAGCAATGGAGGGACGAGTCAGCAGTACTGGACCACAAGTACTGGATGCACACTTGTTATGTCGCTTTTTGAGTCTGGAATTCTGTTATGCTTTCTGTCATGAGGCACGGAAGCAGACTAATGTAGAAACAAGTGTGCAACACATTATTTACATTAAACATAGTGCAGACAAATAGTTGGGCAAGGTGAATCAGGAAGGCTATGGTGCTAAGCTAACAAGAAGACATGTGGTAAACAAAGAAGCTAAAAAACAAAGCTAATGCCTGTGGACCATGGCTAACAAGCTAGAGCTAAAAGAAAATGTGCTAATACAGATGGAAAAAAGCGAAACCAAATAGACAATGCTAATAAGACCAGACAGTGCTACTGCAAAAAAAATTGTAATAACCAGATAGTGATAATACAAACAGACAATGCAAATGTATCCAGACAATGCTACTACAAACAGACAAAAGAAAGTCATAATGCGTCCATTTTAAGACTTCTGTTTTCATCTGCCCACCTGCCTGATCCGCTGATTCATCTGTCCAGTTTGTCCAAGCTCTCGTGTTCTGAAACCAGCTAGTTTTCTGTCTCCTTCTAGTTCCCTGTTTGTTTATCTACCTGTATACAGGTACTAGCCAATTTACAATGGGGATATGTTCCAACAAATCCATCATATGTTGAATATATCTTAAACCAAGGAGATTAGTATACACTGTATGTACAGTATCATAACATTAAAAATGCTTAAAACACGACCACGGCTTTTCCTTACTACAGTTCCCAGAGCTCATCACTCCCGCCATGTTACTCCCTACGCCACGCACTGCCGAATGCAGGAGAGTGCATTGTGTATCTTAAACATGCTTAAAACACTTAGATTAAACTACAGTTGGGCAAAATCACATAATCAACATAATCATTAATATAATAAATCATTACCATAAAGCTTATAATAAAGCTTTATAATAAAGTATTTAATATCTCATGTAATCTATTGAATAATGCATTGAAAATGAAAAACAAAAATTAATATTCGAAATTATAACTTTCGAGTAGGGTTTCTGCGGAATGTTGATTTATTTCTATTATCTGATCCCCATCGTTAAGTTGAAATATCGTCAGTCAGGGAATCATAAAATGGGGAGTACCTGTATAGCAAACTGGTTTGCTAACAGCTTGATACATTCACTACGTACTTTGTTTAGCCTGACAATTTCACATAAATACAAACAGTATATAATGCTTATAGAAATTCATGACCCTGTCAACATCAAAGTGAAAAAACAAATAATATCTAGGATAATGAATACACCAATTAATTGGCACAAATATATCAAATACTTTGTAATACAGTGATGTACTTGGACTGTCTGAATTCATTTTTACTTTAAATTACTTTATTTTGAGATTAAATCGCTTCTCCAAACAAGGTCACTTATTTGTCACCAATAAATTTGTCATGCAAATTGGTTTGTGCATGATAACACATGGAATCCAGCTGACCGCTCAATTACCACCTGTGATCAAGTGGTTTTACTTACTGAGTAAGACATACCATCTGTTCCATTATTTTTATGCCACATTTCTTAAATAACTCGAATGAAACTTTACATGTGTGAAGGTAATGATGATATATTTAAGTTATTAAATTATTAGAGAGAAAGGATACGTTTATTGGGGAAAACTGTACAACTGAATGGAGCCTCTACTTCCCTGTTGGGCCACCTTTAGCTTAGATACTAAATGAAATTTGGTTGGCCATGGAGGCACAGAGATTGCGCAAGTTATACCGCAGCACATTTGCCCACAGATTTTGCAGCTGGGCCTGTAGATCCTGCACTTTCATAGGTTGCTGAAGCTGGCCCCATAAATGCTCGATTTGCAATAAATCTGGAGATCAGTCAGTTGAAGGAAGTGTTGCAATTTTTTTGGATACATTCCTGGGGAACGCTTACTGTTGTGTGGGTGAGCATTATCCTGCTGAAAAATGCCAGTTGGAAGCCCTGCCATGAGAGGCAACACATGTGGCCACAGGATGTCCTGCACATATCACTGAGCTGTTACTGTCTCTCATATCATTAGGTTGGCTTGAAAAAGCCAAGATACTGTTTTCCTAGATGTTATTATATTTAATTAGTTAATTCTTCTTATCCACATTTTGTACCGTTTTCACAGGTCACAATTTTTGAGCTACGATTATGAAATTCGGCATGGATGTAGAGCCCATACGGGAATGGGGTGCTTGTGCTTTTGTTGCCAATGGGACTTTGAGGGGCCGCTGCACGGCAGTCAGTGTTCGACCTACAGCCATGAAATTTGGCAGGCTTGGTCCTGGGTACAATCTGAGGTGACATTGCGATGCCCATGGGACCCCTCTGGACCCCGGCTGGGCACTGAGTCCCATGGTGCATCAATGACCATAACTCAGTAAGTTTTTGACCTACGGCCACGAAATTTGGCAGGCTTGGTCCTGGGTGCAATATGAGGTGACATGTGATGCCCATGGGGCTCCTCTGGACCCTGGCTGGGCAATGGGACTTTGAGGGGCTGCTGCACGGCAGTCAGTGTTCGACCTACGGTCACGAAATTTGGCAGGCTTAGTCCCGGGTGCAATCTGAGGTGACATGCGATGCCCATGGAGCCCATTTGCACCCTGGCTGGGCACTGGGGCCCCTGGTGGGTCAATGACCGTAGCTTAGTCAGTTTTCGACCTATGTCCACGAAATTCGGCAGGCTTGGTCCTGGGTGCAATATAAGGTGACATGTGATGATCATGGGGCCCCTCTGGACCCTGGCTGGGCACTGGGTCCTCTGGCACATCAATGACCATAACTCAGTAAGTTTTTGACCTACGGCCACGAAATTTGGCAGGCTTGGTCCTGGGTGCAATATGAGGTGACATTGCGATGCCCATGGGACCCCTCTGGACCCCGGCTGGGTACTGGGTCCCATGGTGCATCAATGACCATAACTCAGTAAGTTTTTGACCTACGGCCACGAAATTTGGCAGGCTTGGTCCTGGGTGCAATATGAGGTAACATGTGATGCCCATGGGGCTCCTCTGGACCCTGGCTGGGCACTCGGTCCTCTGGCACATCAATGACCATAACTCAGTAAGTTTTTGACCCATGGCCACGAAATTTGGCAGGCTTGGTCCTGGGTGCAATTTGAGGTGGCATGTGATGCCCATGGGGCCCCTCTGGACCCTGGCTGGGCACTGGGGCACCTGGTGGGTTAGGGGTTAAGATTAAGGTTAGGGTATGGGGTAGGGGTAAGGGTTGGGTTAGGGTAGGGTTAGGGTGGTGTTAGGGTTAGGGTTGAGATTTAGGGTTCGGGTTAGGGTTAAGGTTAGGGGTTAGGGTTGGAGTTAGGGTTAGGGTTGGGGTTAGTGTTTGGGTTAATGTTAGGGTTTGGGGGGTTATGGTTAGGGGGTTAGGGTTATTGTTTAGGGTTAGGGTTTAGTGTTTACTGTTAGGGTTATGGTTAAGATTATGGTTAGGATTAAGGTTAGGTTAGAATAGAGTTAGGGTTGGGGTTAGGGTAGGATTAGGTTTAGGTTTACGGGGGATTAGGTTTAGGTTTACGGGGTTAGAGGGTTAGGGTTATTGTTTAGGGCTAGTGATTAGTGTTTGGGTCAAGGGTTAGGGTTAGGGTTGGGGGTTAGAGTTACGGGGTTAGGGTTAGTGTTAGGGTTGGGTTAGCATTAGGGATAGGGGATAGGGTTAAGGTTAGTTTAGGTTTAGGGTTTGTTTGGGGTTAGGGTTATGGGTTGGGGTAGGGGTTAGGGTTAGCATTGTCATTGGGGTTGGGGATTAGGGTTAGAGTTAGGGTCAGGGTTAGTGTTAGGGTAGGGTTAGGTGTTGGGCTATGATTAAAGTTAGAGTTAGGGTAGGGGTTAGAGTTATGGTTAGGTTCAGGAGAGTTAGGGTTAGGAGGGCTAGGGTTCGATTTATGGATTAGTGTTATGCCTAGGGTTAGGGTTAGGGTTACGTTAGGGCTAGGGGTGCATTAGGTGTTAGGGTTTGGGTTTAGTGGTTAGGGTTATATTTAGGGTTAGAGTCAGGGCTCAAGGTTAGGTTTAGGGCTATGGTTTAGTGTTTAGGGTTAGTGTTAGGGTTAGGATGCCAAGCTAATTGTTTAATTTTTTTTTCAATACAATACAATATAATACAGAACAATACATTGATCATATTGTGAAACTGTACTTAACTAAACAATCGTTAATCATCTGTTTCATGACAAGCACCTTGGTCAATCGTACCATAAGCAAGACTAAAAGGTAACTCCCTTGAACTTTAATCTTTTAATTTACCCAATAAGTTTTCAATTCCATTTTTCATTTAAGCCATTTGGAAACTTGGTGTTGAGTTTTAATTTAATGTTTCTCAATCCTCCTCCTTTGTATTGTGTTCCATGTTGGATCATGTGCGATTGTCCATATAGTCATCTTTTTTGGATTGTGTCGATGGAAATGAGCCACTAGATGGGTCTTCTCTTTTTTGCAGTGTCTGATGTGTTTATGTGAATTTATTCTTTCATTCACAGATGTACTTGTTTCTCCCACATATTGTTGACCACACATGCCATATGAAATTAATATACAGAGTTCCTTAACTTGAGTGTCAAATGTTTAGAAATTGTGTAGGCTTCATTTCTGGTGTGGTTGTGGACTATTTTTGTTCTTTTAATTGTTTTTTTTTACTTTTGTTGGGTGAAAGGAGTTTGCTACTTGTTAGAAGGTCTCTTAGATTTGTGTTTCTTTTGAAGGTTGAGAATATTTTAACACCACTCTCCTTTCTCATAATTTGATTAAAGTTTCCTTTCAACTTGTTGTGTATTTTGTGTCATAATCTGAAAACGACGTTATTAGTGGGATGAAGGTGCGGTATTGGGTATTGTGGTTTGGGGCCGAAGTTACACTATGTAGCCTCTGGTACTGTTCTTTGTACACTGTACACAAGTAGGTTCTTGTATATTCCCTGTGTCTAAGGGCCTAAAACAAAGTTTTTTAGCTTCTGCAAAATCTTTAACCTGAGTACAAATTCTGTGGAATCGTGACAGTTGTGGTATTTTGATGATTCCTCTAAATGTGTGTGGTAGCTTTTTTTATGCAAAAGGGCATGTGTGTCTGTTTCTTTGAAATGGACCTTGACATCTAATTTCTGGGTTTTTAGAAAGTGTTGTCCTTTATAGCAAATAGTGTCCAGAAATATGACATTTGTACTGTGTAAGGTGTACCTTATCTTTATACCTAACCATATCCCTAAACCCTAACCCTAACCACTAAACCTAATCTCTAAACCTAACACCTAACTGTAAACCATAAACCTAACCCGTAACCCCTAACCCTAAGCCTGACCCTAACCCTACCCCTAATCCTAACCCTAAACCTAACACAAACCACTAACCACTAACCCTAATCCTAAACACTAACCCTAGCCCTAAACCCTAACCGTACCCTAATCCTAACCCCTAGCCATAACGCCTAACCCTTAACCTCTAACCCATAACCCTGAACCCTAAACCTAACCCCTAACCCCTAACCCTACCCCTAACCTAACCATAACCCTAACCTAACCCAGCCTAACCCAAACTGCTAACCCCTAACTATAACCCCTATCCCCTAACCCTTAACCCTAATCTAATCCCCTAACCCTAAACACTAACCCTAGCCCTAACCCTACACCCAAACCGTAAACCCTAACCCTAACTCCTAAGGCTGACTCTAACACTAATCCAAAGTCTAACCGCTAACCCTATCCCTAACCTAACCATTGGACTGGTTGGACTGGTCCATCTCAGGATCATGGGGTTAGAGAGGAGTAGGTTCTGGTCCTGGGGACATAGGAGGAATAGAGAGAGACAGTGGATAATAAAATTAAACACAATACATCCACATGGCTTCAATCAAATTGCATGAAATGATAAAATAAGGAGGGTTGGTTTATAGGTGGGGTGAGGTGGGCTGGTCCTCCACTATGGAAATAAAAAACTCTAGTATTATTGAAACAAAACATTATTTATAACTGTACAGGCATTATACAGACGATACAACAGAATTACAATGCAATTACTTGTATTAAATCTTCCACATCACAAAGTGCTTACCTAAATTGAGCACTTCAACTAACAAGCACTTATTATTCTGTTGTATTGTCTTAGTAGGTACTTGGAAGGGAAGACTGGATCCTATCTCAACCCAATTTAGCTAATGAAATAGCACACCTGACTCGGGATGGTGCTCCTCCAACATTGACGATCTGTGGAGGAATTTATTTACACTATTTCATCAAACAATTAGTACGTCCATCAATTCATTCACACAAAAAATACATTTACTACAATACTTACACATACATTTCCCAACATAGTAACATGTCCCTAAATTTATGAATGGTGGGGAGCGGGGGTGTGTACTGGAGGAATTCCCATTGGGTTCACTTCTGAAGCCCACTTTAGGCACTTATAATTTTTTTCTTTTCTTATTGTGAATATATTTTTCTCTTTCTTTGCATGTATGTTCTTTAATAATAATATTTTTGTGTGTAATGGATGTGGAGCACTTACTTTCTTTAGCACTTGGCTTTGGGGGCTGACTGATGGACTCCTCCATGGCATACCTTGCCCCCCATCATTCATTATACTATAAACTATTGGATTCACACTAATTTCTTCCAATTCCTAAATTCAACCCTCAAATACAACATTTAAACCCGACCCGGGGTCTTTAAACATCAACAAAATCTCAACCCCTTAACCCCAATACTAACTCCTAGCCTAACCCTTAACTCCAACCCACTAAGCCCAATCCCTTAACCCCTAACCCTAACCTTCAACCTAACCCTTAACCTAACCCCAATGCACTTATTAATTCCCTTAATCCCTAAACCTTAACCCCTAACCTTAATGCCTAACCCTAACTTAACCCTTACCCCAACCATAATCCCTAACCCTTAACCCTAATCCATAACCCTAAACATAACCTTCAACCTAACCCAAGTCCCTCAACCTAACCCCTAACCCTAGCCCCAATCCCTAATCCTACCCTAACCCCTAACCCTAACCCCCAACCCTAACCCAACCTCCCACCAAAACACAGCCCCTAATCCTAACCCCTTAACCCTGTCTAACCCCCCCCAAAAAGCCAAACCTAGTCCCTATCCTTAACACCTCTAATCTAACCCCTCAACCTAACCCTAATGTAGTCACTAACTAACTCAACCCTCACCTAGTTCTAAACTACTCAAACTCAACCCCTTAACCTTACCCCAACTTAACCCTTAATAATTTAACTTAAACCTAAAGATACCCTTAACCCAGTTCACAAAACCCAATTCACTAAACCCAACCCTCCAACCTTAATTCAAAACACAACCTCTAACCCAGCCCCTGACCTTCATCCATTAACCCCACCCACTTGAAAAATCTAAATTACATACTTACCACCCCCTTTTTCTCAACAAATAAGTCTCCTCGATTCCTGGAGTGGATGCCTCTGGATCATCCTGGGACCTGAAAAATAAGAAAACTATTGATTAATGTACATAAGAGACATCATAGAGTTATTCCAATCCAATGAGCCCGTGCATATACAGAAGACTCTTAGTCCAGACAAACTTTTAATAACCCTAACTCCTAAGCCTGACTCTAACACTAACCCAAAGTCTAACCCCTAACCCTAACCTAACCATATCCCTAACCCTATCCCTAATTTAACCAAACCCTAACCCTTAACCCTACCCCTAACAAAAACCCCTAACCCTAAACAATAACCCTAGCCCTAACCATAATACTATCCCTAACACTTACCCTAACCCTTACCCTAACCCAAACCCCTAACCCTAACCCATAAGCCTAAGCTTAACCCTTACCCCTAACACATAACCCTGAACCCTTAGCCTAAACCCTAACACATAACCCTGAACCCTTAGCCTAAACCCTAACCATACCCAAACCCCTAACCCTTAAGCCTGACCCTAACACTAACCCATAACCCTAACCCAAAACCCTAACCTAACCCTAACCCTTAGCCATAGCCATAATGCCTAACCCTAAAGCCTAACCCTAACCTAACCCAACCCTAATCCTAACTCTATCCTCCCAACCCTTAACCTCCTAACCCTTACCCTACCCTCCTAAACTTAACCTTTACCTTATCCCCTAACCCTAACCCCTTACCCTAACACCTAACTCCTAACCCTATTTTTTCATTTTTCCTTTTTTTCTATTTGATTTTTGACTTTTTTAACTTTATTAAATAGCACTTACTTACCAGCTGTCTCCTGGGGACCCACGTGTGAGCCCATGCATTTTTAAAGGACTTATAGTCCTTCTATAAACTTTTAAGTCCCTCAACCTAACTCTAAGCCCTAACCCTAAACGTAAGCCTAACCCCTAAACCCTAACCCTAACCTTTAACCCTTACCTAAAATAATCTAACCTTTACCCTAATGCTAACCCTCTTGACCCTAACCCTTCTATAAACTTTTAATAAAGTTAATTCCCTTAACCTAACCCTAACCCCTAACCCTAACCTCAACCCAACCCAATCTAACCATAACATTAACCTAACCCTAATCCTAAACCTAACCCCAACCCAATGCCAACCCTTACCTAAACTAATCTAACCCTGACACTAACCCCCTAACCCATACCCCAAACCCAATCCCAACCTTATCCCTAACCCAACCCTAACCCCTAACCCTATCTAAACCATGCTACAGATGGTAGGGATGGGGGAGTCATTGTATTCTCACAAAAACCTAACCCTAACCCTACATCTCCTAACCCTAACCCTAACCTTAACCCTAACCCAGCCCTAACCCTAAACCTTCTAACCCTACCCTCCCAACCCTAAAGCTCCTAACCCTAACCCTACCCTTCCAACCCTAACCCTCCTAACCCTAACCCATTACCCTAACCCCAACTCCTAACCCCTAACCTAACCCTGACCCTAAACCTGACTCTCACCCTGACCCTAACCCCTAACCCAAAATTTTGCCCATAGGAACTAATGCGTTTTTAGTCTGGCAAGTGTTCCCTGATGGGTCAATGACCATTACTCAGTCAGTTTTTGACCTACAGCCATGAAATTCAACAGGCTTGGTCCAGAGTGCAATCTGAGGTGACATGTCATGCCCATGGGACCCCTCTTGACTCCAGCTGGGCACTCAGAATGTGATGGGACCAACCCACCGCTGTAATCATACTTTAGATCTAATATTAACATTTGGTATCAATATAGATAACCTTGATGTTTTCCCGCAAAGTGATTCGATTTCAGATCACTATCTTTTAGTATTTGAGCTATCTTAATAAATAAAATCCTTCTGCATCGTTATCACACCAAGCGCCCTATCACTCTGCTACTCCAGACTGCGTTTATTAAAAAACCTACCAGACTTAAAAATTTAATACAACCTACGGAGATAAATCATCTTGAGTGTGTAACTGAGCAATTAGAATGTGTGCTTCCTTCAACCCTGGACACGACTGCCCTGCTAGGGGTCAAACGTATTAGGAAAAAAGGCTAGCACCATGGTATAATGAACCACACCCGTACCTTAAAGCCAAAAGGGAAACTGCATTAGGCGCAAGTGGAGGGACATAGTAAATTGGAGGTGTTAAGGGAGTGCTTGGGGGACAGCATGGCAGAGTACAAGCCATGCCCTCACTAAAGCTAAAGCGCATTACTTCTATTCAATCATAGAGAAAAATAAGAATAATCCAAGATTTATATTTAATACAGTCTCCAAATTAACAAAAAAAACCCCTACAGAAAGTGACTCTTCCCATTATGTGTAATTTTAACGTAATGCTTTATGATTTCTTTAATGATAAGATAGAAAACATAGGCATAAAAACTCAATGTCATCACATACCAAACTGTTCAGCAACATTCCAGATGCAGCACTAGTGAAAGGACTCTGTTCAATTAAGCCGATAATCAAGATTAGAATCTTACCCCCAATTACTAATAATGAACTAATCCGCACTGATCAGCTCGTCTAAGTCATTCAACATTGTTTGTTAGATCCCAAATTCCTTACCACGTCTACTCAAACAAGTATAACCCTAGTGTTATAGAGCCATTGTTAAGTTATTTTAAATTCACCCTCCTTAGGTATGTGCCCGAATCCTTAAGTGCTGCCGTTATCAAACCACTGATTAAAAAAGCAATCTGACCCTTTGTGATGATATCTAATTATAGACCCAATTTCAAATCACCCGTTTCTGTCCAAAATCTTAGAAAAAGCTGTATACAGCAGCTCTGTAGTCACCTACAAAGGAATGGAAATTTATGACACATTTCAGTATGGCTTCAGGCCCCATCATAGTACTGAAACAGCATTAGTAGGGTACTAAATGACTTGTTAATGTCCTCAGATAAGGGATGTGGTTCTTTTCTTTTCTGTTAGATTTAAGTGCAGCATTTTGCACATATAGATCATGATTTTTTACTAAAACAGACTAGAACATACTGTAGGTATAGTATTAAGGGATCAGCACTTTCTTGGTTTAAATCCTAACTTAACTGACCGGTACCAGTTCGTTTCATACAATAATCTAAGATCTAAGCTCTCAAAAGTGAAGTATGGCGTGCCTCAGGGGTCAGTGCTTGGCCCGACTTGATTCTCTCTGTACATGCTGCCACTAGGTCAGTTATTCTAACACATGGCCATTAATTTGCACTTGCTATGCCGATGATTAAAGATGTACATAGCAGCCAAAAACTAATGGACAGCCTTACAATCAACAAAATCCGGGACTGTGTAAAGGAAATAAAAGATTGGATGTTATTAATTTTCTCTACTAACTAAGAGAAAAAATGGGGTGCTATTAGTGGGACCCAAGGCTGTGAGAGACAGGTTAGCTACATATATCATAATCTAGATGGCTGTCCAGTATTGCCCAGTCCGTCTGTAAAAAACTTAGGGGCACAGTTGATTCAGATTCTCCTTTGATGCGCACCATTAGCAGGCATTCCACTCGGAATTGCTTTCTTTCAATTACGTATAATCGCCAAAACTAGAAATAGCCTCTCTTTTAATGATGTGGAAAAACTTGTTATGCGTTTATAACCTTCAAGGTTGGATTACTGTAATGCCTTACTTACTGGATGCGCTCTAGTAAATTTTATAAATAAAACTGAAGTTAGTTCAGAATGCAGGATGCCCAGAGTGTAACAGAACTAGAAAATTTATCTATCACTCCTGTTCTATCATCACTGCACTGGTTTACCAGTCAAATTCCGCATTGATTACAAAATACTTCTTATTAACTTATAAAGCTCTACATGGCCTGGCCCCCCATTATCGAGTGACCTATAGAGTTTGACAATCCAACTCGTCTACTTAGTTTGCAGGGGGTGCAGGACTTCTTTTAGTTCCTAGACATTAAAAAATTCACAGCAGGGGAAATCGTTCTCATACATGGCCCCAACTATGGGAATAAACTTTCCCACTATCGTTCGAAATTCAGACACCCTCCAAAGTTTTAAGTCTAGGCTAACGACATACCTATTTACGCAGGCTTTTGACTAGATGTAGACCAGGTTGCTGGTTGGGTTGCTGGGGCCGGAGTCTGGGAGTCATGTCTGGGGGCCCCTGCCTCCTTGTCCACTAGCCGGAGTGTCGAGTGGGCGGTCTGGTGGAACTAGGCTTCGGTCCTCGTGATCTTGACTCATGCATCCTTGCCTTAGAATAAGGGCAGAGCTGGGGGTTCATAGTCAAAGAGTCTTATGGTGATCAGAGACGTTGGGTTGCTGTCTTCTTGCCGCCGTGGGTTTGCCATGTCTCATGTGATCCCTTCTTGGCCTGTGTTTCCTACCCAGTTCTCTCATTCTACCTTTAGAGCTATTGCTTGCTATAAGCTAATGATGCCGGGGTCTCTGCTACACTTGGGACCTCAGTGATTGACATGGCATCAGTGATTGTAGTAATAGACACTGTGCTCTTAATCAATAAACTAATTACATTTTCTGTTTTCTCTCCGAGCTGGTGTTCCGGGCAGTTCTGGGCATTACAACCTGATGTACACTGATGGAAGCTCCCACTGTGCAAATTAAAATTTTATTCGACATGGGATCTGACTTTAGTTGCGTCTTAGATTTATCATCATAAACCGGCTACTTTAATGTCATGTACATTTACTTACATTCTATTCAAAACTTTGAATCAATGACTTTAGTTCGCTATTAGATTATCATCTACGACGCACAAGGAGTTGGGTTCCCTTTTTGAGTCTTGGTCCTCCAAGTTCTTCCTAGAACTAGGGAGTTTTTCCTTGCCACTGTCGCCCTAGGATTGCTCAATTTGAGATTGACGTAGTTATTAGGAGATAAATCAAACCTGTAAAGTTGCTTTGAGACAATGCTCCATTGTAAAAAAGCGCTATATAAATAAATCGACTTGACTGAAATCTGACTGAGGACCATAGAGGGTAAATGAACGTAACTCAGTCAGTGTTTGACCTACAGCCATGAAATTAAGAAGGCTTGGTCCCAGGTCAACCGAGGTGACTTGCAGATGCAATTGGGGCACACAGGTAAGGGAAATTGTTTTAAGGAAAACTAAAAGTTTGTTCATTGAAATTTGGCAATATGGTAATAGGGTAACGAATGTAAATATGTGAGGGCTAAAGTTGTAGGGTGGGGGGGGGGGTTTTTTTTTTTTTTATGTTCATGACACCACTGCAAACGAAGGTGAATGGTGACTGGTGCCCATGGCAGACAAGTAATGGCTCTGTGACAAAATTTCTCTCTGCTAAGCCACCTGGGGAAATGGTCTGACAGAGGAAAGGTGTGTAGTGAAGGTGCCATCTGTGTCTGAATGATTGACAAAGAAACTGTGGGAGCTGCTGATGATTGTCAGTCGATCAAACAATCCTCACTACTGGTGGTCTGTCTGGGCTGCCCAGAGCGTGTTTGCCATGTAAGCGTGCCCTCATGGAACCACTTCTCCCAAGACCTCCTAACAGCTAGGTCAGGACAGCCTATATGGCAGATAATCCGTCAACACAACCATCCTGCTTCTCTCAGTCCAATGGTGTGCCCCTCTTAAAGTCAACTGAGCAAAATGTCTGAGTGCATCTTTTTTCCTTTCTAGCAGTCAATCTTTTACCATAAGATACACTACCCAAAAGTAATGAGAACCTTTTTATTGGGCAACAGGGAGGCACTTTAATACTCTCTTATGGTGAGACCCAGGGTCTAATCGGGTAGGCCACATCTGTAATCATTTACAGTGAGGCAAAAAAGTATTTAGTCAGTCACTGATTGTGCAAGTTCTCCTACTTAGAAAGGTGAGAGAGGTCTGTAATTTACATCATAGGTACACTTCAACTATGAGAGACAAAATGAGAAAAAAAAAAATCCAGGTAATCACATTATAGGATTTTTAAAGAATGTAATTGTAAATCATGGTGGAAAATAACAACAAACAATCAAGAGTTCTGGCTCTCACAGACTTGTAACTTCTGCTTTAAGATGCTCTTCTGTCCTCCACTCATTACCTGTATTAATGGAACCTGTTTGACCTCGTTATCTGTATAAAAGATACTTGTCCACAGCTTCAAACAGTCAGACTCCAAACTCAAGACCAAAGAGCTGTTGAAGGATGCCAGGAAGAACATTGTAGACCTGCACCAGGCTGGGAAGTGTGAATATACAATAGGCAAGCAGGTTGGTGTGAATAAATCAACTGTGGGAGCAATTGTAATGAAATGTAAGACATACAAGACCATTGATACTCTCCCTCGATCTGGGGCCCCATGCAAGATCTCTTTCCATGGGGTCAAAATGATCATGAGAATGGTAAGCAAACATCTCACAACTACACGGAGGGACCTGATGAATGACCTGCAAAGAGATGGGACCAAAGTAACAAAGGCTACTATCAGTAACACACTATATTGAGTGGGACTCAGATCCTGCAGTGCCAGGAAGGTGCCATCTGTGTCTGAATTGGATTGACAAAAGAAAAAACTGTGGAGGTGATGATGATTGTCAGTCGATCAAAACAATCCTCACTACTGGTGGTCTGTCTGGGCTGCCCAGGCGTGTTTGCCATGTAAGCGTGCCATCATGGGAACCACTTCTCCCAAGAACTCCTAACAGCTGAGGTCAGGACAGCCATATGGCAGATAATCCGTCAAACAACCATCCTGCTTCTCTCAAGTCAATGGGTGCCCCTCTTAAAGTCAACTGAGCAAAATGTCTGAGTGCATCTTTTTTCCTTTCTAGAGTCAATCTTTTTCCCATAAGATACACTACCCAAAAGTATGAGAACATTTTTATTGGGCAAACAGGGAGGCACTTTTATACTCTCTTATGGTGAGACCCAGGGTTAATCGGGTAGGCCACATCTGTAATCCATTTACAGTGAGGCAAAAAAGTATTAGTCAGTCACTGATGGCAAGTTCTCTACTTAGAAAGGGGATGAGAGAGGTCTGATTTACATTCATAGGTCACTCAACTATGAGAGACAAAATGAGAAAAAAAAAAAGCCAGGTAATCACATTATAGGATTTTAATTAAAGAATGTAATTGTAAATCTGGTGGAAATATAAACAAAAAACAAATCAAGATTTCTGGCTCTCACAGACTGTACTTCTGCTTTAAGATGTCTCTGTCCTCCACTATACCTGTATTAATGGAACCTGTTTGACATCGTTATCTGTATAAAAAGTACTTGTCCACAGCTTTCAAACAGTCAGACTCCAAACTCAAGACCAAAGCGATGTTGAAGGAGGCCAGGGAAGAAACATTGTAGACCTGCCACCGGCTGGGAAGTTGAATATACAATAGGCAAGCGGTTGGTGTGATAAATCAAATGTGGCGGAAGCAATTGTAATGAAATGTAAGACATACAAGACAATTGATACTCTCCCTCGATCTGGGGCCCCATGCAAGATCTCTTTCCATGGGGTCAAAATGATCATGAGAATGGTAAGCAAACATCTCACAACTACACGGAGGGACCTGATGAATGACCTGCAAAGAGATGGGACCAAAGTAACAAAGGCTACTATCAGTAACACACTATATTGAGTGGGACTCAGATCCTGCAGTGCCAGGCTTGTCCCCCTGCTTAAGCCAGTACATGTCCAGGCCCATCTGAAGTTTGCCAGAGAGCATATGGATGATCCAGAAGAGGACTGGGAGAATATCATGTGGGCAGATGAAACCAAAATGAAACTTTTTGGTAAAAACTCAACTGGAGGAAAAAGGATGCTGAGTCGCATCCCAAGAACATCATACCTACTGTGTAGCATGGGGGTGGAAATACCATGCTTTGAGGCTGTTTTTTTTGCCGACTGATCCGTGTTAAGGAAAGAATGAACAGGGCCATGTATCATGAGATTTTAAGCCAAAACCTCCTTCCATCAGTGAGAGCATTGAAGATGGAACATGGCTGGGTCTTCCAGCATGACAATGATTCCAAACACACTGCTTAGGCAACGAAGTATTGGTTCCGTAAGAAGCATTTCAAGGTCCTGGAGTGGCCTAGCCAGTCTCCAGACTTCAACCACATAGAAAATTTGAATGTCCAGTCACGTCCTGTTCTGATCACAAACCTGTTATTTAGTTTTTCATTTTCATTCATTTTCAGAACTTGTTTTCTTTTTGAATATTGAATTTTAAATACTCTTGAATATTGTTCAAATGTGTAAATGAGACTGAAAAAATATATTACTTTTTAATGATTTACTTATGATGATTTTTAGGCTGTAAGACAAAAATGGCACTGTAATATAAAGCAACATATTGCAGACAATTTTATAATGCAGCATCCCTTTTTGGCTTGCTCAGCATGTTTCACTTATAATAGAAATGTCACTACTTAAACAAAGACTAATTGAATGTATAAAATAATCTCTATATCTCATTCTCTCTCACACACCTTCACCATTGCAGTGTCAGGATAATCTCTCTGTCCACCTAGGATGACCTTTAGCACATTTCACTTTTGATGGGATTATTTGTTCCATTAGGACAGGGGTCCAGAGCCAGTAACAGAGTGTACTCTCTTTCATGTATTGTCCATATCTATAATTACTTTCTTTGAGACTACCCCCAGGACATAGAGGTGCCAGCAGGTGCTAAATGTTATAGGTGTCAGATAATCAAACTGTACAAAGATAGCTCAAATAAATGTCAGGCTTTGTACAAATCTAAATGTTTGGGATTGGTCAGAGTATGCCTTGTTCTGGCTTCTCACAGCATTTACTCTTTTCACACATTTTCAAATATTTCTGCTCTTCTTATGCTAAGCTACAAATTTAATAGCTTGCTAAAATATGTTTCGGAGTACAGCAATAAAAATGTTCACTATGTGAAAGCTTACTTGGATGTATATTAACTGCTTGTGAGAGTATAGAGTACAGCTGTTCAATTATTTTGCACTGCCATTTCATTAGGAACTTTACTAGGAACTGCATTCGTGTAAATATCAAGCCAATGCACCACTAACAATGTTTTATGACATAGAAACTAACGCTGATAAATTTCAGCATCAGGTAGGTATATGACAATGTGTGCACTGTGTTTACAAACTCAATAATGCTGACAAAGTGGGAAATGAATAAAATTGAAAATGAACACAGTGATTAAAAAACTGAAAACTGGATGTATTTTTAAAGGTGTACTCACACTGAGCCTGGTTGCCTTGAACCGAGCTGGAGCATGTTTGACCCCATCCCCACATCCCCCCTGGCTCCTGCTTAGACTTAAAGGACTTGGACAAACTTTATTGTCATTATGAGTAAACCAGTGTACATAGAACGAAATTTCGTTGCAAGTAGCTTGCACATAATTTACAAGAGAAAGAGAAAGCATTTTTAAATATTTGTACATAAGTTGACTTGAAAACGTATGAAATGAAGGGGGGGGGATTAACTGAAGAATATAAAGGACTATGAAATCTTAATATACACTGTTATGAAATCTAATATACACAGTGAAAATATATTAAAGTGCAATGAAAGAGTGAACTACAGAGTTCAAAATTATATACATGTCCATATTTATAGATATCTACAGAAATAGATGATTTAAATAGATTATACTGATGGCATGTTGTTCCGTATTGCCATGATGAACATACAGCAGCAGCATGTGAAGCATTAGTGTTCAGAATTTAGCAGTCTGTTGGCCTGTGGGAAAAAAAACTATTAAAGAACCTAGTGGTCCTACACCGAATGCTCCGAAACCTCTTTCCAGAGGCCAACAGAGAAAACAATCCACAGTGAGGGTATGAGGGGTCACTGATGATATTTCTGGCCCGGGATATACATCGAAATGACGCAAGGTCCTGTATAGAGGAGAGAGAAGTCCCGATGATTTTCACTCTTCTTATATTCTTCCAGTCAGAGGCACTGCAGCCTCCACACCACACAGAGATACAGTTCGTCAAAATGCTCTCTATTGTGCTTCTGTAGAATGTAATGAGGATGGGTGTGGGCAGCTGAATTCTCCTCATCCTGTGCAGGAAGTGCAGTTGCTGCTGTGCCTTCTTGACCAATGACGTGGTGTTCACAGACCAGGTGAGGTTATTAGTGATGTGCATCCCCAGGAACTTGATGCTATTTTCCACCGTGGCAGCGCTGATTCTTCCTGAAGTCAATGATGATATCTTTAGTTTTATTAACGTTCAGGATCAAGTTGTTTACCTTGCACCAACCCACCAGCAGCTCAACCTCCTATCTGTAGGCCAGGTCATTGTCATCCTTGATTAGGCCTATCAGTGTCGTGTCATCCGCAAACTTTACAACATAATTACTGCCAGCACTGGGGACACAGACATATGTCATCAAAGTGAACAGCAAAGGGCTCAGTACACACCCTTGAGGGGAGCCTGTGCTGAGGGTGATGACACTGGAGGTGTTCTGTCCAACCTTTACTGACTGTGGTCTTTCTGTGAGGAAGTCTAGGAGCCAGTTCGCAGAGGGGTACTAAAACACAAGAATTCCAGTTTATTCACCAGCTGCTGCGGAATTATGGTGTTAAACGCCAAACTAAAGTCCAGAAACAGCATCCGCACATGAGCGTTCTTCTCCTCCAGGTGTGCAAGGCTCAGATGAAGAGCAAAAGAGATGGCATCCTGGGTAGAACGATTTGGCCTGTAGGCAAACTGAGAGGGGTCGAAAGTAGGAGGGAGACCAGAGGTGATGTGCTTCTTGACTAGCCTCTCAAAGCACTTCATAATAATCGGAGTTAATGCAACAGGCCGGTAAACATTTAGTGATGTTATCTGAGATTTCTTTGGCACTGGGATGATGATGGCAGACTTATAACATGATGGGACTTTGGCTAGGTCCAGTGAGGTGTTAAAAATATCTGTTAGAACATGAGAGAACTGCACTGCGCATTCCCTGAGCACCCGACCAGGTATATTATCAAGGCCTGGGGCCTTATGAGGATTTACCCTTCTCAGAGTCCTACGCACATCAGCAATGTCCTGGCAGAGTGCCTTTTCATCCTGATGAGGAACAGCTACCTCTGACAGAGACAATTTAATGCCTCAAACCTCCCAAAGAAGTTGTTTAGATCATTTAGAAAGTCCACATCATCATCACACACAGGAGGGGGTGACTTGTAGTTTGTAATAGTCTGTATGCCTTTCCACATATCCCTGGTGCTAGTAGAATTGCGAAAATAGTCCTGGATTTTCTGCCTGTGAGCGCTCTTTGCTAGTTTGATGGTGCGATTCAAGTTGGCTCTCGCTGTTCTCAGTACAATCTCGTCACCAGACTTGAAGGCTGAGTTCCGTGCCTTGAGTATTTTGCGCACTTCATCAGTCGACCATGGTTTATGGTTGGCCTGAGGGGTGGTATTCTTTATGACACTGACATCATCCATACATTTGTTTATATAAGCTGACACAGTCATGGCATACTCATCAAGGTTGATGTGGTCATTGTAGGTGGCAGCTGACCTGAACATGTCCCATTCAGTGCATTCAAAACAGTCCTGTAGAGCCTCCTTGGCCCCCTCAGGCCACACCCTTACCTGCCTCACTGTAGGTTTTTCTCTGATAAGCAGGGGCTTGTATGCAGGGATTAGCATAACAGATAAGTGGTCTGAAGAGCCGAGATGGGGACGGGGAACTATCTTAAATGCATTTCTCATGTTGGTGTAGGCCATGCCCAATGTGTTCATTCCTCTGGCTGCACAATACACATGCTGGTAAAAGTTTGGAAGAACTGTCTTCATGTTAGCCTGGTTAAAATCCCCAGCAATAATGAAAAAACCTTCAGGATTAGATGATTGGAGCTTACTGATGGTCCGGTAGAGAACACACATGGCCTCCTTTGCATTTGCACTAGGGGGCACGTAAACAGCAGTGATGGAAACTAGGGTAACCTCTCTTGGCAGATAGAATGGTCTGCAGTTTACAGTCATAAACTCGATGTCTGGTGAGCAATGGCTTGAGACAAACATAGCATTTCTGTGTTTTGTAAGGGTTTAGCGGCATTTAGCGATGTTTTGTAAGGGTTCGCTTTTAGCTTAGCAGTTAGCCCCATGTGACAACCGCGCTTCCGCGTATGGTCCACCGCCTCCGCTTGCTCCTCTGTCGGCTAGAGTTGCTGGACGAGTCTGCTGCACCGTAAGGCCCCTGGGTCTTGTCATAGCACTCCAAGGCTATGCAAAAGCTTCTGAGTAGACAAAGTAACAAAGCCAAAGTTACTGAATGTTTTTATATCCAACAACTGTTGACGTTCATATATTAGCGGACTATCAGTTTTAACTGATTCCGAAGTCCTATATGGTGCATTTTGGAGAGTAAATCCGTTACATCACGAGCCCATTCAGCCACAGGCAAACAGGGCGCCGCCATCTTGATACATCCTTTGTCATCATGATACATGCTCACACAGCACAGCACACTTCATGGTTGTACATATGTGATCAAGTAATCACATACTTTTGTGCCTTTTGGTTTCGTTTTGTGCATGCTGACACAGCCCTACTATGCCTTATAATAAGTGCACTATTTTATGCAGCTCACTGTGTTTCAGCTTCTCGTGCTGCACAGCAGACTTAATACTTGTACGTGCTATGTGTCTTTTTTCACTTTGAGCGCACTGACACACATATAGCCCTAATACGCCTTATAGAGAATGGGAATGTCAGCTACACAAGGAATTGTGGGTTTTTAGGACACGGAGGCTACACGGAGGGTAGATACGGCAGCAAGAGTGTATTGTAGGCATTGCAATGGTGTTATCCTACTTTAAAACACGGTGAAAGGATTGATGTTTTCTACGTTATTGATCGGCTTGGAAAACGTATTTCAAACAGAGTGCGATTTTTCAGCTTCAGCTTTCTAGCATGGAAGCAAAAAATGGAAGCAGTTGTAAGATGAACAGAAACCACCTTCAGCAAAATTTCAACACATACGTTTGTGTTTTCACGGCATAGATATATATGTATATATATATATACACACACACACACACAAGAGAGATCTGTAATTTTCGTCATAGGTACACTTCAACTATGAGAGACAAAATGAGAAAAAAAAATCCAGGAAATCACATTGTAGGATGTTCAAAGAATTTAATTGTAAATCAGTGTGGAAAATAAGTATTTGGTCACCCACAAACAAGCAAACTTTCTGTCTCTCACAGACTTGTAACTTCTTATTTAAAAATCTCTTCTATCCTCCACTTGTTACCTGTAATAATGGCCCCTGTTTGACCTCGTTATCTGTATAAAAGACACCTGTCCACAGTCTCAAACAGTCAGACTCCAAACTCAACCATGGACAAGACCAAAAGAGCTGTTGAAGGACACCAGTAAAAAAACTATAGACCTGCACCAGGCTGGGAAGAGTTAATCTACAATAGGTAAGAAAGATGATGTGAATAAATCAACCGTGGGAGCAATTGTAAGAAAATTTAAGACATACAAGACCATTAATAATCTCCCTCGATCTCGGGCTCCATGCAAGATCTCATCTCATTGGGTCAAAATGATCATGAGAACGGTGTGCAAAAATCCCAGAACTACAGGGAGGGACCTGATGAATGACCTACAGAGAGCTGGGACCAAAGTAACAAAGGCTACCATCAGTAATAGAATAGAATAGAATAGAATGCCTTTATTGTCACTATACTTATATACAATGAGATTAAAGCCACTTCTTACAGAGCAACACATACGAAAAAAAATACGACACAGAAAGAAATGTGCAAAACGGTGCATAGTCAGAGGAATAAATAGATACTGTTAAAATACAGTTACTAATATACAGTAAATATACAGTTAAATTGCACATAGTCCAGTATTGCACATAGTGAGTGTAGTGTTATTCCACATTATAGAAATGTCACATTCCCGATGCAGAACTTGATATAGTCCAGTACCGTTCCTGTGAATGTTTCCAGCTCATGATGTTCAAACGCGTCCCAGTCAGTCTGTTCAAAGCAGTCTTGTAATTGGTGGAGTGCATTTCCAGGCCAGGTTGTAACAGTCTTTATAATGGGCTGGACACTGCGTCTGGGGGGGTGTAAGCTGGGGAGAGCAGGAGAGAGAGATGGTCTGACTGTCCTAGGTGGGGGGGGGTATGCCTCTGTATGCATGCTTGATGTTGGAGAGTAAACATGATCCAGAGTGTTCACCCCTCTTGTAGAAAACATTTAACGTGTTGATAAAATTTCGGGAGTACCGTCTTTGAAGTTGGCCTTGGTTTTTGAAATCTCCTGCAATTATATGAACACCATCGGGGTGGGGCCTGCTGCTGTTTGTTTTATGGTGGGTTTAGGAGAAGCGAGAGAGCCCCTCTTGTATTAGAGTCGGGTGGAATGTAGACCAGCCGTGATAATCCACCCACTGTTAGTTCTTCTCGTAGAAAGAATGGGCCAGCATCTTACTGGGGACCAATGTACTCAAGGTCTGGACAACAGTGTTTGTCTATAATTGTCCCGTTGTTACACCAGTTATTCATTCACGTAATACAGATTCCCCCCTCCCCTGCTCTTACCGGACTTCTCGGTTCTGTCCCCCCAGCGAAGGCAGAGTGCGGCTAAGTTAGGCTGCATGCTAACATCGGGTATTTTCCGCTGTGAAGCCCCAGGTTTTCGGTGATGATTAAAACACAGGGCAGTCACAAAACGTAGCGATTTCCAGCGAGGTGTAATTCCAGGTCATCCATTTTATGGACCAGTGACCTGGCATTGGCGAGATATAGGGCTCGGAAGAGGTGGCTTGTGTGGGTTGTTCTCTTAGCCTTAGCACTAACACCGGACCTGCGGCCCCGCTTTTCTCTGCTTCTCTCTCCCTTCTCCGTCTGCGCCGCCTCCCGGACCCGATAACAATCCACGGCGAGCCCGGCGTCCTCGCTATGTCGAACGGGAATGTCATGAGTCTCATGAAAGTCACTCGAAAAAAACAGATATTTGGTACTGCTCACCAATGTCCAAAAGGTTCTGACGGCTGTAGCTGATGTACGCAGAACCGATAGTACACAAACAGACCAGAAAGAAACACAAAAGCAACAGAAAAACGCACTGAGAAGGAGAGCCGTGAGCCGCTGCGACTGTGCGCGCCGCCATCTTAAACACCACTATCACCACTAACACACTACACTGAGAGGGACTCAGATCCTGCAGTGCCAAGAGTGTCCCCCTGCTTAAGCCAGTACATGTCCAGGCCCATCTGAAGTTTGCCAGAGAGCATATAGGTGATCCAGAAGAGGATTGGGAGAATATCATGTGGTCAGATGAAACCAAAATAGAACTTTTTGGTAAAAACTCAACTCGTCGCATTTGGAGGAAGAATGCTGAGTTGCATCCCAAGAACATCATACCTACTGTGAAGCATGGGGGTGGAAACCTCATGCTTTGGGGCTGTTTTTCTCCAAAGGGGACAGGACGACTGATTGTTTTAAGGGAAGTATGAACGGGGTCATGTATTGTGAGATTTTAAGCCAAAACCTCCTTCCATCAGTGAGTTCATTGAAGGTGGAAGGTGGCTGGGTCTTCCAGCATGACAACATTTCAAGGTCCTGGAGTGGCCTAGCCAGTCTCCAGACCTCAACCCCATAGAAAATTTGTGAAGGGAGTTGAAAATCCGTGACGCCCAGCAACAGCCCCAAAACATCACTGCTCTAGAGGAGATCTGCATGGAGGAAGGGGCCAAAATACCAGCTACAGTGTGTGCAAACCTGGTGAAGACTTACAGGAAATGTTTGACCTCTGTCATTGCCAACAAAGGTTATGTTACAAATTACTGAGGTGAACTTTTGTTATTGACCAAATTCTTAGTTTCCACCATAATTTACAATTAAATTATTGGTTTACTGTGTTTGGGTCATTGACTCTGATAATCAGCAGATTTTGAGCCCATTTGTTTGTAAACTGAAGGTGGACCTCGAGAGATTATAATTTCTGAACTGTCAGAATGTGTAGGCGCTCACACCACAAACAAGTTATGAAAACACGTTTGGAAATGTTACTTGTAGCTGCTTGTTGAAATCACCTGTCCACTCTTTGTGTTCGTATACTTCGACTCCATTAATTTCCTTTATTTTCTCACAATAGCGGTCCTTTGCTTCCCTATTTAGGATGAATCTTGCAGTTAATATTCGCCCAGTCCATTTGTGTTTATCATAATTATGCGACCTCAGACTGACAAAAGGGAGAGGCGCTTGCAGGTTTAGTGAAAAAGGGAAAAAGGTTTATTTAAGGAACTAACAAAACTAAGGGGAAACACAGTGAACAGAACAGGCACATGAACTTAAACAGGTGCGGAACGGAAAACGGGCACAGTCGGAACATCGGTGGGAAATGGAAAACGGACGGAGGCGGAAAACAGGTGGGAAGTGGAAAACGGGTGGAGCCAGAAAACAGGTGGGAAACCAAAACCAGCGAACGTGAGGTGGACGCAGCCATGGAATGCCAAAAAAAAAAGGCGGATGCAGCCGCACATGAGCCCAGAAGGATGACAGGACCGCAATACGGGTTAGGGAGAGCGGACAGGACTGCAACACAGGTATACAAAGTGGACGGGACCGCATCATGGGTGTACAAGGTGGCTGTGAACGCAATGCTTATAAAGAGTGCTCCACAGTTGAGTTCAATCCCCACTCCATCAGCTCCCAGAGTGGTCCTTGAATGTCCCATGACTGTCTGGAAAGCTGTTAGCGACACTGCTCTGTTTGCTCACAGCAGAAATAAGCGGTAGAGAAAACGGGGTTTTGGGGCAAGGCATGACAGTAACCCAAGGAGTCTGATACGGAGCCAGGACTCCAACAGTGGTCCCATGGGTACAATACGGTCTCTGGGGATCCCTGGGAAGGACCAGGTAGCAGTCGGGTTGCTGGCGAGCGGGGTCGCTGACGGAGGTCACCAATGGGATGCTGATGGTCAGGGTTCAAAGGTCCTACATCACAGCCAAGTTGTGACAGGGCTATCACCATAACGGGGGGCCCCGTGTCGGACTTTCAGATGGGAGTCCCTCTGTCAGGCTCTAGAACGGAGATCCCTCTAGCGACCCTTTTGGGAATCAGAGTCCCCCTGTCGGACTCTGGGATGGAAGTTCCCGTGTTGGACTCTGGGACAGGATTCCCCCATTGGACCCTGGGATGGGAGTTGCCCTCGCGACTAACTCAGGCACAAAAGTCGCCGTCATGACTGACTCTGGCACGGACATCGCCCATGCCACTGACTCTGCGCTGTAATAGACATCCTCAGAACAGGAACTAGGCTGGACGTCCTCTGGAAGGTTCTGGGAACAGGTGACCTCTGGAAAGGTCTCTCTGGATCAGTCGGCCAATGGGAAGGCCTCACTAAAGCAGACAACCTCTGGGAAGGCCTCACTGAAGCAGACAGCCTCTGGGAAGTCCTCACTGGAGCAGATGGCCTTTGGGACGGCCTCACTGGAGCAGACGGCGTCTACAGATAGACAGAGCTAACATGCTCAAGTACTGGGCTACTGGGTGCTAATGGCTCAGGTACTGAGCTACGTGGTGGTAACAGAGCGGTCATCTACAGAGCTCTGGTAACAGAGTGGTCATCTACAGAGCTAAGAGGCACAGCGTGCTCAGATATGAATCTAGCATGCTCAAATATGGAGCTAACATGTACAGGTAGTGGGCTACAGGGCACTAACGGCTCAGGAACTGAGTTACATGGCGCTAATGGATTATCTATGGAGCTAAGAGGCACTAGAATTTAAAACTGTTACGATCCACCATATTAAAACGCTGGTGAACAATGAAAAAAAAGAACAATGGGTTGAGGTGAATAAGCAGCCACGCTGGCTAGCTGGGGATTGAACCCTGGGCCGTGGCATTGGTGTTTCACATGCACAACACCAGTTGCCACGGAGCCACATAAGCAACAGACATGAGTGCTTTAAAGGGCACACAGAAGAGCCATTACCAGACGGACTAAAAAATAGGGCTGCGGAATAATAAAGGGGAATGATAAAAAAGGAGTAAAAAAGGAAACAAAGCGCAGCGAAGCGTGAATCGGCAAAAGGGAATGAATCGAAATTAACAGCTCTCTCACTCAGACAGCGCATGAGCCGAACGCACAGCTCACTTGAGGAGAGAGAGAGCGAGAGAGCTGTGACATCAGTGTCAGGTGGAGCACTGCAGGAGATGCTCTTCCTGATACAGAGCAAAGTGTGCTCATGGTAACTGCCTCAAAACAAAAGTCTACAAACACAAATAAGAGGCACCATAATCCAAACACTAAGAAAGAAGCGAAGTGGAACAAGACGCCGCACAGTGCTTCTCAAAGATACACACAGTCATAGGGGGGAGGCGCCAACTCCCCGATTGCATGGAGGGGGTGAACGAGCAAGCCCAAGAGGGATGAAGCGGTGAGGGAGAACGTGGGGGTCTCACCACCAGAGCGTGCTAGCCGGGAAGTCACAGTGGGAGATGGAGGGGTCGGAAACGAGGACGGCAAGGATGAAAAGATGATGCTGACCCTGCACTAGCGTCTACGCCCTGGGCGATTACCTCCAAACCTCCTGGTTCATACAATTACGGACGGACTACTATCCGTCAGCTACACCACTGTCCCTATCAAAACCATGTGCAGCAAAGGCGATGGTGCGACGATGACTGAGGCTGGGTGTGCTCTTAAATAGACACAATCCCATGTGTCACCAATCACACAAATGTAGCGTTAATAGCTGGATTAAAGTTTCCCAACTCTCTATACCCTCTGTTTAACCCTTGTCAAGCCATAAAACTTTGTGACATCTCGGAATGCAATGGCCCCTTTGGACAGGATCTTACCCCCACCAAGTGAAGGCCCAACATCTGGACCAGACTCTGGCTTAACGGGCCAGATAAACAACCTTTTTTCTCAAAACAACGGAAGAAACTTAGGACATGGCCAAGCCCAGATAACCTGTGCATCTCGGCTATCATAAACTAAGTCCATGTGTCAACCTTAAAAGGGGGTTTCAACGGTCCAGGCCACCAAGTTCCTTAAATTTCTCTCCAACTGTTACTTTTACGACCCTTTTTCACAAACCGGCCTGGCGCCAGAAAGACAGCCCTGATTTAACGACAACCAAGAAACTATCAGCTTTTTTCTAAGAACAAACTTTAGTAATGGTATTAAACTTTTGTTGGGAACAGATTACCTTTGCCTTGAACCTCTTAATTAGATAACCCATGATATTTGCTTCATAATAAGTCTAAACACCCCTATATGTACTTCACTATTTCATACAAAGAGTGGATCAGGGACATTTTTCAAATCCACATATATAATCGTATGTATATGCATGTTACTGAGTGTCATGTATTTTCATCTCTATTTGGTTAATGTTTTAGTATAACGATCATTTTTATACGTAATATGGTCCAGTTGTGCTATACTTGGTTATGATTAGAAATAACAGCTGTCTTTATCTACACGTATCGATCGCTCATTTTATACTCGTTCATATTTATAAAGAACAGAAATGAAGTTGTTATTTAGAATGTACTGTTTCCTACATCTTGTATCGATCGTATTATTATTTGTTTAAGAAATAGCAAATGTATGTGCTGTAGTTAGAATGCTTTAAAGATGTTCTAGGTTATCCATTCAAGGTGCCTTTGATTATCTGAACCTTAAAATGAAGTCTGCATCTAAACTTGTAACTTTGAGGATTTTTGGTTATTATGTGATACTTTTAATCACTTTAGATATGTAGGAATATATTAATCCAAGTTGGAATGTCTGTGGCTCCTATGGTGAAATAAAACACAACCACCATAGGAGGGATTTACTGATGAGTCAGCTTCTCATTGGCTAAGTAAGGGCAACTCCTTATGCCCCGCCTCCAGTCGCTTACAATCTGGAACATTCAAAAGCAATGCGGCCCGACCGCGTGGTAAGCTAGCTTCAAGTCTCGTGTGTTTGTTTTGTTCTCTTTGTTCTTCAAGTCTTTTCTTTGTCTTTTAAATTTGCAGTTTTTCTTTTTGTCAGCCTTTTTATTTGTTTTTGCTCATGTTTTCGTGTTTATTTTAAGTTTCCTGTGCCCAGCAGTCTTAAGTAGTTCGGTATTGCCGAATTTGGAAATGGTTAAAAACCAACCAGCCAAGATCTCCTCCATACTAGACTACAGTCTCGGCTAAGTCTGTTGAAGCTCGTGGTACTCGAACGCTGTAACTCTACCTTCACCGCTGGCCAGGGTGGAAATCTGAGTTATATGCCCGCAAGTCTAGATCCGGTAGACCCCGACCACCAACACAGGGAAGAAGCCGAACCGAAGCGAGGCCAGCGACACACCCATGGCTCCAAAGGGCCGTATGCCGACACAAGCCGAAGGCTGGTAGCTGATCATCCCGAGGTCCACTGAACCATTGCCGTCAAATCGGAAGAGAGACCACTACCGTTCCTCCGTGTGATCTCGGACGACAGGCAGAAGTCCAGCTCCGTTCCATCTTCTTGATGCAAGTACCTCTTTGTGTGTCTTATCTGGGTCCCTGATTCTCGAATCTTGCGTTTGATCTAAAACCACGCTTCGACATAGTCTTACCTACATCTAAGCAGTTTCCACCATACTATTCCGGACCAACGTAATTTGTTTTACTAGTAAGTCACTGTGTCATACAACTAGTCTATAACGCTTCCTAGTGATAGATATATTTCGACCGCTTAGTTGCCCCTAGAGTCATTTTGATTTCTGATTTTATTTACTGTGATATGTCCGCTTGCCAATATTTCCTGTTTTCTATACTGTGATATATACATTATTACCGTCATTTTATGATTGTAACCCTGTGATACATATGTTATTACATCAGATAGTCTGTTGGTATTGCCTTATTTGTAGTTAATAAACTAGTTATAGCCTTTTGAACTTACCGTTTGGTGTGAGAGAGTTTTATTCATTCAAAGGTCGAGAAATACAACTTTGAATTCACTATTCAGACCGAGACTGAGCAATTTTGTTGCTCCCTTTTCAGCTGGTTTCTGGATCTACCAGTCCATAGGCGATCCGGTGGTGCCCCGTTTTTTTAATTATTATTAAAAATTAATCCAATTAAAATGTAGTCTTAGGTTTGCTACACAAACAAGCCGCAACAAGCAGGTGCATGCGTGATCATGCTCACTGTGACAATCCCGACGAGTAGCCAGACCAACACTGACATCTAGTGTCAGGTTGGTGAGATCTCATAGAGCTAGGAGCGTCCTAACAAAAACATCATCATATTTTCACACAAGTCCTAAAAGTAGACAAAGAGAACCCAGTTAAACAAATGACACAAAAATATTATACTTGGTCATTTATTTACTGAGAAAATGATCCAATATTACATATTAGTGAGTGGCAAAAGTATGTGAACCTCTAGGATTAGTAGTTAATTTGAAGGTGAAATTAAAGTCGGGTGTTTTCAATTAATGGGAAGACAATCAGGTGCGAGTGGGCACATCTATCAAAGTCTGCTCTCCCCAACACATGTTTGTGGAAGTGTATCATGACATGAAGAAAGGAGATTTCTGAGAACCTCAGAGAAAGAGTTGTGGATGCTCATCAGGCTGGAAAAGGTTACAAAACAATCTATAAAGAGTTTGGACTCCACCAATGCACAGTCAGACAGACTGTGTACAAATGGAGGAAATTCAAGACCATTGTTACTCTCCCCAAGAGTGGTCGACCAACAAAAATCACTCCAAGAGCAAGGCCTGTAATAGTTGGTGAGGTCACAAAGGACCCCAGGGTAACTTCTAAGCAAGTGAAGCCCTCTTTCACATTGGCTAATGTTACTGTTCATGAGTCCACCATCATAAGAACACTGAACAACTATGGTGTGCATGGCAGGGTTGCGAGGAGAAAGCCACTGCCCTCCAAAATACATTGCTGCTTGTCTGCAGTTTGCTAAAGATGGACAAGGCAGAAGGCTGTTGCAAGAATGTTCTGTGGTTAGATGAGACCAAAATAGAAATTTCTGGTTTAACAGAAAAGCGTTATGTTTGGAGAAAGGAAAACCCTGCATTCCAGCATAAGAACCTTGTCCCATCTGTGAAACATGGTGGTGGTAGTATCATGGTGTCTCTTTAAAGTAGAATCCTGATGACATATACGTGCTTGGGCAGAGAATGTTATAGCTCAATGTGAGCTCAGGCCAGTGGGGTAGTGGGGAGGTTGGGACAATCATGCTCAAGCTCTGTACAAGCCAAACAGTCGTAGTGAAAGCATGGCTTATATTCAGTGTTTTTGTGAAAAAACACAATAAGTTATAGGTACATGGTCAAAATTTGTACATAATGCACTTAGTTGTTAATTAAGCTTAGTTATCAGTTATTATATAGTGTATCAGATCAACATGATGTACTGTACCTTTAGCTGGCTTTTCACACGTTAATTTTTTTCACAGTACAATAAATTATAGTCTATAGTCAACAGTAGACCTTTGTCTGTATTTTGTCATCCTTTTTGTCATGTACTACATCAACTGCATCAGCCGATCAAAAGGCCAGTTAAAACCAAATCATACTTCTGATAGACTTTTAAACCTCTTAGCAATAACAGTGGCACATAAAGAGATGTAAACAACCAACATGAAATTTCATTTACAGTTGGTATGTTACTTCCTCACTCTACCCTGTGTGCATAATAAGTTTATAAAATGAAATCAGAAATATGAAGCTGGATGAATTAATTGGCATACTGAGTGACTTTAATATGTCTAAAATCACCTACAATGAGTCACACAGAATATGAATTAAAAGGGCAGGGGCCATTCATTACTGTACATCCCAATAAGCATGCCATCAGCTCTGGGAATTGGACAGAAAACTGTTTCCCAAGGACAAATCTTCTCATAATCAGCACACTCTGTGAGTTTCAGCATCTCCACTGAAAGCTAATTAACTGATTAGCCTGATTTGAGAATGAAAGGAGCTTGTCCAACTGCACTGGCACATCTGTCAACTGCCAGCACAGCTATAACAGTGTGGGTGTCACACTCTGGAGGGAAGTAGGAGACATACACAAGGTCACTGTCTGGTAAGGTGGTTTATTCACACAAAACATAGACACTGACGCACAGGTGAGGCAAGGTAGGGACATCGAGAATCCACAAGGGAGAGTGAACGGAGTGAGGGTTAAATAGTGCGGGAATGACGAGGGAAATGACGAACAGGTGAGCGTGATCAGCAGGTGCAGCGAGCCGGGTGGCCGATGGGCGTGACAGTGGGGACTTTATTTAGCTGGAGGAAATTTAGACTCATCCATAAAAAGACATTGGCTCACTTAACGTGTATCTCATTTCTGTGCATTGCCATTTCTTAACTCGGTAACCATCGGTAAAAACATAGGCTCAACCAGAGAGAATGGCAATGTGTTCTTCTTGGTTTTTCAGACTTCAATGCATGTGATTGTGTATGTACTTCCACAGAGTGACATACCCTTATGTACTATTGTGTGGCCATTGTGATGCAGGCCAACACTTTCTCGTAATCAGCTGAAGAAATTAAACAATGCTTACTTCAGCTTAACACACTAACTGGGTAATTCTAATTTTTCATTCATTAGGGGTGTTTCTTTTGCCGAGGCAAGGGAGACGGGCTTGATTGAATTCCAAATGAAAAATGAATGTTCCAAATAAAACACCCACAGAGAATGTAATGGTCCATTTATTCAGCTGATAAGGCCTTTTTGTTAATTATTAATTATTTATTTATTTTACCCTGTATACAATGTGCATTTGAAAGTAACAATTCAATATATACTGCCAAATGTAACATGTTCAGTTTCCATTATTTTTTCTCATGAGACATTGCTAAAACAGTACCCTGACATTTCAACAACTGCTTCTGACTTTGAAAACAAAGAGCTCATAAAGATAAATGTAAGTTTAATCAGAGGCAGGCAGTATTGCTGCCATTTCTGTAAACCATTGTTACTGCAGTACTAAAGCTTACCAGGATAATTGGATTGAGTTGTTATGGTTGTACATATTATATTGGAATTGAGATTGATGGACATTATTTTCCATTCCAGTAAAACATTAACTTCCCTCTGGTTTGTGATTATCAATCTTGTGGGTATTGTGGTGTGCATTTAGCTTTCCTAATACCCATAAAAAATAACATGATTTTCTACAGGCAGTAAATTATGGTGTGTTGTCTTACAAGAGTTTAGAGATTGTGAGACCCAAGGAAAACATAAAAATAACTACATATATAAACATGTAACATATGAAGTACTGCATACACTGGCCAGATAGTATCTGAGTGAACTTCCAAGTGATCTTCCAACCAAGGTGAAGTAGTTGTCATGCCCTCCTACCAAACTCTGGCTTTCCTCTCATCTGCATCCATTGCGGGCAAGCTAGACTACATCGCCCACAGTCCTTCAGGAAGGAGACTCTCACAGGCCAAACCGGGAGCTTCACATGTTCCGGGTGGCCTATTGTTTACAGCTGTGGGACACTCTTTATAAGCACGTTTCTTGTTTTTGGTCCCCCACCTGCGGAGGTTCAGAGGGTGATCAAGTATTGTCTCATTTGTTTAACTGGGTTCTCTTTATCTCTACATCTGATGATGTTTTAGACCATATTTATGCAGAAATCTAGAAAATTCTGAAGGGTTCACAAACTTTCAAGCAGAACCATAAATGATGCTCAGATACTTACATATTCTTTATGCTATGTGTTCTATTTGGATCTGTGTATCTATTAGTTATTTTGATAAAATAATCTATTTTTATATCCTATTGTAAAAAAAGCCTGTCTTAGCTTTTTTCTTATCAACTTCATTGGTACTATTTAAATAAAGAACTGGCATGTTAGTTACAATAGTCCCATTTATTTATGTTTGTACAAAATGAACCAAAACCACTTTAAGATACATTATATAAATTTTTGGCTTTATGTTAATAGTGTCATAGCATCCAAAAGTAGCTAGTTGGCATTTTCCTAACTCTGCTTTGCTTGTGATTCTAGTAAAACAGTATACTGTACATTCACTGGCCACTGGGTTGATAACACCTAACTGGTATAATATATGGCCAATTCATCTATTTCACACTTTAAGTATACAATTACTTGCTCATCTGATACTCTGCACAGTTTGTCATTCCCCCACCCTATCCTGAAGTTTAGATATCACATGACATATTTGGTTTACAGCTGTTAACCTCAATTAATTTGTTATTATCCCTACCACTTATCATTGTCATGCTTACTTTGTTCTTCCTCATCTGCCTTATCTACAGTTTGACTGTTCCAGTGATACTTTTAAATTAACTCACATAAATAATTCACACGTTTAAAATATGTGGCTCCTTTACCTGAAATGTTGCTGTTTTTTGCTCACCTGAGGTTTTAGTGAGTTTCTGTCAATAGTTTTGCAAGGCGTTACACTTCTACATGGAGCATTTTTCTGCATCTTGCATCTGTTAGTTTTTAATGTGCCAACCCACATTTGTGACAAGGTTAAAAGTCAAGTATATGTGGTTTCATTTATCATACAAGTGAGCAGATCTGTAGAGAGGTTTGTCCCCAGAGATCTTCATGACATCATGACATTTGCAAAGCTCCTTGAAAGAATGATGGATGATCTCTCCATGTGTCAAGCTTTCAGATGGATGCGACTCTTTGTCCTGCTGATGTGTCATCTCTGATCTAACCAAGTCAGAGTAATTATATACCCCAGGGAACATGATTTATCACAGATGGGGTGTTTGATTTTGGGGCGCTTACAGAACACATATTTCAGCATGTCAGGACATGAGAAAGCCCGAGTAAATATTTAAGCGTGGACTCGAATTATATATACTGGCTGACTAATGCAAAGTGAATAGCTCACCATAATAGTGGAGCTGAAAGAGCAATTAGAGTGGGTGCACTGGGGCCAAACACTGCATTTAAAAGAGAGCAGGAGCTTAAAATCTTTCTTAGCAGGCCTACTCTTGCTGCAAAGTTCCCCTGAGACAAAAACACAAAAGATTTACAGTGTGTTCTTCGGGTTTTGGCTTAGTTTTTTTAACTGCTGGGAGAATTTCTCACCTTGATGGTATGCTGGAGAAGTTGAACTCTCCATTGCTAACTAGCAAGCAATATATAATGTAAAATAAATATATTCTAACTACTTCCAATACCTACCTTCTCAATATTGCTTTGTAATTAATATGGGATTGCCACATACTAGGATTTCCTTTTTTAAAATATGTATTTATTAATGTCATGGCAATATCCATGAAAGGAGAAAAATTCATCTGCAGCTGTCAAGCACATCTGCTGTGGGCTTGTTTAGAGAGAGCAGTTAACTTAATTCATCTCTTTAGGAAGTGTGAGCAAACCAGAGTATCTCCAGAAAGCCAGAGTCCAGAATAGAACCAGGGATCTCTGGAGCTGTGCTGCAACAGAGCTAACTAGTTGTGCCACACTGCCACTCATACTAGGCTCTAGAAAAAAACAGTCTTGGTTTATACCCAGAGCAACAAATAGTTTTTTTGTGTTTGATGAATCAAAGTGGTGCACTCGCTTAGGTGGATCAGTTCCTACCACTATCGTATTCCTGCCACAAAGCTAGCATCATCTCCTCTTCTCCTGTTAACTTCATGAACAATTTTACTGCCGTGAGTCATATCAAAGACCGCTTTTCAGAAGATGGGTATAAAAAATTATTCTGAATCTCAATGACTCTCAATATGACACATTTATGTTTCTGCTTCTAGCAAGTCAGTTCACCACCTTTCTGCAGTGCTGTCCTTAACTTGTATAATTAACTGTATTGTATAATAGCCTATGATAAGTAAGTCACTGTTTAAAACACTTACATTAAATTACAGTTGGCCAAACTCATTAACACAAAGCGTATTTATAATAAAGTATTGAAAAATCCCAAGTAATTTAATGAGTAATGGATTGAAAGTGAAAAGTGAAGGCAAAACACTTACTGTATTGGTGAACTGAGGGTGCTAGCATAGCTATTAAGCTAACTGCAGCCTCTGTTCTGGAGCATTCAGTGATTGTTTTGCTTTTTAAATTAACCTTTTAAGGACTCATGTAGACTTATTTGCACTAAGAAAACAGTAGGGTAAAATAAAGAAAAACACAATAGAAATAGCAGAGATCTCTGAGCAAAAACTATTGTGAACCTGAATCACTGAATTACTGTGTACTGAATCATGAATCGTGAATGGAGTTTCAGCTGAAACAAGTCACACGGCTCGATTGATACAAGTTTAAACAAGTGCTCTGAGTGCCAAGCAAACTGAGTGAAAATGTCTCGAGAACCGAATTCGACAAGTTCTGAATTGGCCAAGAACCAAGTTACAAGTGTGTATATATAAATAAACAGATGGACTACAATCTGTAATTGTGGAACAGCAAAGTGCATCTATATATGGTAACGGAGACTGATAAAATGGACAATGTGGAGAGAGAGAGAGGGAGAGAGAGAGAGAGAGAGAGAGAGAGAGAGAGAGAGAGAGAGAGAGAGAGAGAGAGTCATATAAGTACATAAAGGGTAGCCAACGAAACAAATGAAACACAGATGTGCATTTCCATTTATTGATTTAGGAAAATCTGAGTGGCAAAAATGTGTGAAGAACTAGTATTTTAAAGAGCAAGTCTTATCTTTACAACACATTTGTGGAATGGTGTCATGGCACAAAAAAAGAACTGTCTGAGGATCTCAGGAAAAGTAGCTCTTGACTGTTTTGGAAGATATGGAGGTCCCACCAACATCCCAGAGTTGAAGCTGTTCTTTATGAAGGAATGGGTTAAAAGTCCTATATGTCACTGTGCAGGACTGATCAACAGATACAAGATACTGAAATCAAGGGTTCACACACTTTTGCCACTCACAGATATGTAATATTGGTTAATTTTTGTCAAAAAATGTAATGATGAAGTATAAAATGTAATTAATTGAGTAGTATTTCTCTTAGTTTGAGATTTTTTATTTATTTATTTATTTTTTCTTGTAATACAATTAGTATGTAACCATATCTTTCATATTTAGGTCATTTTCGTAGTTTCTTTAGGCTTTAATTTAGGTTTTAAGCAGTCTCATAGTTCATCAATACAGTTTAAATGTATACATTAATAGTTTTAGGGTACTTTGATGTACAATATGACATCAAAATAATAGACAAATGTACCCTAAAATAAAGGCACTGGACAATCTCATAATACACAAATCTTCGTGTTGCCCTTTTGCTAAATAGGAACGACAGTGCCAAGCACTTATGGCCTGTGTGGCCCAATGTATCTTCAGTCTCTTTAAAATGTAGCCGGAAAAGGACAATTTAAACCAAAGTATGTAAAAGACAAGCCTCTAGAAGTTCCACTGGGAATGGTACAGAGAAGGTTCAATGCAAAACCGATAACATCAGGCAGTCGCATTATTCACCTGTGGCAATGTGCTTGCTGTATTGGCAATTCATTTGACTTAAATGATCTGAATTAGCACTGCTGACACGCCGTTAGTGGATTGCTAATGAAAAAGGATTAGGTACCTTGGGCAAACCGTTTGGACTTTAAGACTGAGTGATGGACAATTCGTTATTATTAATCTTGTTTAAGTAATAAACATTTCGCAAAGGGCAAATGCAGCAATCAGCGGAAAGTGTGTGGTCCATGACCTTTTGAAGGCAGGCATGAAATTGTGAAAATGACACAATGAAGCATTTCTCTCTGACACACACCACCAGTCATGCACCTGTGTCTACAGCATCTCTTTCTATATTCTGTGAGCTCACACGGAACCAGGTTTATTTTTGCATATTGAAAATAGTATTCAGACAAAGAATGAAATTAGCTATTGCATATGAGGAGTCATGACAGCGTTTGTGAAGGCACATTTTTTGTGGGCATCTTACTCTATCAGTGGCTGTCACTACAACTCTAATGCATGACTTGTCTGTGACAGTAGCACATTACACAGACAGACACTTGAGCACACTTAAACAAGCAGGAACATGCGTAGGAGTGTGAAAAAGACGCACAATTGACAGCAGTAATCACAGTCCATCCGTAGTGTTCCCGGTGCATACTCATTCAGTGACACAAATGTTTTACTGCGTGTTACTGTGCTACTGCGTGGATGGAGCAGGCACTCACACTCTGAAGACAGACTTGCTTGATTCAGTAATGTATAGTACACAATAACTATAGAGTATAAAATTATCTCTCTCATACACAGTCTTCCCTCTTAAAGCATACTATAGTAGTACACAGATAGCTTTTAGATCACTAGTACTACAATAGTAATACAAAACAATCTACAGTTACACAGTACAAATGTAAAATACAAGGCCGTAATTGAATCCCTCTCTGTTTTCTTTTGCCCTTCAAGACTCAAGTATGACTCAACTGGACCTACTCCTCAAGACAATTGAAGGTAAGCTTGAGACTTTTCTCTATACAGGCAACACAGTTATTTGTGAGGTAATTAGTTAATTAGGGCTATCTCATTTAAGTTTCAACAGCAAGCCAAATGGTGTATTGGTTAGGATACAGAAATGAAGATGAGAAAACTTAATTTTTTTTAAACTGTATTGTATTCCAGCATTAATAATGAGAACAGCTCGGTATTCAGTATTGTCATCTGTCTGAAATAACAGAATAAATCACTGGCCTCTTTAACAGCAACATGGCCTAAATTACTGTGGAGCATTAATGAAGCAATGTATATCTAAATAATATCAGCTCAAAAAAACAGAACATAACATAAATTTATCAGGATGTAATCATATATAATCAAGGATGTTGCATATGGCGTTTCACATACAGCAACCATGATTACATGTATAAATGTTACCAGCACTTAAACACAGTTGATTCTACCATTATTAAATCAGACCATATTGAAGTATAATCTTCCAAATAACTAACTTGGTATTCATTCAATCCATTATAACATGAACTATATGGTAATAGTGGTCTTTCTTCTCATGTTAGATGCATGCAACACAGGTTAAGCAAGGCGCTTAAACATAATGAGAGGTACCTACTTTTCATCAGAGGTACTTACTTTTCGACTTAACACTTGGAATATAACCAGCTGGAACACACATAAGGAAATAAAGGGACCCTTAAAGCCACAATTAAGTGAATTTAAACTATAATATGGTCCACACTAAACTTCAGCACCCAGTCACATCCAGACTGGATGTCACTAAAGAACAGTCACTAATAAACTAACAAGGAAAATGTCAGTTTTATACTCCTGAAACTTGAGTCATAAGGTGAAAGGCAACCAGATATCTGTGCACTTTATACAAAAGCGGAATTAACTTCTATTGGCTGCTCTAAAGATAGACCTTACGTTGCACAAAAAACACCATGCAAATAAGCACTGCTATACTACACTGCTGTAGACCCTTACAGTACTGTACATGTATCATGGAGGACAGTGTGACCCTGGCAGCACAGTCTGGCTGGGTGTGGCATCACATATGGGCACGACTGACTGCCTTGGGGAGAGAAGGCTGGTTAGAGGATTGTGAAATTTTACCTTAACTGATTGCTGTTTTCATTTCATATAGGTAAGTACAGACCATAACATTATCTGATGTAAATGACACTTAGCTGATGTTAATGTCACCTGTTAATGTAATAGCACAACAGTACTTTACTTATCTCAGCTTATCTATCTCAGGTTATGTACAGCTAAATTTTTTTTAACGGTGATGGTGTGGCGTCCTGCGTCAGATGACATTGGTAAGGTGGCGGGCATAGTGAGTCTGAAGTTCTGTGCATACTGCATACTCACATACTGAAAGAGTACTGATAAAGAGTACTGCTTTAATGGTCAAGCAGTGCGTACTTGACTGAATCTAGTACATACTGTTTAAGTATGCCATTTCGGACACAGCCTTACAGTTTTGCTTCATGTTCCTTCCAACAACCCTGACCAGGATATTTTGTGTGTGTGTGTGTGTGTGTGTGTGTGTGTGTGTGTGTGTGTGTGTGTATACATGTGTACGTTTGTACATGTGTACCCTGTGATGGATTGGTGCCCTATGTTTTCCCAATGTTACACCGCACTACTTAAACCTGAACTGGATTAGGTGGGTATGAAAAAGACTGAATGAATAAGTATGTCATATCGTCACATATGTCAGCTATGTCATGATAGCCATGGTTCATATTATATATATCTGGAAGGTGGGTCAAGGTTTGATGGCTCTCTTAGGCCAGTGACTTGCACTGACAAGAGGGTGTTGTGTCCTGAAGATCATAAATGGTTCACATAAGCATATAATAGCTCAAAATAAAACACAAAGTACTAGAGGGCACCAACACACTACCAGACATCCCACTTCTCCCAAAAGTCATAGGTATTGATAGTGGCTCCCTGACGTCTGCAAATAATATACAATATCCTGGAAATTGGTTTTCTTGAGAGTGAGTAAGAAAGCGAAAAAGAGCATGACAGAGACAGAGAGAGAGTGACTGAAATAACATGTGTGACAGACATAGAGATGTCACGCGCCACGGCAGCGCGCGCCTATCAGGACGTCTCACCACGATCGCGGTAATTGGGATCAGCTGTGAGACGTCCTATAAAGACAAGACCGCGAGAGACTCACCTCGCGGGTTTTTGATGTTGTTGACGGTCCATGTCAGTCGCGTCCCAATACGCATCTCCGTCGTGCCGTCCTGACTATCGCGTCCCTACGCGCTCAGTCCGTGCTCAGTCCGTGCTCCTCCGTGCTCCTCCATGTCCGTCCCTGCCCAT